>JBCNJP010000012.1:52468811-52550841 GCA_039602395.1 Deinandra increscens subsp. villosa
ATAGGTTTTCTAAAACTTTCTCAGGGATAGAGTTTACCTGATCTGAGATGGAGTCTTGTTTGGCCATCAAAACATGGTTGATAGGCTCAAAATCAGCAACAAAATCTTCCCATTCAACACATGAGGTTTGATTAGCAACAACAGCAACCACATTTTGGTGGTTTTAACTTCCGGTAGGCTTTGGTGGGGTAGGTTGATGACTTGAGTAGTTACCAGAATTGTTGTTGTTGGAATTTTTTCCACCTTGATTCTTTCCTTGGACATGACCCTGGTTTTGTCCTTCTCTTCTTGGCTGTGGGCATTCTCTTGCAAAATGACCAAGCTGATGACAGTTGTAGCACTTTACCTTGCTCTTGTCTAGGCCTATGTGAGCGGCGCCCTTAGCTCCTTTGTAGGTTCTACCAGTTATTTTATAGAACCTTTGAGCTCTGACAGACACCATAGCAAGTTGGGTCAAGATATCCATTTCTTCCAAATCATCAGCACCTATGCACTCAAGATCCTCACGAATGAAGCCTTGGTAAGAGTCATATTATCAATGCATGCTAAATCATACTTTAACATATCAAAAAGCTATAAAAATTGATCTGCCCAAACTGAAATAAACTGAAAAGTGTATTTGTTGCCAACTTGACTTGCATGCTGATTAAAAATGAAATTGAAGTGTATCTGATGCACGTTGGCTGATATGATCTCGCGTCTGGATCTTTCTCGCAAAAACATTTAAGTTATATTAGTTCTTAATTCGGTTATTTCATTTCTGTTTGGTTTATTGCTTGAATATCTGAAAATCACAAAAAGATTTTAGGCGTCTTTTTAGTATAATTTTGTAAAAAATTCAAAAAGATTTTTTGTGTGTTTGAAAATTTTATAAAAATCAAAAAGATTTTGATTCTGTTTTATTTTCGATAAACCGTTAGTGAAAAATTCTAAATTATGCCGGAAACAACCAAACGGATTTGATTTCAGAAAACTCATCATTGAATTTAACGAAGTTTGAGGGAAATTGTCAAATCTTAAAACTTTTGAGGTTCAATTTGAAGATTCATCAAAATCAGGGGTTAAAATTGAAAATTTTGAAAATTATCCAAACCTGAAGTTCGGACGTCCGAACCAGGAGTTCGGAGGGCCCGAAGTCCAAATTCGGACAAGGTTTGGAGAGGCCGAAGGTGGAGTTCGGACAGCTTTCGGTGGGATTATTGGCCCGAAAGAGAAGTTTGGAGGGAGTTCGGAGGTCCGAACTTCCTGGGCTATAAATAGTCCAAACTTGAGGTTCGGAGTTCATAATTTCCTGTTTACTCCGAACTTGCAACGAACTGCTGCCCAATTTTCGAACTTCCAATTTACGACTTGTTTGGACATTTAGAGACTTGTTCTAGGTAGGTTTAATAATTCCGAGTACGATGGTGTTATTAGATTTAGTTTTCGTTCACTGTTTGTGGGATTTTTGTTCGAAAAACCATTCGGACTGTTTCAGGTTCCTAGATCTGAAAATAGACTACTTAAAACTTGTTTTTAGAAGATAAAAATGATTCCTATGTGTTTGTAATCAAAACCCGACCAAGGGTGTCAATTCTTGTGGTTTGATTTGGTCTAGATCATTGATTTTGAAATTCAAACTCTTCGGAGTTTGTCAGGCTCCGAACTTGGAGTTCGGACGAGGCTCGGACGGAGTTTGGCGGGTTAACATTTTTAATCAAAAAGTTGTTTGTTTACGCAAATGACAACGAACTGACGAAATCGGTGATTATATCTGTTAATATCATAGAATTTAATGAATGTTTTATCTTATGTGTTTTCAGATATGGCAAACGAACTAAACATCGGTGACAAACACAACATTTGTGCGCATATTGGTGTTGCACGAGGCAAGCTTGATAAATTTGGCGGATCTGGGATTTTTTAGTTTCTGAGACGATCAAGGATTCACTATGCAATCACTCAACCTTGTGATGTATATCGTGATATCATTCTGGACTTCTGGAGTACTGCGCGGACGATTACTGATGCTCCAATCAAAATTGTTGCAACCGTTCAGGGATCGACCAGTTGAAGTCACTGAAGCGGATATTCGCAGGGTTCTGAAGTTGGAAACTGATACAACAACTACACCCTTGGAATTTTCTCCCGAAGATAACGTGGCGTTTCTGAAGCGAATTTGGTACACCGATGATCCAAGTAAAGAGTGGATCTACAAATCTTCCCTGAGCGTTCGATACAAATACTTGGCGCATGTGTTGTTGGTATGTCTGGGGCACAGAATATCTGGGCACGATGAAGTTCAACAAACAATGCTGTCTTTAATGAATGCTTTGGTGATGAACCGACCGTATAATGTTGCTGGGTTGATCTTTCATTACATGAGAGATAACCTAACTCAAAGGCAAAAGAAAGCAGCTATCTATCCAAGATTTCTTCAGATGATCCTTAATGACCGGTATCCTGATTTGGTGAAGCTTGAAACACAGAAGATGGAACTGAAACACATGAAAAAAGCAAGTGTGGGTGCTCTGGCGTCTTATCAAAAGAAGGCACTAGAATTTTAGCCAAAATTGAAGCGCCTGATTAGTCATTTAGTGAATACTGATTACGTGGCACCAGCATAGGGTGCACCTCGTCATGCAGAAGGTAGTGATTCAGAGGAACTTGATTACAGTTGGATCGCAGAATAAAATCAAATTCCACAACAAGGAAGGGTGAAAAGACCTAAAAGACAAATTCCAGTAGTACAGGAACCAGTAAATTCAGAGCCTGAACCTGTTGTCTCTCAACCGCCAGTTTCTGAACCGGTGGTCTCAGCACAGGAAGTTCCTGTATCAGTCAGTGTGACTGAGACACCTGTGGTGAATACCCTGGAAGATGAATCTGATGATGGTGATGAGTTTATGAATGTTGGGGCTGACTCCGAAGAGTTGTCTGACACAAATAATCCGTTTTACGTGTCTTGATCAATTCTAACTATGTAAAGTTCAGAAAAGGTAGCGATGAACATTTCGCGTACCGAATCAGCCAAAACTAGAGCAACGATTGCTATAAGGATCGTGTGTACGACAATGTAGCCTCCTCTGAGTCCGATGAAGATTATACTCATGCCCCAATGTAGTTCATGGCAAAGGAAAGCAGAAAGCTTCTAGTTCTTCTTCTGTTACTCTATCACAAAAGAGGAAGAAGTCGATTGGTGGTGGAAGAGGTAAAAGGCAGAAAGTGTCACAGTTTATTCTAAAGCCTCGTTCTTGTGTATCTTTATTAACTAGTCCAGCCAAATCTCTGCCAGAAGTGTCTACAACTGTTCAGACTTCGGTTTCTGATGTTCAGTTTGACTTCTTGTAAGATCTCATGAATGCAAACAGATCAACAACTGTTAGCACAACACCTTTAACAAGTGCTGGTGCGTAGTTTGTGAATCAGCAGATGGGTTCAACTCCCACAACTCCAGTGTTTTCTACAGCAATAGCCGCTGTAGTTCTTCACATTCGACACCAGATGTTAATTTCAACTTTGAACAAGGTTCTGTGTCATTTTCACAAGCTAGTATTCTTCAAAGTGCTTTAAATGATCAACAGTCTCAGATTGATGTGTTGAAGAATAAGGCTGGGGAGCAAGAGAAGATGATTACTGAGCTTCGTACAAGTAATGATGAAATAAGAGCTCAAAATCAATCTTAAGGTCAACAGATTACTGCCTTGCAGAGTCGGGACTTAGCCAAGATTAAGAGATTATGCGGCTGAGCAGATCTAGTCAGACTCAGAGCAAATTGCTTCTCGAAATGGATGAGCAAATAAAGTTCTTGATGAAGAAATTTAAAGCTCAGGGGGAGATTGGAGATAGTTCGGGTTGTAATGAAGATCCGATGAGATATCTGAATGATGATCCCCATCAAGATGATCCTGAAGGGAATGTTGGTGGAGGATCAGACCCGACTGGAACCACTGGTTTGGGTGCTGGGACATCTACTTCCCAGGGGGAGAAAGATTCTCGAGAAGCAGTGCCGATTACGTCAATTCCATCAAATCAAGCGCCAACGAGTCTGGGTGATTTCGAACAGATGTTGCAGACGCTCAAAAAGGGTGAGTTTGTTGGTGATTTGACGGCCGAACAGTTGCAAGCTGTGTTTGAATAGAATGATGAAGAAATGAGAAAGGCTTCTGAATGAATGCCGAGGAAATATGAATCATCTGAATCAGAATCGGATGAAGATGTTGAAGATATATTTGAGGAGGAAGTTGAGATAGAAGATATTACTAAAGAAGAATATCCAGATTTCTACATCAAATTTCAACAACAATCAGTCTGGTGATGAATTTGAAGTGTTTCCTAAAGAAAAAGGTTTTGAGGCTGAAGAAATTTTAAAGAAGAAAGAAGCAGAGAAGCCTAAAGACCCGGTTGCTAAAGAGGTTAAGGAACAAGAACAACGTTGGGCATTTGATGAATATATGAAGACTTTTCATGCCAACTATGTTCCTCTTGTGAAGCCAATCAAGCAAAGATCGTTTGTTAAATTCAAGGGTCAAGCTTCAGGCGATATTATCAGCTGGATGTATTCTGACAGTTTGAAGTGCTACGGGATTAAACGTCAACAACGAATAGTCTGCTAGTTTGGGATATTCGTGACCTGACCCGAAAGCCGTTGTGCAACTATGGCACTGATTGGAAGGGTTTACATTTCCAGAGTATAATTGAGAGGGAATGCCGAGATAGATTTCAATTCTTGGATCCTCAAAAACTCAAAAGGCGTCGATCCCGAACAAGAATTCATGAAAGAGCTGGTAAGAAGCTGATAATCTTGGTCTTCAAGAAGAAACCTGATGTGATGAAGAAGATTCCACTGATGAAGATGGAGCTTGATTTCATCAAAGATTTTAGGTGGTGGTACTATAATGAGAAGACTGGTGACGCTGTGATTGTGCTGAAAAAACAGAACCGAGTTGTGAAGATTTATGACCCGATGTGGCTGATCAATTTGTCCAAGGCTGATATAGATGTGCTCTATCACAATCAGATCCTGTATCATCCTGATTATATGGAGCAGGCATTGCAATTCCAGAGGGTGATAAGGATATGTTTTGCTTTTGACATCTATGCCGGGCATAATCATGAGATGGTCTGGAAGGGAGATGAGGCTGCTGATGTTCAAGGCTAATAAAGAACGATCCAGCTATTGCCAAAGGGGAGTTTGTTGATACATTATGTGGCAACGTGCTGGATCAGACAAAGCATTGAAGACTTGAAGATTACAACTATTTTGCTGTTGGCCGAACCTTGACCGAACCTGAGGTTCGGACAAGCCTAGGAGTTCGGCCGACCGATGTCTATATATAGGTTGTAGCTTTGTCTTTGTAACTAGTTTTTTCAGTAGAGTTTTGAGCGAGTGTTAAGCAATTGTGTGTTTTGTGTTCTGATTCTCTCTGTAATCTGTTACGATATTAATGAGAGATTGAGCATTGTTATTTACACCGTTTGTTCTCGTTTCTATTACACAATTGATGTCGAACTAAGCCGATCCATACGCTCCAGCATTTTCACAAATAACAGATTAACTTTATTGATTTAGGTCACACTAGTCCGCATGCTCCTATGGTGTTATCATCATGATCATCGAAATCATACAACAAAGACTGCAACATGTACAAAATATGGGTCAACTACAAGTAGTTGGTGAGTAATCATAGGTTTAGTATACTACATATATTAAAGCATTGTGAATTCAATGAGTCAAGTGTAAGTATCTAAATCATGATCAACAAGTATGAGTGGTGTGCACCAAACCTAGAGAGTAAGGGAACAATCACCCGGCACCACACGCGAGACAGGCCAGGTGCGTTGTCAGCCAATAGATCTATCATTATTGCCACGTCTAGATTGTTAATGATACACATGCGATTAGAGACTAGCAACTAGCGATTAGAGAATATTACACAAATAATCCACAAGTATCACATAATCAGAGCATCACACATAGAGCACATAGAATCGCTTGTTTATTTTGTAATAAAGCTTTTAGAGATTTTGAATAATGTACATGTTACACACCAAAACATTAAAATAAAGAAGGACCATAAATGCTCACCTGATATGCAGACACAAAGTAAAGAATGACATCATGACACGAGACGAATAACCCGAAGACGAACTCGACAGCTAAACCAAAGGGAGGGATAAATGAATGAATAAATAATTAAATAAATAAACACTTGAAATCTCACGACACAATCGACTCAACGACTCGTTGGTGATTAAATTATGGTGATAACATATGATTATGGTCATGAGGTAGGTCATTCCTAAAATTAAACATGTTACGTCAAATAATTAAAAATATATAAAAACTATATATTTTTACGACGTCACAATATATAATTATTTTCCATGAAATCATATGGGCCACAAATATCATCCAAGAATTAATTCTAGACTAAGTTAAACATAAACATATCATGTATTTAATATCTAGTCATGAATCAATCAAATATATATTTATTTTTACAAAATTAATTGTTTTTGACTTAAATCCTAAATTAATTAATTCTAAGCATCTAAAATCAAATCTTTATGCATGCAAAGCATCCAAAATATTTTATTTATGACTAAACATGCTTAGATAACCTAGATCTATTTTAAATCATTAAAAAACAATTAAATTTATAAGGATCTGAGTATGCATGAACTATATATATATATATATATATATATATATGTATATATACTTATTTACATGAAAAATCAATCAAAACGACATCTTTATAAACCTAAACCCTAGATCTATCCTTAAGGCCCCAATTTTATGACGACTCAAGCATAAACATACGATATTTAATAAGTTCCATCAAAATCATACAAGATCCAAAAAGAACCATACTCAAATAATCATGAAAATTAATAGAAATCCAATCTTTAATCATTTAACCACAAGATCTATTATCAAAGAACATGCATAGACAAGATCTAGGCATAAAAATCGGATTTTTATCATGAAGTAACAAAGAAACAAGAGGGTAGATGCTTAGTTTTGAGAAAACATACCAAAAAGAGGAAAATTGACACTTATTTAAGCTTGGAGGCTCCTAAATGAGCTCAAAAATCATGAAAATTGTGTTCTAAATGATTCACAGTCGTAAGCCCTTGATATTGGTGGCTAGGGTTTGAGAAAATGGACTAAACTGAGGAAGAAACGGGTTTATAACGATTTTTTCTCAAAAATTCGTATGGACGTACGGACCACGTATCGCGAGGACTCGAGCCCTCTCCTGTCGCATACCGTGACGCGATGGATTGACCACCAGCTTTGACTTTCTTTGACTTTTGGTAAAAATTGATGTTTTGGCCCTATAAATTAGGGTTTTTGGTTCCTGTTTCTTCACCATCGGATTCATTTAATTGTTTCCACTACAATCAAGTATAAATATGATATATCAAAATTCCCAGATGATAATTAAATTAAATAAATGTGCTCTTGGTCGGTTTTACCGTTCTCTTTATAACTTCTTCGTTATTTACCGTCTTCGAGTCTCGTTTTCAGCGATTTTCATCATTTTGCATTTTCAATCATTGAAACACATTCATGCACATAAATTGAATGTAGCATGCTAAACATTGGATTATGAGCAAATAATACATGTTTTTGTGTCAATTTACGTACATATCACCATTGGGTTAATCACCAATATTTCGAGACCTAACTTGTGTGTGATTACTTTTGATGTGTGTAAGTATCAAGAAGTCCCTCAAACGATATTAATGTCTAATAACAATCGTGCGGAATCCGATGTTATTAGATGATTCAAGAAGACACGATTAATATAGCAAATAAACAGAGAAAACACTATGAAACAAAAACCGTGATTGCAGAACACTTGATTAGAACTACTTGCACTACACTTGAAGAATTTGAAATTCTCCTATAGAGAATTTCGATTACACCTTGCTCAAAACACAAAACTAACAACCAGAGAACCAACAACTAACGAAACCAGCAACCACTATAATGTAAACTAGGGTCCTATTTATAGGGATTCTCCAACTTGGAGAACAAGACAATTAGTCAATTCCAGTATTTGACTTTAAAGGCCCACTAAACTCCCTCTAAACACTTTCTAATTGAGCCCAAACATGTCCAAAATGGCCCAATGACCTAATATACCCATAACCCAACTAATTTTCACCTATTCTAACACATAGGCCTTCAAAATAATCCGCCTAAGGATAATTTAATACACAAGCCACAAATTATTCCCTTACAATGTGATTTAGGACTAATAGACTCATAGATATATCAATATTGACTTACGATACGCAAAAACGTGACTTCCCTGTTAATCGATAAATCCTGTACAAAAAACGCGAATTGAATTATCTTTCGACTCAAGGAATCTAATTTGGATCCAACAGTTTTTAATTAATTATTTATTTTGAAAAATAATTATGAATCATTTAAAAGCTTTAATTTGGGGTATAAATACCTAAAACTTCTCCTGATACACAATAATCCGAAAGTCAGGAAGTCGCGAAATTTCAAATGGGTTGGGTTTCATAACCGGATAATTTGTAAATGTTACTATCTCCCCTACTTTAGGGAATTTCGTCCCAAAATTAGTAGAGACTTAGCAATTTAAAGAAAAAAAAAGTACCCAAACCATATTTGACCTTTGAGGCAAAATATAGAGGTGACATATTAGATTTTACCAAGAGTAGAAATATATTCTCGATTACTGACTCGATTATGACAAAACCGACCTTCACTCGGCCGCTTGGCTAGGTAAGAACGGTCAGAAAATTTAATATGTGTTCGCAATACAACCAACAGCTAGGGACACACACAATGACACACATGGTCCTTGGTTCAACTCTCAGTATGCCCTAAAAAAACCATTGGTGTTTATATATAGGGTGTACCATAACTAACCCACCACACCTTTGGTACTTAAAGAGAGTACCGGTTCCCTACAGAGAACAGACTAGTTTACACATCAGACAAGAGACCATTTGCACTTTTAGTACCTCCATTCGAAAACTAAAATATCAATACATAAACTCTAGGTAGCTTGCACAACAACTTAGGGGTTTTTGACAGATGGCGAGAAATAAATCTGAGGTACATGTTTTGGTCAAAAACTGCCTAGCAAATAGTTGATCAAACTTTGTAAGTGAGGTAGTGTGTTTGATGAATTTGGAAAGGAAAATATAAGTTTAGATGTTGGCACAAGGATGTAACAAGGGAAAAATCCAGGAATCCCTGAGTATCCTCAAAGATCCTAGCAAAAAACCTCGGGAGCCGGCTTAAAGTGCCTGTTGCCTCAAACTTTTATATAACGAAAATTGTTCAAGTACAAATGAAGTGAGCTCGTATTCTAAGTGTTACAGAGAGTTTTGAGAACAAATGTTATGTAATGTGTGCAGCCCTAGAGCTCGATATATATTAAGGATTACATAATAACTAACTCCCTAAGAATTAGCAACTAATCCCACGTCGCCTAATTAGCCATTAGAGTCCACTTGGTCTACGTTTTATGTTAGTTGACTGAGTCTTTAGGGCACGTGTGTCATATCTAGAGTCATCTGCAAAAATTAAACAAAAGGGAAGGTAATCGTTAGCTAAAAATAAAATTCAAGATCCTTACAGTGAAGTGCTTATGAGCCTCTGCGAGCTGCTCAATATATCCTGAAATCTGGTACCAACAATTGCCCCTAAATTTTTGGCGGATGGCGCATGTGAGCCAGCTGTCAAGAATTTGAATTTTCTAACCTTATCACTAACGTAATCATGATCAAAAGGAAATTAATTCGACCCAACTCCCAAGCGAAGTTCCCGTTGGCATCTTTAGCTTTAAAAGCTTTATCCTTCCTTCATTTTCTTCACATCTCTTTCGGAAACCCTAGAGCTTCTCCGATCTCCACAGGTCAGTTCCTTTCTCTTCTTCTTCTTCAGTTCTTTTACGATGGGCAAGAAGATACTCCGTTCTAGCGCCATCATCCCTGATAATGTGGACACCGGGTTCACCGATCAGGGTTTACTTCCGGCGACTAAGGAAGAAACCTGCAGCTTCGACGATCGCAAGATTGAGATGTTGCAGCAATCCTCATGCTTCCCTACCGGAACCGAATTCCACCCTTACGGCCCTCATTTGAAAGCTGATCATGTTTCTTCTGATTGGGTATGTTTTCTGTATTATCCCTTCCTTATCGGCATGACCTTCCCGTTTCCTCCTTTGGTAAACGAGTTCTTTTCGGTCACTAACTTACCTTGTTCCCAAGTCATGCCAATGATTTGGTGAATCCTCTTTTCACTTCACCATCTCAATCATACCCGTGGGTTGATAATTAGGGTTTCTGAAATTTGTAAAGTGTACCAGCTTGGCACCCATGGTAACAGTAGGTTTGTTTTGGAAACCAAAACCGGAGAAGCCCAAATGGTTCCTAGGGCTTCTCACAATGATCATGATTAGAGACGCTAATTTTTCTTTGTCAAAAGAAAAAGTTTAACCGGTTGCAAGAACCTTCCTACCCAATGGGTCATCAGGGGTAGGAAGAGTTTCCTGAGCTACTTCAATTTTGTAAATTATTTACTTCTTTTACTGATTTGCTTGATTCTTGTATTTGCAACTCCCAAATTTGAAGCATTGATCAAACTTGCCCGAGATTCTTCCAAGAAGCTCCAAGAACTCTATAGCATCCCAATTTATGAAAGAAGCTACATTCCTGAGGGCATAACAAGTGCTCGGACCACCTCTCAACAATCTCAAAGCCCATCCAAGACTATGTCTGCAGGTACTTGAGGGCATTTGCTTCTATTTTGTTTTAAGCTGCATTTTACCGTTTCATGAAACTGATTCCTTTTTGTCTTTGATGAAGCTCCATGTTCAGCCTCCAACTTCTCTTTCCAATACCTCAAGTCCCTAATTGTTAAGAAGGAAAAAACCAAAGAAACCAGTAGCAAGGCACCTCAGGATGTCTCAGCTCCCAAATTCCGGCCCCCCAGCACTCGATCCAAAACCTCCTCTGCTAAGAAGCGCAAAGACTCTGATGCCA
Organism: Deinandra increscens subsp. villosa; assembly: GCA_039602395.1. NCBI lineage: Eukaryota > Viridiplantae > Streptophyta > Magnoliopsida > Asterales > Asteraceae > Deinandra > Deinandra increscens. The sequence goes on from JBCNJP010000012.1 coordinate 52,479,834, forward strand.
TCATCAATGTGGACAGTTATGATGGCCTCCCTCTTGTTGCAGCAGCCAACAAGCTGCTTTCTCTGCAAGTTGTTGTGAACATTGTAAGTGTACATAGTTACTAGAGAAGTATGTTAAACTTTGAGATAGAATACTTCCCTTGCTGATTCTGATCCACTTGATTTGATGCAGTGTATTGATAAATTGAGCCATGAGGTAATCGAGCTAGAAGGAAATCTGGAAGAAGCTGAGCAGAAGCTTGAAGCTCCTGAACTTAAACTTGATGAAGCCCTGCCCCGAATTGAGCAGATGGGTAAAATTGCTGCTAGCAAGAACCGCTATCATGAGAAGTAGCTCAAGGAGCAGGAGGTTGCTGCTACTCAAGCCTTGAAGCTGGCCGATAAGAATGCAAAGTCCTCAGCAGCCATCAGTGTACTCGAGTGCATGATCGAGATGGCCAATAATGCACAGGCTGAAGGCTTCAATCCCGAGAGCTGGCCGGTTCAGGATTGGTAGGAGAGCTTCGAGAGGTTGAAGGCTGAGAGGGACGAGGCTGCTGGAAAGGTTGTTGAGGGGGCTGAGCCGGAGATCATGGTGGTAGATAAGGATGCTGGTGCTAGGAAGGACAAGGGCAAGCTGCAGTGGAGAAGGTGGGCGATGAAGGAAATCTTGACTAGGTCGGAGCCCACATTTTTTTTATCTGTTGGTTAGTGGTTTTCAAACAATATGTGGTGAAACTAAGACAATGGTAGGTTAACTCATAGAAGCGTGGATGGAGGGACCTTGAGTTTCAAGGCGAAGTCCAAGCTTCTCAGACAATATTTTGCTATAATTGGCCTCAGGTGGAGGGATCTTGGGTTCCATGACGAAGCCTGGGGTCAACTTCTTTATTTTCCTGCATGACGAACATAATCTAGTAGCATTTTGACCATCATGGTGTGTTGTTCGTACTTTGATTATGTTGCAAATTCTGAAAATAGTCCAGTGAGGATCCTATAGGATGCTTAGTATCCTTACTTAATTTAAAAACTTAAGATTTTACAAAACTTGCTAAAATTAACAAACCATGATGTTATCCAACATTCAGTTAGTGATAAAAACGTATAAAATCTGCATTACAATGTCACCTGTTTGAGAATCTTCCAACTGTTGAGATAGTCAAGATCCTTGAGGATCCTTAGGAATCCTTAAGATAGACTTGAAGAAATCTTGATAAGTCTTGAGTACTTAGGAATGAGTCAAACAGGGGTCAAGCCCATCTTAATCTTTTGAGGCATAAGGTGCCTTATAAATCTTGGGTCTAAGCCAATTGGGGTCAAGCCCATAAACTTTTGAGACATGAATATGTCCGAACCTTAGTTAATGTGGAAACATTAAGAGCCTTTGTTAATCTGAGGTCAAGCTCAAAAACACTTGGGACTAAGCTAACTGTGGTCAAGCCCATAAAACTTGAGAGACACGAAAGTGCCTAAACCTTTGTTGACATGAAAATGCCAAAAACCTTAGGACCTTTTTGGGATGGCACGTCTGCCACCCATTTTTGAGATGCACTTTATGGCCAATAATGATGAAATTATCAGCCACCATTAGATGGACTGGTCGCACAACCTTGAACCATAGGCCACCATCGTGCTCTCCTAGCGGGGGTTATGCGCTCCAGGCGATTCCCATTAGTGAACAAGAAGGTGAAAACCTCCTAATCCTTTGACTGCATTCAGAATGCTTTAGACTTAGAAGAGGTGATCAACCTCTAGCTTCTGACAGGATGCTCGGAACTTCTGAAAAACACTTAAGGCTTGGTGAGGGGTGGGTGTTAGCTAGGCTAAAACCCCTCCAATGCCTAATTCAGTAACCACTTCATAAAGATAATAATATGAAATTGGAATAATAATCAAAGACATACTTGAAGTTTTTGAAGCTGAAACGAGGCTCCTTTGGGAAGCTCAGAGGATCCTGAGGGCACTTACATAAAATATGACTTTAGATAAATTGCGTTCCAGGCTCTTGGGAGTAGCTCACCTTCCATAGTAGCCAATCTATATGCCCCATTTCCAGCTTCTGAATCGCCTAAGTAGGGACCCTCCCACTTAGGTGCAAGCTTTCCATCGGCTGTATTGGTAGTATTCTGAAAAGCCTTTCTAAGTACCAGGTCTCCTACTTGAAACCTTCTGATCCTGAGGTTCTTGTTTTTAGACTTGGCCATCCTTTGCTGGTATGCCGCCATTCTAAACTTCGCAAGATCTCTTATTTCGTCAACTGTTTCAAGATCTTCAAGGAGCTTCTGATTGTTAGCCTCACGATCCTGGCAACTTGTTCTAGCAGTCGGCATCACCATTTCAATAGGGATCACAGCTTCTGAACCAAACACCAAGGAGAATGGCGTCTGCCCAGTAGCACTTTTGGAAGTTGTTCTATCAGCCCATAACACAAATGGGAGCTCTTCAACCCATTTTCCCTTTTTGGCTCCTAGCTTCTTCTTAAGGTTGTTGATGATGATCTTATTACTTGATTCTGCTTGACCATTAGCTTGTTGATGGATAGGAGTTGAAGTCACCATCTTGATGCCCCATGCCTCACAAAAACCAGTTGTTCTTTTACCAATAAACAGAGACCCATTGTCACATACTATTTCTGATGGAATTCCAAATCTTGTCAGGATATTCCTTTTAATGAAGGAGATCACCTCCTTCTCTCTAACTTGAAAAAATGCTTCAGCTTCAATCCACTTAGAGAAATAATCTGTCATTGCCAGCATAAAGACTTTTCCCCTGGTGTTTTGGACAGCTTCCTAACTATGTCCATACCCCACTTCATGAATGGCCATGCGGATGATATTGAGTGGAGCGGCTCAGCAGGCTGATGGAGGATGTTGCTGTGCCGTTGACACGCGTCACACTTTTGAACATAAGCCATTGCATCCTTCTTCATAGTGGGCCAGTAGTATCCTATTCTTAACACTTTGGAAAACAGTGATCTGCCCCCAGCGTGATTGCCACAATCTCCCTCATGAATATCCTGGAGTACTACATACGCTTCGGGTTGTTCCAGGAATCTCAAGTATGGACCTGCAAGAGATTTCTTGTATAAGATACCATTTGTTATTGAATATGGGATTACCTTTGTCCGGAAAATCCCGGGATTCTCGTTCTTAGGGATTTCTCCTTCTTGAATAAACTTCTTGATGGGATATGTCCAGGATCCTTGAGGATCCTGAGAATCCATCACTTCTTGATCTTTATCTGCTGTGACATCATTAACCTCTAGTTCTTCAATTGTCGGGGTTAGGATGTGAGTTATGGGAATTTGACACCTTCTGGAATCTTTAGAGACGATGCTAAGTTTCCCAAAGCATGAGCTTCTGCATTCTCCTCTCTAGGCACCTGTGATATGCTGTAATTTTCAAAAGATAATGCTAATTTTTTTATAAGGTCTAGATATTTGGTTAGTCTTTCGCCTTTCATTGCATAGGGTCCATTAAACTAGTTAGTTAATAATAAGGAATCAATAAAAACTTGAATGTGTTGGATACCCATATCTCTAGAAAGTTGTAATCCTGCAATTAAAGCCTCATACTCGGCTTCATTATTAGTAGCCTTAAATTCACAATGTACAGATAGAGGTATAATGTCCCCTTGTGGCAATTTTAGCAGTGCACCCAATCCTGTTCCTCTGAAGTCAGAGGCTCCATCTGTGTATAATATCCAACTTCCTGAAGTTTCCTGAAGCTGCTTGACCTCTAGTTCAACTTCCGACAGTACGTCACTGCTGAAATCAGCCACAAAGTCCGCAAGAGCTTGAGACTTTATTGATATTCTTGGTTCATATATGATGTCATAGGCACTTAGTTTAACTGCCCATTTTTCCATTCTTCCTGGCATTTCTGGCTTTCTCAAGACACACTTAATAGGATACTTAGTTTTCACATAAATAACATGAGTTTCGAAGTAATGCCTTAATGTAAATCACGTATTCGATCTTGCTAAGACATGATTGCTATCGGATTCGGTACACAACGAGTAAATAACGATTATTCGATTGATTCACTAGCTCGTTTAACAGAGAAAATACAGATAGATTACACCTTAAGAAACACACAGTTAACAGACTAACTCTCACAAAACTTTTTGCTCTCTAAACGAACTAAACAATTTATACTAAACTGTCCACCGTACCAACTAACCAACGTACCAGATGGTTCGTGCGTACCATCTAGTCCGCCACTGGTACGCTGAGACAAGTTTTTACAAAATACTTAATTACAAAGACCTAGCACTAGACATACAAACATGCTCTAACAAACTCCCCCTTGTCTTGTGCTAGTCTTCAGAAGCTTATGTCTACGTCTTCTTCCAATGCTGTGTTCGGTTATTCCCAGCATGAATACCAAAAGCAAAACATACTCTAATCACGCGTTGAAATTGCAAAGCTTGTTCAGCATGCTCAACTTTATACAAAATCTTGTTGTGATAGAGCTTGTTGATATCATCTTTTGACAGATTAATCAACCACATCGGATCATACAGCCTAACCACCTTGTTCTGCTCTTTAACCACCACCACTGCTTCTCCAGTATGTTCGTCATAATACCACCATCTTAAAGTTTTAATAAAATCTTGTTCGAGCTTCTTTAATGGAATTTTCTTCAGTTGAATCGGCTTCTTGTACTTTAAGACCACAACCGGTTTTCCAGTAATTGGAGGTATATCAGTTAGATGTTCAGCATACTTCGGTCTTTGTGGAGTCAAAATCTAAACTTTCTTTGACATTATTCCTTTAATTTTCTTTTGAAGATCTCAGCCAACAAATTACTTCCATAATTCAAGAATGGCTTTCTTGACACATCTCTCACATCACAAACCGATAAAGTATTGAATCTTGTAGCGTGCTTCAAGTACATCACTCCAAACTCCTTTTTAATTTCATAGCACTTTAGCTCCGAATCATACATCCAACTGATTATTCCACCAGTAGCTTCACCACCTTTTCTGTCGAAATATTTCTTTTGATCAACAATCTTGGTTGGTTTCACTAACCGGCAGCTTCTTGGCTCTTTGTCCTTTCAACCAAGCATCAAATAACATTTTCTTCTCTTCTTCTTCTGATAACTTTTCAGATTCATTTGATTCTGGTTGCTCAGTTTCCGACTCTTTCTTCTTCAACTCCTCATCCACCTTTTCTTCATCATCATTACCAAAGAAATTTAAATCCTCCAGACTGATCATCAGCAGAGAAATTTCCATAAACCTTAGGATCATCTGGATATTCTTCACCCGTCATATCTTCTACTTCTACATGTTCTTCTTCAATATCCATATTCACATCAGAATGTTCTTCTCCATAAGAATCAGCAAAAGGGACTTTATCCACATCATCCACATTTAATGCAAACATAGCCGCCCGTTTCTCTTTTGAATATGGATTAATAAATTCTCCTTCTTTCAGCTCAACTCTAGAGATTGGAGTAACATCATACACTTCTTTCTCCGAAGACTCCCCCTGGGCAATAGTATATGGTCCAGCAATAGCAGAGGATGTTCCAGCTGCACCAGCACTAGAACCATTACCACCAACTCCACCTTCAGGATCTGGATCCTCATTCAAATATTTCATCATATCATCATCATCTCTACAACTTTCCTCAGGATCTGGTTTTCTCTCCCCATGAGCAGGTAAAGATTTGAGTAACAGATTTAACTGCTCACCCAGAGATAGAGAAAGTTGCTACAGTTTAGCATACTCCCGATCTTTTGACTGATCCCTAGAAACCAACTCCTTAACCAGATTCTTCAAACCTCTGATCTCATCAGCTTGCTAGCGATTAGTTGAGTCTAATTCATCGAGTCTTGTTTGATGTAATGCCAGCCTCATATCAGTAGACGAAATGGTTGAAGTTGTAGAAGCAGCAGTAGTAGAAGTAGAAGCAGCAGTCGAAGAAGGCTTTCGAATCACAAGCTTTCTTACTGGTGGATTACTTGAGCTTTGAACATTAACAGACTTTGTGGTTGGCTGGACTGGAAGGGAAGACGGATTAGACACTTTCTGCTTCTTACTTGGGGTGAATAAGACCTTCTTTTCTAGCATCAGCAAGAAATGAGCCCTTTTTCACAGGCAAATTCCTCTAAGCCATATGTTTAATGTGCTTGCCTTTAGAAACCATAGGCGCTTTTCCTTTATCAGCAGTCTTAGTCTTTTTAACAGGTTCCTCCAAAGTAGGAGTATAAGTTGGATCATCATCTTTATCCTCAACATGTTTGGTTCTATTCTCATACTTAGAAGTATCCAGATACTTGGACTTCAAGTATTCAATGTGTTGCTTAGAACCTTTCTTCACTTGTATTCCTCTGGTATTATGTAAAATTGTGACATAATCACCAAAGTCAGAATCAGTATCCGACAAACTTTCATTAGAATCACCACTAGAAACATCAGTAGCATCATTCATGTCATCATCCTGAACATTTACAGCTTCAGGTTCATTTACCTCCTCATGAACAACATGCTCTTGAGCTTCTTGTTGCAAAGGAACTTGAACATTTTCATCTTGGTTTACTGGTTGCTCTTGGTCTTCTTCCTCATCTTCATCCTCTTCAATAGGATAACCTTTGTGATCATATTCTAACTCATCTTCAGAACTATCCTCATGTCTGGTAGCATTATTTGCAGGAGCCACATAATTAGGCTTTGCCAAATGACCAATCAGACGTTTAGTAGGAGGAGGAATATTCTCTGGACCTTTCCTCTTCTGATACACTGGAAGCTTGCCCACGGCAACTTCATTTATATGCTTTAACACCAAGACATGTGCTGGATTCTTTGGTAAGTTTGGATGTAGATCATTTAAGATCATCTGAATAAATCTTGGATACATAACACTCTTGTTCTGGTTCGACAATAAGTTGTCTTTCATGTAGTTAAAGATCCATCCAGAAAAGTTAAATTATTGGTTCATGACCAAAGCAAAAAAGAAAGATAGAATCTTTACATCAAATACATCATGCCTCCTTAATCGATTTCCAAAACATTTGATGACTACGTGCATTAAATACTTGTATGGTGGACTTAGATTCGACTTCAGCAGCCACGAATCATATAAGTAACCATCATACTTTATCCGTCGAAGCAAAGCCACCAATGCAATCTCATCAAACACCACTGGAAAATCAGCTTGATCATTCAACCTCAACACTCTAAGAACGTCTTCTTCAGAAATAGTCACATCAGTCTGATGAACTCTGGCACGAATAACTGAAGGATCTATAGAACAATCAACTTGAGCTGAATTCCAGAAATTATCAATAAATCCTTGTATGGCGTGCACTCATGAGTTGCAGCATAATGAATTCTCGATCGTTCCAGAAAATCAAAAATGCCAAGGAAATGTGGCTTCCAACGAGCAGATGTATTCAGATATGCACATATATTATGTTCATCATTTGATTTTATTCCACCATTTCTGAAAAATATAAACATGAACAATCATTAAATTCATGAGATAGAGCCAAAGCCAATGACAATGGATGCAAATTTAATTTAAAACGCTCAAACGATTAACTTTTGAAAAAATCTCCAACGAACCAACTGCGAACCAAATTTGGTCATGCGGACCAAATCTGGTATGGCGAACCAAATTTGGTCATATGGACCAAATCTGGTACGGCGAACCAAAAAGTTGACCACGTACCAAAAGGTCAAACGAACCAGATACGGACCACTTTAAGGTTACGTACCAAATGGTACGCCGCGTACCAGATGGTACTTAGGTAGGACAGTTCACCGAAGAGACAATTTGAATTTTTATGCACCACATTGTTTTTTAAACCAAATTATTTGACATAGGTTCGTTTTAGACTATAAACCGACTCCATTCATGTATTTGAAATGTATTGAGAACCAAGAAAACCCATTAGACCACTCCCTCAGTCGATTTAACTAAAAACCGAGACTTCGAGCTCAAAAAACAGACGAATTAGACCACCATAATCGAAACCAAGACCATCAATAGATGCGGAATGTTCCTACCTACCTGTTGCAACAAAAATCTCGAGCAGAGGTTGGTTAACAATTGAGAAATCGAGGAAAAACAGCAGAGGAAATTTTAGAGTTTTTGTGAAAGGTTCGGTGATGTACGCAGGTTGTGCATATCACGTACCAGAAGACGCCCTTTTATATGAAATCTGGTACGTCCCGCGTACCATATGGTACGCCGAACCAGAAATGACCAGTTTGCCCCTATTCATTAAAATTTGCAATTTTTCTTCAAAAATCACACGTTTATCAAATTAAACTTTGATGAGCTGATTTAAGCGACGATTGTGGTTCTTTCAACAACAAAATTACCATATCTGAATTCAGCTGATCTAAAATAATGCAGAATCAAATCTTTTTGATTTTTATCAAATTTTATATCAAAACACAACAAAATCTTTTTGATTTTTCAAGCTTAAGCTAAAACACACCAAAAATCTTTTTTTGAATTTTTTAGAAATAACAAAACAATTGAAATCAGAAATTTAAATGCAATAAGTTATGTTTTTGTGAGAAAGATCGCAACGTGAGATCATACCAGTGATATGCACTTAACACATTTCAATTTCAATCTATTTAGCATGCAAGCCATAGTAGTTCACGAATATAACATTTTGATGTTTATTTCAATCAAATCAAATCAATGTTTACTGCTTTCTGATTTAGGTATATTTATCATGCATAGAAATCGTGGAACCCACAAATCCAAGTAATTTGAGAATCTGATTTGTACCATCATTTCTCACAAGGTTAGATCACATTTCTCAATTTTGTATTTTTCCATTTTTTATGCTTTTTCATTTTTCAATACAGAAAACACATATTTTTGTATTTTTCAGATAAATCTCCCCCTAAAAAGCAGAAAAACAAAGAAAAACATTAACAACTAAGAAATGATCAACTGAACCAAATTAGATGGCATCCAATTTAGTAACCCTATTGATTTGCAACGGAAATTTAAAACGAGTTTTGTCAAAAGCTTTAGTGAACAAATCAGCTCGTTGAAAATCTGTATGAATATTCTGCAAATCAATTAATTTCTTTTCATAGCAATCCCGGATAAAATGATATCTGATATCAATATGCTTTGTTTTGGAATGCTGAACAGGGTTTTTCGTGATAGAAATAGCAGCAGAGTTATCAATGAAAATTGGAGTAGTTAGAAAATTCAAACCGTAGTCGCGCAACTGCTGTTGTATCCACAAAACTTGTGAACAACAACTGGAAGCAGCCACATATTCTGCCTCAGCAGTAGATGTTGCAACGGAGGTTTGCTTCTTGCATTTCCAAGAGACTAATCTCTCCCCCAAAAACTGAGAGCCGGCGGTAGTCGATTTAAAATTGAGTTTGCATCCACCATAATTTGAGTCAGAATACGCAGATAACTCAAACTTATTATCATTAGGATACCAGATGCCAGGTCTGGATTACCCTTCAAATAAGCAAAAATCATTTTTACTTCTAGCATATGTGAAGCTTTCGGAGCAGCCTGGTACCTAGCACATAAACAAACAACAAACATTAGGGACGAGATGCGGTCAAATACATAAGAGAACCAATCATAGCCCTAAACAATGTCGGATCAACAGTTGCACCGGATTCATCTGGTTCGATACCATGTGAAACCTGAATTAGAGTACTTGGAATCCGAACATCGCCAATCTTGAATAGAGTCAACACATCAGACACATATTTTGATTGATGCAAAAATATGCCTTTAGCAGACTGATGAACTTGCAGACCCAAAAAGAAACCCATCTCTCCCATTGAGCTCATTTCAAACTTTGTTTGCATAACTCGTTCAAATTCTTTGCATAAGCTGTCTTTTGTGCTTCCGAAAATAATATCATCAACATAAACCTGAACCAGCAACAAATCCTTCCCGAACTTCTTTGAAAATAGTGTACAATCCACCTTGCCACGCTGAAACCTATTGTCTAGCAAGTGATTTGAAAGAGTCTCATACCAAACCCTTGGAGCCTAATGAAGACCATATAAAGCTTTGTCTAGTTTGTACACTTTGTTAGGAAATTCTGGATCATAAAAACCAGGTTGCTGCTTCACATAAACTTCTTCACGAATCTTCCCATTCAGAAAAGCACTCTTGACGTCCATCTGATACACCTTAAATCCGTGATGTGCCGCGAAAGCAAGAAATATCCTGATAGCTTCAATTCGTGCTACAGGAGCATCAACTTCATTAAAATCAATGCCTTCGATTTGGGAAAAAGCTTGAACCACGATCGGTGATTTATCAAGTTCATGAAGCTGAATCAACACATGTTGATGATCAAATTCATTTGTCTAATACAAGTTCTTCTGTGCCAAATTCGTTACCGATCGGTGATTATCAAGTTCAGAAGTGGCAGAGACAAATTTAAATAATAAGGCAGATAATCAGGTAGTTTCTGATTCAACAATTCTTAGGATTCACAATATTCATCCTCAAGAAAACATAATTGGAGATCCGTCTTCGGGAGTTCGTACATGAAATCAATTGTCTGAAAATGTTGATGCTTTGATTGCCGAAATCAGAGATTCTGGGGTTCAGAATGAAGTTCTTCACTCGTGTTTCCTATCTCAGGTGGAACCTTCTATTATTAATAAAGCGTTGGAGGATGCTTCTTGGGTAGAAGCAATGCAAGAAGAGTTGCAGTAATTTAAAAAATTGGGCGTATGGCATCTCGTAGATTTACCCAAGAATTCTAAAGAACCGTGTGGCACAAAGGGGGTATTCAAATGTAAGAAAGACGATCGTGGTGTCATTGTCAGAAACAAGGCGCGATTAGTGGTTCAAGGTTTTTCCCAAATCGAAGGCATTGATTTTAATGAAGTTTATGCTCCTGTGAGCACGAATTTGTCTCTGCCACTTCTGAACTTGATAAATCACTGATCGGTAACGAATTTGGCACAGAAGAACTTGTATTAGGCAAATGAATTTGATCATCAACATGTGTTGATTCAGCTTCATGAAAAGTACTTTCATCATCATCATAAGAACTCATTGTTTGTAAACTAGAAACACTCTGACTAGATGAAGCAATATCAGTAGAAGTACTTGGAAGCTTAGGAATCCATGATCCTGGTCCAGGACTCTTTAGTGAGTGTAGCAAAGAAGCTAACACATCAGGATCCTCTTCATCAGAATCATATTTTGCAGTCGTAAAAGAATCCAGTAAAGATTTGTAATCAAAAGCCAGATTATCAACCGATTTGGGGTGTATAAAAGTATGTTTGTGACAATCAACATTCACATGATTCTCAATGGTCTTAGAAGAAGGAAAATAAACACGTTTCATTGGATGATGATACCCAACAAAAACGCCTTCAACAGCTTTAGCTGCAAACTTCCCACCTTCCTTGAGAACCGTGCATAAACACCCAAATGGTTCCAAAAAATTTAAATCTGGCTTTCGACCTTTAAGCAACTCATAACTTGTTTTGTTAAATCGCTTAACAATTAGCACATGATTGAGAACATAGCAAGTAGTATGCACTGCTTTAGACCAAAACTTTATCGGTAAATTCTCATCAGCCAGCAAAGTTCGAGCCGTCTCAATCAATGTGCGATTCTTTCGTTCTGCTACTCCATTTTGTGGTAGAGTATACGGCGCACTGAATTCTTGTTTGATCCCGAGTGAATCACAAAACGTTATCATCTTAGCATTCCTGAATTCAGTACCATTATCGGTACGAATACGACAGACTTTGAATTTGTATATTGATTCAAACTTGGATAACAGCTTCTGAATTGACTCTGGAGTTTCATCCTTTGAAGCTAGAGACACCACCCACGAAAACTGAGAAAAATCATCCGAAATAACCAAACAATAATAACTTCCCTCAATACAACGAATATTCACAGGACCAAACAGATCCATATGAAGCAGTTCCAAATGAGTTATAATAGAATTCAAACGTTTAGATGGATGAGACTTCTTTTTCTGTTTACCTATCTTGCAAGAGACACACACATCATTGATAGAAAATCTATTCTTTGACACTCCTTCAACCAGATTATGATTGACCAAGTAGTTCATTTTGGTTTACTGGTTGCTCTTGGTCTTCTTCCTCATCTTCATCCTCTTCAACAGGATAACCTTTGTGATCATATTCTAACTCATCTTCAGAACTATCCTCATGTCTGGTAGCATTATTTGCAGGAGCCACATAATTAGGCTTTGCCAAATGACCAATCAGACGTTTAGTAGGAATAGGAATATTCTATGGACCTTTCCTCTTCTGATACACTGGAAGCTTGCCCACGGCAACTTCATTCATATGCTTTAACACCAAGACATGTGTTGGATTCTTTAGTAAGTTTGGATGTAGATCATTTAAGATCATCTGAATAAATCTTGGATACATAACACTCTTGTTCTGTTTCGACAATAAGTTGTCTTTCATGTAGTTAAAGATCCATCCAGGAAAGTTAAATTATCGGTTCATGACCAAAGCATAAAAGAAAGATAGAATATTTACATCTAATACATCATGCCCCCTTAATCGATTTCCAAAACATTTGATGACTACATGCATTAAATACTTGTATGGAGGACTTAGATTCGACTTCAGCAGCCACGAATCATATAAGTAACCATCATACTTTATCCGTCGAAGCAAAGCCACCAATGCAATCTCATCAAACACCACTGGAAAATCAGCTTGATCATTCAACCTCAACACTCTACGAACATCTTCTTCAGAAATAGTCACATCAGTCTGATGAACTCTGGCACGAATAACTGAAGGATCTATAGAACAATCAACTTGAGCTGAATTCCAGAACATTATCAATAAATCCTTGTATGGCGTGCACTCATGAGTTGCAGCATAATGAATTCTCGCTCGTTCCAGAAAATCAAAAATGCCAAGGAAATGTGGCTTCCAACGAGCAGATGCATTCAGATATCCACATATATTATGTTCATCATTTGATTTTAATTCCACCATTACTGAAAAATATAAACATGAACAATCATTAAATTCATGAGATAGAGCCAAAACCAATGACAACGGATGCAAATTCAATTTAAAACGCTCAAACGATTAACTTTTGAAAAAATCTCCAACGAACCAACTCGAACCAAATTTGGTCATGCGGACCAAATCTGGTATGGCAAACCAAATTTGGTCATATGGACCAAATCTGGTACGGCGAACCAAAAAGTTGACCACGTACCAAAAGGTCAAACGAACCAGATACGGACCACTTTAAGGTTACGTACCAAATGGTACGCCGCGTACCAGATGGTACATAGGTAGGACAGTTCACCGAAGAGACAATTTGAATTTTTATGCACCACATTGTTTTTTAAACCAAATTAATTGACATAGGTTCGTTTTAGACTATAAACCGACTCCATTCATGTATTTGAAATGTATTGAGAACCAAGAAAACCCATTAGACCACTCCCTTAGTCGATTTAACTAAAAACCTAGACTTCGAGCTCAAAAAACAGACGAATTGGACCACCATAATCGAAACCAAGACCATCAATAGATGCGGAATGTTCCTACCTAGCTGTTGCAACAAAAATCTCGAGCAGAGGTTGGTTAACAATTGAAAAATCGAGGAAAAACAACAGAGGAAATTTTAGGGTTTTTTGTGAAAGGTTCGTTGATGGTACGCAGGTTGTGCATATCACGAACCAGAAGACGCCCTTTTATGTGAAATCTGGTACGTCCCGCATACCATATGGTACGCCGAACCAGAAATGACCATTTTGCCCCTATTCATCAAAATTTGCATTTTTTCTTAAAAAATCACACGTTTATCAAATTAAACTTTGATGAGCTGATTTAAGCGAAGATTGTGGTTCTTTCAACAACAAAATTACCATATCTGAATTCAGTTGATCAAAAATAACACAGAATCAAAATCTTTTTGATTTTTATCAAATTTTATATCAAAACACAACAAAATCTTTTTGATTTTTCAAGCATAAGCTAAAACACACTAAAAATATTTTTGGAATTTTCAGAAATAACAAAAAAATTGAAATCAGAAATTTAAATGCAATAGATTATGTTTTTGTGAGAAAGATCGCAACGTGAGATCATACCAGTGATATGCACTTAACACATTTCAATTTCAATCTATTTAGCATGCAGGCCAAGCAGTTCACGAATATAACATGTTCATGTTTATTTCAGTCAAATCAAATCAATGTTTATTGCTTTCTGATACAATTTAGGTATATTTATCATGCATAGAAATCGTGGAACCCACAAATTCAAGTAATTTGAGAATCTGATTTGTACCATCATTTCTCACAAGGTTGGATCACATTTCTCAATTTTGTATTTTTCCATTTTTTATGTTTTTTCATTTTTCAATACAGAAAACACATATTTTTGTATTTTTCAGATAAATCTCCCCCTAAAACGCAGAAAAACAAAGAAAAACATTAACAACTAAGAAATGATCAACTGAACCAAATTAGATGGCATCCAATTTAGTAACCTCATTGATTTGCAACAGAAATTTAAAACGAAATTTGTCAAAAGCTTTAGTGAACAACTCAGCTCGTTGAAAATCTGTATGAATTTTCTGCAAATCAATTAATTTCATTTCATAGCAATCCCGGATAAAATGATATCTGATATCAATATGCTTTGTTTTGGAATGTTGAACAGGGTTTTTCGTGATAGAAATAGCAGCAGAGTTATCAATGAAAATTGGAGTAGTTAGAAAATTCAAACCGTAGTCGCGCAACTGCTGTTGTATCCACAAAACTTGTGAACAACAACTGGAAGCAGCCACATATTCTGCCTCAGCAGTAGATGTTGCAACGGAGGTTTGCTTCTTGCATTTCCAAGAGACTAATCTCTCCCCCAAAAACTGACAGCCGGCGGTAGTCGATTTAAAATTGAGTTTGCATCCACCATAATCTGAGTCAGAATACGCAGATAACTCAAACTTATTATCATTAGGATACCAGATGCCAAGATCCGGATTACCCTTCAAATAAGCAAAAATCCTTTTTACTGCTAGCATATGTGAAGCTTTCGGAGCAGCCTGGTACCTAGCACATAAACAAACAGCAAAAATTAGGGACGAGATGCGGTCAAATACATAAGAGAACCAATCATAGCCCTAAACAATGTCGGATCAACAGCTGCACCGGATTCATCTGGTTCGATACCATGTGAAACCTGAATTGGAGTACTTGGAATCCGAACATCGCCAATCTTGAATCGAGTCAACACGTCAGACACATATTTTGATTGATGCAAAAATATGCCTTTAGCACACTGATGAACTTGCAGACCCAAAAAGAAACCCATCTCTCCCATTGAGCTCATTTCAAACTTTGTTTGCATAACTCGCTCAAATTCTTGCATAAGTTGTCTTTTGTGCTACCGAAAATAATATCATCAACATAAACCTGAACCAGCAACAAATCCTTCCCGAACTTCTTTGAAAATAGTGTACAATCCACCTTGCCACGCTGAAACCCATTGTCTAGGAAGTGAGTTGAAAGAGTCTCATACCAAGCCCTTGGAGCCTTATGAAGACCATATAAAGCTTTGTCTACTTTGTACACTTTGTCAGGAAATTCTGGATCATAAAAACCAGGCGGCTGCTTCACATAAACTTCTTCACGAATCTTCCCATTCAGAAAAGCACTCTTGACATCCATCTGATACACCTTAAATCTGTGATGTGCCGTGAAAGCAAGAAATATCCTGATAGCTTCAATTCGTGCTACAGGAGCATAAACTTCATTAAAATCAATGCCTTCGATTTGGGAAAAACCTTGAACCAAGATCGGTGATAATCAGGCAGTTTCTGATTCAACAATTCTTAGGATTCACAATATTCATCCTCAAGAAAACATAATTGGAGATCCGTCTTCGGGAGTTCGTACATGAAATCAATTGTCAGAAAATGTTGATGCTTTGATTGCTGAAATCAGAGATTCTGGGGTTCAGAATGAAGTTTTTCACTCATGTTTCCTATCTCAGGTGGATGCTTCTTGGGTAGAAGCAATGCAAGAAGAGTTGCAGCAATTTAAAAAATTGGGCGTATGGCATCTCGTAGATTTACCCAAGAATTCTAAAGAACCGTGTGGCACAAAGGGGGTATTCAAATGTAAGAAAGACGATCGCGGTGTCATTGTCAGAAACAAGGCGCGATTAGTGGTTCAAGGTTTTTCCTAAATCGAAAGCATTGATTTTAATGAAGTTTATGCTCCTGTGACACGAATTTGTCTCTGCCACTTCTGAACTTGATAAATCACCGATCGGTAACGAATTTGGCACAGAAGAACTTGTATTAGGCAAATGAATTTGATCATCAACATGTGTTGATTCAGCTTCATGAAAAGTACTTTCATCATCATCAGAAGAACTCATTGTTTCTAAACTAGAAACACTCTGACTAGATGAAGCAATATCAGTAGAAGTACTTGGAAGCTTAGGAATCCATGATCCTGATCTAGGACTCTTTAGTGAGTGTAGCAAAGTAGCTAACACATCAGGATCCTCTTCATCAGAATCAGATTTTGCAGTCGTAAAAGAATCCAGTAAAGATTTGTAATCAAAAGCCCGATTATCAACCGATTTGGGGTGTATAAAAGTATGTTTGTGACAATCAACATTCACATGATTCTCAATGGTCTTAGAAGAAGGAAAATAAACACGTTTCATTGGGTGATGATACCCAACAAAATCGCCTTCAACAGCTTTAGCTGCAAACTTCCCACCTTCCTTGAGAACCATGCATAAACACCAAAATGGTTCCAAAAAATTTAAATTTGGCTTTCGACCTTTAAGCAACTCATAACTTGTTTTGTTAAATCTCTTAACAATTAGCACGTGATTGAGAACATAGCATGTAGTATGCACTGCTTTAGACCAAAACTTTATCGGTAAATTCTCATCAGCCAGCAAAGTTCGAGCCGTCTCAATCAATGTGCGATTCTTTTTGTTCTACTACTCCATTTTGTTGCAGAGTATACGGCACACTGAATTCTTGTTTGATCCCAAGTGAATGACAAAATGATGTCATCTTAGCATTCCGGTAATTGATGTGCCCCATGCGCCGATGCCACATAATGGATTCTTTTTTCTGTAGCTTTTGAAATAAAACATGTAGCAGATACCGCAGATGAAGTCTGATTCATATTCAACACATATAGATCACGAAATCTAGGAGCTCGCATAACGATCCAATCGTTAGGAATTTGAATACCATGTTTCAGAATCAAGCACTCAGAACTAGTGAAAGCAGCCGTATACTGCTTATCACAAATTTGAGATACGCTCAGCAAGTTGTGCTGCAACTCTTGAACAAATTGAACTTTTTCAAATGAGATCTTCTTGTTACCCAACTTTCCTTCACCAGTAATTCGTCCACCTTTATTGCTAGCGAAAGTAACATTTCCTCCTTGAATTGGTTTAACTTCAGAATGCAAGGAAATATTACCCATCATATGCCTGGATGCTCCACTATCAACGTCCCAAAAGTTGTTAACAGCTGGCTTTCGAGCACCCTGCACATTTCAGCAAGCAATTAGTGAGCATCTGGACCCAAGCTTTCAGCTTTGGGTCGACCGGTGTCTTCAGAAAAGTCCTCAGTGGCTTTTGAAGTCAATTTAGGCAGCTACTTTTTCCTTAACCCAGAAGTAGATGAATCTGTGGTAACATCACTTGAAGATGAACATCCAAATGATTGTTGATTTTTTTTTTAAAAAAATCTCGTTTGAAAAATTGTTTTGTGACCACCTTTTCATCTATCTGTTTTGGCTCAGAAACATTTTAAGATTTTTCAAAACTAACAGCGGAAGCTCGTTTCTCAGCCAAAACCGGACATCTTTTTCTTAGATGACCCTTTTGGAACAATGATAACACATCCTACGATCAACAAAAACTGTAGGAACACGACCTCCTGAATCAGTTGAGGTGTTATCATCAATTGTTTGTCTAACCACCTTCCTAGGTGCCTTAGCACTAAATCGACGAGATTTGTGCTTTGGAAGTGGTTTAAACAATGGACTAACATATCCAAATTGATTGTAAAATCCATATTCATCAAATCCACAATGATCAGAATACCCATTGGGTTTGACACGGTTGTTTTTTATTTCCTCAAATTTTCCAAAATTTTGTTCATAATGACTAAAGTCATCATAGAAATCATAATCCTCACAAAATCCATAAGATTCATAATCAAAACTGTTTCTTTTAGCGGAAAATCTACCATCAGAATTATAAAAACTCTTAGGTGAATATTTTGAAGTTTTTGATTTAAATGACATCTTTTGATCTTTTGGAGTGTGAGAAATCTGATCATCGGGACTAGTTCTAAGTTTCAATAATGAACCTTTTGTCACATGTTCATAATCAGACACATTCTTTACATCAGAATCAGCATAGAACACTTTTGCAATTCGTTTTTAGTCAACACACTTTAACGGAAATGTCTCATCTGAGAATATGGTATCACTACCTTTGACACAATATAATCTCACTTTCTGAGAAGATTCACCTATCTCAGTCTTACCTTTTAGTTTGTCAACAAACTTCTCAGATGTGACATCTTTCTTAGTATGCCGTTGAACTTTCTGAGGTTTCTTTTGATTGACCTTAGAAACTTCATCAGGATGTCCAAACCCGATGCCATTGAATTTTGTCAATCTCGACGGAGGCACCGGTATTGAGTGAACATCGGGTGTGGTTGTGTTGCTCACAGTTACAGAATCATGTTCAAAAAAAAAGTCACGACCTTTTGCAAAATTTGTGTTTTCAAAATCTTTCATTGTTTTTTCTGTTTCAATGATTTTATGAGCAACCTCTAAAGGTGTAAGAGTTACACATTTAGGTTTTTCAACCACCGATTCATGAGATTCAGATTGTTTGGTAACCTCATTGACAGATTTGGTCACATTTTTAACAGGCTTTCTCTTATGAATGCCCTTGGACTTATTAGATGAGCCCTCAGTAAACATAGAATAATTAAACACAACAGCTGGTTTGATCTCATAATCATTTGGTCCTAGACCATGAACAATAGGTGGAGGATTGAATTACAACCTGATTCTTTGAGCACCGCTTTCAAATTTTCATCTTTGCAAAGAAAACTTGCAAAGGAAGATGAATTTCTGAAATTTTCAAGTTGCCTCTGAAGATCCAAGATTTCAATTTGTAAATCAGAAATTTTAGCATTTGTTTCAGCAAGCATTTTCTCACAAAAGATATAATCTTCAGTTTTGTTATTTATTTCTATTTTTGTGCTCAGAATCAAGGCATGCTCACTTTTAAGTTCAGCGTTAACAGCCTCCCACATTTGTTTGTAAATTTTGACATTTTCTTCTGCTAACATGTATCTATCATAATACATGCCTTTCTCATCAGAAAGTTCTTTCATTTGGTTAGCAGTTGTCATGCAAAAATCACAGATTTTAGAGTCTACCTGAATGTCGGCCATAAAAGCTTGTTGGCCTTCAGCAAAGAAATCTTCACAAGGAAGATCAGAATCATCTTTAGCTGCTACATCTCTTTCAACAGTGCATAAGAATGCAGATTCATCGGGAAAATCATCAGCCCAATCATAACCATCACCAGTTTGTGAGACCAAAGCTTTAGTATCTGAATTTGACCCACTAGCAGTTGCATTTGAATTACTTCCCGAAGCTTTGTTACTTTGAGCAGCATACTTTTGATATAACTTTGAAGTTTCCTGTTTCTTGGCCTTGTTGCATTCTTTAGCAAAGTGACCATAATTTTGACAATTATAGCACCGAACCTTAGATTTATCAAATCCAAGTTTGCCTTCAGGATTGAGATCTTTACGGCCTGTTCTTTTCATAAACTTTTTGCCTCTTCAGACAATCATAGCCATCGACCAATTGATATCCATCAATTCTAAGTCAACAGGGTCGATTTGTTCATAATCTTCATCCGTCAACTCAGCACTGGTCAATTTTCCTGCTATCACCCCATCATATGAAGAAATCATTGCCGAAAATAGTGCCATAAAATCATTTGTAGTTTTAGCTGAAAATGCACTTTGATTTGATGGAGTAGAGGATGATTGACTTGAGTAAACTGGGTCTGTCACCGCAGCTTTGTTAGTAAAACTATCACTTGAAGAACCCCGAGACATATTTGCATGTCCACTTGAAGTATTTTCCACATAAAATGCAGTCGTCGGTGGATTTGACTTTCCTTTTGCCTTTGCATGCATAGTTGAAGCATTCTCACCAAAATACACATCGGTATTTTGAACTTGAGTTGGTAGAGTTTTAACTCGCTTCATATCTAACTCCCGAGCTAGCATGTTTCTTATTAAATCATCATAGGTAATATCATCAAATCCCTTATCATGTGTTAACAACAAAATATATCCTTCCCATGATGCAGGTAGAGCATCTAACAGCTTTTCCTTCAATTCACCTGCTTCTTTACTCACCCCAACTATGTCAAGTTCACCTACCAAATGTGATAATCTTGAGATCAGATCATTTATCGTTGTTAGAGCATATCCCTATGCTATGAGTGTCTCGTGTATTGTATCTATGTGAGCGTGTCTTAGTATGAGTTTTAGTGACTATATCATAGGTGGCGTATCATATGGTCCGGCGGACCATATGGTCCGGCGTACCACGTGGTACGCTAGTAGTTAGTCACTTAGTATAAATAGGTGTGTGTTAGAATGAGTTGGAAGCAGTTCAGTCATTCTACACTTTCTGTGTGTGTTTTCTAGAGAGAGAAACCAGAGAGAGTTTGTGTGTGTAACTTCTAGTGATCAATACAAAATCTCTTATTTACTTCTCGTGTTCTCTACATTTGATCAAAGCATGCAGTAGTAAGATCGTATCTCGGTTTTACAAGTGGTATCAGAGCATTTGGTTGCTCTACTGCTGTGTTTTTGATCAATTTTCGGATTTTTAGAGAGAGAAAGTTTGGGTTTCTTCACATTTTCATCAAATTCTTCCAATTCCGAGTGTTTCTGTGATAAAAAATGATTTCTGAGTGTTTCTGGAGTGATTTCGCACCTTACTGATCCATTTTCTAGCTCAAAAAGTAAAAAAATTGAAAAATCCATCGAAATCCGCGTGAAACACGTCGGGTCCGCTCAAAGAGCACCTGGTCCGCAACTGGTCCGCCCAGGCAATCTTCAACGAACTGGTCCGTGGCGGTTTTGGCGTACCACATCTGGTCCTTTGGTTTATTTGGTCCGCCGTACCAAATTTGATCCGCTGAGGATATCTAGTCCGCGTCTGGTCCGCTGGTGAATTTGATCCGGAAGTGGTCCGCAGGTACAAATCTGGTCCGCTAGTTAGATTGATCTGGAACTGGTCCGTTGAGTGCAAATTTGGTCCGCTGAATTTGGTTTGGTCCGCTGGCAGAAAAGTGACCTTCACTAAAACTGACGTAACTTGAAAACCGTAAAGAGTTACGAAACCCAATACCAGCCAAAATGTTCGTCTCGACAAGATCTAGGACTTGTACCAGCCTATGGCTGGTACCGTCCAGTTTTAACCCCCAAAATCCGTTTGGAAGACCTCCGTTTTTGAGTTCGAAGTTTTTGAAGTATTAATTTCGGTGAAAATGTCTGATTTTCAAGCATTTGCAGCTATGCAAAACACGGTACAAGTTATGCTCAATTTTGATAATGAAATAGGAACAAGTCAGAAAGTTCCTAAGCTGTTAAAGTTGGAAGATTATCAAAATTGGAAGCAACGTTTTTCCTGCATACATCAGCACAAACGATATTGATTTATGGATTCCAATTCAAAAGCTGTATGTACGTCCAACTGCAGATGGAGAGTATAAAGAAATTCAAGATTTTGATAAGGATGAAAGAAAAAGTTATGAGCTTGAACAAAAAGTTTATGGTTATCTTACCATGGCTTTACCTACCGAGTTGTTGCATCAATTCAGCACTTGCAAGAAAGCTAAACAGTTATGGGATGCTTTATCTGCTCGATGTGAAGGCAATGACCAATATAAGAAGAGTAGACGAAAAGTGTTAAACAAGGAATTTAAAAATTTTCAACACTATGAAAAAGAAAATATTTCTGCTCTTGTTTCAAGGTTTTCACATCTGATTAGTGAGATGAAAGTGGTTAAAATTGAAAAGACAGAGGAGGAATTGAAAGAGAAATTGATGGAAGCATTACCAGAAAAGTGGGAAAACTATGTATTATTGCTTACTCATGATAAAGAATATTCTGCATTATCATTTCATGATTTGACCGGAAAGCTTCATGCTAGAGAGATGGAAATGATGACATCAAACAAGTCAACTGCTCAATTCCAAAATCCTGAAGTGTATCATGGTCAAAATTCTGCAAGTATCAATGCAAAGTCTAAATCTTTTGGTGTTAATTCATCAAATCCACCTCAAACAGCTTTTGTTGCTGGTCATGGTTCAGGAAATTCGGGAAATTCATCAAAAGGATGTCACTTCACTATTCCAAATCATTCAAGTCCGACTACATATTCAGCAAAAACACCGGATGAGCACTTGGCATTAATCTCAGCCTTGTTATCTTCGTATTATGGATTGTTGAATGGTGGTTTGACAACATCTAATCTGATTGAAGAAGATTTTGATCAGATTGATCCTGATAATCTTGAGCAAATGGATATCAATTGGCAATTGGCAATGTTAGCTCAAAGAGTTAAAAGATTCAAAAAGAAGACAGGTTTTCAAAGTTTAAATCCAGATGGCAAGGTTGGAATAGATAAATCCAAAGCAAAATGCTTCAAATGTTCTAATTTCGGATATTTTTCTCGTGAATGTTCAAAACCAAATGCCTCTTCATCCAAGTCTCCAACAACTTTAGTTTCTCAAGTTGATAAACAATATAACTGGGGGGCAAACTTCTAATTCTCCAATTGCTTTAACTGATGTTGCTTCTGAGTCCAATGAAGGTTATGATTGGGATGCTGATGTACTTGAAGCATTTGAAAAAGCACGAACATCGAATAAAGGCTATGATTGGGCTACTGATGAAATTAATGATGAGTCTGCATGGACTGGTTCATCTGCGATGATTACTCAAATTGTTCATAGTGATAATGAAGAAGAAGTAACTGATTCTGAATCTGAAACAAGTGGTTCTGGAGATGGTGGCTATGAATCGGTTTGTGAGTTCTGTTCTCAGAAAGACAAGAAGATAGAAGGATTAATAAAAGAAAATGAGTTGTTGGTTGATGAAAATAAAAGAAAGACAGAAGAACTGGCAAATGAACAGCAAAAGTTAGAAGATCTAATTCAAGAATTTTCTTCTCAGAAAGAAAAGTTTTCAGATTTTCAAGCAGAGTTTGTTGAGAAATAATCAAAATTTCAAAGTGTTAAACACGAGTTTGAACAAACAGTTACAAAGTTATCCGAAGAAAAGGATGAATTAGTCAAAGAAGTGAAGAAATGGAAAGATGAAGCTGAGGATACTGCAAAAGATTTTCAAAATCTTTTTGATAAATCAAAGTCCAGACTTGATACTCTTACTCAACTTTCTGGTGATCAAGCTACTAAGATTCAATCTTATCAGACTGATATGGAAAAGTTACTTGATGAGAAGAAGAAGTTGGTTAGAGTGAACAAGTTGCAAAATGCAAATTTGGATATTCAGAGAAGAAATGAAGATAAACTCGAGAAGGAATAGTTGGCCGGACTAGATGAGTTAAGATTGCAAAAGTATGAAACTAATAAAGTGGCAAAGAAGCTCATTGCAACAGAAAAGGAATTGGCTGAAGCTCATCAAAGAATTTCTGAATTAAAGATTGAAGTCATTGATTCAAAACGTCTTTTGAACAATGTTACTAATTCACAATCTTTTACAAATTTCTTGGCAAAGGATGAGAATTTTGAAAGGATGTTCAACAAAACTGTGTCACCACCAGGAAATCTCAAAGAAGGCGTTCATGATTTGAAAGACAAGGTTGAGAATGGTGATTATTCTGAATTTGTTAGTTCTAAATCGGTTGAAGGAAAGAAAGAGGAAAAGGGTAAGAGTACTGAAAATTCTGAAGCTCAAAAGGGTGTGTCTAGTTCTTCGTCTACAGACAAGGAGAAATCAGCAAGTTCAAACACTGACATTGATGAAACAATTGTCAATGCTCCAAAAGATCTCAAGAAAGTTAAAGCTGGATTTTCTAGGTTGGCAAAGAATGGGCATAAATCTACTGGAATGGGAGAGAAGGGTTCAGGAAAGAGTGTTGGTTTGGGATTTGAAGGAAAAGCTGCTCACGGTGGTAGTTCAAAAGTTTCAAAACAACAACAACTGAAAAGAGTCAATGTGAAGCAAGTAAAGAAAGATGTCTTCAAAGCTGAGAAGGTTCAACCTGAGAGATTCTACATACTTAAGGGTTCGGAACAAATATTTTCTGACAAAGAATTCCCGCTACATTGCGTGGATGCTCAGAAAATTGCTGAAGTATTTGTGAAGACGGCTGATCCGAGGAACAAGAAGAATCAATCTGTCCAATATTCTTCTAGAGGATCAAATTCTATTCCAAAGAGCCCGACTTCGAAATGGGTTCATGATCATCGATATCAGGTATTCGATTCCTTTTATGATCATTTTGGAGATGAATATATTTGTGAAGCTTTGCAGATTCCAAAACGCCGAAATGTCAATAATCGCTTGTGTTATAATTGCTGACAAAAAGGGCATATGGCACAAGATTGTTATGTTACTACTGCTTCTAGTTCAAGGAAAGGAAAGGTTCCATTTGTTGGTAAAGCTGCCAAACAACGATTCATTGATGAAAATGGCAGAGTATTTGATGAATACCCACAACCTACATTTTTCAAAACCCAAGGAAGATTTATTCCACGTTTTCAAAATGTTCCATATGTAGGTTGTTCGTCACAATCAACTGTGACAGGTTCATTAAATATTGATTTACAAAAACAACAACACTGGAAACCTAAAGTGGTTTCGAAAGGAAACCAAGATACTGGTCGACCAGAAGCGATTCGCTTCGGGTCATTTATAAACTGCCGTGTTTGACCAGTGTGCAGATACTTCTAGAAGACCTATCGGTGATTGCAAAGTTGCTGATGGAGGAGTATTCTGCTGTTTTAAGTTAAATTTCATGTGATATCAACTTTCAAAACTGAAATTTTTCTGAAAGCTAAACCTGAAAGGTATCCATGTCGAAAGGTCAATTTTCTTTCTTTTTACATTCCGTATGTCGTTTAGGGGGAGAAAATTGAAAAACCAAAAATAGCGTCTTTGTGTTTTTGTTTGTGTTAAAATGAAAATCCAAAAATAGAGTTTTCATTTTAAGAGGGAGAAAAATAGACAAATACAAAAACATTGAAAAATGAGAAATTGTATCCAACATGATTGGGAAATGATGGTACATTGGCTTACGTGTCTGGCTCATGGATAAACTAGATGAAAAAGCCATAAGATCATTGTTAGATGTGCTTGGTAGGCTCGGCATTAAATCAGAAAGTATTCAGATGTGATAAACACATTAAATAATAATGCTTGACCAAGTGGACAACATCTTGATGCATGTCTCGTGATATCAAGAAAAAGATATGTGAAAAAGAAAATGAGATGTCACTGTGTATACATGTGTTCATTTTGCAAAGATTTAAACTTGTTTGATTTTCTTTATTTTGTCAAACGATCGGACTTTCTTTGCGTATCGAAAGATCGACCTGATTGTTGTTCGTTTGACATTCTGCTTTATTTTATTTGGTGTTTCGTATAACTCATCGGACTTTCTCTGCGTGTACGGGAGTACCGACCTGATTGTTGTTGGGTTATACAACTTCAACTTGTTTAAATTTGCTTATTTTGTTAAATCCGAGGCCTTATCTGCGTATCGAAAGATCGACCTTAAGGTAGACGACTTAACGTTCTAATTTTATTTTATTTTTTTGCATGGAACACAGTTGACTAAATCATGAATACAATCATTATGTGATTAAATCACAAATGAAATCACAAAGGGTGATATAAAAGCAAAAACATATATGAGTATGTCTGATAGTGTGGGGTACAATGGTCAAAGCAAACTTAATCAATACAATAACATATCCAGATGTTATGAGTATGATTGTGCCTGAGTTTAAGATGGACAAATTATATCCAGTAATCGACATGACTTACGTGCTGAAGTAATTGAACTTGAAGTGTTGTTCAGCATGTTATGTTCAATATGATCCCAAGTTGTGATCTTTCTCGCAAAAGACAAAAATAGTGTCTGATTCTGTATTGCATTTATGTTTCATATCTGAAAAGTTCAAAGAGATTTTAGGTGTGTTTTAGCATAAACTTGGAAAAATCAAAAAGATTTTCGGTGTGTTTTGATTTAAAGTTTCAAAAAAACCAAAAAGATTTTGCTTCTTATTTGTTTTCGACCGATCGACATGTGATATGAAATCAAAATTTCAAAATCTATCTTGGATTCTCGAAGAGAAGTTTTGCGCCAAGATTAAATTAATTTTCAAAAGGAAAAGAAAACCGCGTTTCTGTCTTCTGAAATTGCAGGTTATATGTGTCAAGACTCAAGCATGGTGAAAGGGGAAGTTTGTTATATCTTTCACAAGTGGATCTTGAAGTTTGAAGATGATTCAAGAGTGATCCAGCCATGCGAGCTCTATTTCTAACGAGATTTCGAGTCGAAGATCGGATGTAGCAATGTTGAAGATTGAAGACTAAAGTTTAGTTAGAGAATAGATACATTACACGTTAAGGGGGAGTTTGTTAGAGCATATCCCTATGCTATGAGTGTCTCGTGTATTGTATCTATGTGAGCGTGTCTTAGTATGAGTTTTAGTGACTATATCATAGGTGGCGTATCATATGGTCCGGCGGACCATATGGTCCGGCGTACCACGTGGTACGCTGAGTAGTTAGTCACTTAGTATAAATAGGTGTGTGTTAGAATGAGTTGGAAGCAGTTCAGTCATTCTACGCTTTCTGTGTGTGTTTTCTAGAGAGAGAAACCAGAGAGAGTTTGTGTGTGTATCTTCTAGTGATCAATACAAAATCTCTTATTTACTTCTCGTGTTCTCTACATTTGATCAAAGCATGCAGTAGTAAGATCGTATCTCGGTTTTACAATCGTCTCATTTGGAACATGACAGAAATTATCAAATTCCTTCAACAGCACCTTTTTCTTACTTTTCTTGTATTGAGCATTGCCTTCACATCTGTGACACAATGCATCCCATAACGCTTTTGAGGTTGTGTGCATTTTGAACTGATGCAGGATATCTTTTGGTAAAGCCATTGATAAGTTTGAATAGGCTTTCTTTTCCAATTTAAAAGATTCTTTCTCAGCATCATTTATCTTGTTATACGGCTTGATTTGACCAGCAGATTCACTAGTTGTGAACTTTGGTACTTGGTAACCATCAAACATTGGAGTCTATACTGTTACATCCGTCACACCAATGTATGACTCATAACGAGTTTTCCAGTTATGGAAATCTTCAAATTTCATCAATTTAGGAACTTTGTTCGTAGTTCCTATCTCGTTATCATAATTCAATATAGCTTGAACGGTCGAAGACATTGCTGCAAACGCTTGAAAAGGATCCATGATTGTAAAATCAAAACTGATCCAACGAACCAAAATGTCGATCTGCGTACCAAACTTCAACCCAACGTACCAACAGACTTCACGAACCAAACACGAACCAGAATAACACTGAATGTACCACCAACGGACCAACTTTGAACGAACCAATTATATTGAACGAACCAACTGGTACGTCCCAGCTGCCACGAACCAGTCTGTTACAGCTACGAACCAACCTTTGAAGATTTTTCTGCGTACCAATGCTACGTACCAAACCTTCTGTTGAAGATTGTTGTGCATACCAGCTGCGTACCACGCTGTTCTTGATGCGTACCAGCTACGTACCAACCATAATTCGACTGATTTTCAAAAATACTGGCTTACAGGATGTGTAATCAATGCAGAACTCACAGGAACCACTCACAGACCATTTTGAACATAAAACATGGACTGAATGCACGTAAAACAGATGAGAATTGATGAATTTCTTACCAAAAGTTTGTTTCTCTCTCTAAAAACCAAAACCGACCAGAAATCACGAGCAAACCTACTCTGATACAACTTGTAAATCACGTATTCGATCTTGCTAAGACATGATTGCTATCGGATTCGGTACACAACGAGTAAATAATGATTCTTCGATTGATTCACTAGCTCATTTAACAGAGAAATTACAGAGAGATTACACCTTGAGAAACACATAGTTAACAAACTAACTCTCACAAAACTTTTTGCTCTCTAAACGAACTAAACAATTATACTAAACTGTCCAGCGTACCAACTAACCAACGTACCAGATGGTTCGTGCGTACCATCTGGTCCGCCACTGGTATGCTGAGACCAGCTTTACAAAACACTTAATTACAAAGACCTAGCACTAGACATACAAACATGCTCTAACACTTAACTTTTGCGAAGCCATAACAAGGGCTAAAATTAACTTTTCTAAGTAAGAATACCTAGTCTCAGCATCTAATAATGTTTTTCTTACATAATATACCGGATGTTGTTGTCCCTCGTGGTCTTTAATGAGTACAGCACTTGTCGAGCTACCCGAGACTTCTAAGTATAGAGAGAGAGTGGCTCCCCTTTGACTGGCTACATCAGTAGTGGAGCAGATGACAAGTATTCTTTCAAGGAGATCAAAGTAGCTTCATGCTTCTCACCCCATTCGAACTTCTTGTTCTTCTTCAATATATCATAGAATTCTTTGCTTTTTTCAGAAGATCTTGATATGAATCCATTAAGTGCTGCTATTCTTCCAGTCAATTTTTGAACTTCTTTAACATTTGTTGGGGACTTCAAGTTTATGATTGCTTGGATTTGCTCAGGGTTGGCTTCTATTCCTCTTTCAGTAACCATATAGCCTAAGAACTTGCCGGTTCTCACACCAAAATGGCACTTGGAAGGATTTAGCTACATGTTGAACCGGTCCAGGATATCAAAAGCAGCTTCGAGGTCCCTAGGATGATCCTTAGCTTTCTTGGACTTCACCACCATATCATCTATGTATACCTCCATGGTGTCCCCGAGTTGGTCTTTGAACATCATATTGACAAGCCTCTAGTATGTGGCACCTGCATTTCGTAAACCAAAGGGCATATCAATATAACAATAAGTACATGTGGGTGTCATGAAGGTTGTGTCTTCTTGGTCTGATGGCTCCATCTGAATCTATTGGAAGCCTGAAGATGCTTCCATAAAAGTTAGCATCTCATGCCCAGCAGTTGCATCCACCATTGAATCGATGTGTGGTAAGGGGAATGGATCCTTGGGACAGGCCTTATTCAGGTCCGTGTAATCCATACACACTCTCCACTTTCCATTCTTCTTCTGGACTACCACCACATTAGCTAGCCATCGAGGATATTTAACTTCTCTGATCATCTTTGACTTGAGCAGCCTATCAACTTCCTCTTGGATTATGATGTCTCCCAGGAGCGAACTTTCTTCTTTATAGATGTATGGGCCTGAAAGATTCATCTATACCAAGTTTATGAGTAATAATATCTTTAGATATACCTGTCATGTCCTCGTGTTTCCATGCGAATGTTGCAGTTCTAGACTTCAGGAGGCTCACAAGCTGCTCTTTAGTATCCTCGGGAATATTAGTTCCTACCAGCACTTTATTTCAGGATCCTCAGGATTTAGCTGAACTTCTTTAATCTCTAATTCCTTTGTCATCCGATTTCTTCGTGCTGGTCCCTTTAATTGCTATGTTGGCATGGACTTAACGATATTCTTCATAGCCGAAGTGTAGCAGTCTTTAGCTTCTTGTTGATCACTCAATATCCTTACAACTCCCCAAGGTGTGGGAAGCTTCACACACTGATGGTAAGTTGACAGAACTGCTTTCATGTCATGGATCCACGACCTCCCCAAGATAACATTACAATAAGGAAGGGAGTCAATTACGCAGAATTTTTGCATGGAGTTGACCCCTTCAATGTACACAGGGAGCCTGATGTCTTCAACTGTATACTTGGTTTCTCCACTGAAACCTACTAACACTGAAGATCTTGGGATAATTTCCTCTTCTGGGATGCTCATCTTTTTTAGCACATCTAACTAAATGATATTGACCGAGCTGCCGTTGTCTATCAGGATCCTGCGAACATAATGGTTAGCGATGCATAATGTGATTACCAGACTATCGTGATGAGGATCCTGGATATCCAGCTTATCGTTTCATCGAAGGAAATGATTTTGTCTTTAGTCAACATCGCGTTCTTCTTTGGTCGACTGCCTTGATCCATCTTAGCCTCTCTCTAGCATGTTTTTTAGCTAAGGAGAAGGAAGCTCCACATATATCAGATTCTTCCGAGATAAAGTTTATCACCTTGGCATTCGTTGGTGGTGACTGTGCTCTTTTGGGCAGCTCGGCAGTATCCTGAGTCTTGCTCTTCTTTCTGCCAAACAATTCTTTGAGATGCCCCTTGCTGAGCAGGTAGCTAATTTCTTTTCGAAGAGCTATGCAGTCATCTGTTAAGTGCCCAAAGTCTTCATGGTAGGCACACCACTTAGACTTATCCTTCCAAGATCCCTTCTTCTCGGACTTCCTTGGCCACCTGGCCTTATCACCTAGATCCTACAAAGCACATAACAAACCACTTATGTTAACCGAAAAGCAATAATCAGATACCTTTGGGAAGTCTTCTTCATCCTCCTCATCCTCAACCGCATTAACTCTAGGATTATCATTCTTGTAATAAGACATGGATTGTTGTTGCTTTACAGGAGAATCCATCCTTCTGCTTGAGGATTCAGATTTTGACACATCGCTTTTTTCTGGATTTTCTTATCATCTTCTAGCCTGATGAACCTCAATGCCCTTGTTTTGACTTCATCAAGGTTCCTACAAGGAGTCATAACTAGGTCATCATAAAAACGGGAATCCCCTCTAAGCCCCATCTTGAAAGTTTCTACAGTAGCTGCCATATCCAAGTTGGGAATATCCAGAGCTTCTCGACCAAATCTGGCCACGTAGTCCCTAAGGGATTTATCAGACTTCTGAACTATCCTTTACAAGTCACCTGTGAGCTTCTCAAAGCTTCTGCTGCAAGAAAACTGGTTATTAAACAGGTTAACTAAATGTGGAAAAGAAGTAATGGTATTAGGAGGGATACTGAGCAGCCATTTCAAGGTTGGTCCTGTTAGTGTTGAGCCGAATCCCTTACAAAGGCAAGCTTCTTTGATCTTTACTGGGATGGGGTTGATTTCCATTTGTTTCCTATATTGTGCCATGTGCTCCTCAGGATCCGTGGTCCCATCGTAGAGTTTCATGTTGGGAGTTTGGAATCTTTGTGGAATCTCCACGTCACAAATGGACCATGCAAACCTGGAAACTCTGTGACTGCCTGCTGGCACTTCAAGAATTGGCTGGATAACACCAGGGACACTTGAGATCATGTCCTATAGTCTCTGAAGCTCTCTGGCTATAGTTGGGTTGATACCTGCATCCTGCACAGTTCCTTGGTTAGGATTAGCATAAAAATTATCAAATTTGTTACCAGCCCGGGATCAGAGGAGTTGGGTCCATATCCAGCATCTCTGAGGATAGTCGGCTCAGTTGTGGTCTCCACTTGCATGGGGATGAAGTCTCCCTCATGCATCTCCTGAGATGAGCTTGGAAACATGCCTGCAGAGACAGAAGGGTTAGAAAATAAGGATCCTTGGGGATCTTGAGCAGCTCGGAAGCGGCTTGAGAATTCAGGGAACGGCTGAGTTGTGGATCCTTGTAGCATTTGAGTAGTAGGTGCCCCTGACTGCTGGTTCCAAGGCTCTTGAAAGTTAGACGTCGTGAACCGCTGAGGTCAAGATCTGGGTAGTTGCGCTGAGAGTCTCAGCATTTGCTGAATAAGAATCCGGCGGGCTGCTGGCTCGAGCATCTCGGCCGCTGACTTCCGTAATCTCTGAAGTAAGATTCTGGGGGCTGCTCGGAGTAGAATCCGGAGTACTCCAGATCTATCACCCCAAAAGTCTTCTGATGTTGAGAACCCGAGAATCCCGAAGCTGTAGCCATTGCAACACTTGACTTTGGAGCAGTAGAGGATTTTGCATTCTGTTTTGGCTGTTCCGATATTTCCGGAGAGTCAAAACCGAGTGATTTCGGCATCAAATGGCTACTTTCCTCTACTGGTTTGTTTGATTTCTTCAATTCCATGATCTCCTTCATCATTCTCCCGTTGGTTTTGGCTTGTTCATCCACATGAGTCTCCATTTGCCTGATCAAAACATACAAATCGTTATTAGAAATGGAAGGGTCGGTAGATATATCTTGTGATCCAGTAGAAGTAGGATACTCCATTCTTTTAGCATCAGTGTTAGTCGTTTTCTTTGGCATTGGAGGAAGACCGGTGCTAATAGTCGGTCTGGTGGTTGGAATAGATTTAGAGGTAATCTTCGATTGAGTCGACATTTCAGGAATTTGTAGCAGGAAAGAGATCAAAGCTCTTGGATGAATTCAAACACCACTTGCCCCACGGTGGGCGCCAAATTGTTTTGGTCAAAAACTGCCTAAGCAATTAGTTGATCAAACTTTGTAAGTGAGGTAGTGTGTCTGATGAATTTGGCAAGGAAAATGTAAGTTTAGATGTTGACACAAGGATGTAACGAGTGAAAAATCCAGGAATCCCTGAGTATCCTCAAGGATCCTAGCAAAAAACCTCGGGAGCCGGCTTAAAGTTCCTACTGCCTCAAACTTTTATATAACGGAAATTGTTCAAGTACAAATGAAGTGAGCTCGTATTCTAAGTGTTATAGAGAGTTTCGAGAACAAATGTTATGTGTTGTGTGCAGCCCTAGAGCTCGATATATATTAAGGATTACATAATAACTAACTCCCTAAGAATTAGGAGCTAATCCCACGTCGCCAAGCTAGCCGTTAGAGTCCACTTGGTCCACGTTTTCTGTTAGTTGACTGAGTCTTTAGGGCACGTGTCTCATATCGAGAGTCATCTGCAAAAAATAAACAAAAGGGAAGGTAATCGTTAGCTAAAAATAAATTTCAGGATCCTTACAGTGAAGTGCTTATGAGCCTCTGCGCGCTGCTCAAAATATCCTGAAATCTGGTACCAACAGTACACACTATGACAAACCAAGGACCAACCAAAAGATCAACCATAGATAGGAGGCCACAGTCTCGCCTACTTTAGGAGAGAGATTGGAGGTTAAAAGACACAGGTGAGTAATGGGTGCAACATATATACCTTCAAAATCCCATATAACATAGATTCACATAGATAGCCACATATGATAAACCAAATAACCAATGATAATCAAAAATCTAGAGTTTCGGACTTCTTATCAAGGCAAAGGGTCAAGTTCTGGTGAACTAGATGGGTCGACCCACATCCGGTTTACTTCCCGAGACAATACCCAGACAGAATCTGAATCGGTTCGCGCTAAAACACAAGGCTACCTCCCACGACAATACCAACCATATGCTAAGCTAGCATCACACACAATCACTGGTAGTAGCACGTATGAGTCTCTGATTCGGCAAGAGTATAACAACGACTAACGCTTGAATTGACGGTATAAAACCATAAGTTCGAAGAGATAAAAGTCAAAGCGTGAACAAATAGATCACAACCAACAAAAGAACAATACAAAAACAGATGGAGTACCACGAATCTGACGGAATACCCCGCATTGGATAGCATGAGTCGAAGAGCACTGCATACGTGTCATGACTAGCATGAAACTAAAAGTACATTTCGGTGGAAAAAACATGAATCCGCTGACGTGTGATGTACCGTGTGATTCGTTATATATGAAACCAATGTCACGTATCGAGTAACATGACTCCGAGTACCTGAATGCGATGCCATGAACCGAATGACATGATTCGAGATACACGAATCCGATGACATGAACCGAGCAGCATGTATCGAAGTACATGAACCCGATAACATGAACCGAAAGCGTGACTCAAAATGCATGAATCTGATAACATGAACCGAACGCATGACTCGAAATGCGTGAAACTGATAACATGGACCAAAAAGAATGACTCAAAATGCGTGAAACTGATAACGTGAACCAAAAAAGCATGACTCGAGATGTGTGAAACTAATAACATGAATCAAATAACACGACTCGAGGTACGTGAATCCGAAAACATGAATCTAATAACACGACTCAAAATACATGAAACCGAAAACATGAATCAAATAACATGAGTCGAAATACATGAATCCGATAACATGACTCGAAATACATGAATCCGATAACATGAATCGAATAACACGACTCGAAGTACATGAATCCGATAACATGAATCAAATAACATGACTCGAAGTACATGAATCCAAAAACATGAATCGAATAACACGACTCGAAGTACATGAATCCGATAACATGAATCGAATAACACGACTCGAAATACATGAATCGAATAACCCGACTCGATAAACATGAATCCGATAACAATAATCGAATAACCTGACTCAAAATACATGAATCAGATAACATGAATCGAATAACACGACTCGAAGTACATGAATCCGATAACATGAATCGAGGAATATGAAATGAGAGTATAACCCGAGTAATGAGCATCACCGATGGCAAAACAAACAAAACCACACAATGAAACCATGGATTAAGAGTCGGTTGATACACACAACGTTTCTAAGACGAAATACATCAATAATCGAATACCAAACGTCAAACCAAAGATAGGGTAGAGAACACCGATTCGCGACCGAACAAAATCAGGGTCACACATCAACAATGAGGCAAGCCCAAAATCAACGTTACGATCATGAAGGATGAAAACGGAGCCCATGACCAGAGTCATGAACTAACTGCTGGAACCACACCAAATGAATCTGGATATTAGATGGAAATAATCTATCTCATGATCAGACTATTGCGTTTAACAATAGTCGGGTCACGAGGTTGAGCAGCCAACTTTTCCCCAGAAATCATCAGTTGGAATGAGCAAATTCGCCTATCGCCAGTGAAGGCGATTGCGAATTTGGAGATTGGAAGTGGAGTCTACGAAGGATCCTGTAAGGACACAGAATTATCTTACTACTGCGTGAATCAATCAATCTAGTGAACACGAGAAAGTAAATAAGAGATTTCTTATTGAATCACACAATATTACAAAGAACTCTCTCTGGCATCTCTCTCTAGAACACACATAGAAAGGTGTAGAATGAGTCAGAGTGTTAAGCTCTTATTCTAACACAAATTATTTATAGTGAACAATATACCCGGCGTACCAACTAGCATACCAATTGGTACGGGCGTACCAATTGGTACGGCGGACCAAATGGTACGACCACCTTGGTATGTTAACACTCAGACTCACTAACACACGCTCACTTAGATACAATACACGAGACAATCTATAGCATAGGAATATGCTCTAACAAACTCCCTCTTAACGTGTAGTGTATCTATGTTAACTAAACTTCAGTCTTCAATCTTCAGCATCACTAATCCGATCTTCAACTTGAAATTTCTTGTCAGCTATAGAGCTTGCATGGCTGAATCACTCTTGAATAATCTTTGAACTTCAAGATCCATTTGTGAAAGATACTTCAAACTCGCCCTTTCTCCATACTTGAGTCTTGACACATAGAACCTACAATTTCAGAAGACAGAAACGCGGTTTCCTTTTTCCTTTATAAAAATTAATTTAATCTTGGCGCAAAATTTCTCTTTGAGAATCCAAGATATATTTTGAAATTATGATTTCGTATCGCATGTCGATCGGTCGAAAACAAATAAGAAACAAAATCTTCTTGACTATTTGAAATTTTACATCAAAACACATCGAAAATCTTTTTGATTTTTCTAACTTTATGCTAAAACACACCTAAAATCTTTTTGGACTTTTCAGATATGAACATAAATGCAATACAGATTCAGACACTTTTTTTGTCTTTTGCGATAAAGATCACAACTCTGGATCATATTGAACATAACATGTTGAACTACACTTCAATTTCAATTACTTCAGCACACAAGTCATGTCGATTACTAGTATAATTTTTCCATCTTAAACTCAGGCACAATCATACTCATAACAACTGGATATGTTAAGATATTGATTAAATTCGCTTTGACCAATGTACCTAAAAGAGCATGGGACACGTGAATCGTGATCAACTCATATCGATTGTGTAGACAAAGTAATCAAACACAAAGGTATATAACTCAATCTTGTATTGCACTCAATATCATAGGTTATAAGACTCAGAGAAAATACCTTCAAGTTCACACACACTAGAAAAAACGTACAAAAGTTACAAACCTATCAACTATATATAGTCACCCGACTGTCCGAACCTGGACATGAGCCGAACTGTAGTTCACTTGCCAGTTCACCCAAGGTTCATGTTAGAGCATATACCTATGTTATGATGTGTCTCGTGTATGTATCTAAGTGAGCTTGTTATTGTGTGAGTCTTAGGGGGCAGCGTACCAAACTGGTCCGCCGTACCAACGGTACACTCGTACCAATGGTACGTTGGATGGTACGCTGGCCAGAATGTGTTACCTACAAATGATATCAAATTTCAAAATTGAAATTTTTCTAAAAGCTAAAATTAGAAGGTATCCATGTCGGAAGGTCAATTTTCTTTCTTTTATATATATTTGTAGTTTAGGGGGTGCGAATTGAAAAACCAAAAATAGTGTCTTTGTGTAACCCAAAAATAGAGTTTTAATTTTAAGGGGGAGAAAAACAAAAAAAATTACAAAACATTGAAAAATGAGAAATTGTATCCGACATAATTAGGAAATGATGGTACATTGGCTTACGTGTCTGGCTCATGGCTAAACTAGATGAAAAAGCCATAAGATCATTATTCAATGTGCTTGGTAGGCTCGACATTAAATCAGAAAGTATTCAGATGTGATGTACACTAAATACTAATGCTTGACTAAGTGGACAACATCTTGAAGCGTATATCAAGATATTGAAAAGATATATGAAAAAGAAAATGAGAAGTCATTGTGTATACATGTGTTCATTTTGCAAAGATTTAAACTTGTTTGATTTTCTTTATTTTGTCAAACAATCGGACTTTCTCTGTGTATCGAAAGATCGACCTGATTGTTGTTCGTTTGACATTCTGCTTTATTTTCTTTGGTGTTTCGTATAATTCATCAGAATTTCTCTGCATGTCCACAAGACCGGCCTGATCGTTGTTTAATTATACAATTTCAACTTGTTTTGTTTTCTTATTTTGTTAAATTCGAGGCCTTATCTGCGTATCGAAAGATTGACCTTAAGTTAGACTTTAACGTTCTTATTTCTTTTGGCATGAAACACAGTTGACAATATCATGAATATAATCACTATGTGTTAAATCACAAGTGAAATCACAAAGTGTGATAAGCAAATGCATATTTGAGTATGTCTGATAGTGTGGGGTACACTGGTCAAAGCAATCTAATCAATACAGTAACATATCCAGATGTTATGAGTATGATTGTGCCTGAGTTTAAGATGGACAAATTATACCAGCAATCGACATGACTTGTGTGCTGAAGTAATTGAAATTGAAGTGTAGTTAAGCATGTTATGTTCAATATGATCCCAAGTTGTGATCTTTCTCGCAAAAGATAAAAATAGTGTCTGATTCTGTATTGCATTTATGTTTCATATCTGAAAAGTCTAAAAATATTTTAGGTGTGTTTTAGCATAAACTTAGAAAAATCAAAAAGATTCTCATTGTGTTTTGATGTAAAATTTCAAATAGTCAAGAAGATTTTGTTTCTTATTTGTTTTTGACCGATCGACATGTGATACGAAATCAAATTTCAAATCTATATCTTGAATTCTCGAAGAGAAGTTTTGCGCCAAGATTAAATTAATTTTCAAAAGAAAAAGAAAGTCGCATTTCTGTCTTCTGAAATTGCAGGTAATGTGTGTCAAGACTCAAGCATGGTGAAATGGGGAGTTTGTAGTATCTTTCACAAGTGGATCTTGAAGTTCAAAGATTATTCAAGAGTGATCCAGCCATACAAGTTATACTGCTGACAAGAAATTTCAAGTTGAAGATCAGATGCAGCAATGCTGAAGATTGAAAACTGAAGTTTAGTTAGCATAGATATACTACACGTTAAGGGGGAGTTTATTAGAGCATATACCTATGCTATGATGTGTCTCATGTATTGTATCTAAGTGAGCTTGTTATTGTGTGAGTCTTAGGGGGCAGCGT
This sequence comes from Deinandra increscens subsp. villosa, assembly GCA_039602395.1. NCBI lineage: Eukaryota > Viridiplantae > Streptophyta > Magnoliopsida > Asterales > Asteraceae > Deinandra > Deinandra increscens. The sequence goes on from JBCNJP010000012.1 coordinate 52,518,029, forward strand.
ACCAAGCTAGTCCGCCATACCAATGGTACGCCCGTACCAATGGTACGTTGGATGGTACGCTGGCCAGAATGTGTTGCCTATAAATAGGTTATGTTAGAATGAGCTAACAACACTTTTGTCATTTGAGTCATTTCTGTGTGTGTTCTAGAGATGGAAACTAGAGATACTTCTTTGTAATCTTCAAGTGATTCAACAAGATTTCTCTTATTTACATTCTCGTTCACTACATTGATTGATACACGCAGTAGTAAGATCGTTTCACGTACTTACAGTTTGGACAGGGTTCTCCCAAAATAGGTTTTTCTTGTTTTTCTTTGATTTCTTCCAAGTCTTTGACCAATCCAGCATGTTTCAACATTATGTATTAACAAACTCCCCCTTAGCAAATGCTGGATAGTTCTTTATCACTCTTGAACTTCAGCCTCCATCCCAGCCCATGTCTTTTGGTGATTATGCCCGGCATATATATCGAATGCAAAACATATTCGAATCACCCTCTGAAACTGTAAAGCATTATCCATGTAGTATGGATGAAACAAGATCTGATTATGATACAACTCATAAATATCAGCCTTCGACAAGTTGATCAGCCACATCGGGTCAAAAATCTTCACCGCTCTATTTTCATTCTCCAGCACTATCACGGCTTCACCTGTCCTCTCATGATAATACCACCACTTCAGATTCTGTATGAAATCCAATTCCATTTTCATCAACGGAATTTTTGTTCATCTCTTTAGGCTTTTTCTTGAAGATAAGTACTATCAACTTTTCCCCGTTCTCTTATGAATCTTTTTTGATACCTGATATGTGCGTCGTGTGAAGTATCAAGCAATGTACAAGATCAAGTTCAATTAGGTCTGGCCGAACTAGGTCCGAACCTGGAGTTCGGACTGGCCAGACCTGAGGTTCGGACGAAGCTCGGCCAGCTGGGTATAAATAGTCGTTTGGTCTTTGTAATATGGGGTTCTGAGCGTGTGAGATTACGGTTAAGTGTGTGTTTCTAAGTGTGTTTCTCTGAGTCTATTTCTGAGTGGTTTCTGATTGTAATTGTTCTTCGTTGATCAATAAATCAATCGGTTAATTACATTTCGATTTTTGATTAGCTAGATCGAGTAGACGATACGATGATCACGCATTTTCAAGTGGTATCAGAGCTTTCTGGTTCACTCTACTGGTCTGTGGTTGCTATCTTCGGATTTTTGAAGCGTTTTCCATGATTCTCAAGTTTGTTTTTGTGTTGTTCATCAATTCTATCGAGTGTTTAGTATCAAATTAGTTTCTATATTAGTGTATATCGGTTTTTCTGAGTCTCAGTAACAAGTTTCGTCAAAATCTATCCATTTTCGCGCGTTTTTGAAAAATGAAGTCAAGGTTAGGAGGTACCTGGTCAGGTTCGGAGTAACTGCTCCGAACTTCAAGTTCGGTCGAAGTTCGGTCCGTGTTCGGAGTTGTCTCGGTCAAGGTTCGGTGTGATTCAGGTTCGGAGCTAGATCAGAGTCACTTAGGAGTTCGGACTGTTGATTTTGTTTCGGAGCACGTTCGGACGGAGTTCGGACTTTGGTTTTAGGTTCGGACGGAGTTCGGAGATCAGTGTTAGGTTCGGAGCAAGTTCGGTCGGCAGAATTTAAAATTTTTCAAACGATGTCGGAATTTCAAGCGTTTGCCGCATTGCAAAGTGTGATGCAAACCATGATGAATTTTGATAATGAAATCGGAACAAGTCAGAAAGTTCCCAAATTATTGAAGCTAGAACATTATCAAAATTGGAAGAAACGATTTTCTACTTACATCAGCACAAATGATATTGATTTATGGATTCCGATTCGAAAGTTGTATGAATGACCAACGGAAGAAGGAGATTATAAGGAACTTCAAGATTTTGATGCTGCTAAAAGGAAAAGTTATGAGCTTGAAAAGAAAGTTTATGGTTATCTTACTATGGCTTTACCTATCGAATTGTTACATCAATTCAGCACGTGTAAGAAATCAAAGCAATTGTGGGATGCTCTCTCAGCAAGATGTGAGGGTAATGATGATTACAAAAAGAGTCGGAAGAAAGTGTTGAACAAAGAATTTGATAATTTTCAAAACTATGACAATGAGAACATTACTGCTCTCGTTTCACGGTTTTCACATCTGATTCATGAATTAAAGGTAGTTGGTATTGAGAAATCTGATGCTGATTTGAAAGAAAAGATTATGGAAGCTTTACCTGAAAAGTGGGAGAATTATGTTTTGCTGCTCACTCATGACAAGGATTATTCTACAATGACGTTTCACGAGCTTACTGGAAAACTTCATGCTCGGGAAATGGAAATGTTAAATTCAAAGAAATCAACTGCTACTTTGCAAAATCCTGAATTGTATCATGGTGAGAATACGGCAAGCATGAATGCTAAAGCTAAACCAAGTCTGAGTTCTGCACCAAGTACAGCTTTCTTGACTGGAATTTCTGATAATCCTGATAACAAGTCTTCACGGGGTTGTAGCTTTACAATTCCAAATTTTTCAAGTCAGAATGCTTTTTCTGCTGAATCAACAGATGATTGTGCTAAAATGATTTCTGCATTAATATCATCATCTTTTGGGTTGATTATCAAGAATGTTGCTGATGCAAAGATAACCAGCGATGATCTTGATGCACGTGATGATGATCAACTAACTGAATTGGATATATCTTGGCTATATGCTATGTTATGTCAAATATCGAAGAGGTTTTTCAAGAGACATGGAAGAAATCTTTCTGGTGATAAATTGGGTTTTGACAAGTCTAAGTTAAAATGTTATAAATGTTCGCAGCTTGGACATTTTGCCAAAGATTGTCAACAGGCTCATGCAAGCAAGTCTGGTTTTACTCAATCACCCAAGCCTGGTTTTACTCAACCATCTACTAGTAACACAAGCAAGACAACAGCTTTGACAGCTCAACATGATGGTGTTTATGATTGGGGTCAACAGTTTGGATATGATACATCAGCATTAATTGTCACACATGAGCAAGATGATTATTATTCTGATTCGAGTTCATATGACGCTGCTGAGAATGAAAAATTTGAGTCTAAAATTGAATCCTTGATGAAAGAAAAAGAATATTTGATTGAAGAAGTCAAGAGAGTTACTGCTGATTTAAAAATGATTAGTTCGGAGTTGGGAATTTCTAAGGACAATGAGAAGGAATTGGGTATGAAGAATGAATGTTTGCTTAAAGAGATCGAATTGTTGAATGAAGTTTTAGAAATTTCTAAACAAGATAAAAGAGATGTTGAAGCTGCAAAAGCCAAGATTTGTGAAGAAAGGGATGAGTTGGTGAAAGAAGTCAAGAAATGGAAGGATGAAGCGGAGGATACTACTTCTGATTTCATGAATTTGTTTGATAAGTCAAAAGTTAAGCTTGATCTGCTTACAAAGAATGTTGAAGAATCAACTGCTAAGATTGAAGCGTATCAAGTTGACATGGGAAAGTTGTTAGATGAGAACCGAGAATTGGTTCGTGTCAATAAAGTTCAAGCGGCAAATTTGGAGATTCAAAAGCGCAATGAAGATAAATTGAAGAAGGAATTATTTGAAGGTCTTGATAATCGTCGCCTGCAAAAATTTGAAACTCACAAGGTTGCAAAGCGATTGATTGCTAAAGAAAAAGAATTTGCTCAGGCTCAACAGAAAATTTCTGATCTAAAAATTCAAGTTCTTGATGCTAACCAATTACTCAATAATGTGTCAAATTCTCAAGTATTCACAAGCTTCTTAGCTAATGATGCAAATTTTGAGAAAATGTTTGATAAGACTGCATCACCCCCTGCTCATATCAAAGAAGCTTTTATAGAAGTGAAGGAACAAGTTGATGATTTTGATTATTCAAAGGTTTCAGCATCTACTGTTGAGGATGAGAAAGTTGTGACAAAGAAGAAGAACAGGAAGAATAAGAAAAAGAAGGAAAAAAAATCAGCAGTTTCTCCTGCTCCAAAATTTGTATCTGGTACATCTTCTGCTGATAATTAGAAGTCAGCTACTTCAAGTGACAAGCTTAAGTCACAATCTGGATTTGATGAAAAGATCTTTTATGATCAGAAGAATGTAACTGAAGTGAAAGCTGAATTTTCTCGATTAGCGAAGAATGGACATTTTCCATCTGAGGAGAAGATTTCTGGAAAGCATGTGGGATTGGGTTTTCACGGGATGAAAGATAAAGCTGAGAGGAATCCAGACTCATCATCTCAAGATTTGAAGAAATTGAAGCTGAAACAAGTGAAGAAGGAAGTTTTTCAGGCTGACAAAGTTCAACCCGAGCGATTCTACAAACTTAAGGGTTCAGATCAATTATTTTCTGACAAAGAATTTCCACTTCATTGTGTTCAGGCTCGGAAGATTGCTGAAGTCTTTGTGAAAGCTAACATTTCTTCTGAAAGTTCTCAATCTCGAAGCCCTACACCCAAATGGGTACATGATCACAGGCATCAGGTATATGATTCTCATTCTGATCATGTTCGAGATATTCATGTGTGTTTTTCGCAGGTACATCAAAGATGGGACAAAACGAAATGACTCTGTTATATTTGTCGTCGCCCAGGGCATATGGCAAAGGATGTTCCATCACATGCTGATTCACCCCAAGGGTTTCATAAGAAACCAATTTTTGGTAAACCTGCTAACACAAAGTTCTTTGATGAACAAGGCAGAGTTTTTGATGACGTTGAACCTACATTCTTCCATAAACAAAAAAGTTTTGTTCCAATGTTTTCAAAGGTTCAAAGTGTAGGTTTATCATCACAGTCACCTGTGATTGTTTCATCAAAAACTGAATTACCAAAACAAAAACAATGGAAACCTAAGGTGGTTTCTAAGCAAAACAAGGACACTGATCGACTAGAAGCGATTCGCTTCGGGTCATTTTTGGACTAATTAGTTTGACCAGTGTGCAGGCACTTCTAGAAGACCTATCGACGATTGCAAAGTTGTTGATGGATGAGTATTCAGCTTAACTTAAATTTAAAGATAAATCTTTCTAACCTGCAACTTTTCTGAATTCTAAATCTGCAAACTATCCGTGTTGATTCATCACTTTTCTTTGCTTACAATTTTTTCTCAAAAACCCAAAAATAGAGTTTTGTTTTGTGTAAAATGAAACTCCAAAAATCGAGTTTTCATTTTAAGGGGGAGAATTTTGTAAGTAAGGGGGAGTGATTGAGAAATGCATGTTATTGGGAGAAGGTGAATACATGCCAAATATAAAATGAAGGAAGGTGAATACATGCAAAATATAAAATTGTGAGAAATTGATCATTGGGAAACGATGGTACATTGGCTTACGTATCTGACTCATGGATAGAGTATATGAAAGAGCCATAAGATCACGGTTTGATGTGATTGGTAGGCTTGGAAAATCAGAAAGTATTCAGATGTGATATACACTAAATACTAATGCTTGACCATGTGGATAACATCTTGATGCATATTTCATGACACAAAAAGAAAAATAAGTGTGAAATTCAAAATGAGATGTCACTTTGTATACATGTGTTCATTTTACAAAGATTTAAACTTGTTTGATTTTCTTTATTTTGTCAAACGATCGGGCTTTCTCTGCGTATCGAAAGATCGACCTAATCATTATTCGTTTGACGTTTTGCTTTATTTTCTGTGGTGTTTCGTATAACTCATCGGACTTTCTCTGCGTGTACGGGAGTACCGACCTGATTGTTGTTGGGTTATACAATTTCAGTTTGTTTTATTTTTCTTATTTTGTTAAATCCGAGACCTTATCTGCGTATCGAAAGATCGACCTTAAGGTAGACGATTTAACGTTCTTATTTATTTTTGCATGGAACACAGTTGACGATATCATGAAAATATTATGCATTGTGAAAAATCATAATTGTTGTCACACGAAAGGAAAAAGAGAGAAAAACTGAAAATGTCTGATTATGTCTGATAGTGTGGGATACACTGGTCAAAGCAAATCTAATCAATACCTTAACATATCCAAATGTTATGAGTATGATTCTGCCTGAGTTTAAGTTGGACAAATTATATCGGCAATCAGCATGACTTATGTGCCTCGATTAATTGAAATTGAAGTGCAGTTCAGTGCGTTATGTTTAATATGATCCCAGATAGTGATCTTTCTTATACCAAAAAATAGAGTTTGATTCTGTATTGTAATTTCATTTCTTTTAAAGCACAAAAAGATTTTCGGTGTGTTTTAGCATAAACTTTGAAAAATTAAAAAGATTATGTTTCTACTTTATTTTCGATCTGATCAACACGTGATACAAATCAATTTTCAAAATCATATCTTGGAGTCTCGAAGAGATGTTTTGCGCCAAGATTATTTAAATGTTTGAGCAGGTTGCTATGTGCAAGATATCACAACTTCAAGTCTTTTGAAGATGTTGATGAAAGACCAGAGATACGCTAAAATGTCATCAATTATTCAAGATCAAGCTACGATCGAGTTGAGGAGGAGCTTTTTTTAAGATTCATTTCATTGAACGAACGGATTCTACACTTGAGGGGGAGCTTGATTGAAGATACAAAGTTGATGATGTTGAATAGATATTGCACACGACGAGGGGGGAGTTTGTTGATACCTTATATGTGCATCGTGTGAAGTATCAAGCAATGTACAAGATCAAGTTCAATTAGGTCTAGCCGAACTAGGTCCGAACCTGGAGTTCGGACTGGCCGAACCTGAGGTTCGGACGAAGCTCGGCCAGCTGGGTATAAATAGTCGTTTGGTCTTTGTAATATGGGGTTCTGAGCGTGTGAGATTACGGTTAAGTTTGTGTTTCTGAGTGTGTTTCTCTGAGTCTGTTTCTGAGTGTTTTCTGATTGTAATTGTTCTTCGTTGATCAATAAATCAATCGGTTAATTACGTTTCGATATTCGATTAGCTAGATCGAGTAGACGATCCGATGCTCACGCATTTTCAATCTTGGTCGGATGTTCACGCCTCTTCGGTCTTTGAGGCTTCAGATATTGAAATCCTTCATTACATTCTTTCTCAACTTGACTCTTGAAGTAGAAACCCCTCCAGTCATTACCATAGTTGCAGAAAGGCTTTCGTGTAAGCTCCTGAACATCCAAGACCGGTAAAGTACTGAAGTCTTTTGTAGATTTGAAGTATTGGATACCATGTTGACGTTTTATCCCATAGCACTTCAGACTTTCTGCATACATCCAGCTAATAATTTCTCCAGATGCTTGACCCTTAAATCTTACATCCATTCTTTGCTTGATTGGTTTTGGAGGAGGAACGTAATTTGCATGAAATGTCTTCATGTATTCATTAAACACCCAACGTTAATTTTGTTCCTTTGACTCCTTGGCAATCGGATCATCAGGTTTATCAGCTTCTTTTTGTTTTAACTTCTCTTCAGCCTCAACACCTTTCTCTTGAGTAAATATCTCAAACTCATCACCAGTCTGATTATTATCGTTGTTGAAATTGGAGTACAGATTTAGATATTCCTCTTCGGTTATATCTTCAACCTCAATCTCCTTTTCCCATATATCTTCTTCAGACTCTGGTTCAGATGATTTGTTGTATATTTCAGGTGTAGCTTCAGAAGTTATCTTCGTCTTCTCGTCGTTCAAATTGAATACTGCTTGAATTTGTTCTAGATTAAGTTCATAAACGAACTTACCTTCTTCTAACATTCTTTTGAATTCATCAATACTCTTCACAGCTTGATTCAACGGAATTGAAGTTATCGGCATAGCATTCCTGGAATCAAACTCCCCCTGAGATGTAGAAGTCCCAGCACCCGAACTAGTGTTTCCGGTTGGTCCTGAACCTCCACCAATATTTCCCTCTGGGTCTTCATGATCAGGTTCATCATTTAAATACTTCAGGAAATCATCTTTGCACCCAGAACCAGAACCTATCTCCCCCTGAGCTCTAAACTTCTCCATCAAGAATTTTATTTTCGTATTCATCTGTGTTAGTAGAGCATTCTGGTTCATAGTGGTTGTTTTCAGAAGTTGGATCTTCTGTGCTTTATCTGATTCCCCACTTTTCAATTGCATATAATCTCTTTGCAATATAGTAATCAACTTTCCTTGAAATTCAGTTCTTGCTCTCATTTCTTCATCTCTTGTTCTCAATTCTGTAGTCAGTTGACTTTTCTCTTCATCATTTCGCTTTAACACCTCAATCACCTTCAATTTCTCATCATTCTTAGCTTTTAAGTCGTCAATCTGTGATTGTTGATCAATTAAAGTACTGTTAAGTAGACAGGCTTGAGAAAAAGACACAGATCCTTGATCATGATTGAAATTAACATCTCGTGTTGATGTGGTTAAAGCTGTAGTTGTTGAGAATATAGGAGTTGTAGGTGTTGATCCCATTAGCTGATGTACATATTAAGCACCAGCACTTACTGAAAGTGTTGTGCTAGTTGTTGTAGATCTTGTTGAACTCATAAAATCTTTCAGAAGCCCTGACTGACTCAACCCTTGAAGAATATCAGCTTGTGTTGTAGAAACAGTGGTTGTTGTAGTCATAGTCATCTCGGGTAAAGACATATATGTGCTATCAGATGAAGATACACCGAAACAGCGTTTCAATACAAACTTTTTACCCTTATGCTTCTTTCCTTGGCCACCAGCAGCAATCGACTTCTTCCTTTTTGATGGAGTCAATGAAGACGGACAAGTTATCGGCTGCTTAACCTTGCCATGACTAACATCGGCTTCGGGATTCTAATCTTCATCAGATTCAGATGGGGCTATATCATCATACACCCGGTCCTTATATCGATCGTTGCTTTTCTTCAGACTTTTTTGGTACGCGAAATGTTCTTCGCTACCCTTCTTCACTTTCACATTTTTGGAATTAACCTTGGTGTATACAAACGGATTGCGTGTGTCAGAAACATCTTAAGAATTAGCTCCCACATCAATAAACTCATCATCACCAGTTTCTTCTTCATCTATCAAGGTATTAACAACTGGTGTCTCAGTCACTGTGACAGTCGCTTGGACTTTGGGAACTGAAACAGTAGGTTTAGTGACAGCTGGTTGTAAAACAGCAGGTACTGTAGATTTAGTAACAACTAGTTCTGAGACTACCGGCTCCTGTACAACTGGTGGTGTTTGTGTCTATCATCGTGGTCGTTTAACCTTTGCTTGTTGAAAAAACATATAGGGATCGATTCTATGGATGAGATGGAAGTTTTGTCATATATCGTGTTGAATGATTACATGACCGAAGGAGTATACAAACGTTTAAGCTCCGGGGGAGATTGGACAGAACCTCCCCGCTCAACCACATAGACACTTGGACAAAAACTTACAAATAAATACAAAGATGAAACTATTTATACTTCTTAATTCTGTCTGAACTGGGTAACCTCCGAACTCCGTCCGAACTCCTTCCGAACTCCTTCCGAACTTGTAGTTCGTCTAAGGTTCGGACGACTCTGAACCTTGAGTTCGGCTGAGGTTTGGATCCTAGTTCATGTGCAATCTCAAATCAGTCTGTTTGACAATTCGAATAGTAACGGCCACACAAGGTTCATGCATCAATAGCTTGTTGGTTTCTCTCTGCAACCCAACTATTATCAAGTTCGTCAGATGAACTTCATTCTTCATGACGAGGTGCACCCCTAGCTTGTGAAACATAGTTAACATTACTAAGATGACCAATTAATCGCTTCAACTTTGGATAATCATCAGGCTTCTTTTTCTGATATGTCGCCCAGGTACCAATACTTGCTTCAGTCATGTGTTTCAGCTCCATCTTTTAAGCATCAGTCTTACCAAGGTAGGATACAGATCATTTAAGATCATTTGTGTAAATCTTGGATATAACAACGCCTTCTTATGCCTCTAAGTCAAGTTGTCTCTCATGTAATAAAATATCAACCCAGCAATATTGTATGGATGATTGAGAATCAAGTCATTCATCAGAGAAAGCATCCTTGGACCAATCTCGTCGTGTCCAGAAATTAGGTTGCCCAAACACTGCAGCAACACATGAACCAGATACTTGTATGGAACAGATAACTCGGCCTTGTAAATCCATTCTCGATTCAGATCATCAGCATACCGAATTCTCTTTAATAAGGCAGCATTATCAGGTGGATCAAACTCTAATGGAACATTTGTAGTATCATCAGTAAACTTCAACACTCTTCGAATATCAGCCTCAATAAATTCAACAGTTCGATTTTGAACAGTTGCAGATAATCGAATTGTTCCATCAGTTAGGCATCTTGCAGTAGTCCAGACTTCGGTTAAAATGTCACGAGACACATCACTCTCGTGTGTAATAGCATAGTATATTTTTGATCGTCTCAGAAAATCGAATATTCTAGATCCTCTAAACTTGGCTATCTTTGTTCTTGCAATGCCCAAATGTGCACAAACGTTGTGTTTGTCACCAAATTTTAAATCAACCGCCATTTCTGAAAACACAAAACATGAAACATTCATTAAATTCAATGTGATTATCAAAAATGTTGACCAAATTTATCATTATTTATCATTCGCGTAAACGATCGACTTTTTGTTCAAAAATCAAGTTTAGGCGAAAAGGATCTGAACTGGTTATTGCTATCCGAACTCGGTCCGAACTAAGAATTGGTGTTCGAACCTTGTCCGAACTGGACTAGGTCAAACGATTAAAGTTGACTTTGGTCAACTTCCAAACTCAGGTTCGGCTGAGTCCGAACTCCAGTTCAGCTAATGAACATCACGTTCGCCTGACGTGCAACCGAGAGATTTAATCTCTCTAACTTTCAATCTAGACTAAATCAGACCAAGAAATTTAAATCCTATATGCGGTTTTCAACACTGAATCTATATAAACAAGTTTTAAGTCCAAAAACTGTCTCTACATAGGTTAATTTCTGAATCTATAAACAGAGAAACACTTCGACACTGTTTCAAGGAAAAGAGCCTGTTTAATTGACATAAAACGACATCTAAACACACCCTTGTACTCGGAATCTCATCACCTACCAGAAACTAGTCACAAATCGCGTCACAAAGCTCTAAATTAAAAATCGAATATTTGGGCAGAGTTCGGCTAAGTTCGGCGATATTTGAAACATTGAATCAGTCCGAACTCTACTTTGGCCTTTTATAGGCGCTCAGTTCGACTTGTCGAAACCTATGTTCCCCTAACCAAACCTTTCCGAACTTGACTTTCGGACAAACCTTGTCCGAACTCCTGTCCGGTTGTCCGAACTTAACTTCGGTCTTTCCGAACTCTAGTTCCGTTGTCCAAACTTGCAGTTTGGCAAGTTTCCAAAATTTTCAAATATAACCATAATTTTTGAAGAATTTTTCAATTTGAACACAAAGATTTTAAATTTTACCAATTTAAAATAAATCTTTGATCAATTCATTGATGAGTCTTATGATTCTAAGCTGTTTGGTGTTTTCGGCATAAATTTGATACTTTTCATCATCGGTTAATCGAAAATAAGATAGAATTAAAATCTTTTTGAATTTTATAACATTTTCAAACACACCGAAAAAAATTTTGATTTTTCACAAGATTATGCTAAAACACTCCAAAAAACTTTTTGGATTTTTTTTAATAAGCAATAAACCAAACTATCTTGAAATTTCATATAAGTTAAATCTTTTTGCGAGAAAGATCCAGACGCGAGATCATATTAGACATAATGCATCAGACACATTTCAATTTCAGATTTAATCAGCATGCAAGCCAAGCTGGCAAAGAATACAACTTTGCAGTTTGTTTCAGTTTAGGCAGATCAATTTTTATAGCTTTCTGATATGTTAAACATGTATGATTTAGCAAGCATAGGTAGTATGAAAACCTACACAATACGGAATACTAGCAATATGACTTATTCTCTTTTTGTATTTTTTTTACAGAATTTTGATTTTCCATAGAGCTTTATCGTTCATGGTGTTTCATGCAAAAATAAAGCAGACTCCTAAACAAACAACAATCAGGTCGGTCGGTAGGCACGCAGAGAAAGTCCGATTGTTTAGGAAAATAAGAAATAGAAAATAAAGAAGAAATTGTATAACCCAACAACAATCAGGTCGGTGCTCACGCACAAGCAGAAAAAGTCTAATGGATTATACGAAACACCAAAGAAAATAAAACAGAATGTCAAACGAACAACAATCAGGCCGATCTTTCAATACACAGAGAAAGTCCAATCATTTGACAAATTAAAGAAAATCAAAGAAGTTTAAATCTTTACAAAATGAAAACATGCATACACCAGAACATCTCTTTTATTCTGTTTTTATTATTTTCATTTTTATTGCCAAAACTGCATCCTTCATGGTGTAACATCACAACTATCAAGCTAGAATTTAAGTTGATATCATACTAACATATATCAGATTTGCCTTAACACATTCAACTACCCAAGCAAGAACCTACAACCTTTATTCCTACTCTATTCATGGTTGATAACATATATGCTGATGTAATATCATTTCTCGCTAGGTCGGATCAATTTCTCAATTTTTGATTTTTCAAATTTTTTTTTTTAATTTTGCATTTTTCAAAATTTTTTTTAAATTTTCTGATTTTCTCCACCAAAATACAAAACTCTATTTTTGGATTATTGTAATAAGAAAAGAAAAATACAATGAAAAATAAACCAAAATTAAAAATTGATCAACCGACAATTACTTAGCAGGTAATTGTTGTATGCCATTGAGTTGCAAAAGAAATTTGAAGCGGGTTTTATCGAAAGTCTTAGTGAAAAGGTCCACTCGTTGAAAATCTGTGAATCTTTTCCAAATCAATCAGGTTTTTCTCGAAGCAATCACGAATAAAATGATATCTAATATCAATATGCTTCATTTTTTAGTGCTGAACGAGATTTTTGGTTATGCAAATGGCAGCAGAATTATCTATATGTATTGGAGTAGTAAGAAACTGCAAACCGTAGTCCCGCATTTATTGCTGAATCCACAAAACCTGAGAATAGCAGCTTGCAGCCGCAACGTATTCAGCTTCTGTAGTGGATGTGGCCATGGACGTTTGCTTCTTACACTGCCAAAACACAAGCCGGTCGCCTAAAATTTGACACCCACCGGTTGTGGATTTGAAGTAAATCTTACATCCGCCATAGTCAGAATCCGAGTAGGCTGAAAGGTCAAACTTATCATCATGAGGATACCAGATCCTGAGATCTGCGTTACCCTTCAAATAAGCTAGAATTTGCTTCACCGCATTTAAATGAGAAATCCTCGGAGAAGCTTTGTACCTTGCACACAAACAAACAGCAAACATAATGTCAGGTCTGCTAGTTGTTAAATACATTAATGACCCTATCGTCGCATGATAAAGAGTGGCATAAATTTCTTCACCATATTCCTCTAGACAGAGACCATGTGACAGCTGAATCGGAGTCCCTGGTACACGAACGTCATCAATCTTGAAACGGTTAAGCACATCATGCACATATTTCGTCTGATGGATAAAAATACCCTTTGAAGACTGATTTACTTGCAATCCTAAGAAGAATGACATCTCGCCAATGGAACTCATCTCAAACTTCGTTTTCTTTAACTTCTCAAAATGCTTCGAGAGTTATTCATTTGAGCTTCCAAATATGATATCATCAACATAGATTTGTACCAAACGCAATTTGCCCCCCGTTTTCTTACAGAAAAGAGTACAATCCACCAACCCACGCTTAAACCCGTTACCCAGTAAATAAGTGGACAAGGTCTCGTACCAAGATCGAGGAGCTTGATGTAGACCGTATAAAGCTTTGTCCAGCTTATAAACCTTCTCCAGATAATCAGGATCGTAGAATCCCGGAGGTTGTTTGACGTAAACTTCCTCTTTGACTTTTCCATACAGAAATGCACTCTTTACATCCATTTGAAAGACTTTGAATCCACGATGTGCCGCATATGCCAAGAAAATACGTATCGCTTCGATTTTGGCAAGTGGTGTGTACACCTCATTAAAGTCGATTCCCTCTTCATGTGAAAAACCCTCAACAACCAAACGAGCCTTGTTGCATACAATAACTCCTTGGTCATCCCTTTTACATTTATATACCCATCGGGTACCACATGGCTCTTTGCTTCCTTCGGGCAAATCAACTAAATGCCATACCCCGAGTTTCTGGAATTGTAATAACTCTTCTTGCATCGATTCTATCCATGAACCATCTTGTAAAGCTTGTTTTATGTTTGTTGGCTCAATCTGAGATAAAAAGCATGAATGAAAGACTTCATCCTGTATACCAGATTCCCTGATTGCTAATAGAGCACTACTCTCAACTTGTCTTCGAGTTCTTACTCTATCATCTAAATCACCAATTATATTTTCTTGTGGGTGATAAGTGTTTATCCGAAGTGTCTGATGAGCAGGAACAATGATTGTTTCTTTGAAATCAGGAACATGATCTTCCTCCAATACCACATTATCAGATGAATTGGTGTCAGATTGTACAACAGGTTGGACATTATCCACCACAACCTCACCTGTACCACTTGTAGTAGCTTTATTTTGTGGTTCGACTTGTTGGACAGGAATTTCAACCTGATCAGAAACGACTTCATGAAATTTATGATCATCATCAAAAGACAGGAATCATCAGCAATTGTGGAGTTGTTAGTTGTTTCAATCACATAATTATAAGTGACAGGCACATCCGGAGTAGACGGAGTCTCAATATTCATGACAGGAGCATAATCTTGCAAAATTGATATACACATGAGTAAGATGATCATCGGATGTATCAGGAATTGATTCAAATGAATCCAAACTATTCTTGTAATCAAACATCCAATCTGGTCCAACACCTTTGGGTGGCAACGTATAAGATTATTGATGTGTCACAATATATACATATAAATTATACACATTGTCCCTCATTTAAACGAGTTTTCATGTTATATTTTTAAAAACTGGTTCTTATTTGTTTATATTTATTTTTATAGGTTTCAAAGGAATGCGAGCTAAAACGTTCCCTACCAGAGGAAAATTCCCCTGCTCAAGCTTCACTAGAGGAAAATTCCCCTGGTCCCTTCAGCCTCACTAGAGAAATTTCCTCTAGTCCCCTTTGCGTTTCCTTTATTTCTCCACTAGAGGATAAATCCTCTACTCATATTAATACCCCAAGTGGGGTTATTTTTGGTTGGTGTACCATGTGATTTTCCAGCTGTATGTTTTGAGGATAAGGGATTTATTAGCCACATATTATTCTTGGGGAGAGGGGAGATATTTATCTTGACTTTTGGAGGAGTATAAGAAAAAAAGAAAGGAGGACGGCAGAAAAAGCAGATTTGGGTGAAGAAAAAAAACCCTAACACTTCATCTCTAAAATTCAAGTTTCATCTCATCTCAACTTCATAAAAAAGTGACGATCGTCATCTCGGAAGGAGATTCAAGTGTTTCTCAACTCATCTACACTTTAATTTCGGTTTGATTCATCATCATTAGACATGTTTCTCTCCGATTTTGTAAGTTATCTTTTGGGTGTTTTTGTAGCTAGTATGAGCTAATCTCTTGATTCACTTAGATTAGATGAATCCTAGCTAAACTTTGATGATCTACATATATTTTTTGGTGATGATTATGTTGAGGACCTTAACAATGTTATGAATGTTCTTCAATGGTTATTTGTGTTTGTTTGACTTGATTTTATGTTTAATCTCGTGGATATCTTGACCATATCATGTTGGAAAACCGTATGTGTTAAGGTATTTATTCATGGAAATATATATGCAAGTATGTATGTTCATGGCATTTGACTAGGAATGGTGGATGGAGATTTAAGCATTTAGGATTGTTAACAAATGTGCATCCTTGTGTATATGCTTGGAAAGGTCGTTACACTCGTTGTGAATCCCTTGTATCATTGTGTATGTGTGATTATGGTTTACTAGCGTAAATTTGTAGTTCATGTATTCGTGGTAAAATATTTACAAGTTAAATAGCTTCATGATATTGTTTTCATTACGTGATTCGAGGTGGTTAATATGTGTTCATCGTATTAGCTTTCCAAAGGATTATGGGATCAAATAACCTTGACAAGAATTTAGTCCATCTTTATAATCAACATAATTATATCATTGGTACTTTATTGCATGACTTTAGGTGGTTATTATGTGTTTATCGTTCTAGCTTTCCGAATAGTTATATGATTAGATAGCCTTGACGAGGGTCTAGTCTATTCCCATGTTTCATGTGTAGAAAATGATCTCATCAAAAATATATGTATGTTGTCATTGTCCGGCTAGGTGGATTCGAAGTCTAAGTGATCTCTTCCTTTATTGATTATCCTCATCTTTGTTACTTGCTTTATTTAGATTAATTACTAGTTAATTTAGTTAAAAAAATTGAAACAATCCATCATCTATTATCGGCTAGACAATGATAAAGATTTAATACCAGGAGCTCTCGCGTCTTTGGATCGATACTTGGTTCTTACCAAAGCTATACTACTAATCGATAGGTACACTTGCCTATTCGTGTGTGGTTTAGTTCCGAGGTGTAAATTATTTTTATAAATTTAAAACCAAAAGTGTGAAAACTTATTGAAAATATATATACACTCACACGATATCAATTGTAAATCAACATGCAAATGTTCTTCCACTGCACCAGTCTGTTTGTTAAACACTCGTTTCTTCTGATTCGAGTAACCGACAAATAATCCTTCAAATACCTTGTCGTCAAATTTACCCGCAGACTTTAACACAGTTTAGGGACACCCAAATGGTTCCAAGTAATTGAGATTCGACTTATGATTTTTGAGTAATTCATAAGAAGTCTTTCCAAGCCGTTTTACCGTAAGCACTCGGTTCAGCACATAACACGTCGTATTGACAACTTCTGTCCAGAAATTCACTGGAAGTTGTGCATCAGCCAACATCGTTCGTGCTATATCAATAATATTTCTATTTTTCCTCTCTGCAATGCCATTTTGCTGAGGTGTGTATGGAGTACTGAATTCATGTACTATTACTTTATCCAAACAAAACACCCTCATGGCATTATTTTTAAACTTCGTGCCGTTATCACTCCGAATCCTTCGAACCTTCAACTTGTAAAATGATTCAAGTGTATTGATTAGGTTGATAAGGACTCTTGATGTTTCATCCTTTGTGACAAGAAAATCTACCCAGAAAAATCTAGAAAATTCATCAGTGACAACTAGACAGTACCAATGTCCGGAAATACTTATGTGATTCACAAGACCAAATAAGTCCATGTGAAGCAATTCCAAAGGGACATCATTGGAAAGATACTTCTTCAATGGATGAGACTTTCTTTCCTGTTTTCCTTTCTTGCAGCTAACGCAGACATCATTAAATGTGAATTGATGCTTCGGAACCCCTTCAACAAGATTCTTCCTCACCAACTTATTCATCTTTTGGTAGTGAATATGACCCATACATCGATGCCACAAAATAGATTCTCTCTCGGATGCCTTTGACAAGAAACATTGACCGACAGCATTAGCCTTCGCTGAATTCATGTCTAGAACATAAAAATTGGACAAACAAGGTGTGCAATCATCAGGAATCTTGTACCCTGGTTTCAGAATCGAACATTCACTCCCTATGAAAGTTGTTGTGTACTGCTTGTCACATATCTGGGAGAATCTTAGGAGATTGTATTCAAGTTCTCGTACATATTCCACTCGGTCGAAGGTAACAGCACCATTGCTTAACTTACCAATACATATTACTTTACCGCCTTTGTTTTCGGCAAAGGTGACACTTCCTCCATTGAATGGTTTAACATCGTGAAGTAGAGAAATGTCACCCTTCATGTGCCTGGACGCCCCACTATCAACAACCCACAAATTTTTCACGGGCTGTCGTGAAGCACCCTGCACCCAGAAACAAATTAATTAGGTCGGGAAGAACCCAAGCTTGTAGCTTTGGGTCGACCGTCATCTTTAACAAAATCAGTGCCAGCAGTGAAACAATCTTTTGGTTTCCACTTGTCACTTTGCTGACTTGTTGAGCCATCAGAAGTTTTCAAAATTGATTTAACTTTTATATGTTTACCTTCAAATGTCTTATCATATATTTCAGACACAGGTGGTTTCAGATCATTATGCACAAAACCATTAGGATCAAGAAATTTGACGTGTTTCTTTGAGTCAGCAGATACTGGTTTATCAGAAGTATATCTATCTGATACACAGCAAGAATTTTCATATTTGTTCTTCTTAAAAGGACAAACTTTATATGAATGACCACGATTTTGCATTTAAAGCATTTACATTTGTCAATGACAACCTCTTTAGCCGTGTCGTCATCCGTAATGGTTTCAATGACTAGTTTTTGTTTCTTTGATTTTGAAATTTTTTTTAGAAGCATGATGATCACTAAAGTCATCAAAAAACCCAGAGTCATAACCATTCATACTATCTGGAAAATCATCACCATGAGAATAACCATCATAAAAATGTGGACTTCTAGCATAGTATCGATCATCAAAATTCTGAAACCTACCTCTCCTACCACCAAAGCCTGATGGACCAACATCATTTCTGAATCCATCATCAAACCATCTTGGACCCCTCCCATAAACTGGTTGACTCGGCCCATATCCAATATTGTCATAAAAATCATCATCATGATAAAATTGAGATTTTTTAAAAGACTAATTTGGTTTTCTGAAATTTGGCTTGACATGCTCATGAAAATTTGTTTCTGAACCTTTGGTTTTGGTGGTTGGAAAACAGTTGGTGACTTTTTCACAGATTTTTGTACTCTATTTACCAACCCTGAATCAGAATTGTGAACAGACTTTTCCGATTGATTCGAATCTAGTGTGTCACTTGGGATAATAATTTTACCATTTCCCCTCCTAATTAGCACACTAGGAGCTTTCAGATCAAACTTAGGACCATAACCACCCTTGAAAATGTTATCAATCAGATTCGGATTAACCATATCCAACGGGAAATCCGTATCGATGTACATCTTGTCTGAACGATTTAAGTGATAAGTGGTCCATTTGGCATTTTTATCAAAAACAACAGACTTCTTTTTCTGCTCATATGTGCTTAATTTGGAAAGCTCAGATTTAATTTCTCCGAATTTGTATTTTAAGATAAGCTCTTCCTGACTAGGTTTGGAAACAGTTTTGACCGACTCAGGATCGGTTTGAGAAACTAAACCATCTACCTTATCAAAATCCGACACGTTATAAAACAGATCTTCAACCTCAAGATCAAGAGCAGATTTATCGGATGATTGCTTATCAGTTGCAGTGGATGATTGTGATGTGACGAATACTTCTTTTTTGTACGAAGTATAATCACAATTTTCATCAATAGCAACACATGATGGGTTGTTTGTAATTACCACGAGAGCAGCAACTTGTTTAAGATTATCCGACCCATTTACGTTTTCAGAATTATAAAGAAAATTTGTGAATGACAAAGGAATTTTAAACGTATCAATCTTATTTGTCAATTCAAAATTTTTAATTTTTAGGTCGGAAACAATCTTTTGATGGTTTGCCAAATCTTTTTGTGTTGTCATGAGCATCTCAGATTGCTGAGTAAACTCATACTTTTGTATGCGCAATTACTCGTGAACCGACAACAGTTCCTTCGTGGTACTCTCCCATCTAGTTTTGTAAATTTCCATATCAGCCTTGATCATAGTAAGCTGATCTAACAACTTGGTTATCTCATCTAAAAGATCACCTTTGACCTTAACAAAAGAATCACAATTATCGCAAGAAGTGGAAGAAGATACCTTCGTAGTATCAGCCATCAACGCAACAACAGATTCCTTAAGATTATTTCTTTTCAATGCTCCATTCTCTAGCTTGAGACTGTTGTTCTCGTCAGACGATTTCTTCATTGTCTTCTTGTAATGCAATAATTTTATCACTTGTATCCAAAGCAGACTTGTGAGCTTTCTCATATTTCTGTTGAAGTGGATAACTCTTTTGAATCAGAGCTTCAAAGTCGTTTGCAGCGTCTTGCGTTTCAGCTTTTGCAGTTTCACATTCTTTCATCAAAACATCCTTTTCTTTTGTCAAAACTTCTAACTCCTTCTTTAAAAGTAAGATCTCATCATAATCATCATGTTCATTTATGTTGTTTGCCATAAAAGCAAACTTTTCTTTGAGCAACTTTTGAACATCTTCGAATGATTCGGTGATATCATTTGCTTCATCTCCTTCCATGGTAGATACAGTTAAAGCATCGTCGTCCTGCACATGTTTTCACAATCAAGGCAGATGAATCAACAAATTGATTACCCCAATTATAAGTTTTGTCTTCTTGAGACACTAAAGCTTTTGTATTATCAGATTTAGGGATTAAATGAGAAGAACTCCCTGAATTTTTGACATTGTTGTTTCCAGAATCATTTGGCTTTAAAGTATACTTTTGATACTCTTGCTTCTTAGGCTGAGAACATTCTCTGACGAAATGGCCAAAATTCGAGCAATTATAACACCTTACTTTTGATTTATCAAAACCGATACGCCCACTCGAATTGAGATCTTTTTGGCCAGTTTCCAATTATGATAATCTTCGAGTTTAAACAACTTGGGAACCTTTTGACTTGTCCCAATTTCGTTGTCATAGTTCAACAAGGTCTGCATTTGTGATTGAATTGCAGCAAACGCGTGTAAATACGACATTTTGAATTTATTGAAAACACTGTTTATCCGAACTATATCCGAACTCTAAACAGTTGTTCGAACTCAGCCAAACCTAGTGCGTACTCAGAAACTCTGGCGAACAACAACTGAACTCTTCCGAACTGTAGTTCGATCAAACTTTAACCGAACATTGTCCAAACTCAAACCAACTGAACACTCTCCGAACTTCAACCTATGAACAGTATCCGAACTTGTCCGAAGACGACTTCGTTTAACCGAACGTGAGCCGAACTCTATCCGAACAAAATCGAACTAAAAACTTTCAAGCGAACACAGGCGAACTCAGGTTCGGAGCGGTTACTGAGGTGAACTCAAGGTTCGGATGACGGTTATTTGGCAGACGTAAGAACTCTCAGAAAATGACGTTGTCGAGCAAAAACTGACTCAAACGAAACTGTTGGACACGAATATGAACATTTTGATGTGTATAATGTGTAGAATTGATCAAAAGTTTGTAAAACGAACGTTTTTTGAGATGAAAAATACAAAGAAAACAAACGTTTATCGACACAAAAGATGAGTATCGAGCTGATCAATCACCAGATAGCTCTGATACCACTTGAAAGAGCGTGGGACGCGTGAATCGTGATCAACTCATATCGATTGTGTAAACAAAGTAATCAAACACAAAGGTAAATAACTCAATCTTGTATTGCACTCAATATCAGAGGTTACAAGCCTAAAAAAAACACCTTCAGGTTCACACACACTAGGAAAAACGTTACAAAAATTACAAACCTATCAACTATATATAGTCACCCGACTGACCAAACCTGGCCATGAGCCGAACTGCAGTTCGCCAAGTTCGGACAGGGTTCGCCCAAAATAGGTTTTTTCTTGTTTTTCTTTGATTTCTTCCAAGTCTTTGACTAATCCAGCATGTTGCCACATTATGTATCAACAGTACCCCACACTATCATACATACTCAGATATGCCTTATATCACACTTTGTGACTTCACTTGTGATTTAACACATAGTGATTGAAATCATGATATAGTCAACTGTGTTCCATGCAAAAAGAAATAAGAACGTTAAATCATCTACCTTTAGGTCGGTCTTTCGATACGCAGATAAGGCCTATGTTTTAACAAATAAGAAAATAAAAACAATTTGAAATTGTATAATTCAACAACAATTAGGTCGGTCTTGTGGACACGCAGAGAAATTCCGATGGATTATACGAAACACCAAAGAAAATAAAGCAGAACGTCAAATGAACAACAATCAGGTCGATCTTTCGATGCACAGAGAAAGTCCAATCGTTTGATAAAATAAAGAAAATTAAACAAGTTTAAATCTTTGCAAAATGAACACATGTATACACAGTGACTTCTCATTTTTCTTTTTCACATATATTTTCTTGATATCTTGAAATACGCTTCAAGATGTTGTCCACTTGGTCAAGCATTAGTATTTAATGAATATCACATCTGAATACTTTTTTATTTAATGTCTAGCCTACCAATCACATCGAACAATGATCTTATGGCTTTTTCATCTAGATTATCCATGAGTCAGACAAGTAAGCCAATGTACCATCATTTCCCAATTATGTCGGATCAATTTCTCATTTTTCAATGTTTTTGTATTTTTCTGATTTTCTCCCCCTTAAAATGAAAACTCTATTTTTGGATTTTTAATTTTAACAAAAACACAAAGACACTATTTTTGGTATTTTTCAATTTTCTCCCCCTAAACTACAAACAAAATATAAAAGAAAGAAAATTGACCTGTCGACATGAATACCTTTCAGTTTTAGCTTTCAGAAAATTTCAATTTTTGAAATTTGATATCACTTGTAATTTAAATTAAATCGGCAGAATATTCCTTTATCAGCAAATTTTCAATCACCAATAGGTCTGCTAGAAGTACCTGCACGCTGGTCTAACACGTCAGTTTATAAATGACCCAAAGCAAATCGCTTTTGGTCGACCAGTTTCCTGATTACCTTTCGAAACCACTTTAGGTTTCCAGATTTGTTCTGTTGTTAAATCAGTATTTGATGAACCAGTCACAGTTGATTGTGACGAACAACCTACATATGGAACATTTTGGAATTTAGGAATAAATCTTCCTTGACTTTTGAAACATGTAGGTTGATATTCATCAAATACACTGCCATATTCTTTAATGAATCCATATTTGGCAGATTTACCAACAAAAGGAACCTTTCCTTTTTCTTTGAATAGAAGCAGCAATGACATGATAATCTTGTGCCATATGCCCTTTTTGTCTGCAGTTATAACACAAGCGATTGTTGTCATTTTTCCTCTTTGGTCTCTACAAAGCTTCAGAAAACATATTATCTCCAAAATGATCATAAAAAGAATCATATACCTGAAACCGATGATCATGAACCCATTTTGATGTCGGGCTTTTTGGAGTACATTTAGATCCTCGAGAAGAAAATTTATCAGATGGCTTCTTCTTAATCTTCGGATCAGCATTTTTCACAAAAAATCTGCTATTTTCTGAGCGTCCACACAATGAAGCGGGAATTCTTTGTCAGAAAATATTTGTTCCGAACCTTTGAGTTTGTAAAACCTCTCAGGTTGTACTTTTTCAGCTTTGAAGACATCTTTCTTTACTTGCTTCAAATTAACTTTCTTCAATTTTTGTTGCTTCTGATCTTAAGAAGTTCCAATATCAGTAAATTTCTTCTTGAAACCCAAACCAACATGTTTTCCAGAAACCTTCTCTTCATGAACCAGAGGTTTTATGCCCATTCTTCGCAAGATGAGAAGACTCAGCTTTGACTTGTTTGATATCTTTTGGAGCATCGAAGATTGTTTTATCAATGTTAGTATTTGAATGAATCTTCTTAGTTGAACTTGCTGATTTTTCTTCTTCAGCGGACGAAGAACCAGACACTAACATTGAAGATTTAGGAATTTCTGATTTCTATTCAGCTTTCTTTCCATTCTTTTGATCCTTCATTTCCTTCTTTTCTTTAAATTTAGAATCCAAAAACTTTGAATAATCACAATCATCTACGTTTTCCTTCACATCATTAACCGCTTCTTTGAGACTACCTGGTGGTGAAACCGTCTTGTTAAACATTTTTCTCAAAATTCTCATCATTCGCTAAGAAGCTTATGAACGATTGTGAATTGGTGACATTATTGAGAAGACGATTTGCATCAATCAATTGAATCTTCAAATCAGAGATCTTTTGTTGTGCTTCATCCAATTCTTTTTCTATTGCGATCAACCTCTTAGCAACCTTGTGAGTTTCATACTTTTGCAATCTTAGATTCTCAAGCTCAGTGAACAACTCTTTCTTCCATTTGTCCTCATTTCTTTTCTGAATATCCAAATTTGCATTCTGTAATTTATTCACTCTTGTTAACTCTCGCTTTTCATCTAGCATCTTCTCCATATCAATTTGATATTGTTCAATTTGAGTAGCTTGTTCACCAGAAGTTTTGGTAAGCATATCAAGCCTAGACTTTGATTTATCAAATAGATTATGAAAATCATTTGCCATATCCTCAGCTTATCCTTCCATTTCTTCACTTTCTTTGACTAATTCAGCATTTTCTTCAGATAATTTTGTAAATTTATGTTCAAAATCCTTTTCCACACTTAGAAACTTGAACTCCTTTTCAACAACTTCTGCTTGCAATTCTGAAAACTTGTCTTTTTGAAAAGATAATTCTTGAATTACATCTTCCAACTTCTTCTGTTCACCTGTCAACTCTTCTATCTTCCTTTTATTTTCAGCAACCAACAACTCATTTTCTTTTATCAGTTCTTGAATCTTCTTGTCTTTTTGAGAACAAAACTCACAAATAGATTTAGAACCACTTGTTTCAGAATCAGAATCACTCTGATCAATTTGAACCATAAATGCATGTTGCATTTCAGCTAACTCATCATTAAATAAACCTGCAGCATTGTTATGAAGTGTAGTCAGTGTAATAGGACTTTCAAAATGTTTAATATTTTCCGACCAGTCATATCCTTGATTAGATTGTGAGACTAATTCGTTTGAATCTGAATTATTTTTTGGAGACGTTGATGAAGAAGCGTTTGACTTTGAACATTCACGAGCAAAATGTCCAAAATTGAAACATTTGAAACATTTTACCTTTGATTTGTCTAATCCAACTTTACCATCTGGATTTGAACTTTTGAATCTTATTCTCTTCCTGAACCTTTGAGCTCTTTGGGCTAGCATAGCAAGTTTCCAATTGATATCCATTTGTTCAGTATTATCTGGATCTATCTGATCAAAATCTTCTTCAATCAGATTAGCAGTTGGCAAATCACCATTTAACAACCCATAATATGAAGATAAAAATGCAGAAATCAACGCCAAATGTTCATCATGTGCTTTTACAGAAAATGAAGTCTGACTTGAATGATTTGGAATAGTAAACTTACACCCTCTTGATGAATTTTCAGAATTTCCTGATCCATGGCTAGCAACAAATGTTGTTGGAACTGGATTTGATGAATCAAAACCAAATGATTTAGATTTTGCATTGATACTTGTAGAATTCTGACCATGATACAATTCAGGATTTTGCAATTGAGCTGTTGACTTGTTTGAAGTCATCATTTCCATCTCTCTAGCATGAAGCTTTCTGGTTAAATCATGAAATGACAATGTCGAGTACTCCTTATCATGAGTAAGCAGTAAAACATAATTCTTCCACTTTTCTGGTAATGCTTCTAATAATTTCTCCTTCAATTCCTCTTCGGTCTTCTCTATTTTAACCACTTTCATTTCACTTATCAGATGTGAAAATCTGGATATAAGAGAAGGAATATTTTCTTTATCATAGTGTTGAAAATTTTCAAATTCTTTGTTCAGCACTTTCTGTCTACTCTTTTTGTATTAATCATTGCCTTCGCATCTTGCAGATAATGCATCCCACACCTGTTTACTTTTCTTGCAAGTGCGGAATTGAAGTCACAATTCAAAAGGCAAAGTCATCATAAGATAACCAAATACTTTTTGCTCATGCTCATAGCTTTTCTTTCAGCAGCATCAAAGTTTTGAATTTCCATAAAATCTCCGTCATCAGTTGGATACATATAAAGCTTTCGAATTGGAATCCATAAATCGATATCATTTGTGCTGATGTAAGCCGAAAATCTTTGTTTCCAATTGTGATAATCTTCCAATTTTAACACCTTGGGAACTTTCTGGCTTGTTCCAATTTCGTTATCAAAATTGAGCATGGTTTGCATCATGTTTTGCATAGCTGCGAACGCTTGAAAATCAGACATCTTGTGATAAACTTTTGGTATCGAAAACTTCGGATGCAAAACGGAGGTCTTAGAAACGGATTTTAGGGATCAAATCGGAGGGTACTCGCCGTTAGGCCAGTAAAAGTATAGATCTCATCGAGACGGTCATTTTGTCTGGTATTAGCTCCCGTAACTCTTAACGGTTCTCAAGTTACGTCAGATTTAGTGAACGGCACTATTCTGCCAGCGTACCAAAACCACCCTGAACGTACTAAATCGTTGACCGGCGTACCAAATAAACGACTTCCGTACCAAAACTTTTAAACGGACCACCAGCGTACCAGTGACTCAGCGTACCAAAATCCGGACCAGACTAAGCAGCGTACCATCTTGGTACGGTGTAACTGCTTGCGTACCAAAGAATAACCATCGCGTACCAACTTTGAAGATTGTCTTCCATACCAGCTAGCGTACCAGCGAACGTACCAACAACTCGATGAAGATTGTCCTACGTACCAACCGGCGTACTACGATATTCATCTGGCGTACCAAGTCATCTTTAATTGATTTTTCAGAATTTGATCGTTTTGAGCCGCAATTGGCTAGAATAAGCTACGAAAACGCACTAGGAATGTTTTGAAATCATGTTTAGCACCAGAAACACTCAGAATTGACTCGAATTGATGAAAAATGAAGAAAAACTCACTTTCTCTCACTAGAATTTCGAAAATAGATCAAAACACAGCAGTAGAGCAACCTGGATTGCTCTGATACCACTTATAAGGACAAGGAATGATCTTACTACTGCGTGAATCAATCAATCTAGTGAACTCAAGAAAGTAAATAAGAGATTTCTTATTGAATCACACAAGATTACAAAGAACTCTTTCTGGTTTCTCTTTCTAGAACACACACAGAAAGGAGTAGAATGACTCAGAGTGTTAATCTCTCATTCTAACACAATGTATTTATAGTGAACAATATACCCGGCGTACCAACTAGCATACCAACTCGTACGGCGTACCAATTGGTACGGCGGACCAGATGGTACGGCCACCTTGGTATGTTGACACCCATACTCACTACCACACGCTCACTTAGATACAATACACGAGACACTCTATAGCATAGGAATATGCTCTAACAGATCCACCGAATCAAAGGAGACCAGAGCCAAACATAATTATGCATTTATGTAAAGATCTCTGACATGATAAAAAGCCCAAATATCCAAACCACTTACGAAATGCAGTTTGGGAAACACCAACACGAAAAGAGAGGTAGAATCCCAAAAACGAAAATCGATCTCATTGAAGCGAGTGGTTCTCGGGGCTGAAGCATGGAGATTAGGGTCTCCAAGAATGAAGGTACATAGATCATAGGTTTTTAAAAGACTGAGATATGATAAGGTGACTTGTAATTAGAGCCGCTCAGGGTGCGATGTCGATGTGAAAGTTGATCTGGTGAACGGGAAGAAGACACGTTGTGTCGTTAGGAGAAACTTTTCACAGTAATTCCGGGCGACTAAGATATCTTTGACTCCCCTTTTCTTTCGACTCCCACATTTTGGACCAAGAATGCACGCGCTCTATAATCAAGTAATTGTGGTCTTGACGCAAGGCATAAGCTTGAGCCCACAGATTGGTTTATCGTCAAGGAATATCGCGACCAGAACGTCTTGGCTGGGTGCGAATGAGTTATATCAAAACGCACAGTTTTAGCAACAACTGTGGTAAAGATGCTGAGATGAGAGGAAAAACAGATCAGGAGGTGCTAACGGCGAAAAATGCCGAAGCAAAAAAATCAATGAGTCATGTCGCAATGCAGACCTAACTCAGGGGTCATAGGAATTTAGCTTCGAGCAAAAAATTCTTAAAATCGACACACGTGTAGAGTTATTTACTCGAGAGGTCGTATAGTCGTTAACTCGTACACATGCAATCCCGTAAATATGTAGACTTGTAAATTCGTTAATTTGCAAACGAGTAGATTCCTAGACACACGTCCCTAGAAAACACATGAGCGGACTTAAAATGAAAGCATTTGAAATGGTCAGCTTCGAAATTTTCATTTTTTTAAACGGGCGGGCATGTGCGTATATGCTAGTAGACCCGGTGGCGTGCCTTTTTGTTACCACATGTGCATGTAATCCCGTAACCATACGACCTAGAAACTCGTGAACCCATCAACGAGAACTCACCCAAAATACACACAACGACACAAATGGCATGAGAGAGGAAATGATGTAGAAACATGAGAGGCAAAAACATGATCAGAAACATAAAAACATAATTGACATGGACAGGTAAGCTTTAAGTATCAACATAAGGAGGGTAAGCAATTGACAAAAGTCCCAATGATTAATGATTATCAATATAAGGTCCTTCAAACAGCATACGGATCCAGAGCTCAAGTGAGTCATTTATGAGTGCGAGACTAACATTAAAGAGTGAGTCAAAATAGGCAGATCAAGAAGCATGTAATCGACATAGTAATGATATAGGCATACATCACATAAGGTACTCATGCATGACACCTAAGGCATAAGTCTAGGTCAAACCGTTTCTAATAACCTAGATTTCTATAGACGTGGCTCTGATACCAATCTATCACACCCCAACTAACGGTGAAATATGTCGGGGCACAATGATTGTCCAGATGCGCACACACTAATTAAATGTTGCGATATTCTTACTCAACCCATTTTATACAATTCAATTATTACATGATAAATCAATTACAACAGTTCCGAATAACATGTTAACTTTATTGATTTAGGTCACACTAGTCCGCATGCATCATATGGTGCTATCATCATAATCGTCGAAATCATACAGCAATGCCTACACCATGTACAAAATACGGGTCAACTACAAGAAGTTGGTGAGTAAAAATAGGTTTAGTATACTACATAGATTTAAGCATTGTGATTCAATGAGTCAAGTGTAAATATCTAAACCATGATCAACAAGTATGAGTGACGTGCACTAAACCTAGACAGTAATGGAGCACTCACCCGGTGCCACATGCGAGGCAGGCCAGGTGGGTTGTCAGCCAATAGATCTATCATTGTTTCCACGGCTAGATGGTTAATGGAAAACATGCGATTAGAGACTAGCGATTAGCGATTGGAGAATATCAGACAAATAATCCATAAGTATCACATAATCAGAGTATCACACATAGAGCACATAGAATCGCATGTTTTATTTCGTAATAAAGCTTTTAGAGATTTTTAATATTGTACATGTCACACCCCCAAAACAATAAAATAAAGAGGGGCCATGAATACTCACCTAATATGGAGACAGAATGACACGAGACGGATAACCCGAAGAAAAACTCGACAGCTAAACCAGAGGTAAGGATAAGTGAATAAATAAATAATTAAATAAATTAACAATTGAATTCTCACGACATAATCGACTCGACGACTCGTTGGTGATTAAATTATGGTGAAAACATACGATTATGGTCATGGGGTAGCTCATTCCTAAAACTAAACATGTTATGTCAAATAATTAATAATATATAAAAACTATTTATTATTACCATGTCACAATATATAATTATTTTCCATGAAATCATATGGGCCATAAAAACATCCAAGAATTAATTCTAGACTAATTTAAACATAAATATATCATGTATTTAATATCTACTCGTGAATCAATCAAATATATATTTATTTTTACAAAATTAATGGTTTTGACTTAAACCCTAAATCAATAAATCGTTTTTGTTTCATAAAGAATGTAGGCTCACATTCATCAAAAACTCTGCTTTATTCATCAAAAAACTTTGGTTTGGTAGATTTACCAAAAACTAGAATCTTTTGAGACTTATACTCTGAATCAGCAGGAATTTGACAATTTTTTGCCATATGCCCTCTTTGGTGGCATATATAGCATAAGCGATCAGTTTTGTCCCACTTTTTAGGTGCCTGCATACTGTTACAAACATGAATATCTCTAAAATGATCAAAAGAAGAATTATATACCTGATGTCTGTGATCATGAACCCATTTGGATGTTGGGCTTTGAAAATAAGAACCATTAGAAGAAAAATTTGCATTCTGATTCTTCATTTTTGGTGAAACAGAGTCTTTAAAAAATACTTCAGAAATCTTGCGCGCATCCACACAATGAATAGGAAATTCTTGATCAGAAAATAATTGATCTGAACCCTCGAGTTTGTAATCCTCTCGGGTTGAACTTTGTGAGCCTTGAAATTTTCCTTCTTAACATGCTTCATTTTGAGCTTCTTCAAATCATGTTGGTTAGAAGCATGAACACCATCAGTTGCAACAACCTTTTGCTTAAAACCCAAACCAACACCTTTTCCGGATACTTTCTCCTCAGATGTTGATTCCATATGACCATTCTTCGCCAACCTTGAAAACTCAGCTTTGACATCACTAACACTTTTCTGCTTATAGAAAATCGTCTCATCAAACTCAGGTTGAGATCGAAGCTTCTCACTAGATGTAGCCGATTTCTCATGTTCTGTTGACGTTGAACCAGATACAAACTTTGGGACTAGAAGAACTTCAGATTTCTTTCCCTTCTTTTTTTAGCCTTCTTTGTATTTCTTCTTCTTTACCATCTTCTCTTCTTCTGAAGTTGATGATGTAAATTTGGAATAATCATAATCTTCCACCTTTTCTGTCGCCTTTTTAACAACTTCTTTGATATTTGCAGGGGGTGAAGTTGTTTTGTCAAACATTCTTTCAAAATTGACATCATTTGCTAAGAAACTTGTGAACAATTGTGAATTAGAGACATTATTCAACAACCGATTAGCATCAATTACTTAAATTTTTAAATCGAAAATTTGTTGTTGAGCTTCAGCTAACACATTCTCGGTAGCTATCAATCTCTTTGAACCCTTATGTGTTTCAAATTTTTGAAAACGAAGATTATCAAGCCCTTGAAACAATTCTTTCTTCAATTTATCCTCATTTCGTTTTTTGAATTTCCAGATTCGCAATTTGAACTTTATTGACACTCACCAGCTCACGCTTTTCATCCAACAACTTTTTCATATCAACTTGATAAGCATCAATTTTAGCAATATATTCTTCAAAATTCTTTGTGAGCAAATCAAGCTTGATTTTTGATTTATCAAACAAATTTTGAAAATCATTAGCAGCATCTTCTGCTTCATCCTTCCATTTCTCAACTTCTTTTACTAACTCCTCAGTTTCTTCTAGTAACTTTGCATTCTTTGCTTCATCATCCTTTCTATTTTGTTTAGATATTTCCAAAACCTCATTTAGCAACTAGACCTCCTTTATCAAAGACTCATTTTGCAAACCAAATTCCTTTTCAGTTTTCTTTGAAACCTCCAAATCTGCTTTAACCAATTGAAATTCAGTAACAAGCATTTTGACTTCTTCCTTCAAAGATTCATTTTCTTTCATCAAACTTTCAATTTTAGATTTAAAGTTTTCAGTTTCAGCAGCTTCATATGAACTAGAATCCTAATAATATTCATCTTGCTCATGTGTGACAATCAAAGCAGATGTATCAAAATGTTTGACCCAATCATACACACCATCATTCTGAACCGTTAAAGTTGTCTTGTTGGAATTACTTGATGATGGTTGAGAACCAGTATTAGATGTAAAACCAGATTTGTTAACATGTGCCTGCTGACATTCTCTAGCAAAATGTCCAAGCTTTGAACACTTGTACCATTTCAACTTAGATTTGTCAAAACCCAGTTTCCCATTAAAATCAAAAATAGTTCTTCCATGTCTCTTGAAAAACATTTTTGATCTTTGACCCAGCATAGCATATTGCCAAGATAAATCTAATTCATTTAATTAATCATCATCAAGATCATCTCTAGTTATTTTTGCATCAGCAACATTTTTTATAACCAATCCAAAAGATGAAGATGTTAAAGCAGCAATCATTCTAGCACAATCATTCGTTGTTTCAGCAGAAAAAATATTCTGATTTATGAAACCTGGAATGGTAAAGTTGCAACCATTTGAAGAATTATTATCTGAACTTCCAGAAGCATTTCCAATGAATACAGTAGATGGTGCAGAACTAAGACTTGGTTTTGCTTTAGCATTCAGACTTGCAGCATTTTCACCATGATATAACTCTGGATTTTGCAATTTAGCAGTTGATTTCTTCAAATTCAGCATTTCCATTTCTCGAGCATGAAGTTTACCAGTTAACTCGTGAAACGTCAATGTAGAGAACTCCTTATCATGAATAAGCAGCAAAACATAATTTTCCCATTATTCTGGCAAAGCCTCCTAATCTTTTTTTTTAACTCTTCATCAGTCTTCTCAATTCCAACAATCTTCATCTCACTAATAAGATGTGAAAATCTTGAAACAAGAGCCGTGATATTTTCATTTTCATAATGTTGAAAATTATCAAACTCTTTGCTTAACACCTTCTTCCGACTTTTCTTGTATTGATCATTCCCTTCACACCTTGCTGATAAAGCATCCCACAATTGTTTTGATTTCTTGCAAGTACTAAATTGATGTAACAACTCATTTGGTAATGCCATTATAAGATAACCAAAAGTTTTTTGTTCAAGCTCATATAGTTTTCTTTCAACATTATCAAAGGTATGAACCTCTTTGAAATCTCCTTGATCAGTTGGATGTTGGTAAAGCTTTTTAATCGGAATCCACAAATCGATATCATTCGTGCTTATGTAAGCAGAAAATCGTTGCTTCCAATTTTGATAATCCTCCAACTTCAACAACTTGGGAACTTTCTGACTTGTTCCAATTTCGTTGTCAAAGTTCAACATAGTTTGCATGGCACTTTGCATAGCGGCAAAAGCTTGAAACTCCGACATTTTTTTATTAAATTTTTCAAAACTCTGATTTTCCGAACCTTATCCGAACCTCAATATGTGATCCGAACCTCACCCGAACCTAGCTTAGTCGAACTTTAGCCGAACTCAAACCAATCCGAACTGAAAATACTACCCGAACCTTTTCCGAACAAAAACTATCCGAACTT
>JBCNJP010000012.1:52551341-52594985 GCA_039602395.1 Deinandra increscens subsp. villosa
GTGTGGATGAAGAAATTCATCAGCGATCTCGATGTGGTGCCAAGTGTCAGGCAACCAATCGAGATGTTGTGCGATAACACGGGCGCTATAGCTCAAGCCAAATAGCTGATGTCTCATAAGAAGGCCAAGCACATCCTGAGGAAATTCCACTACATCAGAGAAGTAGTCGAAAGAAATGAAATAAAGATTTGCAAAGTGGACACAGATCAAAACTTAGTTGATCCTTTACGAAGCACATAACTCACGAGACTCATGATCGTCACAGGGAAGCGATAGGGCTTAAATTAGCTAAAGACATGTTTTGATTTAGTATTTGGGTGTACGAACATATAACACTTATTTTTACTATTCATATTCCATCAGTAAATGCAATATTGAATTTCATAACTGTGTTCGATATTAATATGTTTAATTATCCATGAACAATTGGTAATCGTTCTAAATGTCCATAGTCGATTTGAGCCATGGGGACAACTCTAAACCGAACTATTCTGATTTTGAATCTTAAAATGGTTTAACATCAAAGTCTTAGACCTCATTGCGGAATGACGTTGGACGTAACTCACATCAAGCAATACAATCATGAGAGTTTTTCTTGCTTGATTAAATGGTATACTCTAATGTTTCCTCAGACCCGCGACATATACTAGAACTCTCGTTTACTACGGACTGTTCTTGGATTGTAGTCTAACGTTGACGCGTAACTGCCAATTAAACGGCTATTTTTAGGAATGGATCGAATGTTTAGTGGTAGTTGTATGCCT
Source organism: Deinandra increscens subsp. villosa (assembly GCA_039602395.1). NCBI lineage: Eukaryota > Viridiplantae > Streptophyta > Magnoliopsida > Asterales > Asteraceae > Deinandra > Deinandra increscens. Next base: position 52,552,106 of record JBCNJP010000012.1, read on the forward strand.
CAACACAGGATTCAGTACTCTTTCTTCGGCAACAGCTAAACATTATGGCGCCCTCGTTGATTCCAAGTGAGAAGTGTGAGGCCTCAACCAAACTTACTGTGTGTTTGATTGGTTCACTTTGAATCTGTAGCGAGACTATAATCGATAAATCTAGACATGAGAGTCCATGTCTTATTTTTCATCTATGTCTAATGCGGGAAGGAACATACGACATTGATTAGCATAAGTCATCAATCTGCTTGATGTTCAATCATATATATTTTGGCTAACGACTTAAAGTGTCGACATTGTTTGGTGTAGTCACACATAGCTAGAGTGCCTCTGACTACAAATGTTAAATTGTCGCGATCAGTCCAAGTGGGATTCTGTTGGATATTAGGTGTCCTGACCCGACAACTAACGTAACAGACCCGGTGTTGACCCGTAAGAGTTACACCTGGGTCAACGAACTATAATACTAATTATTATTTAATTAGTAATTGAACGAGAAAATAAATAACTTAATATTATTTATTGTGATGAAATAAATCTTATTCGTAAACTGGTTTACGAAGCTCGACGGAATATATTTTTAGCCGTTACCGGATTAACGATTAAATAATATAAGGGTTGACGTGCGTTGGGCTCGTGATTGGGCTTTTAATAGTTAAAAGCCCGCAGAGGTTTTAAAAGGGATTAGGGGTTCATTATGGAGTAAAGATCAAAAAAAGAAAACCCTAATCCCCTCTCCTCTCTTCCTCATCGTCGTCCCCTCTTCCTCTCTCAGTTTCCATATCGTCGGCTACCACCACCACCATACCGTCGCCTGCCGCCATCACGATGGTGAAAATAGATCCAAGGTTGATTGCTGCGGCCCTTCGTCTGGAAACCGAAGCTGCAACGGCCCGAGCCGCCGTCGCCAAAGAGAGAGCAGCAGCTACCGCCGCCACCGCTGCTGCCGCCGTCGAGCAATCGAGGGTCGACCACCATGAGGTGGTCCTCGCCCTCCCCGCACCGCCGAAGCCAATGTTTGAGCCTTCACGCACCGCCGCCGTTGAATCTGGAAACCCTAGGTGGTCAGCACCACTTTATGTCGCCGCCTCTACGCACCACTGGTGACATCGTCCTTGGGACGATACCGGCTCCACGCACCGCGGAGATCTTGGATTTGGGTGTCGTGATACGCGACACCGGTTCGTCACCGCCACCGGCGTCGGTTAACTCGATGTCCGCGACGCTAGTGCCCAAGTCGCCATCTTCACTTGTGGTCTAAGATCTGACTCAACGTTGAGTCAGGCGTTACCGTTCAACCTAGCGCCAGTTCGTCGAACCCTAGTGTATCGAACGGATGTTCGGATTCCACCAAGGTATATCTAACTTGTTTATTTAGATTGGAATTTATTTTTTTGTGTTTTCGCGCGTACGGTGATCGGATGCTGTCTACGGTTTTTACATTATTCGCGTTGTAAAAGTTTTTTTTCGTTGTGTATCTGATTTAGATAATTAACCCGTTAATTAATTGGTAATTAAATTTAACGGGCAACCCGGATATCCACTGTAAAACCCAACATTTTCAACTTAAAGATCCTAACTTTATCGCATGATAATCCTTAAGATCCATCCTTTATCAACTTGAATGCAAGATTCAACGTAAATTTATCAATTTTATGGCTATTTGACTATATCCTTTATTCACTTACATGCATGTTCGGTTACAAAGTTTCAATCTATGTCACATAATTACCATCAAATTAACAACTTTATCACTCTAGCAACTAGATCTAACATAAAGCATCCATCTTTAATTAGTCGCATCTTTAATTAGTCGCATCTTTAATGAGTTTCATGCATAAAAATGTCACATTTGTGTCATAACATGCAAGATCTAGAAGTATCATCATCACACATCAAAACCATGCATAAATATCACATGTTTTCTAGCATGCAACCTAGATCTACTCATTACACTTCATGCTAAACACATATCAGCCCTAGATCTAACTTAAAAATCAAATTTTATGCTTATAAATCAAGTTAAACAAGATCAAAAGCTTACCTAATAGGAAAGAATGAAAAGGAGAATAGTTTGATGCTTGGTTTTCTTTAAATAAACAAGATTTCTTCAAGATGATGATGAAACAGTACCAAAAACGGCTAGAGAGTGTTTAGGGTTGATGAAAATGAGGTAAAATGAGGTTGGGTTGTTTAAATAGAAGGGAATTAGATTTTTCACCCATTAGACCTTCGATATGAACCACGGGAGGGTACCAAGGGCTGGCCTATGGTCTACAAGACGTTGGGACCATGAATTCCTTGGTCGGTTTCTTCGTTGGCATGCTCAGTTCTCTGTTTTTGTCGTTCTTGGCTATGATTTTGTACGTTTTTAAGTTTCATTCATTTCTAATAATCATGATCATATTCAATCCAATCAAAACACATATAAACAGGTCATATATCATAACACGTTAAAACACATAAATTCACGTAACACGTGTGTATGTAATTCATAACACATATCGATTTTTGATTAATAACCAATGTTTCAAGACACAACTTTGTGTGTGATATTTTATGTCGTGATTTAGGAATACTAGACTCTTCTAATACTCTAATTTACACAATACACTCATATACGTGATTTCACAATTTATAAGTTTAAGTTGTTTCGGGTCTCACCTGACGAGTTAGATTGTCACATTGCAGCCAAAGTTTCGAAGACCACTGTCGTCAACCTTATCCGGAGACCATCATTGCCACCTCCAATAGAATAATTGACCCCCAAATTAACCTTTTTTCTCATCCCAATTAGCAAAGCCCCGTTGTTCCCGATACCTCAATTCATCCTCATCCAAATAACACACTATTAGCAAAATTTATATGTTTGCCATACCTCAATTCTTTTCCTAACTCTGACAAATTCTATATTGCAAATCCAATGTTCTGTTCTTTAGCATCAATCCTCCATCCATAAATTCCTACTCCATTTTTCTTGAATCAACGTCATATTCATGGAAAAGCTAATGTTTATTCTTCTAACTTCGCTATGAATTCTCTAGTCTCAAATCCTAATTTTTTTACGGAGATTAGGATTAATGGACTTAAGTACGGGACTATGTGATTCGACCTCTATACTAGACAACCCAAATCGATGGATGTATTAGGGTTGGATAAAAACCCCTAATTGATGGATTAGAGAGAGAAAGAGATTTAAAATTTGCATTTGGGGTAAATAATTTGGTTGGGTCTGTGAATTAGGACCAGCAACAACCCAAATCAATGGGTATTTTGATGCAGGAGCATCGACATTAACCATTAAACTACCGACGCTAACATTAGGAAAATCAACTAGTTGAATGTTCTGATCTAAACATGGCTCTGATTCACAAATTGTAAAGATGGATTTGCTATGGTGTTTAATTGTGTCCGATGGTGGTTTTATCGTCGGTGAAGACGGTGAGGGAGGACTCGATTTAGGGTGGTGATGGCGATAGAATTTCAGAGTTGGCGCTGATGGTGGTGGTTACTTGAGTATGAAGAAGAAGATGGGGGTGGTAGGTGGATGGTGGTGCCTAACAATGGATGGGGTGGGAAATTTTTAGGTTTTTAATTAAAAACATAGGTGGGCCCCTCTTATTATTAATTTATTATTATTTAAATTAAAAAGTTAAAGTTAGCATTAGTGACTTGTGCGTAGCATTAATAACTTGTCACCTAATATAAAAAGACAAAAATACATCTAAATTTAACAGAACTTCTCTAACGGAGTTAGTGTTTTGTATTGAATCTACAATAAACTCATACCACATAGGTATCACATGCAAAAAAAAAGTTTCATTTTGGATGTTTGTGCAATTTTGCCCAAACCACATGGACCAAATTTGCAATTTACTCTTTTTTTATGCATCGCTGATCATGAATGCAAGTGCCTCTTACAAAATTGAAAGGGGGCTTTTATTTATTTATTTATTTATTTGTTTGTTTGAAACTAACACAACAAGACCAAGATCAACATGGATCTGCCCCTGCTCATTAAGTTCAATCCGAAAGAACAAGAGAGACCTAACATAGGATTGAAGCTATAACTATGGTGGGTTTCCTCTTAAAGGTGGTGATATGCCATGATAGGTACCAATTACCATAGTGATAGCCGGTGATATCCCGATAAAAACATTTATTCATTTATTGAAAAATAAAACATGGATCCGCCCCTGCTCATCAAGCTTAATCCGGAAACACAAGAGAGACCTGGGATATTATAGAGGCTATAGCTACAATTGATAATTTATTATCATAAATTCCTTGTAGATGTTAACAACAACTCATTCTGTGTAATAACATTCTTTCTACATGATATAAAAACTTTTTTTCACATTCCTTAATCAATTAAATTCGAGTACATAAATATTCAAATATGAGTTGTATGTGTCCAATCACTCAGTCAACATCTTTTCGGGTCGAGCTATTTGTATATAACTCGTCATTCGCGTTCTTCTGTTCCCTTTCTAATCTCGAGTTTCCATTGGAAATTCGATCATCAATCCAACTAGTTATGTCTAGAAACACACTATCTATGTTCTCAGTGAACTCCCCATACGTGAGAGAATGCCACATTTCTGGATACAACTTAAATGTCTTGTTGAAGCTCGAAGCCGTTTCATATAGAAGTTTGCTCACCGTTTGATCGGTCACCTTGTCTGCTTCTCCATGCCCGACAAAGAATGGAAATGTCACCTAATTAAACCAAAAGGTCAGCTCATGTTATTTTGTAAAGTAAAGGAGAAAAAGTAGAAGTTGAAGTAGTAGTAATAATAAACTTGCCTCTTTGAGTCTTTTTTCAAGGTCTAAACTAACGTTAAGTAGCTGATTGGCGGTTTGTAGACGTAGTCGACCCTTATAGCATAAAGGGTTATTTCGAACCTACAACATAAATACAATATCATAAAATATAATTAAGCACTACATTGACATAAAAGATATATATATATATATATACATAGGGTAAGGTTCATTGTAGACACTTTCGCATGTGAAATAACTCTTTTAAACATGTGATATATTCTGAATAATGAGAAAAAAAAAGGAAATTAATCACAACCATTAGATCATGAGATCTAATGGTGAAAAAGGTGTGTACATGTTTACACTTATGGATGTGTCTATAATAAACTTTTCAATATATATATATATATATATATATATATATATATATATAGGGGTCGGATCAAATGCGGCAGGGGCATTTGCCTAAGTCCGGTGCGGCCAAATCTGGATCACTAGATCAATTTGATGGATGGATAAGATTAAAAGAGATGAGAGAGAGGAGTGGAGGAATCTTATAGCTGGAAGGGTAAATGTGGAAAACAATATTTATTCAAGTTCCCCCTCAATTTTTAAACGACCATAACTTTTTCATACGACGTTATTTTTGAAAACGAATTTCACCATATTTCTAGTCGTGATTTTGTCTTTAATTTGAGACTAGGTTTGCTTGATTTGGAGAAAAAAAAAATTCACGTTTTTTACGACGCTGGTCTGTGCTGGCTGTGCTGGTGGATTTGTGTTGGCTGTGCTGGTCTGTGCTGGCTGTGCTGGTCTGTGCTGGCTGTGCTGGTGGAATTGTGCTCTTGTGCTGGTAGACTGGTCTTTCAGCGCTGGTCTATGCTGGTATGTGTTGTGCTATGCTGGTGTACAATGTCAATGTTTTTTTTAAAAATTAAAAAAGAGATGTCTACGCTTCGAATTAAAATCTGAAAATTTTTAGGACCCTAAATCGCAGCTAGTACTACCCAAAAATTTAAAAAAAATAATAATAAAAATAAATAAATAAAAACTAGAAAAAACCCGGTTAAAACGTCAAAAAAAAAGTTTCTTCAAATCGAGCAAACCTAGTCTCAAATTAAAGATAAAATCACGACTAGAATTATGGTGAAATTCGTTTTCGAAAATAACGTCGTATGAAAAAGTTATGATCGTTTTAAAAACTGGGGGAACTTGAATAACTACCAAATATACCACATATGGGGAGAAATCTGGACATTCCTAATATGCCCCTGTGTGTACCGGATGTAGGCAACTTTGCCTGATGCACGGGAACCTTCCTCTATATATATATATATATATATATATATATATATATATATATATATATATATAGGGTTAGGTTCAAATGAGAACTTTTTTCTTTGAGAACTTTTGAGAACCATTATGAGCCACTAATTTTCAGGGGGGGAGCATTCAAATTCATGGGGAGGATTTCCTTATATATAACTTGTGGCTCAGAATGGTTCTTAAAAGTTCTCAAACCCAATTGGTTCTCAAATGATCCTCTCCCTATATATATATATATATATATATATATATATATATATATATATATATATATATATATATATATATATGGGTAAGGATCTTGTGAAAATTCATTTTTTTGTGAAAACCTAAATACTAATAATAAAACCTAAATAACTTTTTCATATGTTAATGTATTTTATAAAAATTATACCAAAACTCTTAGAATTTTGTGATCCTTAATTCTGGAAAAAAAATTGACATTTCGTAATTTTTTTAATAGTGCACATGTGCATTATAAGTATTAATTATATTACACATGTACACCATTATAATTAGTACCGCACAAGGGGAAGTATCATACAAAAAGACACTTCTTATGTTAAAAACATAAAAAAAACACTAAAACATTTATAGTACTAATGATAATGCTACATAAGCGATACAACTAATAGTTATACGGTTATACCACACATGTGTAGCATAGTATTAAAAAAATTATAAAACCTTAAATCTTTTTTTTTTTCAGAATCAAAGAGAACAGAATTATAATATTTATGATGTCATTTTTTTAATATTAATGTATACCTCACAAATGATTTTTTTTAATAGTGCACATGTGCATTATAAAAAATCACTAAAACTAACAAGACTGTAAGCTTTATAGTGCGACTTTTTTATAAAAAATTATTAACGTATACTACAAAGTATGAGTTTTTTATAATAGTGCACATGTGATTATTAAAAAAATCACAAAACATTAATTTTCTTATTAATTTTTTTCAGAATTAAAGATAACACGGTTCTAAGATTTTTAGTGAAACTTTTATAGAAAAAAAAATTAACGTATAAAGAAGTTATAAAGGTTTTAGTATTAGTTTTCAGGTTTTGACAAATAAGATGTGGTTTTTACATGATTCTTCCCAATATATATATATATATATATATATATATATATATATATATATGTGTGTGTGTGTGTGTGTGTGTGTGTGTAGGTAGGGAATCATGCATAAACACATTTTGATTGCATAAACGTGAAAACAAATATTAAAACCTCTATAACTTTTTCATACGTGAATATTTTAAAAAAAAAAGTTGCACCAAAAATATTAGAATTATGTTATCTTTAATTATAGAAAAAATTAACGCTTCGTTTTTTTTAATAGTGCACATGTGCACTATTAAAAAAAACTCGTTCGTGCGGTATACGTTAATATTTAAAAAAAAAGAAATTACACCATACATATTAAATTGTGTTATTTTTTATTTTAAAAAAGGATCTAACGTTTTATAACATTTTTAATTTCACGTTGCACATGTACATTATGTAGCATTATAATTAGGACCATAAAAGTTTTAGTATTTTAAATGCTTTTAACAGAAGGGTGTTTTTTCGCGTTATTATTTCTCTTGTGCAATACTAATGATAATGATGCATATGTGCACTATTAAAAAAATCACGAAATGTCAAAAAAAAATCCTTTCTAGAATTACGGACAATAGAATCCTAAGATTTTTTATGCTATTTTTATAATAAAAACATTAACGTATGGAGAAGTTAGAAATGTTTTAATATTTGTTTTCACGTTTACACACCAAAAGGTGTTTACGCATGATCCTTACTATATATATATATATATATATATATATATATATATATATATATATATAGGGAAGGGTTCCGTGTAGACCCCTTAAATTTTGTAGACCCCGTAGACCCCTATAAAACTCAATAAAAATAAAACTCGGTGTTGTAAATTTGGTTTTTTTTATTACGATAAGCTTTTAAGAACGAAAAAAATAAATAAATAAATTAAAAAAAACAAAAAACATTAAAAATCGAACATTTTAAGACAATGAGTTTTAAAATAATGAGTTTTAAACGCAACACTGAGTCTTATTGAGTTTATTGAGTTTTAAACTCACTGATTTTTAAAACTCATTGTCTTAAAATGTTTAATTTTTAATGTTTTTCATTTTTCTCTTTTTTTAATTGTCTTTTTTGTTCTTGAAAGCTTATTGCAAATAAAAAAAACTAAATTAACAAAACTGAGTTTTATTTTTAGTGATTTTTAATGAGTTTTATTGAGTTTTTTAAGGGGTCTACGGGGTCTACAAAAAATAAGGGGTCTACACGGATCTTTTACCTATATATATATATATATATATATATATATATATATATATATATATATATATATATATATATATATAGGGATAAGATCATTTGAGAACTAATTGATTTTGAGAACTTTTGAGAACCATTCTAATCCACTAGTTTATATATATGGAAAACCCCCCATGAATTGTAGTGGTCCCCACCTGAAATTAGTGGTTGAGATTTGGTTCTCAAAAGTTCTCAAAATAAAAAGTTCCCATTTGAACCTATCCCTATATATATATCTTAATTCTAATAAAGCAATAAAAAAGTTTCCACATGTCTTCTTTTTAAGATGTCCACATCCAGCACTGCCACATGTCAAAGCCAGATTCAATTATCAATTTGGTAAATACCAATTAAAACTAATTACCAATTTTATCAAAATAAATTTTCACTTAAAAAAATTAATAAACGTAATGTAGATTTGATAAATTACTCAATAATTTGAGTCTTTTTAAGGAAACAAATCAAGAATTTGTCATCTTTAATTATCAATTAATATTTTATAATGAATTATGTTATTTATAATTTTCTAATTTCTTAATTTTTATTTAGCTAATACTATGAATCTAAATTCAACTCGTGTATTATACGGGTTACTAACCTAGTATATATATATATATATATATATATATATATATATATATATATATATATATATATATATGTCTGTGTGTGTGCATATATATATAGGGGACGTATCATGTAAAAACTACATCTTTTTGTGAAAACCTAAAAACTAATACCTAAACATTTATAACGTCTTCATACTTGAATATTTTTTATTAAACTTGAAATAAAAATCTTAGAATCATGTTATCTTTAATTCTGAAAAATAACGTTTCGTGATTTTTTTATTTTTTTAATAATGCACATGTGCGCTATTAAAAAAACTCATATTTGTAGTATACGTTAAAAAAATTCTAAGAAAATCGCACCATTAACTTGTAATAATGTTATTTTTTGTGATTTTATAATATAATGCACATGTGCACTAAAAACAATTAATACGTGAGCTATACATTAATATGATAAAAACTAATTGCACCATAAATCTTATAATTCTACTATCTTTAATTCTCAAAAAAATATTTAACGTTTTATAAAATTTTAATACTTTGCTACACATGTGTTGTATAATCTATTAGTAGTAGTGCATATGTAGCATTATCATTATTATTATAAATGTTTGTGTTTTTTATGCTTTTAAGATAAATAACTTTTGCCACCAATGGTTGCGGCCACAAAAATCGTGGCAATTATTGACTACAATAGGGGTTTTTTTTTGTCACAAGATATTTGCTGATAAAATGGTGACAATTACACTTTTGACAACATTTTGCTAAAAAAAAACATAGTGGTAAAAACGTATGATGCCCTATTGACACCTATTTGGCACCACAAAAATCGTGGCAAATATAGCGTAATAATTTTTAATATATCTTGCGTGATTATCAATATAGCTTGCGTAATTATGAAATAAAGCTTGTGTAATTATGCAATATAGCTTGCGTGATTATAAAAATATGAAGAAGTTTTTTGTCACAACATATTTGATGGCAAAAATGTTGACAATTGCCCTTCTAACACCATTTTTCTATAAAAAATACGATGACAAAAACGCGGCGACATCTATTTGCCATCGCAAGAAAACTTTTGCCACCAATGATTGTGACTAGAAAATAAGATTTTTGTCACAACATATGGTGGCAAAATTATGACAATTACCCTTTTGAAGCTATTTTGCTACAAAAAACATGGTGGCCAGGGTTGCGCGAGTATCAAACATGCACGTGGACAATTTTACCCTTACTTTGCACACAAATTGTCCTGTGTACCATAACTAAGCTAAAAAATTCGTTTTTTGTTCTGATTATTTTATGGTGACTCTCTAAGTTAAAAAAATACCCTTTATGCAAAAAAGTAAAAAATGACGAGTAATTTCTTTTTTTTTTTATATTTAAAAACCGATTTTTTACAGAAAAATGTTAATCGGTCAAAAAGAGGTTTAAAAAATTAGATTTATTTTTTTTATAGATTCTACATTCATTTTTAATGGTTTTGGTGAAAAAAAACACAAAAAAGCACCGAGAGAGTTTTTTTTAAATTAATTACACATTTTGTTACATATGTAACAAGGCATGTTACATATGTAACAGGGTAAATGTTACATATGTAACATGATGTAACGTGAGCTTTTAGAAAATTTCTTAAAAAAACCTACTCGGCGCATTTTTGGTTTTTTTTCACCATTGAATCTGTATTACGCATATAATCACTAAAAACATTTTGTGGGAATTTCCATGATTTTTTCAACTCGAAGAGGTTTTCAATATATCTATCCCTATATATATATATATATATATATATATATATATATAATATAGGGTTAGGTTCAAATGAGAACTTTTTATTTTAACAACTTTTGAGAACTAAATCTCAACCACTAATTTCAAGTGGGGACCACTATATTTCATGGGGGTTTTCTATATATATAAAAACTAGTGTCTGAGATTAGTTATTTTTAGTTCTCAAACACAATTGGTTCTCAAATGATCCTCTCCCAATATATATATATATATATATATATATATATATATATATATATATAATATATATATATATATGGAGATGATCATTTAAAAACCAATTGGTTTTGAGAACTTTTGAGAACCAATCTAAAAACTAATTCGCCAAAGTTCTCAATACTAATTAGTTCTCAAACTTTTTGTTTCGAGAACTTTCGAGAATCAAATCTTAACCACTAAATTCATATGGGGACCACTATAATTCATGGGGATTTTCCATATATATAAACTAGTGGCCTAGAATAGTTCTCAAAAGTTCTCAAAACCAATTGATTATCAAATGATCCCCTCTCTATATAATATATATATATATATATATAATATATATATATATATATATATAGAGAGAGAGAGAGTTGAGTTATTCTACATCCACTAAAAACTCTACATTCACTACATCCACCTTCTTTTCACAAAAAAAAAACACCAAAAAACACTTTTTAATAAAAAAAAGTTTGAAAACACTATATATCTAATCGCTATATTAGCATTCTAGAACATTTGTTTTTTCAATTTTTTGTGATGTTTAATTTTTGTTGTTTTTTCGGTTTTTTTTTTCAAAAAAAAAACATTTTTTTAATAATTTTTTTTTCTAAAAACACCATTTTTCTAGACACGCCAAAACACATTTTTTTTTATTTTTTGGCTTTTTTTAAATAATAAAAACAACATAAAAATTTTTAAAAAAGGTGTTCCGGAAGGAACATATAGCAATTTGACTTGTATTGTTAATTAAATAAAAATTAAAAGAAAGTGTTTTTTGTGTTTTTTTTTAAAAGGGATGGGTGTAGAGGATGTAGAGAATTTGGTGGATGTATTCTACCCCAACTCTCTCTCTCTCTCTCTCTCTCTGTATATATATATATATATATATATATATATATATATATATATATATATATATAGAGTGAAGTTAATTGTAAATGAGAAAAAAAGAAAAAACGAAATTAATTGCAATCATTAGATCAAGAGATCTAATGGTGGAAAAGAGTAACTTTTCACTATATATATATATGTGTGTGTGTGTTTGTATTTATTCGTACCTCCTCTCTAATTTTAGGATCTCTAAAAGCAACGTCAACAATATCTTGACCGGGAACAATTTTCCAAGTTGGGATTACTTTTGTAAGTTTCGTCAACACATTAATCACTAATTGAGGTGGCTTTATATCATCTGCAATCTGAGTAGTTCAAGAAATAAAATAATATTAATAACCATCAACAATCTATTTATATATATAGATTATATATATAGATTATTTTTTTTAACAGCACATAAAACTCCATTAAACACTAAAAGAGGAACAAGATACAACAGCCAGCCAGGAGCGGAGCTGGAGCAACACCTCAAAAGGAACATGACTAAAGCAAATCCATGAGGAGAAACAAACTAGCCCAGCCGGCCCCTTCATCTAAAATAATATTGGACCTACTATTCAACCAAAGAATACAATAACTTTTTACCTCCTTAACAATACAGGAAATAGAGTAATTTTTCTAGTTAAAAATTGCCTCGTTTCTCCTTTTCCAATGGACCCAACAGGTAATGAAGATCACAGCTTGAACCACCTTACTTTTCCTCTGCTCCACACTTGACGAACAATGGATCTTGAACAGGTCTATCACCGAAAAAGAAAAAACCGGAGGAACACCACATCAATCAGTAATAATGCCTCAAACCATGGCCGCCACCTCCCAAGCGATGAGAATATGATCCACCGATTTATCCTCGTTCCTACATAGATAACATAAACCCGATCCTCTAACCACACATCTTTTCGCCAAATTTTCGAGTGTAGCAATTCTCCCCATTTGAGCTCTCCCACGAAAATCTTGACTTAATTGGCGCCATCCTATTCCAATCCAGGATAAAGCTCGGGGCTTGGATCTGGTTGTGGAGCAAAGTCTTCAATGAAGACACCGACATCGAACCGGGCTGACCACTACAAACAGTCAAGAGATCCACATTATTTTTAGCAAAAGCCCATTAATTTTTAATATATTGCGCCAAACCCCTGAGAAAGCAGTCCTCGATGGAACAGACATGGGATCCCTTGGAGTACCGTGAAACTCCACGATGACTTTTCGCCATAAACTTTCCGGTTCCTCTATTAAACGCCACCACCATTTTGCAAGGAAGCACAAATTAGTATTGCACAGGGGTTCAAGACCCACGCCACCTGCAGCTTTTGGATTCATAACCTTTTCCCAGCTAACCCAGTTAATTTTCGAAGCTTCTTTTGAACCACCTAGAAAAAGGACCTCCTTAAGCTTTCCAATTTGTTTAGAACTTTGGTAGGGGCTTTAAATGAGAAATAATATGAGGGTAGGCTTTCTATGACCGATTTCATAATTGTTAAGCGTCCTCTAATGGACAACGCATCTGCTTTCCACCGAGACAGCCTTTTATCGAAAACTTCAACCACCGTTCCACGAAATTATCCTATTCATATTGGGCCCTATCATTATTCCCAGGTGGATAAAGGGAAGCACCCTAATTTTACACTTGAGAATGTCAACAACTTCTTTACATGCTCCCATGCTCACATTAATACCAAAGAGATGGCATTTAGCCAAGTTAACTCTCATGCCGGAGACCAAATAGAAACACCTCAGCAATCTTTTAATATTTAACATGTTCTCTTCATCCCATTCACCTATGAGGAGAGCATCGTCCGCAAAGAGGACATGCAATAAAACGAGATCCGAGTTGGGAACACAAATTCCTCTGAAAATGCCAGCACTACCAGCCCTCACTAACATCAAATGGAAGCACTCCATAAGAATAAGAAAAAGAAAGGGCGCCAAGGGATCTCCTTGCCTCAACCCACGGGAGCAATTGAATTCTTTTTTCGGTGATCTGTTAATTAAAATCGACACCCTCGAAGCCCTTAACAGCCCTTGAACCGACCCCCTCCACCGTTCTGGGAAGCCCATATGACGGAGCGCCTCATCCAAAAATCCCCAATTGACCGAGTCGTAGGCCTTTTGGAAATCAATCTTAAATAGTATACCTTTCTTCTTCGATTTCTTGAGCCAAGATACAGTCTCATTCACCACAAGAGGGTCGTCCAATATGTTTCTCCCCAACACGAACACCATTTGATTCTCCGAAATGACCCCCCCCCCCCCCATTACTTTCTTCATCCGGTTCGCGAGCACTTTTGAAATAGTCTTGATAATGCAACCTACCAAGCTGATAGGTCTGAACTCCGCGAACGATTGAGGGTCGAAAGATTTAGGAGTGAGGTGGATAAACAAGGAGCCGCATCCATAACTTATGCAGCTATCCTCGTAGAAACTCTTTAGCACCGCTGCAAACTCTTGTTCGAAAATAAGCCAAAACTTCTTGAGGGTTGAAACCGTTGGGCCCAGGGGCTTTATTTCTACCACACATCCACACCGCCTCCTTCAAGTCCACATGAGAAAACAGTTCCACCAGCAAGGCCGCATTGGCCTCTGTCAAACACTTTATACCGTTAAGGACCATCGAAGGTATGTTGCTGCAAGGCTCGCTAAAATAATTTTTAACAAAACCTCCAAGCATGGAATTTGAGGTCTTCGGGTTTGTTGATCCACCTGCCATCCACATAGACACCACCTGATTCTCTTATTAGCAATATTAGAATTAATCATACCATGAAAAAAGGTTGTGTTGTTGTCTCCATCCACCACCCAACGAATGTGGGATTTTTGTTTAAGGTCCTCAATCCTCCTTTTGTTAATGGATAACGCCAAACTTTTTTATTCCACCCACGAATCCATTTCCGCTTGATTCAGAGGTCTAACTTCAGCCTCCGTATCCATAAAGGAACAAACATCAGACACCCGCTTCCAGTCTTCATTTTCGACCTCTTTCACCCTTTGTTGCCAAGCTTTAACGGCCTCTTTAACCTTTTAAGCTTGTTAGCCAACCGTTTATCACATCATTCCCCCTCCACTTCCTGATTAGCTACCAAGGTAACCACCCCTTCCGAATCTGGGTGGTGTGCCAACCAACCCGAAAAAAAATCTAGAGGGGACTGGCCCGAAGTCTAGAACAAAAGTACGAAGAGAAAGGGGCAGTGGTCAGAGAGGAATCACGAAAGAGCCGTAAGAGACGCATCCGGACACCGTTTCATAAAATTCTCACAAACGAATACGTGATCCAGCTTGCTAAACTTCGTCCCTCCCCCGGTCGAACACGTGAATTTGCATCCCCCCATGGAATAATCTTCAACCCATGCACGATGATTGAGTTCATTGAAGATAGTCGAAACCCTTGGGTTGAAATCTCTATTGAACCTTTCCTCAAGCCTACGACCCTCGTTAAAATCCCCCGTCATGATCCATCATCCTTGGAGCCCCTCCCTTAAGCCGACCAACATATCCCACAACTTCCTTTTATCCCGTAAGTCCTCGGGGAGCATAGAAATTGGCTCTGTTGAGAAGAAACTGTTCATAAACAAGCCACCCAGAAACCACCAAAACGTTATGATCTTTAAAGACAGACCTGAGATTGAACACCGATGGCTCCCAAGCGGTGAGGAGACCCCCAAATCTGCCAATCGAGTTAACCACTGCATTTACACCTTAGAACGACCCCAAACCTTCTGCATTTGAATGAATTCACCATTGGTGGACATCGTTTCCTGGAGATAAACGACCGAAGCTTTACTCGACCTTTTCATATTACACAGCCACTCCTTTTCCCGGCATCGCCGACACTCCTAATATTAAGAGAAAACAAGTCCATCAGCAACCAAAAATTTCCCCATCTTCCACCACTGTCCTTCTGACGTCGTCCCTGCAGTCTGACATCTTCATTCCCACGGCCACCGCGACTGCCAAGGTTTCTTCACCTCTGATTTGACGTCGGGATTGGTTAAAACCCGATCTTCCACCATCGGCAGGTTCTGAATACCGTGAATCGGAATTTCATTTTCCCCTGGCGTCTCCCTAACCACCACTTGATCTGAAGCGAAGCCAACTTCTCCCGTAGATGGGGCAGGAGGAAGAGGATCCCTTTATCCGCTATAGGCTTTAAGATTGGGGACCCTATTCCTATTGGAGCGACACCCATTTGAACTTCTAAAAATCCATCAAAGTAACAGATGAAGTCTCTTTTTATGACAATGACTTTCTCTGGCTGGGATGAAGCTCCATTGAAACCCACCACAGACGTAAAGGAGCGCTTCCCAACCTCAGGGGCTGCACCCCTAGTCGCCATCCAACCACCATCGGGCTGAACATGGGACTTCAGTTTCCCGGAAAAGTCCTCGAACCTCTTGTTAACCAGTTTACCATATCGATTAAAACGTTCCAGGTTCACCGATAACTTTAAGAAATCCATGCGAATGCCATTCAACTTTTTTCGAGCTCCCACTTATCTTTCACGTTAATGAACTTTACAAACCCGAACGGATTCACCTTTATCCACTCTTGACGCTATGAAGACGTATGCCACTTCCCCAAAACGCCAAAAACTCCGCCACAAATCCTCCTGTTTAACACCAGTTGGAAGGTTCGCCACAAAGAAAGACGTGAAAGGACCACTCCATCGAGGTTTCTGTCTAGAAGGCCCCAGATTATCCACACGGTGTCGGCGCCTTACCTCCTGCCACTCATCGTCGGCTCTTCCTTTCCCTTTACCGGCCTCTCTTTCGCTCTCGCTCTGCCCCATTTCCTTTCTCTCTCGCTCTCGTTTTCGGGTTACTAATCATTTTTATTATATATATATATATAGAATTTAAAAATTATAAATAAAAATACTAAACATTATACATACACATGATAAATCATCCTAGAAATCATCTTATAAAGGCTTATATTTTTCTTTTCTATTTTGTTATATTTATTGATCTCAGATTTAGATACATCTTACAATGAAAGAGCTTCTAATAATAATATTCTCGTGTTATTTTAAGTGCTCTCCTTTAAAAATTAACATTCAACTCCCGTAATAAACAATTAATGTATTATAAACTATAAAAAAAGAGTCATTATTTTATAATTATAGAATAATATTATTAAAAATAATTGACAACCAAGCACATAAATTAAAATTGTGTTATATAATTCAACAAACATTATCAAAGAGGCAGTTTGGGATTGTGGTTTCTATAAAGCACCCGGTCCTGACGGCTTTTCATTCGGGTTCGTGAAGAAGTTTTAGGACATTTTGAAGGATGATATCAAAGATTGCGTGCATGAATTCTTCAGTTCTTCATACATTCCTTTGGGTTGTAACGCTTCATTCATTTCCCTTCTCCCGAAAATTAATAGACCTATTGCTTTTTCGGACTTTAGACCAATTAGTCTTGTGGGCTTACAATACAAGATCATTGCCAAGATTATGGCGACCCGGTTGGCTAAAGTTATGGATCATGTGATCAGTCAGGAACAATCTGAGTTTCTAAAGGGGCGCCAAATTTTAGACGGTCCGTTTATGCTTAATGAATTAATAGATTGGTTCGAGCATAAGAAAAAGAATCTTCTTCTATTTAAAATCAACTTCGCCAGGGCTTATGATTCGGTTTCCTAGGACTATCTCGATACCATTCTTGTCTTTATGGGATTTGGTGCTAAATTGAGGGGTTGGGTGCGTACTTGCTTATCTTCAACTAGATCTTGTATCTTGATCAATGGTTGTCCGTCCGAGGAGTTCAACATGGGTAGAGACCTTCGTCAAGTAGATCCTATGGCCCTTTCTTATTTCTTCTCGTGATAAAGAGTTTACACGTCTTCTTACAAGATGTCGTTGAAGCTGGTCTATTCAAAGGAATTCGTGTGAAGGACGTGGAGATCTCCCATCTCTTTTTCGCAGACGATGTTATCATCATGGGTAATTGGTCTTTAAAATATGTCTAATCTTGTGGATATTTTTGATATTTTCACAGAGTTTCAGGTCTAGCTATTCTATTAATTTTCATAATCTTCTCTTTTCGGGATCGGGGTTTCCTCTAAAGAGTCCATTCGCATGGCAAAAATTGCGGGGTGCAAGTTGGACTGATTACCTTTTACATACCTTGGCCTTCTGGTTGGCAAGAGAATGAATCGCATAATAAATTGTGATGTAATCATCAATAAATTCAACAAGCATCTTAACAGATGGAAAAGAAATCTCCTGTACATCGGTGGGAGAACGACTCTTGTGACCTCGGTTTTGGGATCCCTTGACTCGTGCTACTTTTCTATATTTCTGGTTCCTAGAAGGATCATTGGCAAGTTGGAATCTATTAGATCGAAAAAATTTTGGGGTTTCAATGAAGCTGATAAAAAAGGTTCCTTGGATCAAATGGGAACGTGTGCTTGCTATGAAAGAGCATGGTGGTCTCAGTTTTGGAAGCTTAGACGCCATGAATTTAGCTCTCATTTTCAAATGGCGTTGGAGATTTTTATATGATGAGAAGGCTCTTTGGTTTAGGTTGATCAAAGCGATTCATGGCTATCAGAATGTCAAATACGCTAGTTGTTGGTCGAAAATCATGAAGGTTTGCGATTCTTGCATTTCCGAGAATTTCATTCCTGATAACGTTATCAGAAAGAAAGTTGGAAGAGGCGACGACACCAAATTCTGGTTCGATTCTTGGCTTGATGATTCTCCTTTATTTCACCGTTTCCCTCGTGTTTTTTCTCTTTCTTGCAACAGGGATGGCTTAGTTCGTGATTTTTGGAATAATGACAAATGGGAGTGGAAATCGCGTAGAGATTTTCGTGGAGGTGCTGAAAAGGAACAGTTAGAGATGCTTTTGGATCGGCTCGCTAATGTTTATTTGGATGGTGGTAACGACAAATGGCTTTGGAACTTAAATGGAGATTCCGAGTTCTCGGTGAAATCTATCAGAAAACACATTGACGACATTTGTCTTTCGGTTGGTGACTTCAAGACAAGATGGATAAAATACGTTCCCAAGAAAGTCGACATTGTTGTTTGGCGCATCATGTTGGATCGCATTCCTACTCTTCCAAATCTCTCCAAACGTGGTCTTGAAATTGACATGATCACTCGTCCTTTTTGCAACTCTCGTCCGGAATCCATTAACCACATCTTCGGTGATTGTTCCTTTTTCGTTAAAATAAAGGATCGGATCAAGACCTGTTGGATATTGTGTGGCTTAGACCCCCCCCCCCCCCCCCGCCCAGGAAGCGATTAGTTTGGTTGATGATTCTAATCTTTCAAAAATCAAGAAGGAAGCAATTTGTACGATTCTTTATACCTCATGGTGGCATATTTGGAAGGCTCGCAACAATTTAATTTTTAAGACTGAAGATTCTCGGAGCGGTAGCATTGTCAGTTCCATTACGTTATGTTTGTTTTCTTGGTTTTCTTTGCATAAGTGTAAGAGTAAGATTCGTTAGACTGATTGGATAATTAATCCTGTGTTAACTTTGTAACTTTGTTTTGGCTCTTTATGTTGTTTATGTTGGCCTTATAATCCGTTCACAGATGGCAGCGTTTGATGTTTATTGGATACTATCTCATCTCCAATGTGACGTGCCAACCTCGGTAGACTGGTGACGATGGACGAGCTGGTTAAACGTGACATTTCCGTCCCTTCTTCCTTGTGTCCGACTTGTGGGAATTTTAAGGAAAGTGTTGATCATCTCTTCATAGGGTGCAAAATGGCGATGAGGGTTTGTAGTGCTATCGCTCGTTGGTGGTGTATCCGGCCCATCTTTGCTTTTTCCTTCAAAGATTTTCTCCTCTTTTCTTCTACTGGTCCAACTAGGAAGCAAAAGATCGGTGTTGTTAGATGTGGTTTTTTGAACCACTTATTGGGTCCTATAGTACAGCAGGAACGATAAGGTGTTTAGCATTCAAAGCAAAAATGCGAATAGCATAATCTTGGAGTATTTGGAAAATGCGTAACGAGAAAGTCCATCGCAAAAAAGGCTAGTCATCTCATTATTCTGACGGGGATCTGGAGTATTTGGAAAATGCGTAACGAGAAAGTCCACTGCAACACCCCGGTTTCCAAGGCTAAGTTCATTGAAAGCATTCATTTTTGGGCTTCCTCTGGTTGCGTAATCGGTCCAAGCTTTTCATCGATTGGGCTAAATGGTGTCTGTTTAGTATGTAGTTGTGTTTGCTTGTTTCTTGGGGTTTGTTGTTGTTTGGTGATGTTTTTGATGTACTTTTCTACCTTCTTGGTAGTTTGTTAATGCATTTTTTGTTGGCCATTCAAATATATATATATATATATATATATATATATATATATATATATATATAGGGAAAGGATCATGCGAAAACACATATATTTTGCGAAAACGCGAAAACCATCTTAGAACCAACATAACTTTTTCATACGTTAATATATTTTTTAAAAGTTTTCACCAAAAGTCTTATAATTATGTTATCTTTAATTCTATAAAAACAAAAAATAAAAAGTTAACATTTTTTTATTTTTTATTTTTTTCTGTGATACACATGTGTACCACACAAAAAAAACTCATACTTTAGTATGAGTTAATATTTGTTTTCTCCTCATATATGTGGTATACATTACTAGTTTTAAAAAGAACTTGCACCATAAGTCTTATAGTTATGTTATCCTTATATCTAATGAAAAAATAACACTTTATAACTTTTTTTAATTATATGTTGCACGTGTGCACTATATTTCATTATCATTAGTACCATAAATGTTTTAGTGTTTTTAATATGTTTTTAACATAAGGTGTGTTTTTACACATGATAATTCGTTTTTTGTGAAGTAGTAATGATGATGATACACATGTGTATCACACGTGATACACATGTGTATCACACGAAAAAAAAAAACCGTTAATTTTTTTTAATATCTGTGTCCAGAATTGAAGATAACGTAATTCTAAGACATTTGGCGCCAATTTTATGAAAAAAAACATTAACGTATGAAGAAGTTATGTAGGTTTTAAGATTGATTTTCGCGTTTTCACAATATAAAGGGTTTTCGCAGGATCCTTCCCCATATATAAGATAATATCTAACTTTGAAGTATTTCATAAATACAATATAAGTTTGCATATTAGATAGATAAGAATTTTTAAATAAAAATTTTGTATTCAATGAGAATAAGAGAGATAATATAAAGATTTCAATAAATACGTATTTTTTTTTTAAATATTTTTTAAGTTACACATATTTAGTAAGTTTTTCATATATATTTTTAACGGCTAAATTACACATCATTATTCATCACTCTCAAGTTTTGACATTGGATCTCCACCAAGTGACGTTTTCAAATTACACTAGTTTGAAAAAAAAAAAACTCAAATAAAATCTCATCTTTTTCACACTTTAGGATGGTATGAATAGTGACATAAAACGTATTTTTTTCAGAAAGATTTAATCAAAAAAGAAATATATACTTTTCAACTTTTGCTATATTTAACACTACCCATATATATATATATATACATATATATATATACATATAATATATATATATATATAGGGTTAGGTTCAAATGAGAACTTTTTTCTTTGAGAACTTTTGAGAACCATTCTGAGCCACTAATTTTCAGGGGGGAAAGCATTCAAATTCATGGGGGGGGGGGGGGGGGGAATTTCCTTATATATAACTTGTGGCTAAGAATGGTTCTCAAAAGTTCTCAAAACCAATTGGTTCTCAAATGATCCTCTCCCTATATATATATATATATATAGGGGGGCGGTTCGGGTGCGGACATGCATTTTGCCTACGAACGGTGCGGACAGGCATAAAACCCCTTTTTTTTGTCCCACGATGTAGTTTTAGTGCTGGTATATTATCAGAAATGGTGCTAGGTAGATGCATACATGTACTAGTGCAGTTTCTTGGTCCTATCCTTGATGTTTTCTTAAGTTATAAATATGCCAGCACAGAAAAATATACCAGCACAAAATTTTTTATGCATGAGCTAGCACCACTTTTGATCATACACTAGCGCCATTTCTGATCATATATACGTACTAGCACACATTCCTGATCATATACCAGCATTAAACTACATCGTATGACCGATAAAAAGTATTTTTATGCGTGTTCGCACCGATCTTAGGCAAAATGCATGTTTGCATTTGGACCTCCATCTCTCTCTCTCTCTCTCTATATATATATATATATATATATATATATATATATATGTGTGTGTGTGTGTGTGTGTGTGTGTGTGTGTGATGTTCATTGTAGACACCCCCATAAGTGTAGACAGGTAGACACTTTTTTTCACTATTAGATCTCTTGATCTAATGGTTGTGAGTAATCTCTTTTTTTTTTCCTTTTTCACACTTTTCAAACAATTTCAAATGTGAAAAAGAGCTATTTCACATGCGAAAGTGTCTACAACATTGTTTTTTTTCACATGCAAAATTCTTTGAAAAAAAGAAAAAAAATTCAAAAAATTCAAAAAAAAGAAAAAAAAGAAAAAAGAAATAAAAAAAGAAAAAAAATAAATTGTTTTCTCACATGCGAAATTGTTTGAAATGTGTAAAAAGAGAAAAAAGAAAAAAAATTAATCACAATCGTTAGATCAAGAGATCTAATGGTGAAAAATGGTGTCTACCTATCTACACTTATAGGGGTGTCTACAATGAACTTTTCACTATATATATATAAAGACCCCCGGGTTGGGTTCTATAGAATACCAATATTTTGTAAAAAACCAAAAAACCAAAAAACCAAAAAAAAATTTATTTTTTTAAACTGTTTTTATATTATTCTTTCAGGATTTTAAGAATAGTGGAAAAAGAAAAAACTTTAAAAACATTTTCGAGTTTTTTTAAAAATTAAAAATAAAATTAGGATTTTAACTTGAAATTAATAATGCACTATGCAACAATAATATAAAATTGGTTTATGAATGCCAATTCTTTATTTTTACATTATTCGTATAAACCACGTCCATATTTAAGTTAAATTTGTTCTTTTTAAGTAGTTTTAATTATAATGCATTATGCAATACTATTAGTACTATTGCATGATGCACTAATAAAAAATCACTAAATTTTTTATTTTTAAATTATTTCCCCATAAATAAAGCTAATAAAATTATAGACTTTTTGATGAAATTCTTTTTAAAAATTATTAATATATGAAGATCTTATAGAGAAAAAAAAAGGTTGGTTTTTTGATTTTCTAGATAATTATTGTTTTCTGTAGATCTTTTCCCAAAGACAACCCCCCCCCCCCCCCACACACACACACAATTAATTAAATTGGTCCCCTTGAATTTAGTGTTAGAGTTTGGTTCTTAAAACTTTCCAATATGAAATTGTTCTTAATTTAACCTAATTATATATATATATATATATATATATATATATATATATATATATATATATATATATATAGGGAGGGGATCATTTGAGAACCAATTTGGTTTGAGAACTAAAAAGAACTAATTTGAGCCACAAGTTTATTTACATGTATCCCCCCTCCCATGAATTGTAGTGATCCCCCCTGAAATTTGTGGTTGAGATTTAGTTCTCAAAAGTTCTCTAAACAAAAAGTTCTCAAAACGATTTTTTTTTAGTTGGAAAAACCATGGAAATTACCACAAAACGATTTTTTTTCTTCAAATTTTTTGTAGTGATTATATGCGTTAATACAAGCCCTATGGTGAAAAAATATCAAAAAAACGCCATTAGTTGTTTTTTTAAAAAATTTCTGAAATCTGACGTTACGGAATGTTACATATGTAACATTTATCTGTTACATATGTAAATTATCTTGTTACGTATGTAACAAAATATGTAAATAATCTTTAAAAAAATATCTAGGCGCTTTTTTATTTTTTTATCACCAAAGCCATCAAAATTGAATGTAGAATCTATAAAAAAAATACATCTAAAAAAATAACAAATTTTGAACGTCTTTTTTGGCCGGTTAACTTCTTTTTGCAAAAAAAATCGGTTCTTAAATATTTAAAAAAAATTGCTCGGCGTTTTTTTAATTTTTATTTCATAAAGGGTGTTTTTTTAAGTTAGAGTCACCATAAAAAAATCGGAATAAAAACGGATTTTTTAACTTAGTTTTCACGGTTTTTCCAACTCGGAGAGGTTTTCATTTTATCCTTCTCCTATATATATATATAAGGGATGGATATAATGAAAACCACTTTGAGTTGGAAAAACAGTGGAAACTACCACAAAACGATTTTTTTTTCTTCAAATTTTTTGTAGTGATTATATGCGTTAATACATGCCCTATGGTAAAAAAAATCAAAAAAACACCCATTAGTTGTTTTTTTAAAAACTTTCCGAAATCTGACGTTACGTCATGTTACATATGTAACATTTACCTGTTACATATGTAAACTGCCTTGTTACATATATAACAAAATATGTAAATAAATTTAAAAAAAAATTCTCTAGGCGCTTTTTTTATCACCAAAACCATCAAAATCGAATGTAGAATTTATAAAAAATACATCTAAAAAATAACAATTTTTGAACGTCTTTTTTGGTCGGTTAACTTTTTTTTTGTAAAAAATCGGTTCTTAAATATTTTTTTAATAAAATTTACTTGGCGTTTTTTTTATTTTTTTTTCATAAAGGGTGTTTTTTAAGTTAGAGAGTCACCATAAAAAAAATCGGAACAAAAAATGAATTCTTAGCTTAGTTTTCACGGTTTTTTCCAACTCGGAGAGGTTTTCATTTTATCCTTCTATATATATATATATATATATATATATATATATATATATATATATATATATATATATATTCAGAATGAGCCATCAGATTCTACAAAGTGTATGTCTCTTTTTTAATTAGAAAGGGCAAATCAGTAATTTTACACCCACAAAAAGTACCCATCCATTTTAAAACGTCTGTAACTTTTATATCTCTTGTCGGGTTTTATAAAAAAATATATACCATTATACTCGTCACTTTTTTATTTTTAGTTCCGTTATAGTCTCGACGTTTTTTTAAACATTTTTCCAGGCGTCCTGGTTAACATCAATGTTATTACCGCCAACATTAATGTTAACCTGAACATTAGTGTTAATAGTGGCAATTTTTTTAAACTCTACTCCTCGCGAATTTGTACTTTGGTGTTAACCCGGACATCTGAAAAAAGGTTATAAACCAGCAATCTTCACATGTGAAACATTATATGTATAGAATGAAATAGATTTGTTCCAAAGTTTTTCATATGTTGAGTGTTTCCCAATGAACCGCTCCTTATATATATATATATATATATATATATATATATATATATATTTTGTTGGACTAATTTTGTAATTAGTCAATAGTTAGGGTTTGGTTGGTAATGTCTTATTAATTATTTAGTTGAGTTAGAATTAGATAAGTAGGTTTAATTATTTAATTAGTTATTTTGTTAGGATATTGATTCTTTGGTTATTTTATTTAGTTTCCTAGTTTATGTGTAATTAGGTTTCTTGTTTTCAAGGTTTAGGATTAGTATAAATAGGGGTTAAATGGTCCTTTGTAAATTGTCCAGGTTCTATTGAAGATCAAGTTTATTTTCGTTCCTGATTATAGCTGTGATATCCATTAATTGGTATCAGAGCTCGGTGAGGCTCATATGAAGAACGAAAACCGGAGACCGAGACAAATGGTGAAAGCGGTTCTAAGTAAAAAAGATCGAAGCAAGTTTTGAGGTGGTTGATTTTTTTTTTCAGTTACTACATAATTTTTCATACTCATAGCATATATATTATTTGTTGTTGGTGGCTAACAACAAAATTGTGAAGGTATATAAAAAAATCAATGGAAATATGATACAGTGAGCTTCTAATGATATTTTATTAATATAAGGTGGTATTTTTGTTGAGAAATTCATAAAAGAGGATAGATTTAAGGATTTTTTTGGTTGCCTTGTGTCGTAAAAGAGAAACAGACGACAAGCTTTATATTTAATCATTTATTTGTTGACGACTTGTGTCACAAGAGAAAGGAAATACGCAGATTTGTTGTGTTTACGCATGTTCGATTCTGAACTTTAGGCATGAAGGACTTGAGTTAAGGTTGTTTTAGATTATGGTGATTCAACATCAACGAGAAAGAAACGATCAACAGGTAACTGGGTACGTGTTTGACGGCTTAAAATAATTTGAAGATGGCTAGTTTTAAGTTTTTGTTGGTAATATCGAGAGGTTAAAGTCCTATGAAGAGAGACTTCGAGGTAAGGAAAAAATAAAAGATCAATCAAGACTGTTGTTCGCTCAATCAAGCGACCAAAAACACAGCAGGCGGACTGGTGGTGCAAGTTCTTACGATCAACGGGCTGATCGAGAACTAGGTCATGGTAATGGTAGAGCTAGGGGGTGCAAGTTCTTACGATCAACCTAATGCACTTGCCCGTGAGACGAAGTTATTTAGTCTAGAAGTGAAAGAATCTATTGATTCTTCCTCTTTCATTTGCAACAACTCAAACTCGGTTTTGAGTATTTGCAATCGTGCCTTCTACACGCGATCTACTCCAATGTGACGTGTCTTTAATGCATCCCAAATTTCCTTTGTCGTCTTGCAACTTGCGACTTGGAGTATCATATATTCCGGTAATGCCTGGAATAAATACGCGCTTGCGGTCTTGTCCTTCTTGACATCCGCTTCCGTATTGTATGTTGGTTCAATCCTATCCCAAAGTCCATTTGCCTCTAGTATGGTTTTCATTTGAATGGCCCATACCGTATAATTTAGTGATTTTAATATAGGGCATTTTGAAATTCGGTTGAAGACACCATTTCCTTTTGTACAACAATTGCGTTACTACCATTTGGGTTGTCACCGTCCGACATATTTTTCAATATCTTCGTTTTGACAAATCAATGTAGTAGAGAATATACTTTATGCAATTCTTTTCTAGAATTCATATAGTATAATAGTAATAATATAGAATTTCTAATCTAGATAAATTCCAAAGTAAATAAACGATAAAACCTAGAATTTGATGATTCTGAATTCCCGCAACAAACTAACAGCCCGTAGCCTTTCGGTTTTTGCGAAAAATTTGATGTCTTCCTGTGTGTTCTTCGGTTTCCAATCCACACAATCTTAAAACAATCCCTGATTGTTTTCTGAATCCGATCAACCCGTCTGGCCTATTTCGAATTGGTAATTTGCGGATTAGAGTTTGTAGGTTTAAAGAAAAAAATTCGATTTGTATGATGAAAAACAGGGGCGAAAAACCGATTCTCGGCCCTCCTTGATTTGCGAAACAAATGTGGCAATCCCTTGATTCCACAAATCCGATCAACCCTCAAAGATAGTCTCTTTCGAATTCGTAAATCGCGATCAAGAAAACAAAAAACTGCAAATCTATTTTGAAAAAATAGCGAAAGGAACAAAAAGTGATTTTCGGATCTTGTATCCTTAAATCGAAAGTGTAATCGATGGTAAAACATGGCTCTGATGCCAAATGTTGAATCTATGATCGATTGATTACACAAAACTTCAATGAATTTGACTAAGAACTTGAAATCGTATTGATAGGAATTGTGTGTGTCGATGGTCTGCAACCATCGATATATACATATACGTACGACACATACAGGAAGTTTTAAACTTCCAATTTGACCAAACGGACCCCTGAACTATAAACATATTTACAATGACACTAGACTATAACTTTAGACATTGACACAACTAACCCTTGGACTTATATAACTTAAATAAATACATAGATGAATATGATTATTCTCACAAAATCTTGTGAAACTATTATTAGTATGAAGAATGCCACCCGTGATTTCATCGAATAAACTAAAATAAGAAAATCCATACGTTTTCTAGAAATACCACAGCAATGCACGGTTGTTCTCTAGTTATAATACATGTAAGTGTAATGTTATTGTCTTTATATATTAATTTCAAAAGTTAGATATCAAAATTATGACTTACCACTTTACACTAATTAATTATTTTCAAATATAAAGAAAATAATAATTATTATCTAATTATATATTAAAATATATTATAGATAGATATTAAATTAATTGATTAATTAATATTAGTTGCCATTTTTGAACAGAATAGAGGGAAGGAAGAGAAAAGTCGAAAACACCTTGCACATGGGGGCGACCAAGACCCCACCATCCCAATAATCTGGTTTCTTCCTATGTAAAAGTAGAACCATTGCTCCTCCCATTGATTCTCCGAGCAATATTCTCATCTTTTTCTTATTTTCTTTCTTTTCTGTAAATCAATATGCACTTTAGTTAAAACACAATAAATAACTTTAAAAAATCCGATAAATCATTACTGACCATAATATTTTAAAGTAGTAATATCACTATTAGGAAAACGGTATATGAAACAAGAAGACGAGTCCAAATCCTCATCTAACCCAGTCTTATTTGATCTGGTCATAAATTGAAAATTCAACTTTTTGAGTTGAGTTTAATAAATGTAAGATAATATAAAGTATTATATTAATTAAGTAAAACATATAAAAATAAAGAAATTACCACAAACGGTTGTGAAAAAATCGGAGCAATCTGTAACAAGATCATCAAAAGAAGGGATATAACCCTGAAGTCCAGAAGATTTCCCATGGCCTTGATTATCAATACCATAAACTGCAAATCCTGCTTTCACAAGCCTTAATGCAGCCCCTGCGTAAATTTCAGCCTAACCCAATTAATATCAAATAACAATGATTTTTTGGAACCTTAAAAACTTTGAACTGTAAAGAAAATCATAATCTTATCCTAACCATCAGTTTTAAGATCTTTTAGGTAAACCACATAAGTAGTATCATTGATTGGACCAGAAGTCCCTTTGGTTACTACTAGTTTTTTCAGATTCTTCAAGTCGTCGAATGATAAACTCACACACACACACACAAAAAAAAAAATAAAAAAAAAATAATGATGATGACAAACACAAAGTCTCTCACCCTTTGGTTATTAGGTTTTCAGATATTAACCAAGAAATATTCTTTTTCTAATTTTATATTTTAATGTAACTTGTTATCTATGTAAGGTGTGGAAGAAACCAGCTGACCTTTCATGGAAAAACTGCATTCCATGCCATAGCCATGGTTAAGAAAGATCAAAGCCTTAGGCTCGGTATCAACGGGCAGCCATCGACATGTAAAAAGCTGTAATCCTTTCGAATTCACAATAAATTCCTGATATGTTGATGTAAGCAGAAATATGAAGAACAAAAAAAAAAAAGCAGAGCAACATTTGAATCTAAATTTCTGTTAATTGTACCTCTTCATATTTGAAATTTGAAGCTTCAATCGCCTACAAGATTGGTAAAAGTTAAAACCACACAACTAATTCAGATATAACAAGAAATTCAAACTGTATTACTGAAAACTAAAAGGGAGAAAGCATACCATGAAACTGGGCAATTTTGAGAAAAATCACAATCTTTTGATTGTTCCTTAGATTTTGGAGATTGGAATTTGGTTGCGAGAAAAAGGAAATTTTAGAATTTTGAGAAGATGATGTGCGTGTGGAGTACGAGACGTGATCTCTACTTATATTGAGGACGATTTTATTTATTTATAAATATCGTTTTTTTAGTCTTTGGCTCGTGGTTGGTATTTTATTCAGTTTTTTTTCAACATAGTGTGGTGTGAATTTTCATTAGTTGTACCATGTGCATTGATTTTATTTTCTAGTCATTTGTGTAATTTTTTAATTAAAATATAATTATTTATTATTTAATTAATTTAGATTAATTCAAATTAGATAAAATCTAAATTATAATTATTGAACAACTAGATGTACGTGTGCGCGTTATCGCGGTCTCGCCAATTTAGTTATTTATGTGCGGTAACATGATGACACGTAAATGATGGTTAAAACAGTGACATGACTAAATACTAATTAAGTAAACGAAAAGACAAACAATTCACCTTAGTTAAATATATGTCACACCCTGATCACATGGTACCGGAGGAATGTGACGCCATGGAGTCATAGTCGCGGTTACTATGAACGACCTCTATATGTTAACCAAAAAGGCCATTGGTAACTGAAAATTAACCATGTCTTACAAATTAAATCTTGTAGCAGAAAGATAGCAGGACATACTGGTGTGCGTGTGGTGTATATAAAAATATAGCAATTTTAATGACACTTTTGTACATAAGCTTTTAAATTTATAAACACGTAATCTTAAAACAATACTATTTCACCACATTCACGGACAACTGCATCCATCGTGAAGCAGTATAGTATGGGTAAAATTTCGAGGTCATCCATGGATACATGGGAAATTGAGTCTTTTTAATACTTAGCCTTCGCAGATAACCTGACCAATATATATTTTTATACTTTGGCAGGAGATGAATTAGATAAATATAACATATAAATATAAAAGAAGAAAAAAAATAAAGATAAAGGTGGGGTTCTAGCGTATTCAGTCAAATATAATATTACTTGGGGGACTTATCAATGGCGAGGTCAGTAAACTGTTTGTTTATAGCTTTCCTTAAGATTATTACTCGTCAGATGAGGGGGACCGCTTTTCAGCATGGAATCCTGTCTCGCGTTCCTCTTGTCTCCCCGTAAGGATAACGGGAGGAGCGCCATGAGAGTAGTAAACAAAATAAGCGTAAATGCCATATAGTTATAGGGCCCGATGGGTCGGGGGCGCCGTTACACTTGAATACGTTATCATGAACTAGCAGGGGAACAACCCACACATCAGATTATTTTATTATAAAAAAACATCTTTATAAGGGACTAAGGGTCATTTCCTCCATACACCGCTTTCGCGCAAATACGGGGGGTTGTGACCAGAGCCAAGTTCACTATCACGTATGTAATATTTGCAAATTATCCGGTTATGAAACCCGACCCATTTTGAAATTTTGCGACTTCTCGATTTTCGAATTAGTTTGTATCGGGAGAAGTTTGGGTATTTATACCCAACTTAAAGATTTTAAATGATTCATAATCATTTTTCAAAATAAAGTAATTAGTTAAAAACTATTGGATCCAAATTGGATTCCTTGAGTCGAAAGATAATTCAATTCACGACTTTTACGCGATATCTGTACGCGATTTATTGATTAATCGGGAAGTCAGGTTTTTGCGTCGTAAGTCAATATTGATATATAAATGAGTCTATTAGTCCTAAACCACATCAAAAGTCATCACGCACAAGTTGGGTCTCCAAACGTTGGTGATTAACCCAATGGTGATACGTACGTAAATTGGCCCGAAAACGTGTTTTATTTGCTCATAATCCAATATTTAGCATGCTACATTTTATTTTATGTGCTTGAATGCGTTTCATATGATTTATAATGAAAAATATGAGAGTCGGTGAAACAGGTCTCGAAAACGATAAAGAACGAAGAAGTTATAGCGAGAATGGTAAAACCGAGCAAGAATGCATTTATTTAATTTAGTTATCATTTGTAAATTGTTATATATCATATTTATACTTGATTTTAGTGGAAACAATTAAATAAAACTAAAAACCCTAATTTATATGGCCAACACATCAATTTTTACCAAAAGTCAAAGAAAGTTAAACAAATTCAAAGCTGCTTGTCAATCCACCGTGTCGCGGTACGCGACAGGCGAGGGCTCGAGTCCTCGAGGTACGCGGTCCGTACGACCAAACGAATTTTCGAGACAAACTCGTTTTAAACCCGTTTCTTCCTCATTTTGGTCCATTTTCTCAAACCCTAGCCGCCAATATCGAGGGTGTTGATACATAATATGTGCGACGTGTGAAGTATCAAGTCAAGACTATATGAAGATCAAGACAAAAGATAGCTGCCAGCCGAACTTGGTCCGAATCTGAGGTTCGGATCAGGCGAACCTCAAGTTCACCTGGGGTTTGGCCTGACGACTATATATAGTTATCTTGTGTTTGTAATGTGTGACTGAGCGTATGAGATTTGTGCTTAAGTGTGTGTTTTCCAAGGTGTTTCTCTGCTTTCTGTTCTAAGAGTTTTTGAGTTGTAATTGTTCGTTTGATCAATAAAACAATTCTTAATTACATGTTTTGTATCCGATATAGCTAGATCGAGTAGACGATCCGATGCTTACGCATTTTCAAGTGGTATCAGAGCTATCTGGTTCATTCTACTGATTCGTGGTTGCTATTTTTGGAGTTTTTGAAACAAAATGTGTTGTTTTTTGTGACTTTTGAGTGGTTTTACGAGGTTTAGATCAAATCGGGTGTGCATTTCGTGAAACTTTCACTCCTAAATCATTCTTCAACATTTGTTCTGATCAACTGTTGCAAATCTCATCAAAATCTGTCCAAAATCGAGTGTGTTGATAGAAATATGGTCAGGTTCGGCTGAAGCATTTTTCTGTTCGGAATAATTGCTCCGAACTCCATGTTCGACTATAGTTCACTTGTCCGAAGTTCACGTTCGTCCAAGGTTCGGTTAAAGTTCGGATAGTTTTTGTTCGGAAAAGGTTCGGGTAGTATTTTCAGTTCGGATTGGTTTGAGTTCGGCTAAAGTTCGACTAAGCTAGGTTCGGGTGAGGTTCGGATCACATATTGAGGTTCGGATAAGGTTCGGAAAATCAGAGTTTTGAAAAATTTAATAAAAAAATGTCGGAGTTTCAAGCTTTTGCCGCTATGCAAAGTGCCATGCAAACTATGTTGAACTTTGACAACGAAATTGGAACAAGTCAGAAAGTTCCCAAGTTGTTGAAGTTGGAGGATTATCAAAATTGGAAGCAACGATTTTCTGCTTACATAAGCACGAATGATATCGATTTGTGGATTCCGATTAAAAAGCTTTACCAACATCCAACTGATCAAGGAGATTTCAAAGAGGTTCATACCTTTGATAATGTTGAAAGAAAACTATATGAGCTTGAACAAAAAACTTTTGGTTATCTTATAATGGCATTACCAAATGAGTTGTTACATCAATTTAGTACTTGCAAGAAATCAAAACAATTGTGGGATGCTTTATCAGCAAGGTGTGAAGGGAATGATCAATACAAGAAAAGTCGGAAGAAGGTGTTAAGCAAAGAGTTTGATAATTTTCAACATTATGAAAATGAAAATATCACGGCTCTTGTTTCAAGATTTTCACATCTTATTAGTGAGATGAAGATTGTTGGAATTGAGAAGACTGATGAAGAGTTAAAAAAAAAGATTAGGAGGCTTTGCCAGAATAATGGGAAAATTATGTTTTGCTGCTTATTCATGATAAGGAGTTCTCTACATTGACGTTTCACGAGTTAACTGGTAAACTTCATGCTCGAGAAATGGAAATGCTGAATTTGAAGAAATCAACTGCTAAATTGCAAAATCCAGAGTTATATCATGGTGAAAATGCTGCAAGTCTGAATGCTAAAGCAAAACCAAGTCTTAGTTCTGCACCATCTACTGTATTCATTGGAAATGCTTCTGGAAGTTCAGATAATAATTCTTCAAATGGTTGCAACTTTACCATTCCAGGTTTCATAAATCAGAATATTTTTTCTGCTGAAACAACGAATGATTGTGCTAGAATGATTGCTGCTTTAACATCTTCATCTTTTGGATTGGTTATAAAAAATGTTGCTGATGCAAAAATAACTAGAGATGATCTTGATGATGATTAATTAAATGAATTAGATTTATCTTGGCAATATGCTATGCTGGGTCAAAGATCAAAAATGTTTTTCAAGAGACATGGAAGAACTATTTTTGATTTTAATGGGAAACTGGGTTTTGACAAATCTAAGTTGAAATGTTACAAGTGTTCAAAGCTTGGACATTTTGCTAGAGAATGTCAGCAGGCACATGTTAACAAATCTGGTTTTACATCTAATACTGGTTCTCAACCATCATCAAGTAATTCCAACAAGACAACTTTAACGGTTCAGAATGATGGTGTGTATGATTGGGTCAAACATTTTGATACATCTGCTTTGATTGTCACACATGAGCAAGATGAATATTATTAGGATTCTAGTTCATATGAAGCTGCTGAAACTGAAAACTTTGAATCTAAAATTGAAAGTTTGATGAAAGAAAATGAATCTTTGAAGGAAGAAGTCAAAATGCTTGTTACTGAATTTCAATTGGTTAAAGCAGATTTGGAGGTTTCAAAGAAAACTGAAAAGGAATTTGATTTGCAAAATGAGTCTTTGATAAAGGAGGTCTAGTTGCTAAATGAGGTTTTGGAAATATCTAAACAAAATAGAAAGGATGATGAAGCAAAGAATGCAAAGTTACTAGAAGAAACTGAGGAGTTAGTAAAAGAAGTTGAGAAATGGAAGGATGAAGCAGAAGATGCTGCTAATGATTTTCAAAATTTGTTTGATAAATCAAAAATCAAGCTTGATTTGCTCACAAAGAATTTTGAAGAATATATTGCTAAAATTGATGCTTATCAAGTTGATATGAAAAAGTTGTTGGATGAAAAGCGTGAGCTGGTGAGTGTCAATAAAGTTCAAATTGCGAATCTGGAAATTCAAAAAACGAAATGAGGATAAATTGAAGAAAGAATTGTTTCAAGGGCTTGATAATCTTCGTTTTCAAAAATTTGAAACACATAAGGTTTCAAAGAGATTGATAGCTACCGAGAATGTGTTAGCTGAAGCTCAACAACAAATTTTCGATTTAAAAATATAAGTAATTGATGCTAATCGGTTGTTGAATAATGTCTCTAATTCACAATTGTTCACAAGTTTCTTAGCAAATGATGTCAATTTTGAAAGAATGTTTGACAAAACTACTTCACCCCCTGCAAATATCAAAGAAGTTGTTAAAAAGGCGACAGAAAAGGTGGAAGATTATGATTATTCCAAATTTACATCATCAACTTCAGAAGAAGAGAAGATGGTAAAGAAGAAGAAATACAAAGAAGGCTAAAAAAAGAAGGGAAAGAAATCTGAAGTTCTTCTAGTCCCAAAGTTTGTATCTGGTTCAACGTCAACAGAACATGAGAAATCGGCTACATCTAGTGAGAAGCTTCGATCTCAACCTGAGTTTGATGAGACGATTTTCTATAAGCATAAAAGTGTTAGTGATGTCAAAGCTGAGTTTTCAAGGTTGGCGAAGAATGGTCATATGGAATCAACATCTGAGGAGAAAGTATCCGGAAAAGGTGTTGGTTTGGGTTTTAAGCAAAAGGTTGTTGCAACTGATGGTGTTCATGGTTCTAACCAACATGATTTGAAGAAGCTCAAAATGAAGGATGTTAAGAAGGAAAATTTCAAGGCTCACAAAGTTCAAGCCGAGAGGATTACAAACTCGAGGGTTCAGATCAATTATTTTCTGATCAAGAATTTCCTATTCATTGTGTGGATGCGCGCAAGATTTCTGAAGTATTTTTTAAAGACTCTGTTTCACCAAAAATGAAGAATCAGAATGCAAATTTTTCTTCTAATGGTTCTTATTTTCGAAGCCCAACATCCAAATGGGTTCATGATCACAAACATCAGGTATATAATTCTTCTTTTGATCATTTTAGAGATATTCATGTTTGTAACAGTATGCAGGCACCTAAAAAGTGGGACAAAACTGATCGCTTATGCTATATATGCCACCAAAGAGGGCATATGGCAAAAGATTGTCAAATTCCTGCTGATTCAGAGTATAAGTCTCAAAAGATTCTAGTTTTTGGTAAATCTGCCAAACCAAAGTTTTTTGATGAATAAAGCAGAGTTTTTGATGAATGTGAGCCTACATTCTTTATGAAACAAAAACGATTTATTCCTATTTTTTCAAAAGAGTTAAAATGTAGGATCTTCATCACAGTCACTTGTGCCCAATTCATAAAAAACTGAATTACCAAAACAACGACAACAGCTCTAGAAACCTAAAGTGGTTTCAAAGAAAAAACAGGACACTGGTCAACCAGAAGCACCTCGCTTCGGGTCATTTATGAACTATACAGTGTGACCAGTGTGCAAGTACTTCTAGAAGACCTATCGACGATTGCAAAGTTGTTGATGGAGGAGTATTCTGCTTAACTTAAATTTCATAAAATATCAAACTAATTTGAAAGTTTTCTGAATTATAAATGCAAGGTATCCGTGTTGGTTGATCAATTTTTACTTTTCGTTTGTGTTTAAAAGAGAAAATTGAAAAATCCAAAAATAGAGTCTTGTTTTTGTAAAATGAAAAATCCAAAAATAGAGTTTTTCATTTTAAGGGGGAGAATTGCATGTAAGGGGGAGAAATTGTGAAAATGCATGTTATGGGAAGAAGATGAATACTTGCAAAATATATAAGGAATGTGAATACATGCAAAATATATAAAATTTTGAGAAATTGATCATTGAGAAATGATGGTACATTGGCTTATGTATCTGACTCATGGATAGAGTAGATGAAAGAACCATAAGATCATCGTTTGATGTGCTTGGTAGGCCCGGAAAATCAGAAAGTATTTAGATGTGATATACACTAAATACTAATGCTTGACCATGTGGATAACATCTTGAAGCGTACTTCATAACAAAAAGAGAAAAATAAGTGTGATATCAAAATATAAAGTCACTGTGTATACATGTGTTTATTTTGCAAAAATTTAAACTTGTTTGATTTTCTTTATTTTGTCAAACGATCGGACTTTCTCTGCGTATCAAAAGATCGACCTGATCATTGTACGTTTGACGTTCTGCTTTATTTTCTTTGGTGTTTCGTATAACTCATCTGACTTTCTCTGCGTGTACAGGAGTACCAACCTGATTGTTGTTGGGTTATATAATTTCAACTTGTTTTATTTACTTTTTTTTGTTAAATCCGAGGCCTTATCTGCGTATCGAAAGATCGACCTTAAGGTAGACATTTTTAACGTTCTTATTTTTTTTGCAAACAAATTTGACAATATCATGAAAATATTATGCTATGTGATAATCAGAAGTATAATCACACAAGAAAAGGAAGTTATCGCACAAGAAAAGAAAATGTATGAATATGTCTGATAGTGTAGGATACACAGGTCAAAGCAAATGTAATCAATACCTTAACATATCCAGATGTTATGAGTATGATTCTGCCTGAGCTTAAGATGGACAAATTATACCGGAAATCAGCATGACTTATGGGCTTCAATTAGTTGAAATTGAAGTGTAGTTCAGTGCGTTTTGACCAATATGATCCTGTATAGTGATCTTTCTCATACCAAAAATAGAGTTTGATTCTGTATTGCAATTTCATTTCATTTCGGAAAAAGTACAAAAAGATTTTCGGTGTGTTTTAGCATAAGTTTGAAAAATCAAAAAGATTTTCGGTGTGTTTTAGCATAAGTTTGAAAAATCAAAAAGATTTTAGGTGTGTTTTGATATAAACTTTCTAAAAGTCAAAAAGATTTTGTTTATATTTTATTTTTGATCTGATCAACACGTGATACAAATTAAATTTTCAAAATCATATCTTGGAGTCTCGAAGAGACGTTTTGCGCCGAGATTATTTACGTTTTGAGCAGGTTGCTGAAGTGAAAGATATCACAACTTCAAGTCTTCTGAAGCTGCTGATAGAGACAGAGATACACCCGAAATTGTCAAGTATTCAAGATCAAGCTATGGTCAAGTTGAGGAAGAGTTTGTTCGAAGATTTATTTCATTGGACGAACGGATTCTGCACTTGAGGGGGAGTTTGATTGACGATATAGTTTAGATGATGTTAAAGATACTGCAAATGACGAGGGGGAGTTTGTTGATACATAATCTATGCGTCGTGTGAAGTGTCAAGTCAAGACAATATGAATATCAAGACAAAAGATAGCTGCCAGCCGAACTTGGTCCGAACTTGAGGTTCGGATCAGGCGAACCTCAAGTTCGCCTAGGGTTCGGCCTGACGACTATATATAGTTGTTTTGTGTTTGTAATGTGTGACTGAGCGTATGAGATTTGTGCTTAAGTGTGTGTTTTCCAAGGTGTTTCTCTGAGTCTCTGTTCTAAGTGTTTCTGAGTTGTAATTGTTCGTTTGATCAATAAAACAACTCTTAATTACGTGTTTTGTATCCGATATAGCTAGATCGAGTAGACGATCCAATGCTCACGCATTTTCAGAGGGCTTATGGCTGTGAACCATCTAGATCACCATTTTCGTGATTTTTGAGCTCATCTAGGAGTTTTCAAGCTTAAATAAGTGTCGATTTTCCTCTTTTTGGTATGTTTTCTCAAAACAGTTTCTTTGTTACCTCATGATAAAAATCTGGTTTTTATGCCTAGATCTTGTCTATGCATGTTCTTAGATGATAGATCTAGTTGTTAAATGATTAAAGATTGGATTTTTGTTAATTTTCATGATTATTTGAGTATGTTTCTTGTTGGAACTTGTATGATTTTGTTGAAACCTATTAAAGATCATATCTTTATGCTTGAATCGTCATAAAATTGGGGCCTTGAGAGTAGATCTAGGGTTTTGGTTTATAAAGATGACATTTTGATGGATTTTTCATGTAAATAAGTATATATAAATATATATATATATATATATATATATATAGTTCATGCATACTTAGATCCTTATAAATTTGATTGTTTGTTAATGATATAAAATAGATCTAGGTTATCTAAGCATGTTTAGTCATAAATAAAATGTTTTGGATGGTTTTCATGCATAAAGATTTGATTTTTGATGCTTAGAATTAATTAATTTTGGGTTTAAGTCACAAACCATTTATTTTGTAAAATAAATATATATTTGATTGATTCATGACTAGATAATAAATACATGATATGTTTATGTTCAGATTATTCTAGAATTAATTCTTGGATGATATTTGTGGCACATATGATTTCATGGAAAATAATTATATATTATGACGTCGTAAAAATAAATAGTTTTTTAATATTATTAATTATTTGACGTTGCATGTTTAGTTTTAGGAATGACCTAACCCACCATAATCGTATGTTGTCACCATAATTTAATCACCAACGAGTCGTCGAGTCGATTGTGTCGTGAGACTCAATTGTTTATCTATTTAGTTATTTATTTATTCATTTATCCCTCCATCTGGTTTAGCCGTCGAGTTCGTCTTCGGGTTATCCGTCTCGTGTCATGATATCATTCTTTCCTTTGTGTCTCCATATCAGGTGAGTATTCATGACCCCTCTTCATGTTAATGTTTTGGGGGTGTAACATGTACATTATTCAAAATCTCTAAATGCTTTATTACGAAATCAAACATGCGATTCTATGTGCTTTATGTGTGATACTCTGATTATGTGATACTTGTGGATTATTTGTGTGATATATTCTAATCGCTAGTCGCTACTCTCTAATCGTATGTGTACCATTAACCATTGAGCTGTGGCAACAATGATACATCTATTGGCTGACAACCCACCTGGCCTGCCTTGCGTGTGGCGCCGAGTGATTGCTCCCTTACTGTCTAGGTTTGGTGCACATCATACTTGTTCATCATGATTTAGATATTTACACCTGATTCATTGAATTGCAATGCTTTAATCTATGTAGTATACTAAACCTATGTTTACTCACCAACTACTTGTAGTTGACCCGCATTTTGTACATGTTGCAGGTTGTGATGTAAGATTTTGATGATCATGATGATAACACCATAGGATGGTGCGGACTAATGTGACCTAAATCAATAAAGTTAATTTGTTATTCGTGATTGTTGTAATTGACTTATCATGTAATAATTGAATTTTATGAAATTGGTTGATTAAGAATATCGCAACATTTAATTAGTGTTGTGCGCATGTAGACAATCATCGCGCCCCGACATATTCCACCGTCGGTTGGGGTGTGACAGATTGGTATCAAAGCCACGACTACAGGGATATAGGTTATTAAAAACACTTTGACATAGACTTATGCCTTAGGTGTTCTGCATGAGTACCTCATGCGATCTATGCCCATATCATTACTATCTCCATTACATGCTTCTTGGTCAGCCTGTTTCAATCCTTGACTCACTCTTTAATGTTTGTCACGCACTCATAAACGACTCACTTGAGGCTGCATAGCCCCCTTCCTTAGCTATGATGCCTTACGTACCATTAAGGAAATTGATTTCTAGATTTCATGATCTCGTCAAAAACGGGGCCTTGGCGATTGACATGTTTTCGGATTCATGTATTTCGAGTCGTGTTATTCGACTCATGTTATTGGATTCATGTATTTTGAGTCGTGTTATTCGATTCATGTTTTCGGATTCATGTAGTTCGAGTCATGAAATTTCCCAAAGTAGGGGAGGCAGTTACATTTGCAAATTATCCGGTTATGAAACCCGACCCATTTTATAATTTCACAACTTCTTGACTTTCGGATTATTGTGTATCGGGAGAAGTTTTGGGTATTTTACCCCAATTTAAAGCTTTTAAATGATTCATAAATGTTTTTCAAAATAAATAATGAATTAAAAACTGTTTGATCCAAATTGGATTCCTTAAGTCGAGTAAATAACTCTACACAAGTGTCGATTTCAAGAAGTTTTTGCTTGAAGCTGAATTCTTATGACCCCTGAGTTATGTTTGCATTGCGACATGACTCATTGCTTTCCGTGCTTCGGCATAATTCGCCCTTAGCACCTCCTGATCTTTTTTCCTCTCATCTCCGCATTTTTACCACAATTGTTGCTAAAACTGTGCGTTTCGGTTGTACTCATTCGTACCCTGCCCGGACGTTCAGGTCCCGATAATCCTCGACGATAAACCAGTCTCTGTGGGCTCAAGCTTATTCCTTGCGTCAAGCCCACACTTACTTGATTATGGAGCATGTGCATTCTTGGTCCAAAATGTGGGAGTCGAAAGAAAAGGGGAGTCAAAGATATCCTAGTCGCCCGGAATTACTGCGAAAAGTTTCTCCTGACTACGCAACGGGTCTTCCTCCCATTCACCAAATCAACTTTCACATCGACATCACACCGTAACTGACTCCAATTACAAGTAACCTTATCGTCTCTTGGTCTTTTGAAAACCTATGATCTATTTACCTTCATGCTTGGAGACCCTTATCTCCATGCTTCAGCCCCGAGAACCGCTCGCTTCCACGAGAAAACCGCATTTCATAAGTGGTTTGGATATTTGGGCTCTATATCATGTTAGAGATCTTTACTCAAATGCATAATTATGTTTGGCTCTGGTCTCCTTTGATTCGGTGGATCTCTCGTAGACTCCACTTCCAATCTCCAACTTCGCAATCGCCTTCACTAGCGATAGGCGAATTTGCTCATTCCAACTAATGAATTCTGGGGAAAAGTTAACTGCTCAACCTCTTGACCCGACTATTATTAAACGCAATAGTCTGATCATGAGATAGATTGCTGCCATCTAATACCCAGATTCGTTTGGTGTGGTTCCGCCAGTTGGTTCGTGACTCTGGTCATGGGCTCGGTTTTCGTCCTTCATGATCGTAATTTTGATTTTTGGCTTTCCTCATTGTTGATGCGTGACCCTAATTTTGTTCGGTCGCGAATCGGTGTTCGTTACCCTATCTTTGTTTTGACGCTTGTCATTCGATTATTGATCTATTTTGTCTTAGAATCGTTGTGTGTATCAACCGACTCTTAGTACATGATTTCATTGTGTGGTTTTGTTTGTTTTGCCATCGATGATGCTCATTACTCGGTTTATATTCCCATTACTCACCTGTGTCTTTTGACCTTCAGTCTCGCTCCTATTGCTCGCCATCTAACAAAAACCCCTAAGTTGTTGTGTCAAGCTACCTGGAGTCTATGTCTCGCTGTTTCAGTTTCCAATAAAGGTACTAAAAGCTCAAATGGTCTGTTGTCTGATGTGTAAAATAGTCTGTTCTCTGTAGGCAACCGGTACTCTCTTAAATTACCAAAGGTGTGGTGGGTTAGCTACGATACACCCTATATATAAACATCAGTGGTGCTTGTGAGGCGTACTGAGAGTCGAACCGAGGACTGTGCGTGTCATTATGTGTGTGTCCCCAGCTGTTGGTTGTATTGCGACCACATATTAAGTTTTTGTGACCGTTCGTACCTATTCAAGCGGCCGAGTAAAGGTCGGTTTTGTCATAATCGAGTTAGTAATTGAGAATATATTTGTAGTCTCGGTAAAAATCTGATATGTCACCTCTATTTTTTGTCTGAAAGGTCAAAGATAGTTTTGGTATCATTTAAAATCCTTAAACTAGTTTTTCCTTTTCTTTAAATTGCTAAGTCTCTACTATTTTCGGGACGAAATTCACTAAAGTAGGGAGACAGTAACATTTTCAAATTATCTAGTTATGAAACCCAACCCATTTTGAAGTTTCCCGACTTCCTGATTTTTGGATTATTGTTTATCAGGAGAAGTTATGTGTATTTATACCCCAAATTAAAGCTTTTTAATTATCATAGTTATTTCTCAAAATAAATAAGTAATTAAAAATTGTTGGATCCAAATTGGATTCCTTGAGTCGAAAGATAAATCAATTCGCGATTTTTATGCGATTTCTGTACGCGATTTATCGATTAACCGGGAAGTCACGTTTTTGTGTATCGTAAGTCAATATTCATATATATATATATATATATATATATATATATATATATATATATATATATATATATATGAGTCTATTAGTCCTAAATCACATCAAAAGTAATCACGCACAAGTTGGGTCTCGAAACGTTGGTGATTAACCCAATGGTGATACATATGTAAATTTGGCCAAAAACGTGTTTTATTTGCCCATTATCCAATTTTTAGCATGCTACATTGAGTTTTATGTGCTTGAATGTGTTTTATATGATTGAAAATGCAAAATTATGAAAATCGGTGAAAATGGGACTAAAAACGATAAAGAATGAAGAAGTTATAGCGTGTCACACCCCCATTCAACCACTAACGGAGTTTATACCGTTAAGGGGTGCGACTAGACCAGGACCACAACCATTAGTTACAAATACTAAACGAATCAGAGTAATGTCCAAATGTTCATAAATAAAACAGTTTCAAAAGTTACGCAGCGGAATGTAAACATAAATATCTTAGCACTAACCACGTGCTTTAATTACAAAACGTAAATTGTTATATAAATTCCCAGTTAGTTCAAATGAAAGTAAACAGTTTCTTGT
>JBCNJP010000012.1:52595485-52815125 GCA_039602395.1 Deinandra increscens subsp. villosa
ATCAATTTGCTGATTCATCAGCATTGATTGTGACACCTGTGTAGGATGAAGACACCATGACAGAATCTACTCAAGATGAAGATGAAATTCATGGCGAAGCAATTGATGGAGTTCAAGTTGGTGTCGTTAATGAAGCACGTATATTAGATTCAAAGGATGATCATCAATCTTTTTCTAAAAAAAAATTTGCATTCATGGTAAGCTTGTCTGAACAAGTTGAATCAGATGCTGTA
The DNA here is from genome assembly GCA_039602395.1 of Deinandra increscens subsp. villosa. NCBI lineage: Eukaryota > Viridiplantae > Streptophyta > Magnoliopsida > Asterales > Asteraceae > Deinandra > Deinandra increscens. Next base: position 52,595,719 of record JBCNJP010000012.1, read on the forward strand.
CTCTTGTTGGAAAAACAAGTTCAAGTTCTAACTGAGGAGAAGGAAGCACTGATCCATAAGTGTGAAGCCGCGAAAGCTAAAGCACTTGACACAGCCAATGATTTTGAGAACTTATATCAAAAGAGTCTTCCATTGAAGCAACAATATGAGAGGGCACAGCAAAAGGCTGTTGAGATTGCTGACAAGATGATTGCACTACAAAAGAAAATGCAGACATTGAGTGATGAAAACAAAAGTCTGAATCAGGAGGTTGGTACATTAAAAAGAAACAACATCACAGAATCAGTTGCTCTTATGGCGGATTCTTCTAAGGTAGTTTCTTATCCTCCGATGTGCAAATCTTGTGATGATTTTGCTACCGCTAAGAGTACGCTCTTAAACGAAAATACAAAACTCAATGATCTTTTGTCGGTAGCAGGAGCTGATAAGAATATTTATAAGGAAAGATGGGAAGGAACCACTAAGGAGTTGTTGTCGGTTCATGAGCAGTTACTTTTACAAAAATTTGCTTTTTTAAACCAATCTGAACTGCTTGTGTCCGTACAAAAGGAAACTAATTCTGGTAAACTGAGCCAAGTTCCCCCTCCTGTAATTATAACTAATACTCCTTCGTCTGAGGAAAAAGTGGAAGTTTCTTCTCATGACACGTAGAGTAATCATCAATCAATTAATTCGAAGTCTGACAAAACTTCAACTGGAAAATCTATCTTGGATTCTATGGTTGATGAACTGTTTTATGATGTCTCATATTTTGATATAATTAACGATCTCATATCTGAAACGAGCCGAATGTTCCAAAGCCACTCGTGTTTCTAAGCCAGATTATCAAATTTTGATTTCAAAACATGATTTTTCAACCATCAAATCTGAGCTGACGAAACTGAGTGAGTTTGAACAGAAACAGATTGCTAGAAGCAAGTCTGTTGAAGGTAAAAAGGTCAAACAGGGTGGAGTTGGGTTTGTGCCTCCAGCTAAAACAAAATCTTTTGAACAAGGTTCTTCATCTAAGGTTTCAAAACCTGAAATAGCCAAGGCTGGCAATCCTACTCCGAAACCCAAATTTGATTCATCTGAAAATTGGGTGAATTATCGCTTAAAAGGTTCTGATAAGATTTATAGCGATAAAGATTTTCCTTTGGATATGGTCAATCCCAATTTAATATATAAATTTTTTTCAAGGAAGTATGATCCTGCTTATGATCCTAAGGTGAGGAGTGTCCCATTAAAGGGGGAAATGGAAGTATCAATGTAATGAACACACTTGTCTCTGATTCTGAATCTGGGTTGGTTAACAAGATGAAAAAGTCTGTTCAAAATTCTATAAACAAGAAACCAATAAAATCAATTTTTCAATCACCACCAAGAGTTTTTTCACAAACAAATGCAACCAAATTTAAAAAAAAAACCAAGTCCTTATATCAAAAGGTCACAATTTTACAATGATGATGGTTTTTATGATGATTTTGGTTGTGGACCAAATCAACCTATCCTTGGAAGGGGTCCAAAGTGGGTTGATCATGTTTGTCAAAATGAGTTTGGTCCAAGATTTGGTGGAAGGAGAGATAGATATCAGAATTATGAGGATCAATTTTATTCTGGAAATTCACATGTTAGAAATCGATTTATGTACCGTGGTGATGTTCCAGAGAGGGTAATTGGTTATGATTCTGGTTGTAATGATGATTCTGGAAATCATCATGTGTCTAATCGAAAGGGTTTGAACCCCAAGACACAAAAACAACAAAAACCTGTTGTTGAGTCCGATGTGGATGGTGACATGATTAAAAAACTTTTGATTGATAAATGAAAATGTTTTAAATGCAAAAATCGTGGTCATACATATCGGACTTGTCCATTGAAGAAGCCCAAAACTGACAAGTCTGAAGCAGAACAATCTGATGGAATGTCTGAATGATATAAGACTGAAACACCTGTTTCCAAAAAGAAAGTCAGTTTTGTGGATTATAAGGGTAGAGTTCATTTTTTTAATGAGTCATCTGAATTTCAAAAACATAAAACTGAAAAGATTTCAGAAAATGATTATGGAAAAATAAAATCAATTCTTAAAAACTCTACTCCTTGATCCATAGGCACTTCCATGGCTGGTGATGATTTTGTGGAACTCATGAACAACTCATGAACAATAGCTTGGGTACGTCCCGAAACTAATCTTCTGTTTTAATTTATGCAGGGATCTTCGCGACAACTCATGAACAATATTTGGGTTGTTGATAGTGGAGTATCTCGGCACATGACTGGTGATATCCCTTTGTTGCATGATGTGAAGTACTTCGATGGAGGTAAAGTTACATTTGCTAGAAACAAGGGTTGTCAAGTCACCGGCATTGGTAAATTGTCGAACGGTGCAGTCACATTCGAGAAAGTTGAATATGTCAAAGAATTAGAGTACAATCTTCTTAGCGTCTCCCAGATCTGTGACAAGCAATACACAACTGCTTTCACGGGGTGTGAATGTGTGATACTGAAGCCTGAATACAAGATTCCAGAAGAATTTGTCATGATGCGAGCACCTCGATTCTCAAATTTGTATATGCTCGACATAAATTCAGCCAAAGCAACTGTTGGGGGTCAATGTTTCTTATCAAAAGCTTCAGAGAGAGATTCCATTCTATGGCATCGTCGCATGGGTCACATCCATTATTGCAAGATGAATGAGTTGGTGCGTAGGAATCTTGTTGAAGGAGTTCTGAAACAACAATTTGTATTCAATGATGTGTGTGTGAGTTGCAATAAGGGAAAGCAAAAGAGAAAATCACATCCACCGAAGAAGTATCATTTTATAGAAGTCCCGTGTTGGTCCTGTGAATCGTCAAAGTATTTCTGGGTATTGGTATTGTCTTGTGGTAACCGATGAATATTCAAGATACTCATGGGTTAAATTTCTGGTTTCTAAGAATGAAACTTCAAGAATTCTTCTCAACTTGGTTACTACTCTTGAGTCATTATATAAGTTGAAGGTACGAAGAAGTCGCAGTGACAATGGAAATGTTAGAACTAAAATCTATGTGACTGACGCCATCAAATCTGTTTACCGAAGCATTCGACTGAAGAATCCATGTGAATTGATTCAGAGACGCGGGTTGTGATGCTCGAGGCTTACAGATTGGACCGAAGACCGTTTTCTGGAAAAGCAACTGTTCGGGTCAACGGTTAACGTAAAAGTCAACAGAAGATCGGTTCGAGCGAGTCAAGCTTCGGATTAATTAAATCAACATTGATCTATTTAATATTTATGTTATTTTCTTTACTTGTAATTTCGTTCATTTATTTATGTTTTCTGTAGTCAGTCACCCTCACTATATATAGTGAGGGTGCCCATTACAAGTAAAGGAGTCTCCAAATGTGGAGATGATGATCTTCTTTTAGAGTGTGAGATTTCCATTCTTGAGAGAGAGTGAGTCATGGATTCTAGAGAGAGACTGAGTGTTCTCATGGTTTTGTTGTAATCATTCGACTAATGAAATCATTCGACTTAGTTCATCATCTTTCTTGTTATGATTTCCTAGATTCTTCTCATTCATCATCATCGTCTCCTTCGGGTTTTCAAATCCGATCCTCGTTCTTGCTCACGATCGAGATTCTTAATGTGAAAATTGGTCCTGACAAATGGTATCAGAGCAGGTACCGATCAGATTTTCATCTCACCATGAATCTGGTCACTCGAATCTGGATTTTGAGCTTGAATAGATGAAGATGATGAAAACCCATTTTTGAGACTTATTTCTATTTTTCTTCTTTTTGGATGATTCGGGATGGTTTCTGATGATATGGATGATTGATTCGTGTTATGGAGTTCATCTTGATGTGTTCTCATCTTCTATTTGTTCAAATCTGGTGAGAAATTGAAGATCCGAGCAGGTTTTTAGAGCTGTTAGAGTTTTTCCTGTTTTTTGGGTTTTTGAAGAATTTTCGAGTTTGATTCTGAGTTTTCTCGGCGATTCTTCATGTTTTCGGATGAAGTGAGATATGATTCTTAGTGGAAATCGCATTCCGGATCCACTGGAAGCATCCATTTCGTCTGAATCTCAACCGTTTGGGCAGATCTGGAAAAACACACACTGGTGTGTGTTTCTTGGTGTTCTTCATTTTCTTGAGAGATTTCCAGATTTGGGGCTGTTTCGATCGAAGTTGCTGCTGTTTATGGATCCTTTGTGGCTAGGAAAATCTCGTGAATAGTTTATCTTCTCGAATCCGTCATGAATATGTAATCTACACTCATTTTGAAACATCGAATATGCATCAAGAGGACTGTTCAAGTATGTGTTCTTCACGGTTCGTCGAATTTTCCAAAAACTTATCAAGTTCTTGAGGCTTTGAAGATTGTCCTAGCGGACTTCTCATGAGCTTAGTGAACTTGTTTGCTTTAGCGTACTTGCTTAACGAACTTCTGCTTTGCTTAGCGAACTTCTGCTTTGCTTAGCGAACTTCCGTTAAGTCTTAGCGGACTTCTTTAGTTAGCGGACTTATTTTTTGGGTTTTCGTTCGAGGACGTTTCAGTTGATTCTGATCGTAGGGATGTGTAGAGGATGATCATACGAGTTCAACGAGCTAAGATTCATCGAAAACGGACAAGAATTGACTGAGTTACAAGCAAAATACGTTTTTCTTGTGATGGGTTACGTTTTCCCGGCCGGTGGATTAGGGTTTCAGTAATCGAAGATTTTGGGGAGGAAGACACTGACGTGTCAACGTGCCACTGGCGGACAGAATTGAAGACTACGCCTTCTCTCTCCTCGGTCAGACATACCCATTCGCTGTCTTATGCTGATTGGTGGAAATGGAATAGTGCGGGCCCAGAATGTTCGGATAAAACAAGAGAGAGCCATTACTTCCCTCTTTGCTGGCTGTTTTTTATTGGTTCATTTCCTAGCACACGGATCGCCTAATCTTAGCCATTAGATGCATCTTTCCTGGTCCGTTGGATCGCATGATTGCTCATCTCTGATTGGTCATGATTAATGGCACACGGATTGTGCTTCCTTGATGCTGAAATCTGATTGGTTGCTACTATTAGACACAGATTATGTGTTTCTTCAAGGGATTTTTGCCACTAATTAATTTTTCAGCATTATTTCGTTAAATGCAGGGTTTTTCTAATCAGTCTTTTACGAGACTTACGAGATAACGCCGCAACGGAATTACGAAATTTTTTAGTGGTCATCGATTTATTCCATTTTATTGGGGTTCTCGTTTATTGACGCCACGCGTACTTTAGCTATTGACCACTGATGGGTTAGCTTTATTATCCGGTTAATTATGCAGGTTTTTCCATTACGTCTCACGGTTTTATTTTTAGCTGATGCAGCGCTGATGTCAACTAACCAGATTAACTAGAATCTCAGTTAATTATTGGAATTTATCCGTTAAATCTCTCGAGAAGCCGTTACTTGATCAAAATTGATGGAGTTTTCCCAGATTGCACCGTTTGACTCGGAAATCTTCACGGAATTTTTACGAGCTCATTTTTTCTTCGCCCAATATAACGAAGACTCCGGTTATGATTATTTTCGCTCGGGGTCTCAGTTTTTCTCCGATTTGATATTTATTTTTGCATCTAACTTCAGTTGCACGAATTATTCACAACTGTCAGCATCCGGCTTCCAGTTTTTCGCGAGATTGTCCGATTTCAAGATTTTTATCCGGTTTCTCTAGGCAACCGATTGCGACGGTTTGACTCTCCGCATCTAATTTTTACACTTCCGACTTGATGTTTTTGGAGAGATTTAGAGAAATAGGACGAATTATTATGGAACTGTAATAGCGGGTCGATTATCTGATGTTGGAGCATGTTCAGTGTTTGACTGGTTTATCAGATTCGGTTTGTTGCATATTTGACTCTGATGTTCAGCATTTACTTAGTATTGTACCCGACCGTGTGAACCGAGTGAACTGCAGCACTTGGCTCTCAACTGGAGCAACAAGAACAGAAGAGCTTATTCAGAGGAGGTATTTCTATGACAGATTGTCTCCGGTTTATCAGTTTCTCATTGAAGATGTACGGCAGAGCGATTCTTCAGCAGTTGAACAAATTTGAAAGCATCAGTCAAGGGGGAATATGTTGGAACTATATCTATGTGACTGACGCCATCAAATCTGTTTACCGAAGCATTCGAGTGAAGAATCCATGTGAATTGATTCAGAGACGCGGGTTGTGATGTCCGAGGCTTGCAGATTTGACCGAAGACCGTTTTCTAGAAAAGTCAACCGTTCGGGTCAACGGTTAACGTAAAAGTCAACGGAAGATCGGTTCGAGCAAGTCAAGCTTCAGATTAATTAAATCAACATTGATTTAATTAATATTTATGTTATTTTCTTTACTTGTAATTTCGTTCATTTATTTATGTTTTCTGTAGTCAGTCACCCTCACTATATATAGTGAGGGTGCCCATTACAAGTAAAGGAGTCTCCAAATGTGGAGATGATGATCTTCTTGTAGAGTGTGAGATTTCCATTCTAGAGAGAGAGTGAGTCATGGATTCTAGAGAGAGATTGAGTGTTCTCATGATTTCGTTGTAATTATTCGACTAATGATATCATTCGACTTAGTTCATCATCTTTCTTGTTATGATTTCCTAGATTCTTCTCATTCATCATCTTCGTCTCGGGTTTTCGTATCCGACCCTCGTTCTTGCTCAAGATCGGGATTCTTGTAGTGAAAATCGGTCCTGACAGGCACGGAGTTTAAGAATTCTGCTGTGAGGACTTTTGTATGGAGAAAGGAATCGTGTACGAATTTAGTACACCATACAAACCTCAGCAAAACGGCGTGGCAGAAACAAATAATCGTACAATTATTGAAACGGCACGAACAATGTTGGCTGACGCTCAGTTGCCGGTTCCTTTCTGGACGGAAGCGGTCAACATGGCTTGTTATGTGCTTAACCGAGTGCTTACGGTTAAACGACTGGGAAAGACATGTTATGAACTTCTCAAGAATCATAAGCCGAATCCTAGTTATTTGGAGCCGTTTGGGTGTCCATGTACCGTGTTAAAGTCTGCTGGGAAGTTTGATGAAAAAGTTTTTGAAGGCTTGTTTGTTGGTTACACACATTTGAAGAAACAGGTTTTCAATAAGCAGACTGGTACTGTGGAAGAATACTTACATGTTGATTTTCAATGTTACACATTACCGCCCAAAGGTGTTGGACCGGACTGGATGTTCGATTATAAATCTCTTTTTGAAAATCTTGAATCGACACCAGAGATGTCTGATGATCAGCTTACTCGAGTTTTTATTGATCTTCAAGACGATACTCCGGCTCTGAATATTTAAACTCTACCGATTCCGGAAGTGCCTTGTTGCTGATAATTACTTGACAAAAACATCAAATGATTCGACAATTAGGGCTGATGACAAGTTGAAGCGACTACAAGTGATGCTGCTGTTAATTCAACTAAGAACGTGGTGGTTGAGGAAGATCATGTTCCTGAAATGGCTGAAACAGTCATTGTTCTAATTAATCAGACACTCCGGATAAACACCATTCATTCGTAAGACAATATTATTGGTGATCTAAGTGAAGGAGTGCGCACGAGACATCAAATTGAGAGCAGTGCATTATTAACGATTTTGGAATCTGGAATTCAGGATGAAGTGTTTCATTCATGTTTTTTATCCCAGATCGAGCCTAAAGATGTTAAGGAAGCTTTACTTGATGGTTCGTGGGTAGAAGCAATGCAAGAGGAGTTACTACAATTTCAAAAGTTGGGAGTGTGGCACCTAGAAGATTTACCAGCTGGAAGCAAAGAACTGTGCGATACACGGTGGGTTTATAAATGCAAACAAGATGATCGCGGAGTAATAATCCGTAACAAAGCACGTTTAATTGTTCAAGGGTTTTCTCAGGAAGAGGGAATTGACTTTAACGAGGTGTATGCACCAGTTGCCAGAATCGAAGCTATACGAATCTTTTTGGCGTATGCTGCACATCGTGGATTCAAGGTCTTCCAGATGGATGTTATGAGTGCGTTTTTGTACGACAAAGTCAAAGAAGAAGTGTTTGTCAAACAACCTCCGGGATTCTTCGATCCTGATTATCTGGAGAAAGTATATAAGCTGGACAAGGCACTTTATGGTCTCCATCAGGCTCCTTGAGCTTGGTATGAGACGTTGTCCACTTATTTAGTTGAAAATAGATTCAAGCGTGGGTTGGTTGATTCAACATTATTTTGTCGGAAAACGGGGGAGGATCTGCTATTGGTACAAATTTATGTGGATGATATCATTTTTTGGTAGTTCAAACGAACAATTATCGAAGGATTTCGAGAAATTAATGCAAACCAGGTTCGAGATGAGTTCAATGGGGAAATGTCGTTCTTCTTAGGCTTACAAGTTCAGCAATCTGACAAGGGAATATTCATTCATCAGACAAAGTATGTGAACGATGTCCTCAGTCGATTCAAAGTGGAAGATGTTCGCATTCATGGAATTCCAATTCAGCTGTCGCATGGCCTTTGTCCTGACGAAGAGGGTGAAACAGTACATGTCACTCGGTATAGGGAAATGATAGGTTCATTGATGTAGTTTACAGCTAGTCGACCTGATATTATGTTTTCTGTATGTTTGTGTGCTAGGTACCAAGTAGCACCTCGGGTTTCTCATATGGAAGCAGTCAAGAGGATTCTAGCTTATCTGAAGGGTAATTCAGATCTCGGGATCTGGTATCCTCATGATGATAAGTTTGATGTGTCGCCCTATATGGATTCAGACTATGGCGGTTGCAAGATCAACTTTAAGTCAACCACGGCCGGATGTCAGTTTCTAGGAGACCGGTTAGTATCATGGCAGTGTAAGAAGCAAACTTCCGTTGCTACATCCACGGCTGAAGCTGAATATATAGCAACTGCAAGTTGCTGTTCTCAGGTTTTATGGATACAACAGCAGATGTGGGATTACGGTTTGAAGTTTCTTACTACTCCCATATATATAGATAACTCGGCTGCCATATGCATAACTAAAAACCCTGTTCACCACTCTAAAACAAGACATATTGACATCCGATATCAATTCATACGTGATTGTTTGGAAAAACACTTGATTGATCTGCAAAAGATCCATACTGATTTTCAAAAAGCGGATCTTTCTACGAAAGCTTTTGACAAAACCCGCATTCGTTATCTTTTGCAGATCAACGGCATATAAAAGTTACCTGTTGAGTAACTTTCGGTTGATCATTTTTTCTTTGTTTACTTTTGTTGTCTGTTTTTCTTTTCTTGTTAGCAAAATTCAAAAATAGAGTGTTTTGTATTTTAGGGGGAGAAAATCAGAAAATAAAAAAATGGAAAAATGCAAAAAACTTTAAAAAAATTAGAAAAATAAAATTTGAGAAATTGATCTGACCAAGCGAGAAGTGATATTACATCAGCGTGTGTTATCAACCACGGCTAAAGTAAAAAATGAAAAGCTGTAGGTACTTGTTTGGTTAGTTAAATGTGTAAGGGCAAATCTGATATATGCTAGTATGATATAAACATAAAAATTTTGCTTGATTAAGTGTAAGGCACATCATGACGGATGCTGTGTGATCTTGGCATTAAATAAAATGGAAAAGCAAAAACAGAATAAGGATGTTCTGGTGTATGCATGCTTTTATTTTGCAAAGATTTAAACTTGTTTGATTTTCTTTATTTTGTCAAACGATCAACTTTTCTTTGCGTATCGAAAGATCGACCTGATTGGTGTTCGTTTGACGTTCTGTTTTATTTTCTTTGGTGTTTCGTATAACTCATCGGACTTTCTCTGCGTGTGCGGGAGCACCGACCTGATTGTTGTTGGGTTATACAATTTATGCTTTATTTTCAATTTCTTATTTTCCTAAACAATCGAACTTTCTATGCGTGCCTACCGGCCGACCTGATTGTTGTTTGTTTAGGGTTCTGCTTTATTTTTGCATGAAACATCATGGACGATAAATCTCGATGGAAATCAAATTCTGTGAAAAATACAAAAATAGAATAAGCCAGATTACCGGTATTTTTGTTTGTGTGGGCTATCATATTATCAATGCATGCTAAATCATATCTTAACATATCAGAAAGCTATAAAAATTTATCTGCCCAAACTGAAATAAACTGAAAAGTTGTATTTGCTACCAACTTGACTTGCATGCTGATTAAAAATGAAATTGAAGTGTGTCTGATGCACATTAGCCAATATGATCTCGCGTCTGGATCTTTCTCGCAAAAACATTTATGTTATATTAGTTTTAATTCAGTAATTTTATTTCATTTCTGTTTGGTTTGTTGATTGAATATATGAAAATCTCAAAAAGATTTTAGGCGTGTTTTAGCATAATTTTGTAAAAAAAATCCAAAAAGATTTTTGGTGTGTTTGAATATTTTACTAAAATCAAAAAGATTTTGATTCTGCTTTATATTCGATCAACCGTTAGTGAAAAATTCCAAAGTTATGCCGGAGACAACCAAACGGACTTGATTTTAGAAAACTCATCGTTGAATTGAACGGAGTTTGAGACTAATTGATAAATTTTAAACTTTCGGGGTTCAATTTGAAGATTCATCAAAATCAGGGGTTTAATTTGAATTTTTTTGAAATCTCCAAACCTGGAGTTCGGACGACCGAACTTGAAGTTCAGAGGGTCCGAAGCTCACTATCGGACAAGGTTTGGAGGTACCGAATATGGAGTTCGGACAACGTTCGGTGTAACTGTTGCTCCGAAGGTGAAGTTCGGAGGACGTTCGGAGGTCCGAACGTCTTAGGTTATAAATACTCCAAACCTGGAGTTCGGAGTTCACTTTTCACTGTTTTCTCCGAACTTACACCGAACGGCTGCCCAAATTTCCAACTTTCGATTTAGCAATTATTTGACGGTTTTGAGACTTGCAATAGGTAGATTATTTGATTCCGAGTTTATTGGTAGTCTTAGATTCAATTTTCATTCATTTTTTGTGGATTTTTTGTTAAAAAAATTGTTTAGACTGTAACAATTTCCTAGATTTGAAATTAAACTACCTAAAACTTGATTTTAGAAGTTAAAATGGTTCCACTGTGTTTGTAGTAAATAACCAACCAAGGGTGTCATTTCTTGTAGCTTGATTTGGTCGAATTCACTGGTTTTCAAATTCAAATTCGTCGGAGTTCTTCAAGCTCCGAACGTAGGGTTCGGAGACTCCGAGCTTGGGGTTCGGAGGAGGTTCGGACGAAGTTCGGCCGTTTAATATTTTTGATCAAAAAGTTGTTCGTTTATGCAAACGACAATGAATTGATGAAATTAGTGATTATATCTGTTAATAACATGGAATATAATGAATGTTTTATCTTATGTGTTTTCAGATATAGCCAACGACTTGAAAATCGGTGACAAACATAATATCTGTGCACATATTGGTGTTGCACGAGGAAAGCTTGAAAAATTTGGAGGATCCGGGATCTTTGAATTTCTGAGACGATCCAGAATTCACTATGCAATCACTCAACAATGTGATGTATATCGTGATATTATTCTAGAGTTCTAGAGTACTGCACGGACAATTTCTTATATTCCAATCAGAATTGTTGCCACTATTCATGGTCGAGAAGTTGAAGTTACTGAAGCAGATATTCGCAGAGTTTTGCAATTGGAAACTGATACAACAACGACACAAATAGAATTCTCTCATGAAGATAACGTGGTGTTTCTGAAGCGAATCTGGTATACAGATGATCCAAGTAAAGAACGGGTCTAGAAGTCTTCGCTTAGCGTTCCGTATAAATATTTGGCGCACGTATTGTTGATATGTATGGGGCACAGAATATCTGGACACGATGAAGTTCAGCAGATAATGTTGTCCTTGATGAATGCTTTGGTGATGAATCGACCATACAATGTTGTTGGGTTGATGTTTCATTATATGAGAGATAACCTCACTCAAAGATAAAAGAAAGCAGCCATTTACCCAAGATTTCTTCAGATGATTCTCAATGACCGGTATCATGATTTAGTAAAGCTTGAAGCACAGAAAATGGAGCTGAAACACATGACTGAGGCGAGTGTGGGTGCTCTGGCGTCTTATCAGAAAAAGGCACCAAGGTTTCAGCCAAAATTGAAGCGTCTGATTGGTGTAAACGTGTGACATCCGAGAATTTCAAGGTTAACTTCCGTTAGACAATCTCCATTAGTTACATTATAAGTGTTAACTTAGTAACTAATGCTTAACTAGACCGAATACGTCCACGACCTTTGGTTGATCACCGAACCCGACCATATGTGTTATGTGTTTACTTATTTATTGTTATTATGTGCAACGTGTTTAATTAATTAATTTTGTAAATTGGCCCTTTTGGTTGCCAGCGAAACTACCGAGCGAAATTGTAGATTCGCTCGGTAGACAAACTTTCGATTTACACAAATTCAGAGTCAGTTTCGCTTGGACAGCGAAACTGCCAGCGAAACTAGCTCCTGACCTATATATTTATTAAAACCCTAATCTTCTCATTTTACTTACATCATTTCTCAAAAACACACACACACTCTCCTGAATTCTGGTCAGCCGAGAAACACCACGAGCCGTCGTGATCTCAGCCTCGAGACATCACCCATTCGGATCCTAGATCAAACCGTGAGTCTCCAAAACCATTTTCATGCATATTCTATGTGTTTCCTTAAAAAGCATGCTTAGATCTTCATGAAATCGCGTATGCTTGTAGTATGATGCTTAGGAATGCTAGATCTATCATAAAGTCTATAACTTTACGTGTGAAATCAAGCCATAATGAAGATTCATGCTAGTTAGGTTAACTTTGTGCTAAAAATGAGCTTTGAGGTGTTTTTGGTGATTTGATGATGAAAACTCATGTTTAAGGTGTTAAAATTGCCTCTGTGATGTTGGTAAATATTTATGCATGCTAGATATTGAATTACATGATGTATGGAAGCTGTTAGATTGATTTTTGGTCTTAAAAACGAGTTTTTTAGCGACTAGCGAAACTGTGCATTCATTAGGCGAAACTATGAAGCGAAACTGTTTAAATATTCATACAGCGATACTATGTAGCGAAACTATAGTGTCGCCGGTGAAACTAAGTAACGAAACTACCGAGCGAAACAATACCTTTTCCCTGAACGAAAGTTCAAACCAGTTTCGAGCGAATCTATGCTAGCGAAACTGTGTCAACAGTTTCGAGCGAAACTAGCTAGCGAAACTGTGTCATCGGGTATTCCCTAGCGAAAGTGCTGCCCGTGCACATAGCGAAACTGTGTAGCGAAACTGTGTAGCGAAACTGTGCGAAGTCCAAAACCCAAACTTGTGCAACTTATTTGAATGATATGCCATGACTTACATGATTATGCAATAATGAAACATGCTTTGATTTCTGAGTTATGTGAACCCTCGTTTATGATCAACCATCGGTGTCGTGTGTCGGTATGTCATGTCATAGTTCCAACGTGCTATGTTATGGGCCATAGTGACGTAAGTTAAATATTAGACACAAAACTAATACTTAAGACCTAAACGTGTTCTTAGGTCTTCGTTAAGCAAACAATACTTGGATTATTTAGCAAGTGTAGCAGTGCAACCAAAGGTGAGTGTCACTAACCCGTTTACTGTGAGCCCGTTTGGGACACACTGAATAACTTAATGAAAAACAATGATGACAATCCTATGAGTGCTATGCACCTCTTTTATGAACTTGAAACCTTATGAGTGCCACGCACCTCTTTGATAAACTTGAAGTGTTTTATGGGAAACACTTGTGGAACTTAAACAAACTATTTCTGAAAACATTTTGAGATTTATGAGAATCCGGTAAACCGTTTTAATATGGCTAGTGTAGGTTAAAGTCTAAACCACATGATATCACATGATTTCTAAGGATTGCCTTTTAACTGAAAAAGTCCTCAACTAAATTGTGCCATTAATTGTAAAGCGAGGGGATGTTGGGTAGATCTACTGGAGTTTGACAAACTCCGCCTCGTGACACTGGAGGTGCACGGAGGTACAATATCAGCCTATCTGACCGTGATCCCGAGAGGACACGGGGGAGGCAAAGCCGCGATGACGTATGTCCGCAAAACAAAATAGATGATGGCGATGCCACTACAATACTTATTAGTCAGCTTTGGTACAAACTTCCTTAGTGCATGGAACAACGGATTAGCTACCCGCGATATCGGTTGAGCACTTTAATTTTACAAAACTAGTACATACCCGATAACGCATGTTACGGACAATACTTTTACTAAATCACGCTACTATGATCATGGACCGGTGTGTTATCACCGAACATTGCTTTTCACAAACGAATATTACATAAGTATATGTTGACACAATTATGATTATGTGACCGGGCCACCGCGTGACAAGCCCACTGTGAACTCACCAACCGTTAGGTTGACACTTGCGTGGTTTAAACTTTTGCAGATCGCTGAGGAGTATCTGTAGCGGGTTGGCATGGCGCATGAAGACATTTACTTTTGTTTAAACCAAATTGGGAATTTAAAACAATGATTTTGTAAAGCACGTGGTTAGTGCTAAGACAATATTTTCCGCTGCGTACTTTTGAGACTTTATTTATGACATATATTTGGACTAACTCTGATTCGTTTAGTATTTGTAACTAATGGTTGTGGTCCTGGTTTGCTCGCACCCCTTAACGGTATAATCTCCGTTAGTGGTTATTTGGGGGTGTGACAAAACGCAAGGAGCGATGGATCGTTTGCTAATCACGTGATAATGAGATGAAGACGAGATCAAACAAGTAAATACAAATGAGAATTTGTATTGATATAAGCTTGAGAGCATACACACAGAAACACACACACAGAAATGTAGAATATGACTAGAAGTTCTTTACTGTCTACACATGCTACCTATTTATAGGTAACTTAAACTGGCCGGCGTACCACCCAGCGTACCAACTGGTACGCTGCACTAACTGGTCCGGCGGACCATGTGGTACGCCCAGCAGCCTAACTAGACTCACACAAGCTCTAAACAGATACAATACACGAGACACAATGTAGCATAAGAATATGCTTCTACAAACTCCCCCTTAACGTGTAGTGTATCTTTTCTAACTAAATCTCCAGTCTTCAATCTTCAACAATGTTGCATCCGATCTTCAACTTGAAATCTTGTAAGAAACAGAGCTTGCATGGCTGTATCTCTACTTGAAACATCTTTGATCATCAAGATCCACTTGAGAATGATATAATAAACTCCCCTTTACACCATGCTCGAGTCTTAACACACAGAACCTGCCACTTTAGAAGACAAAAGCGCAGTTTTTGTTTTCTGAACAAATTACCAAACTTAATTTAATCTTGGTGCAAAACTTCTCTTTGAGAATCCAAGATATTGATTTTGAAATTTTGATTTTGTATCAAGTGTTGATCAATCGAAAACAACTAAGAAATAAAATCTTTTTGGCTTTTAGAAATTTTAGATCAAAACACACCTAAAATCTTTTTGATTTTTCAAAGCTAGACTAAAACACACCAAAAATCTTTTTGCATTTTACTAAAATGGAAATATAAATGCAATACAAAATTACACTCTATTTGTGGTATTTTGCAAGAAAGATCACGACACGAGATCATATCAGACATAATGCATCTAGCACATTTCAATTTCGGTCTTAATCAGCATGCAAGCCAAGATAATCGCAAATACAACATTTATGTTTATTTCAGCATGCACCAATCATTTTTTTATCGTTTTCAGATATGCTTAAGGTAATTTTATCATGCACTGATAACTCGGCCTCCACTCTATCAGAAATACTGGCAAATCATCATATTTATCATATAAAACCAACTTTCTTAGAGATTTAATCATCCTTGATGAGTCATGCAAAAATAAAGCAGAACCTCAAATACCTAGCAATCAGGTCGGTCTTGAGGACACGCAGAGAAAGCCCAAGTATTTGAGAAAATAAGAAAGCAAAACAAGTTGAACTTGTATAATCCAACAACAATCAGGTCGATACTTCCGTATACGCAGAGAAAGTCCGATGGATTATACGAAACACCAAAGAAAATAAAGCAGAATGTCAAACGAACAACAATCAGGTCGATCTTTCGATACGCAGAGAAAGTCCGATCGTTTGACAAAATAAAGAAAATCAAACAAGTTTAAATCTTTCAAAATGAAAACATGCATTCATCAGGATATCTCTTTATTCTATTTTTTTTTTGAATCATCACACAACATTCATCAAGAAGCAAATAACCAAAGATCATCAGGCAAGCTTTATGTTTATATCTTACTTGCAGATATCAGATTAGTCATGCACATTCACAGATTATGCAAGTACCTACAGCCTTTAGACTTAATCTATCCATGACAGATAACATATATGCTGATGTACCATCATTTCTCGCTTTTGTCGGATCAATTTCTCAATTTTCCATTTTTTTTATATTTTTCCAATTTCTCCCCCTAAAATTCAAACAAACACTATTTTTTTTAATTTTCAATTTTCTCCCCCTAAAAATATGTACAACTACAAAATGGAAACATATGAACAAGAAAGAAAAATGATCGACCAACACTGACACTTTGCAGTTTTAGTTTTGAAAAAATCGGTTGAAAAACATTTGAAAATGATATGTCGTTGAAACACTAAATTAGGCAAGTTCTTCATACTAGCAACACAGGCATAATATGTCTTCTTGAAGAAACCTGCAGACACCAGATAAAACATTAGTGGTTTTGGGATCGACCCGAGTCAACAGCCTCGGGTCGCCCGGTGTCTTCAACATGGTCTTTGTTTGCCAAGGAAACAACTCGTGGTTTCCATATCAGAGGCGATTGAAAACTTTTCAATGACCCCACAAAATTATCAACTTGCGTCTTTGCCCAAGACGGCTTACTGGTTGAATTGTACATAGATGGTTGTGGTTCATCAAAAATATGACCATTTAAATCCACATATTTAGCAGTTTTGTGCACATAGGAGTGAATGCTCGCATTTGTAGGACATTGTGCAGCAAGATGCCCTGGTTTATGACATGCATAACACTTCCTTTGAAAAACATTAAGGGAACTGCTACCCAGATTTGATTTAAAAATTTGATTTTTATCAACAAAATTCTTTAGATTTCTCTTGTCCTGTTTGAACACATCATGATAACCAAAAATATTTTCTGAACCAAAGGAATCAAAGAAATCGTCTGAAGAATCATACCTTGGAGGTGAACTTCGTGAAGAATAACCAGAACTATAAGAAGATCCTCCAGAATAGTAATGATCATTCTTTGATTTGTCAACATGTCGTTTCTGCTGTTGTGATTTGTTCTTTTGAGTTACACCAGCAACTTTCTTTGGTCGTTGTGTTTGAGAAACTACTTCTTCCTTAGAATCATAACCAAGACCTTTATGCTTGTATCCCTGGACTTTTGAAGAATTTGAAAAAGCCGTTGGAACTGCTCTGCCTTTAGCTACACTGGTAAATTTAGCTTTAATAGCTTTCAATTCGTTATTTTGAATCAAAACTTTTTCTTCTTCATGGACAGATGAAGAATGAGACGCAATTTTCTCACAAAGCTTTTCATCTTCCAAAGCCTTTGAAATTGACACAAACTTTGGAGCTTCACCTAATTTCTTCTCCCTTTTCTCAAATTTGTTTTTCTTCTTCTTTGCTGGAGTTGCAAATATAGAATAATCTTGCACTTCAGCTCTTGGATCAAGTGACACAGATGGAGGATTTAATATAACCACTGGAGCTGGAACCGAATGTAATTCCTCTTCTTGCACACTTTCGTCACTCTTTTCCTGATTGTAAATGTAATTCAGTAATGTAGGAGACATAGCTGAATTCTTTACTTGCTTTTGAAGAGCGAGAATCTCAACTTTTAACTCAGATATTTTGACTTGAGCAGCCAACAAATCTTTCTGAGTACCAATAAAATCATCTGATAAGTCATTGTATTCAGCCTTCAGTTGCCTTTTGGTATCACATAACTCCATTAGCTCAGCATGAACCTTCTCCCACTTCTTAGTAAAATAAGCAACATCTTTTGTTAAAATGTCATTCTTTTCACGTATCTGAACATTTTCATCTCGAAGCTTTGAAAGTTCTTCTTGAAGCTCTAAAACTTTATCTGCAGCTTCAACAGCAATCGCATTTGCTTTTTCATACCTTTGTTGAACAGGATAACTCTTTTCAAATAGATTCTCAAAATCTTGAACTGCATCAAGATGAGCAGCCTTTTCTTTCTCAAATTCAGCAATCCATTTATCCTTTTCTGTTAACAACTCTGAATTGACTTTTTCTTGATCAGCACATCTTTGTTTTGAACATTCCAACGCAGCTATCACAACTTTGAGTTCTTCAGTTAGCAAACTGTTATCTTTTTGCAAAGATTCAAATTTATCATTGGCACCTCCATCTTCCAGTACTGTTTCACATGAACTTGTTTCTGAATTAGAATCACTTACCTCCTTCCTTACAACTTCGGCAAAAAATGCAGATTCATCAGGATACCACTCGACATACTTATTTAGAGAACTATCATAAACCAAAAAAGGTTTGGAAAGAGATGCTGGATTAGAATCAGACTTAAAAGTGGAACTTTCTAGATTGTGGAGAGCATTTAATGCCAACTGTTTCTGTCTCTCGTCCATTATTTCAATATCCTTATTCCAATCATAATCTTTATCCATTTGTGAAATCAAGGCTTGCGAGTTTGAATTGTTTGTTGAGGACGAAGATACGGATGTTTTTGGATTTTTACATCCACGAGCAAAATGTCCAACCTGTGAACATTTGAAACACCTCACTTTGGATTTATCCAATCCAAGTTTTCCTCCTGGAAGAAAAGATTGTTTACCATGCTTCTTCATGTATCTCTTACCTCTTTCAACAGTCATAGCAAATTGCCAATGTAAATCTAACTCATTCAAATGATCATCATCCAACTCACTTAAGTCATTTGCAACCAAATCAACTTCTCCCAGTTTCCCAAAAATTGAACCACTAGATGATGAGATAAAAACAGACAGCAATGAAGCTAAATCCTCAGATGCCTTGTCAGGAATTTTAGGCTTTGGTGATTGATTTGAACATGTAGGAGTACAACTTGGAGAATAACTATAAGTTTCAGAATTTCCAGCAATAAATGCAGTAGGAGGACCTTCACTGAAAATATTTGACTTTTTAGCATTTATTGTAGAATCATTTTCACCACGATATGCAGCTGGATTCTGTACTTGTGCAGGCATGGACTTGTTGACACTCAACTCCATATCTCTTGCTTGTATCTGCTCAATCAAATTGATGAATGTCACTCCTGAATACTTTTTATCATGAGTAATCATCATCACATAGTTTTCCCATTTTTCAGGTAATGCCTCTAATAACTTCTCTTTCAAATCAGCTTCTTCCTTTTTTATGCCAACTAAAGCCATTTCACTTAATAAATGTGAAAATCTAGTGATAAGCTTTGAAATATTTTCATTTGGATAATGTTTAAAATTTTCGAACTCTTTCTTTAGAACCTTCTGTTTGCTTTTCTTGAATTAATCATTTCCTTCACAACGTTTTTGAATTGCATCCCACAATTCTTTTGCAGAAGTATACGCAGAAAATTGATGTAATAAATCTGAAGGTAATGCCATCGTTAAAGCACCGTAAGCTTTTTGTTCTGCTTGATATGCCTTCTTTTGCTCACCAGTAAGACTTTGTTGCAAAACTGGCCTTCCATTTGTTCCTGTTGGATACTCGTATAGATTATTGTAAGATATCCAAAAATCAACATCATTAGCACCAACATATGCATTGAATCGTTTCACCCAACTATGATAATCTTCCAATCTGAGCAATTTCGGAACTTTCTGACTTGTTCCTATTTCATTATCATAGTTAATGATAGCTTGCATCGTGTTTTGAATCGCTAGAAAACGCTTGAAAATCCGACATATTTTCCGAAATATGACACTGCAAAAACTTCAAACTCAAAAACGGAGGCTTTCCAAGTGGATTTAGGGGCTCAAAAATGGACGTACTAGCCGTAGGCGGGTATAAGTCCTAGATCTCGTCGATACAAACGTTTTGGCTGGTATTAGCTCCCGTAACTCTTTACGGTTCTGAAGTTATGTCAGTTTTAGTGATGACCACTTTTCTGCCAGCGGACCAAACCAAAATCAGTGGACCAGATTTGTATTTGCGGACCAGATCAATCTCAGCGGACCAGATTATACCTGCAGATCAGATTTATAACCAGCAGACCAAATTGTACTAGCGGACCAGTCTGAGCACGGCGGACCAGATTTTTTCAGCGGATCACACTGATATGCTATAACCGCCACGGACCAGCTGATGAAGATTGCCTAGCGGACCAGTCGGCGGACCAGCGGCGGACCAGCAGTTCTTCGAGCGAACCACATAGAATTCGACTGATTTTTCGAAATTTCAACAATTAGGACTGAAAATTGCTTCACGAAGATGCGAAAACTTACCAGAAATGCTCGAAAATCATTTTTAGCTCCAGAGACAAACGGAATTAGAAGAATTTGATGAAAATACCTCAAAACCCACTTTTTCTCTCTAAAAATCTTCAAAATCACAGCATATGATCAGCAAAAGGAACCAGATAGCTCTGATACCACTTGTAAACGCAAGGAGCGATGGATCGTTTGCTAATCACGTGATAATGAGATGAAGACGAGATCAAACAAGTAAATACAAATGAGAATTTGTATTGATATAAGCTTGAGAGCATACACACAGAAACACACACACAGAAATGTAGAATATGACTAGAAGTTCTTTACTGTCTACACATGCTACCTATTTATAGGTAACTTAAACTGGCCGGCGTACCACCCAGCGTACCAACTGCTACGCTGCACTAACTGGTCCGGCGGACCATGTGGTACGCCTAGCAGCCTAACTAGACTCACACAAGCTCTAAACAGATACAATACACGAGACACAATGTAGCATAAGAATATGCTTCTACAATTGGTCATTTGGCCAATGTTAAATATGTGGCTCCAGCACAGGGTGCACCTCGTCATGACAATGGTAGTGATTCAGAGGAACTAGATTACAGTTGGATCGAAGAACAGAATCAGATTCCACAGCAAGGTAGGGTGAAAAGACCTAAGAGACAAGTTCCAATGGTATAGGAACCTGTGAATCAAGAACCTGCACCAGTTGTCTCTCAACCGCCAGTTTCAGAACCGGTGGTATCAGCACAGGAAGTTCCTGTAGCTGTCAGTGTGACTGAGTCACCTGCGGTTAATACCCTGGAGGATAAATCTGAAGATGATGAAGAGTTTTTGAATGTCGGGGCTGACTCTGAAGACTTATCTGACACAAACAATCCGTTTGTGCGAGTCTTGATCAATTCTAAGTATGTGAAGCTCAGGAAAGGTAGCGATGAACATTTCGTGTACCGGAATAGCCAGAATAAGAACAACGATCGATATAAGGATCATGTGTATGATGTTGTAGCCTCGTCACAATCCGATGAAGATTACAATCCTAAAGCCGATGAAGTTCTAGGAAAAGGAAAACAGAAAGCATCTAGTTCTTCTATTGTTCCATTAAAAAGAAAGAAGTCGGTTGCTGGTGGAAGAGGTAATAAGAAGAGAGGGCTACAACAGTTTATTTTACAGCCTCGTTCCGGTGTGTCTTCGTCGTCTATTCCTTCTATGTCTCTGCCGAAGTATCTACGACTGTTCAGACTTCAGTGTCTGATGTTCAGGCTGACTTTCTGCAAGATTTAATGAATGCCAACAGATCAACAACTATTAGCACAGCACCTTCAGCAAGTGCTGGTGCACAGTTTGTAAATCAGCCAATGGGTTCAATTCCCATGACTCCAGTGTTTTTTACAGCTACAACTTCAACACAATCAACACCAGAAGTAAATTTCAACTTTGAACAAGGTTCAGTGTCGTTTTCTCAATCCAGTATTCTTCAAAGTGCATTAACCGATCAACAGTCACAACTTGATGCATTGAAATCTAAGACTGAAGAACAATCCAAGATGATTACTATGCTACAAATAAGCAATGATGAATTGAGGGCACTGAATCAGACTCAAAGTCAACAGATCGCCGTCTTGTAGAGTCGTGATTTAGCGAAAGATCAAGAGATCATGCGGTTGAGTAGATCGAGTCAGACTCAAAGCAAGTTACTTCTCGAGATGGATGAGCAAATAAAATTCTTAATGAAGAAATATAAAGCTTAGGGGGAGATTGGAGACAGTTCAGGTTGCAATGAAGATCCGATGCGTTATCTGAACGATGATCCCGATCAAGATGATTCTCATGGGAATGTTGGTGGAGGATCAGGCCCGACCAGAACCACTGGTTTGGGTGCTGGGACATCTATTTTTCAAGGAAAAGATTGTCAAGAAGCAATGCCGATCACATCAATCCCATCAAACAAAGCGGCAATGAGTCTGGGTGAATTTGAGCAGATGTTGCAGACGCTAGAAGAGGGTGAATTTGTTGGTGATTTGACGGCCGAACAATTGCAAGCGGTATTTGATCTGAACGATGAAGAATTGAAAAAGGCTTCTGAATCAGCACCAAGGAAATATGAATCTTCTGATCCAGAGTCTGATGAAGACGAAGAAGGTATTTTTGATGAAGAGGTTGAGGCAGAGGATATCACTGCAGAAGAATATCCAGATCTATACTCTAACTTCAACAACAATCAGTCTGGTGATGATTTCGAGGTGTTTCCTAAGGAGAAATATGCTGAAGCTGATGAAAGTATAAAGAAGGAGGTAGAACAACCTGAACCCGGTGGTTAAGGAGGCGACAGAACAGAAACAACGTTGGGCATTTGATGAATACATGAAAACGTTTCATGCCAACTATGTTCCTCTTCCAAAGCCAATCAAACAGAGATTGTATGTCAAATTTAAGGGTCAAGCGTCATGTGATATTATCAACTGGATGTATTCTGACAGTTTGAAGTGCTATGGGATTAAACGCTAACACGGAATCCAGTATTTCAAATGTGCCAGGGATTTTAATAGTTTGCCAGTTTGGGATGTTCGTGAATTGACTCGAAAACCTTTGTGCAATTATGGCACTGATTGGAAGGGTCTACATTTCAAGAATCTCATTGAGAAAGAATGTCGTGAAGGATTTAAATTGTTGGATCCTCAGAAACCTAAAAGGCGTCGATCTCGAACAAGGATTCATGCAAGAACTGGTAAGAAGCTGATAATCCTGATTTTTAAGAAGAAGCCAGATGTGATGAAAAAGATTCCACTAATGAAGATGGAGCTTGATTTCATCAAGGATTTGAGATGGTGGTATTATAACGAGAAAACAGGTGAAGCTGTGATTGTGCTGTAGGAAAATAACAGAGTTGTGAAGATCTACGATCCAATGTGGTTGATCAATATTTCAAAGGCTGATATAGATGTACTTTTTCACAATCCAATCCTGTATCATCCTGATTACATGGATCAGGCGCTGAAGTTCTGGAGGGTGATAAGGATTTGTTTTGCTTTTAACATCTATGCCGGGAATAATCATGAATTGGTAAGGAGGAGAGATGAGGCTGTAGATGTTCAAGGCTGATAAAGAACGGTCCAGCTGGTGCCAAGGGGGAGTTTGTTGATACATTATGTGGCAACAAGCTGTATCAGACAGATTTTCGAAGACATGAAGATTACACTTGTTTTGCTGCCGGCTGAACTCTAGCCGAACCCCGGCCGATCCTTGACCGAACCTGAGGTTCGGACAGGCTTAGGAGTTCGGACGGACGAGAGTCTATAAATAGGTGTAGTTTTGTTATTTTAACTAGTGGTTGTTGAGTGAACTTTTGAGAGTGTGTGTGTTCTGATACTCTGATTCTCTTGTAATCATGTTTATTGTTAATGAGAGATTGAGTATTGATATTTACACTGTTTGTTTACATTCTCGTTTAAATAATTGATATCGAACTAAGCCGATCCGATGCTCTAGAGTTTTCATTTTCTCTCCTCAGCTGATCATGAGCATCATATGTTTCTTGAATAACCTTTCCCCATCTTTGTTTATAAATCTCAACATTCTGCTTCAAAAGCTTGTTTTCACGAAGTAATTCAGCTTTAGTATCTAACAGCTTCGTGTTGTCCTCTTGATGACTTAATTCTTTAGCAGTAAGATCAGTAACTTCCTTTTCTAGACCTTCAAGTTTGATCTTTGATTTTACAAACAAAACATCAAAAATTGTCGCCATGCCATTCGCTTCTTTCTTCCATTTTCAACATCCTTCATCAATCCTCATTTGTTTCAGTCAGAGTTGAAACTTTTGCAATTAACTCTGCATTCTCATGTTGAATCTTCAATTCATTGTCAACAACTTCACATTTTGAAGACCCATCTTTTTGAACTTCTTCCATAACTGCAAAACTACCTTTATCAAACATCTCACAATTTGCAAAAGTTGTAGATTCCTCAGTATCAACTTCCTTTCCAAATGCATGGAACTCAACATATTTCTGAGCTAGAGCATCCCAAAACACTTTGGAATTCTTGCAAGTCTTGAATTGAAGCAGTAATTCTTTTGACAATACCATGTGAGAATATCATAAGCTTTTTGTTCTTTATTAGTATATTATGCCTTTTCTTCTAGAGAAAGAAATATAGGTAACTTTATATTTCCATGTCCATCAGTAGGCCATTTGAATTGTTTATCAATCACCCTCCAAAAATCTTCAAAGTTGGTGTTAATGTTAACCTCAAAATCTTTTCTCCATTCTAGATAATCTTCACATTTTAAGAACTTGGGAACAACCGAAATCGCTTGAACTTTACTCATTGTGATTGCACCTGAAAAATGTCAATTGATAAACCTTGTATCTTGAACTTTGAATTTTGTGAAATCATCGATTTGAAATCCCAAGGCCAATTCCTCAAAAAAAAAAGTGTATAATTTTTAAGAAAAAAAACTAAACAACGAACAATATCAAAGTAATAACGTAAACAAAAACAAACGAATTAGTGTTTGTGAACTGATTCACTAAACGCAAAAAATATTTTTCGTCCACAAAACAATTCAACGAACACAAAAACTTGTGTAATGTTTTTTTTTTAAATTGTGTTGTTAAAAACTTGTGAAATTTTGCTAAAAAAATGGTTTTTTTTTATTTTTATTAAAAACTTTGTCTTTGTTGTTCTTTTCATAAAAGTCTTTATGTTTTTTTATAAGAAATCTTGAGTAGCACCTTTAGTATTTGATGAAACTAGAGGGTTTAAAAAATTTTTGCCTAATATGGACAAAATAGTCACATACTCGTCCACCCCCTCCCAATTCTTCTTCTTCCGTCGAAAGAAACCACCGGCAATCAATTTTCAGGCAAAAAACATCGTTTTTCCGGCCAACACCAAACCACGAACTTTAAACCTTCATATCTCCTTCAATTCTTAACGAAAGTTCGATCCAAAAGTTTATGCGGATTCGTGAGATCGAGAGGAATCAAACTAGTAACATTGTTGCTAGGTTTTGAGAAGCTTAAACACTGAACGAAGAACTCTGACGAACTTATGTTTTTGAGAAATTGTGATCTTCTCAAATCAACACCAAAACGAAAACGGATCGTAGCGTTAGCTTCGTACAATCGATGGGAACTTGTAGGTACCAATTTTACACGAAAGATCGAGTATTATGAAAATCACCATTGATGAAGATGAAGAACACACATACGTATGTGATTTTTTGCGATCTTATCAAATTAGCATCAAACTCAATTCTGTAAATTGCAATAGGTTCGCAATGACTTGCTCAATCGATATGAACCAATTAGAAACACCAACACACTCGAATCAACTCCAATTTTGCGGTAAAAAATCGGGCAGTCTGACTTCAAAAAGTCAAACTTCACGAATTGAACAATTTCAGTAACGATTTCGATAAAAATGGTGTAGAATCACGCCTGGATTGCTTTAATACCAATTGAAACTCGTAGAGCGTCGGATCTAGTGATTTGTACACCGAAATTGGACCTGTTGGGCTATACTTTAGAGGCATGAACATTAGATGTGGGCTTGTTTATTATTGGGCTTATGGGCTTAGAATAGATTACGATATGGGCCATGTGGGTCGGCTTTATGTTTATGATTGGATTAGGGTTTGTAAGTGAGTAGTATATAAGCTCACTAGATTTGGTTAGACCCTAGCTTTTTTATTATTGGGCTATACTTTAGAGGCATGAACATTAGATGTGGGCTTGTTTATTATTGGGCTTAGAATAGATTACGATATGGGCCATGTGGGCCGGCTTTATGTTTATGATTGGATTAGGGTTTGTAAGTGAGTAGTATATAAGCTCACTAGATTTGGTTAGACCCTAGCTTTTTTATTACGATTTTGAGATCTCTCTTGTGTTTACGATCAGATTCATTAAGCTCAAGAAAGTTGTGTTTTACATTCAAGATTTGATCCTCTTTGGTTTATCAAGTCTCTTTCATCTACTTTCTTCTCGAATCAATCACTAACGAGGATTCCGCACTCGTTTGTGATAGCAATATCGTGTGTTGTTAGTTTTTCTGGACCTACAATTGGTATCAGAGCCAAGAATCACTGATTCGAGGTTCTAACGATATTGGATTCAAGCATTTTCTGGAAAAAGTTCGAGTTTTTGAAGGTTTGAAAGCTGTTCTTCGAGTTTACGATTCTGCTGCTGCTGGGTTTGAGTGTTTACGACTGGTGGATTTGAAGATCTTCATCAGAAACACGTTCAAGACTTCAAGCAACGATTTTTAGCTGTTTACGATCCAAAAGTTAGAGTTTAAGACTTTACTTGGTCGGAAACAAGAGTTTACGATTTATCTTTGTCGGAATCGGTCATCGTAATCGGGTTTACGATTTGAGTGGATCGGAATCGGGTTTACGACTTGGGAGGATCGGAATCAGGTGTTTACGACTGGCTGGATCGGAGTCGCTGTTTACGATTTACTGTGATCGGAATCAGGTGTTCTCGATCGTAATCAGGCTTTTACGATCGTAATCTCACTGATTGGACATTTGGACTTTAGATTTTAGTTTTCCTAAGCTTGCGTTATGGATTTCGAACCAAGTATGTATCAGAAGTTGGATTTTGAGATTGGATCCATCACTCGTCCACCAAGACTCACATCGGCGGATAATTTTCTGGAATGGAAATATAGGTTTGAAAACCACTTGAAGAGTGTTGATTTAAGACTATGGAGAGCGGTAATTCATGGGCCACACACGCCTACACATGCAGAAGGAACCAATGCGGGTAAAGCTAAAACGGAAGACGAATATGATGATGATGATTGGGAAAGATGCAACAAAGCAGAAAGGGCATTTGCTATTATGACTATGGCACTTACGCCAGATATTGCACAAGGATTTAAACACTGCAAGACTGCAAAGCAACTCTGGAATGCTTTAATAGTGGCTTATGAGGGAAATCCAGACATAAAGGCAAGCCGTAAGCAAATACTGAAGCAGAAATTCAATCTGTTCAACCACATTCAAGGTGAATCCTTCGAAGCACAGGTGCAAAGGTTCGTGTCTCTGATGGACGAAATGTCAAGCTATGGTGTTGAACCAGATCTGGAAGATAAGAATCTGAAACTGCTGAATAGCTTGCCCAAATCCTGGAATACCAACATCTCCATCATTAAGGACAACAACAAGCTGAGTGAGCTATCTCTTGATGAGATGATCAACAAATTGAAGTCAAAACTTATTGATGACAAGCAGAGAGAATTGAACCATATAAGCTCCCTTAGTTTGGCGGGAAAACTGAACCAAGCACTGTTGTTAGAAGAAGTGGATTCTAAACAAGATGGAAAGTCAGCTGGAAGTGGACCGAGCTCTGTCACAAAGTCAACTGCTTTTGTGGCACAACCTCATGCAAGTTCAAGTGGAGGTGTCAACCCTGATGCTACAAATGATCCCAATTTTGCACTCGGAATGGGATTTATGAACAGCTATCATGCTCTAATGGCCGGAACTTTAGTCCCTACTGAGATGCTATCAGGTGAGCTGAATCAGATAAATCCAGAAGATGTAGAGATGTTGGATGTCTCTTGGCAGATGGCAATGGCTGTTTTCAGAGCAAAGAAGTTCATGGCAAAGACTGGGAGAAATGTGTGGAAGGACCAAGATAAGATCAGGATGGGGTTCGACAAGAGCAAGCTGAGGTGCTACAACGGTGACGAGTACGGGCATTTCGCAAGAGAATGCACCAAGCCGAGGAGAGAAAGAACATAAGAAAGGAAAGCAGGTGATGGAAAGGGAAAGGTAGAGTCAATTGCTTTGGTGGTGCAGGAAGGAGGTGGATATGACTGGACTCCTCAGTTAAAAGAGTTCAGCCTGTCACATGCAATGATTGCTGCTATGGAAAG
The DNA here is from genome assembly GCA_039602395.1 of Deinandra increscens subsp. villosa. Classification (NCBI taxonomy): domain Eukaryota; kingdom Viridiplantae; phylum Streptophyta; class Magnoliopsida; order Asterales; family Asteraceae; genus Deinandra; species Deinandra increscens. The sequence continues at coordinate 52,624,018 of JBCNJP010000012.1, forward strand.
GGATGATGAGGAAGAGCATGCATTTGTTGTAACTGATGAGAAACCTGAAGAGATTCAGATAGAAGACAAGGAAGCCTTTGCTGCTGAGGTTGATAACATCAAGGTATGTCCTGATCCCACTTGTGCTCGTATAATTCCTGGACTTAGACAAATCTGTAAAAATTATCAGTTAGAATTGTTTGAGATAAAATGCGAGAGGAGTTCTTTTAAGGATAGATGGCAAAAGAATGAGGAGAAGGTAAACGCTCAGAAACTAGACATAGTAAAAATATCAAAAACTGGCAACTGAGAAAGCTCTTCTGTATGACAATGCTAAGTTAGAAATAGCTGAACTGAGTAAGCAGATAGATGAACTTAAGCATAAGAACAATGAGTTGCAAGTAAAACTTGATATGAATCATATGAGAAGCAAAAGAATGCTAGAGGCCAGTAAGTCTTTGAACACCTGCATAACTGAGGTTAGAATGGGTAGGGACAAAGGTGGAATAGGAATTAGCTTCTCAGACAAAAACAAGAATGATGTTCCTCAAGATAGAACTAGAGACATAATAGGAATAGTCCTTGAGGAGGATCAGGTTGATAGATCTGAAGCAGGAACACATGAGATAGGACCTCCCTTAGATAGTGTTCCAGTAGGAGTGACACTTATGACTGATCAGGAATTTGAAAATGAGAAACACATGATCTATGGGTTGGGTAATCAGAATGAAACAATGGCATCCACAAGTAAATCGGGTCCGTCCCAGGAATCATTAAACAATAGTGTTGAACCTGCTGATGGCTTTGTTTCATGTGCAGATGAAGTAGGTATTGAAGATGTGTCTGGGGAGGATGCTGAATGTTAGAAAGTCAATGAATGTCATGTGTCTAGTAGTTTAATGTCTGATTTACCCAAGGACGATGTTCTGGCATCTGTGTCAGAACTTAATACGTCCAAGTCAAAACAAGTAGTTGTATCTTTGTTATCAAAACTTCTTTCTAATTCCAATGAAAAAGTTGATGGTTTTAAAATTCGCGTGCCTAACACTAAAGTAGGTCGTGACACTAAGCCCAAAGATTTTGTTGCTTATCCCCAGGTTGTGTCGACTTTCAATAGAACAAACAAGTCTAAATCAGAACAATTTTGTTTAATCACACAACCGGAAAAAGCCACAAAACATGTTATACACAAATGGGATGATAAGCCAGAGTGGAAGTCGTCTTACCCAAGACGTTCATACCTCTGTAGTCATGTCAATGGGCCTAGACTTATGAACTGTTTTCAATGTGGAAAACCGGGACACTTTGCTGCCAATTGTGTGAATAGACCATTTCAACCATACTATCCGCAAAACCCACGGACTAGTATGTTGGAGAAGATGATGACAGGAGAAAAGCAAAAGCAAAAGCAACCAGCTTTGTCTCAGGGGAAGCAGTGTTTGGAACCAATGAAGACTCAACAGTCTAAGGTTTCAAACACAAAGGCAACAGTGACAAAGCCGGTTGTGGAAAAGTGGAATGTGGCCAACACTCCAAAACCAACTTATGTATCTAAAGGAGTTTACAAAAGAAATGATAAGATAAAACCAGAATTTGTTGAGAAACAAGTGGCTAAAGTCAAAAGAGTTAATAAACCTAATGGCCAAGCTAAAGTTGAGCAACAGGTTTTAAAACAAAAAGATGTCACTCAAACAAAACAACTTGTTTACTCAAAATTGAAACTTGAGTGGACACCTGTTAAAAAGCTATCTGGTAAAAAGGCCACATCACCACAAAAGAAACCTGTGTCAGTCAAGAACTCATCAAATGTGTTGAGCCCACAGAAAAACACCACCTGGAAACCAAAAGTCAACATTCAAAATGTGAATGTACTTGAATCAAAGCCAAAAATGATCCTCCAATTAGTTCATTACATTGATTCCAAAGGTGTGCCCAGATCGGTTATGGCCTGGGTACCTAAATCTCACTGATCTCTGATTTGTGTAGGGACAACTAAGAAGATCTATCAACAATCTCTGGTACGTTGATAGCGGTTGCTCCCGACATATGACCGGAGACTTATCCCTTTTGGAAGATGTGGAAGACTTCAATGGGGGAGGAGTATCATTTGCAGGTGGTGTGGGTGGAAGAATAAGCAAGAAAGGAGTGGTGAGAAGTGGTAACTTATCATTCTCTGACGTACACTATGTGGAGGAGCTGTCACACAGTCTGCTGAGTGTCTCTCAGATTTGTGATAGAGACTATTCTGTGTTGTTCAACCGCAAGGAGTGCATTATTCTCAAGCCTGGTGTGAAAATTCCAGAGGAGTGCATCTTGATGCGTACTCCAAGAAGAGCAAACTCTTATCAGCTTAACATGGGTCAACCTCCAACTTCAGAAGAAGCCTGTCTCATATCCAAACAAAATGAGAACTTAGCTCTATTATGGCATAGGCGTCTGGGGCATGCTAACATGAAGAATTTGACCAAGCTTGCAAAGGGAGAACATGTCAGAAAGCTTCCTATTAAAGATTTTGTAGGTCCAGAAAATCTACCAAGACACGATATTGATATCACAAACGAGTGTGAAATCCTCGTAGGTGATTGATTCAAGAAAAGAGGTGAAGAGAACACAAGAATACGACGATTAAAACAATAAAAACTTGATCTTTGCACACAAGATGAACTTGTCGGGTACAAGATAAGAAATCGTAAACTCTGTCTCTCGGGTTTACGATCGTGAACACCGTGTGGCTCTCTTAGAATCGTAAACAGCAACTAGAATGAGCAACCACCAAATGGTGAACTCATGGGGTATATATAGTTCCCCATTGGGTTTACTATTGGGCCCCTTCTTGATCATAAACCCAATAGTAAACCCAAGCCCAACCAAAAACTAGCCTACTAATCTAATTAAACCCTCTAAGCCCAGCCCAACTTATTTAGTATTACAAGCCTCATAATCTAGCCTCTACAGATTTCTCTACTGTAGAAAAATGTGTGGCTTGTGCGAAGGGGAAGCAGCACAAGTTGCCGCACCGTCCGAAGATAGCAAATTCAATGTCATCCGTGTTACAACTTCTTCACATGGATTTATTTGGGCCAATGCAAGTACAAAGCATCAGCAAATTCTCTTACTGTCTCGTGATTGTGGATGACTACTCACGATTCACTTGGGTCTTCTTCTTATCAAACAAGTATGAAACTCCGATCTTAGTGAAACAGTTTGTCACGCTTATAGAGAATCAGCTGAACGAGAAGGTCAAGGCTATCAGAATGGACAACGGAACAGAATTTAAGAATGCTGAGTTAAATATGTTCTGTGGAGAGAAGGGGATAGAGAGACAATTCAGTGCACCCTACACTCCGCAACAGAATGGAGTGGCTGAGAGAAGAAACATGACACTCATTGAATCAGCAAGGACAATGATGTGTGAAGCTAAATTGCCAATCTTCTTCTGGGCTGTAGCAGTTATTACGGCTTGTTACGTGAAGAATCGTGTTCTTTTAAACAAGCGTCATGAGAAGACTCCGTATGAGATTGTTTATAAAGAGAAGCCAACGGTGGGATATTTCAAGACATTCGGGTGTCCATGCACGGTTCTGATTCAGTCCGATGTGGGGAAATTCGAGGCTAAGGCTGATGAGTGTTATTTTGTGGGTTACTCGGCAAATAGTGCTTATCGTGTCTTCAACAAAACCACCAAAGTTATCATTGAGGCATATAACGTAGACTGGCTTGAAGACAATCTTACAGATGCAGGGAGTGGACCAGATTGGATTTTTGACTATGGGTCGCTGTTTGAAGGGTTCAACTTTTCAAATGTTTTCCATCATTTGGGTGAAGAAGAAGACATTATTGCACAATCGTCTAAATCAAGACCTCATGTTGAAAAAGTTGGTGAGAAAGCACCACATGCAGTTCCCACAAATGTCAATGCAGATGCTCCGGGATCTTCGGGAACTAAAGATGATGATTCAGAAATTCCTCAAAACCAAGGTATGAATGATAATATTGTTAATTCTAACCTGCCTGTTTCTGTTTCTGTGCCAGATGTTCAAGTATCAAGGATCAACAATGTGACATCCGAGAATTTCAAGGTTTACTTCCGTTAGGCAATTCCGTTAGTTACGTTATAAGTGTTAACTTAGTAACTAATGCTTAACTAGGCCGAATACGTCCACGACCTTTGGTTGATCACCAAACCCGCCCATATGTGTTATGTGTTCATTTACTTATAGTCATTATGTGCAATGTGATTTAAATACATGATTTAGTATTGTGAATAGCATGACAACCCATGAACTGTACTTAACTTGTTTAAAATGTAAACTAGTCACTTTCGGGTTTCCAGCGAAACTACCGGGCGAAACTATAGTGTCGCCCGGCTAGTCTACCCTCTGACTACCAGAGCCAGTTTTGCCTGGCCAGCGAAACTGCCAACGAAACTAGCCTCTGATATATAATATCTTAATAAAACCCTAGTTTCTCCATTTGCCTCCTTTACACAAAAACACACACACACTCCATCTTTCTCCTGGAAATCTGGTCAGTCGAGATTCACACCGAGCCATCGAGATCTCAGCCCCGAACCATCATCCATCAAGCTTGGAGATCGAACCGTGAGTCCCAAAACCACCATTTTTATGTTTTCTATGCGTTTTACTTAAAAAGCATGACCAAACCTCCATGGAATCACTTGATCTTCTGATATGTTGCTTAGGATTGCTAGATCTGTTATAAAGTCGGTAACTTTACGTGTGAAATCCATCCATGATGAAGATTTATGCTAGATTAGGTCATTTTAGGTTAAAATGTGTTTTTGGTGATTTGATGATGAAAATGCATGCTAAAGGTGTTAAAATGACTTCTGTGATGTTGGTAAATGGTTATGTATGCTAGATAATGAATTGCATGTAATATGGAAGCTGTTAGAGTGATTTTTAGGCTGATTTATGTGTTTTTCGCGACCAGCGAAACTAGCCTGTTCTCTGGGCGAAACTATATAGCGAAACTATGTATATCTCCTTCCAGCGACACTATACAGCGAAACTATAGTGTCGCCGGGTAAACCGACCAGACTTGTCCGAACGAAACTACCGAGCGAAATTCCTTGAACGAAAGTTCAAACCAGTTTCGGGCGAAACTAGGCTAGCGAAACTGTGCCAACAGTTTCGAGCGAAACTAGCCTAGCGAAACTGTGTCATCGGGTATTGCCTAGCGAAAGTGCTGCCCGTGCACACAGCGAAACTGACTAGCGAAACTGCTAGCGAAACTGAGACCAGAATCCAAACTTGTGCAATTTGCTCGAATGTTATGCCATGATGATACATGCTTTGATTTCTGATGTATATGAACCCTTGTTTATGATCAACCATCGGTGTCGTGTGTCGGTATGTCGAGTCGTAGTTCCAACGTGCTATGTTATGGGCCATAGTGACGTTAAGTAAAGATTAGACACAAAACTAATACTTAAGACCTAAACGTGTTCATAGGTCTTCGTTAAGCAAACTTGGATTACTTAGCAAGTGTAGCAGTGCAACCCAAGGTGAGTGTCACTAACCCAATTACCGTGAACCCGTTTGGGTCACACCGAATAACTAAATGAAAAACAATGCTGACAACCTCGAGAGTGCTATGCACCTCCCTGATGAACGTGAAAACTTGGAGTGCTCGGCACCCACTTGATGAACTTGAAGTGCTTTATGGGAAGCACTTGTGAATTACTTAAACGACTATTTCTGAAACGAAACTGAAAACACTTTTGAGATTCACGAGAATCCGGTAAACCTTTTTAATATGGCTAGTGTAGGTTAAAGTCTAAACCACATGATATCACATGATTTCTAAGGATGCCTTGAAACTTAAAAGTCCTCAACTAAATTGTACCATTAATTGTAAAGCGAGGGGATGTTGGGTAGATCTACTGGAGTTTGACAAACTCCGCCCCGTGGCACGGGGAGTGCACGGAGGTACAATATCAGCCTATCTGACCGTGATCCCGAGAGGACACGGGGGAGGCAAAACCGCGATGACGTAGGTCCGCAGTCCTGATGGCACGGCCACTACAATAATAGTCAGCTTTGGTACAAACTTCCTTAGTGCATGGAACAACGGATTAGCTACCCGCGATATCGGTTGAGCACTTAACTATACAACTAGTTCATACCCGATAACGTATGTTACGGACATCAATTCTACTAAACCACGTTACTATGATTTTGGTCATTACAAAGCATTGCTTTTCACAAATAAATATTACTTAAAATATATGTTGATACGTTTATGATTATGAGACCGGGCCACTGCGTGACAAGCCCACTGTGAACTCACCAACCGTTAGGTTGACACTTGCGTGGTTTAAACTTTTGCAGATCGCTGAGGAGTATCCGGAGCGGGTTGGCATGGCACATGAAGACTTTTATTTTAATTAAAATAATTGGGAATTTAATACACAGATTTGTAAAGCACGTGGTTAGTGCTAAGATGATATTTTGTTCCGCTGCGTAACTTGAGATTGTTTTTATGATATATCTTTGGACTAACTCTGATTCGTTTAGTATTTGTAACTAATGGTTGTGGTCCTGGTCTGGTCGCACCCCTTAACGGTATAAACTCCGTTAGTGGTCAATTTGGGGGTGTGACAAACAAAGACCATCCAATTAGCAATATACTTGGGCCAATTTCAGCAGGTGTTTCCACTAGAAGCCGCATAGGAGACATTAATTTCTGCATGTATTCATGTTTCATCTCCCAGATTGAGCCTCCTAATGTGATGGTTGCACTCAGAGATCCGAGTTGGATTGAGGCCATGCACAATGAATTAAATCGGTTCTCAAAGCTGGGAGTGTGACGTCTAGTCAAAAGGCCAGAGAACAAGAAGGTTATACCCACACGTTGGTTATATAAGAATAAGACGGATGACACGGGTATAATTGTCAGAAACAAGGCAAGGTTGATTGTTCAGGGCCACAGACAAATTCATGGAATTGACTATGATGAGGTGTATGCACCCGTGGCAAGATTGGAGGCTATCCGGATATTTCTTGCAGTTGCTTCATATCTAAACTTCACAGTACACCAGATGGACGTCAAGACAACATTTTTATATGCAGAAATGAATGAGGAAGTATATGTGACTCAACTACCGGGATTCATAGATGAGGAGCATCCAGATCATGTATATCTTCTGGATAAAGCTTTGTATGGACTACATCAAGCTCCACGCACGTGGTATGAGAAACTATCAACTCATCTGGTGGAGAATGGATACTCAAGAGGAGTGGTTGATCAGACTTTGTTTAGGAAGAGGGTGAAGGATGACATCATCATGGTGCAGGTTTATGTAGATGACATCATCTACGGGTCAACAAACGAAGAATTATGCACTGAGTTTGAAGATATAATGAGAAGGAAATTTGAAATGAGTGATCAAGGAGAGATGAGCTTCTTCCTAGCCATGCAAGTGAAACAGGATGAATCTGGGATTCTTATTCACCAAGCAAAATATGTGAATGAGATTCTAGAAAAATTCAAGATGCAAGACTCCAAGCCAATCTCAACTCCTATGGCATCCCGACCTCTACTGACAGCAGATGCAGATGGGGAGTTAGTAAGTGAATTCATGTATCGCTCGATGATTGGATCACTTATGTATTTGACAGCAAGCAGGCCAGATATTATGCATGCAGTGTGTCTGTGTGCCCGCTATCAGGCTAATCCTAAACTTTCACATTTAACTGTTGTTAAACGTATCTTTAGGTATCTGAAGGGCAGGCCTAGGTATTAAGCAGATGCACACCAGGTGTTTGATGTTTTGTTTGTTTGAATTTGGAAACATGTTATTTGGGTTTTTGTTACCTTCACCTTTATCTATAAAAGTTAATTTTTGCTTCACTTATTCTTGCATCTATGGGCAAAGACCTTTAATCTTTTATATGTATTAATTTGGTGGAGTGAATATTTTTAGAGAGGACAGGTGAACTAGAGAGAGCTTGAAGCTCTATTTTAGTATAGAATAGATTGCATGAATTTTTCTAATATTCATTCATACCATAAATTTTCTAGACTACGTGGCTAATATAGCCTTACAAAAGAGTACCATTGAACGCTAAATCAAACTGCCACACCAATTAGATTAACAAGAAAAACACCAAGAATCAACTCTGAGTCTGTAAGTATTTCCAGCTTTGCCTGAAATCCATATTCCATATTAGAACCCTAATTTCTTATGCCAATTTTAGGCTTGTGAAACCGCAGATCAAAAGAATTTTCCCTTTTCCATGATGTATGCCTAAATTTTGTAATCAAGATTGGGGGTGACTTGAAGAATCATGATTTTTCCTACCTATAAATTTGTAAAGAAAAAGTGTATCAGGTTATGTTTAGGAATTATTAGCAATGATTTGATTGAAAGTATTATTAATTCTTAAAGGCAACTCGTTGCTTTATTTTTTTTAAATCCATATGATGATATATCTAAGGCCTGTGTGTAAATCCCAAGATCTAATTGCTGGATTTTCAACCCTGTCTTGCAAACAGATGATGAATCTGTAAGATTGTTCTGAAAAAACCTCTCAATTAAGTTACCATCATGCCACATGAATTACGTATAAAATCATGTTCAACCTAATGTAGCAGATATACGGCATATACAAATTAGAAATCAAATTAAAGGTAAAGAGGAAATTAAAACCCTAATTTGGCGCCCTTTGATTGCGATTCTTTGGTTGACAATGAAGTGGACAAAGCGTGCCTACAAAGAGAACTTTCAAATTAGAAGAAGGAAAAAAAAACAAAGTAAATCACCTGCAAAAGGGAGGATTCTGTTTTTTAAAGGAAGGCAATGGCTGTTTCTTTGAAAGGTTGCCACAGTTTAGTAAACAGACAGTGGCAGTTTCTTAGATATGTTGCAACAGTTTAGAAAATAGACGACAAAGGGAAAAGAGTCGTCACGGTTTTTCATAGTTTATATATATGTTTTCATCTAATCAAAATGGAATAACTATCAATATTTGTTGGGTCCTTTAAAGGACTCTTTAACAATGTTGGCTCAATTTGATTTAAACAAGATATAGAAGTTGCGGAAAGTAAATCAAATTGGAAAACAGCAATTCATAAAAGGGTTATTCTGTATATCTCAAATGTAAATAATGGTTTACACGAGTTTATAGTATGACTATGTATCAACAGAAATAACTTTCTATGGGACTAAGGTTGTAATTGCTTTGAGAAGATATTGAATTGTATGCTTGATGTCTTTCCTTTGTTTAGTGAAGTCAGCTTGCTATTTATAGGCAAATGTAGCAAGTTGTATTTGGATAAGGTGGTTAAGAACGGTTGATGTTGGAGTGTGTCGGAGTATATAGAGATAAATTGAACGTATTCAATTTATCTCTTTTTCAACTGTCTTCCATTGCCTTCTTGATTAATGCCAAGTTGACATTCATTTTGCTTGTTCTTCACACAAAGATGGAATTTGTTCTTCTCGTGATATTAATCTTCTGATAATCCAGAACTCCTTCTGGACTCTTCTTTGAAGACCGTTGATGCTTCCCATTAGAAGCTATCTACAGAAATAAGGATTTCTGTAGATTTTAGTCTGTACAGAACTACTTCGGAATTTCCGGAGTAGTTCTGTATGAATACAGAAATCATGCATAAATCCATAATTCATACAGACTTTTGTTTCCTTTCTCTTCTAAGGATATGTCTTGTCTTTTCTTCTAATACTTGACTGTTTTGTGTTACAATTACATTATGTTCTAACAATCTCCCCCTAAGTATTTAAAGAAAATAACTAAAAAGAGAAAGTAAAGTAATCATAGATCATTTTTGTTGATCCTTTCAAGGAATATGAAATACGTCTATTCTATCATAATTTGAAGATTTACATGTCTTTTCTGATTTTTGCCCTTCCAGTGAGTGAATTGATTTCAAAGTTGTATTCTTTAGTACTTTCTTCCAGTAGGGTCTTGAAGACAGCTCTTTCCTTCAATAGTGCATTGATTTCTGACTTGATGATTTCCTTGATGTTGTTGTTGTTGGTCTTGCATTTCTCTAGAATGAATAGGAAGAATTCTAAGGCCAGATATGTATATTTCTACTTTTCTTTTAGCCTAAAGAACATTCTTTCTTCCGAGTGATCTCCAAAGCATATACCAGAGATTGGGCTGAGAAATGCTGTGCCAGATCCTCTCCATGAGATTTCAGAAGGGATAGTCTCATTTGGTTTTGTTAAGTGCAGCAGAGGGATGTTTGATTCTTTTGCTAATTAGATATCCATTTGTGCTTGTCTTCTGAACATCCTTTTACCGGCTTCAGTTCCTTGGTATAATGCAGTGCTTACCCTTTCTGTAACTTTTCTTTTCTATAACCCACCTTAGGTCTTCCTTATAGAACCATCAAACGAAACGAAATCTAACCACCCGTCCGAACTACAAAACCCCAACAAACCATACATGCGAAGTGGAAAAAGAGAAGAATTAGGTTCTAAATTTTAATGATCTAAATTTATTTGGAAGACAAAGAAGTATGAGAAAGATGTGTGGCGGGAGAAAAGATGGAATATTCTATCAACTTAACTATTTTTTTCATTATTTTCATTTTAGTTTAGCGTTTGCTCTTTCTTCGACAGAATCTTGAAAAAAAGAAGGGAAACCCCTTCGGTTTTTAGCCTAAATTTTTATCCTTGCGATATTTTCATTTTCCTATTCTAAGGATTCGTTTTTATATATCACTTAGTGATATCATTTGACCAATTGTAACTTCTTGTTTTGAATATTTGAACGATTTTGAAAAGACTCAGAATAAATACAAATATAAAATTCTTCAATAAGTTAGTGCATATCTTGATTTTTTATTGACTTTTTTCGAAAGAGGTAAGATCCGGTGAATCGGAAACAATTAATTAAGAATAAAAAACTTTTTTTATGGAACAGACATGTCAATATGCGTGGATAATACCTTTTCTTCCACTTCCAGTTCCTATGTTAATAGGGTTGGGACTTCTTCTTTTTCCGACGGCAACAAAAAGTCTTCGTCGTATGTGGGCTTTTCAGAGCGTTTTATTGTTAAGTATAGTCATGATTTTTTCTATGAATCTGTCTATTCAGCAAATAAATAGCAGGTCTGTCTATCAATATGTATGGTCTTGGATTATCAATAATGATTTTTCTTTAGAATTCGGATACTTGATCGATCCACTTACTTCTATTATGTTAATATTAATCACTACTGTTGGAATTATGGTTCTGATTTATAGTGATAATTATATGTCTCATGATCACGGATATTTGAGATTTTTTGCTTATATGAGTTTTTTCAGTACTTCCATGTTGGGATTAGTTACTAGTTCAAATTTGATACAAATTTATATTTTTTGGGAATTGGTTGGAATGTGTTCGTATCTATTAATAGGATTTTGGTTCACACGACCTGTTGCAGCAAAGGCATGTCAAAAAGCATTTGTAAGTAATCGTGTTGGTGATTTTGGTTTATTATTAGGCATTTTAGGGTTTTATTGGATAACGGGGAGTTTCGAATTTCGGGATTTATTCCAAATATTCAATAACATGATTTCTAATAATGAGGTCAATTTTTTATTTGTTACTTTGTGCGCTGTTCTATTATTTGCCGGTGCGATTGCTAAATCTGCACAATTTCCCCTTCATGTATGGTTACCTGATGCAATGGAAGGGCCGACTCCTATTTCGGCCCTTATACATGCTGCTACGATGGTAGCGGCTGAATGACACCAACTGTGTTGGGTTAAATTACTGTAGGTCTTTATCAGTGAATTCCCTGAAGGTTTCATCTTTTGTTTTCACTGTGTAGTAGTTGAAATGATCTACCCAAAGATGTTTTGTTAGTGGTTGTGCCTTGATTTTTATGAACTCAGTGATTGAAGGCATTGTGTAGATTGGATCTTCCTCAACTGGTGTTCCGGTTGACCTGTCAAAGGCTTTTCTTGATAGAGGGCTCATTGTGGGCCTGTCTTCTTCACTTTTGAGCATTTTCTCTTGGAGTTCTCTGACTTCTTCCCAGATAACCTTTTTCATATTTTGTTTTTCAGAGTAATCGTCTTCAAAGGCTGATCCAGATATGAAAGATCCGGCTAATGAGGATAATTTTATTTGAGTCTGCTTGGCTGTGGTCTTTTTTGTTGTTCCGGTGGAGAGAGGTTAAGAGATAGTTGTTTTCTGGGCAGTTTTTGTTGGTGGCTTAGGAGAGGAACGAGGTAGAGGAGGTGGCATTTCTTCATGAGCTTCAGTTGAAGGTTTGCACTTCTTTGAGTTCTTTCTCTTGAGTTGTTCTTCTTCTTTCTCACTTAAACTGCTGCTTTGAAGTTTTGACTTCTTTATTGGAGGTTCAACAGAGACTGTGATTAGCTTTCTTCTCTCATCTGTTGTTTTTACTTTTTGTTTTCATTCTCTTTCTATATTTCTCATCTGATCTTATTGAAAAGAGTGTTTGATTTCCAAGTTAGTAGAGACCAGCTGATTTGTTGTCAGTTTGCTTCTAACTAACCTTATTTTTTCTTTTGCCCTCTTTGCTTGATTTTTGCCCATGTTTTCAAGAGTCCTTTTCTTGTTTAGTAATTATGCAGAGAAACTTTTAATGATTTGTTCATCATTACTTATCTCTACAGTTTGCAAATTTTAAATACTTTTGCTTATTTCTTCAGAAATTTTGTTGGCCTCCTTGCTCAGCTTCATGAGCTCTTCTGAGTTTGAGTGTTTGAGTTTTTTCTAGCTCATGTAGGTCAAGTTTCTGATCTCTTTTGTGGTTGAATATTTTCTCTCTGATTGATTGAGAGAATTCTAAGAGATCTGATTTAAGTAGGATTCTGGGTAAGCTTGGAGTTGGATCAACGGATGATCTTTCTCCTTCTAACATACCAGTGGACAACACATGTCCAGTAGTTTTACTAACATTTTCTCTGTTGAGAGTTCTGTTAGTGCCTAGAATACCAGAAATATCTGATGTTCCTAGGTCTTCCACATTCATTGTCTTTATCTTGAGTGATTCAGACTCATGTGTTGTGTGACATCCGAGAATTCCAAGGTTAACTTCCGTTAGACAATCTCCGTTAGTTACGTTATAAGTGTTAACTTTGTAACTAATGCTTAACTAGGCCGAATACGTCCACGACCTTTGGTTGATCACCGAACCCGTCCATATGTGTTATATGTTTATTTATTTATTGTCATTATGTGCAATGTGATTTAAACGCATGATTTAGTATTGATAATAGAATGTAAATTGGCCACTTTTGGTTTCCAGCGAAACTACCGGGCGAAACTACAGATTCGCCAGGTAGCCGGCTAAACTGTTTGACTCACATAGGTTCGGAGCCAGTTTCGCTTGGCCAGCGAAACTGCCAGCGAAACTAGCTCCTGATATAAAGTCTATTAAACCCTAATTACATCCCATTTGCATCATCTCCACACTAAACACACACACACTCTCCTGGAATTTCTGGTCAGTCGAGAAACACCACGAGCCGACGTGATCTCAGCCTCGAGACATCATCCATTCGGACCCTAGATCGAATCGTGAGTCTCAAAACCAACCTTTATGCATTTTCTATGTGTTTTCTTAAAAAGCATGCTTAGATCTTCATGTAATCACTTGATCTTCTGATATGATGCTTAGGAAGGCTAGATCTACCATAAAGTCTGTAACTTTACGTTTGAAATCATACCATAATGAAGATTCATGCTAGTTAGGTCATTTTAGGTTTAAAATGTGTTTTTGGTGATTTGAATGTGAAAACCCATGTTTAAGGTGTTAAAACTTGTTCTTTGATGTTGGTAAATGTTTATACATGCTAAATATTGAATCACATGAAGTATGGAAGATGCTAGATTGATTTTTAGGCTGATTTATGTGTTTTCCGCGACCAGCGAAACTGAGCTGTTCTCTGGGCGAAACTATACAGCGAAACTGTATATATATTCATCCAAGCGATACTATGTGGCGAAACTATAGTGTCGCCCGCGAAACTAAGTAGACCTGCTCGAACGAAACTACCGACCAAACCAACCTGAACGAAAGTTCAAACCAGTTTCGAGCGAATCTAGGCTAGCGAAACTGCGTCAGCAGTTTCGGGCGAAACTAGATAGCGAAACTGTGTCATCGGGTAATCCCTAGCGAAAGTGCTGCCCGTGCACCTAGCGAAACTATGTAGCGACACTAAGTAGCGAAACTATGATCTGACCAAAACCCAACTTGTGCAACTTGTTTGAATGTTATGCTATGACTTACATGATTATGCAATAATGAAACATGCCTTGATTTCTGAATTATGTGAACCCTTGTTATGATAAACCATCGGTGTCGTGTGTCGGTATGTCGTGTCATAGTTCCAACGTGCTATGTTATGGGCCATAGTGACGTGAGTTAAATATTAGACACAAACTAATACTTAAGACCTAAACGTGTTCCTAGGTCTTCGTTAAGCAAACAATATTTGGATTACTTAGCAAGTGTAGCAGTGCAATCAAAGGTGAGTGTCACTAACCCATTTACCGTGAACCCGTTTGGGTCACACTGAATAACTTAATGAAAAACAATGCTGACAACCTTATGAGTGCTATGCACCTCTCTGATGAACTTGAACTTAGGAGTGCTTGGCACCCACTTGATGAACTTGAAGTGTTTTATGGGAAACACATGAGAAATACTTAAACAACTATTTCTAAAACGAAACTGAAAATGTTTTCGGGATTCATGAGAACCCAAAGTAAACCGTTTTAATATGGCTAGAGTAGGTTAAAGTCTAAACCACATGATATCACATGATTTCTAAGGATTGCCTTATAACTGAAAAAGTCCTCAACTTAATTGTACCATTAATTGTAAAGCGAGGGGATGTTGGGTAGATCTACTGGAGTTTGACAAACTCCGCCTCGTGACACGGGAAGTGCACGGAGGTACAATATCAGCCTATCTGACCGTGGTCCCGAGAGGACACGGGGGAGGCAAAGCCGCGATGACGTAGGTCCGCAAAACAAAATAGATGATGGCGCTGCCACTACAATTATTAGTCAGCTTTGGTACAAACTTCCTTAGTGCATGGAACAACGGATTAGCTACCCGCGATATCGGTTGAGCACTTTAACTATACAAAACTAGTACATACCCGACAACGTATGTTACGGACAATACTTTTACTAAACCACAATACTATGATTTTTGGATATCACTAAGCATTGCTTTTCGCAAATAAATATTTCGTAAGTATATGTTGACACGATTATGATTATGAGACCGGGCCACTGCACGACAAGCCCACCGTGAACTCACCAACCGTTAGGTTGACACTTGCGTGGTTTAAACTTTTGCAGATCGCTGAGGAGTATCCGGAGCGGGTTGGCATAGCACATGAAGACACTTACTTTGTTTAAACTTAATTTGGAATTTAAAACAATGATTTTTGTAAAGCACGTGGTTAGTGCTAAGACAATATTTTTCCGCTGCGTATTGTGAGATTTTATTTATGGCATATGTTTGGACTTACTCTGATTCGTTTAGTATTTGTAACTAATGGTTGTGGTCCTGGTTTGCTCGCACCCCTTAGCGGTATAAACTCCGTTAGTGGTTACTTGGGGGTGTGACAGATTGGTATCAGAGCCATAAGTTGCAGAGAACTGGAATCATTTTTGAAAAACGATTTGGAAACTGCAACTTGAAACCTTAGTTACAAACGAACAAACAAATTCCCAAAACAAAATATTTACGTGCCAACCTGGGATACTCGCTCTGCTGTGTAAGTAAAAGCTTAGTACGTATGTATGTACATGTATATACATATATAGATATATAATATATATATATATAGACCGTGTCTAAGTAGTCTAACGGAAAACCTTGGGGAAAATTTTCACACACGAATACGAAATGCGAACGCTAATACGCACATTATTCTGGGGGAAAGCGACAACGAAGCGATGCTACACACTACGTCCAGATTTCTACTACAATGACTACGCCGACGGTGACATTTATGGGAAAGCCGACTTTCGACGATAGCCACTTACGACTTACGATGTACTCCGACGACGCCTCGATTTTGCACAAAACTTTTTTGGACTAATAGAGGGATAACGGGAAATTGTTAATATACATATTATAGGATATGTATAAAGTATAACTGTGACTGAACACTGGCTACTTTAACTGTTCAGCAAAATGTCTGGAAGAGGACACGGAAGGAGCAACATTAACATGACACCTGCACAACTGCAAGCTATGATTAACGAACACGTGCAAGCCGCGGTGGCAGCCGTCCAAGCTGCATACGCCGCACAGGGTAATTATTATGCCGGCTAAGGCACAAAGCGATCATATTTTGACCTGTTTAAACTTAAAACCCGAACTATTATTGTATCAGGAAACCACCATCACTGCACGTTTAAGTCCTTCATGGATTGTAAGCCAATGACGTTTTCCGGCGAAGAAGGAGCGGTAGGACTCCTCAGGTGGATCGAGAAGTCTGAAAAGGTCTTCTCTATGTGCAACTGCCCTGCTGAGAGCAAAGTGAAGTATGCTACTGGAAACTTTGAGGGAGCTGCTCTCTCCTGGTGGAATGCCGAAATCCAGATGATTGGGATTGATGCGGCTAATAACATGGAATGGGAAGCGTTTAAGGAACTGATTATGGAGGAGTACTGTCCCCGTGACCAAGTGAAGAAGTTAGAGGGTGAATTCTTGAATCTGAAAATGATAGGGTCTGAAGTTGAGCAGTATACTGCGCGTTACCATGAGTACGCGGTCTTGTGCCCCACAATGGTTGATGTTGAGTTCAAACGCATTGAGCGTTATCTGGAAGGCCTCGCGCCTCAAATCAAGGGACTAGTGACTGTCAGTGTGACATCCGAGAATTTCAAGGTTTACTTCCGTTAGACAATTCCGTTAGTTACGTTATAAGTGTTAACTTAGTAACTAATGCTTAACTAGGCCGAATACGTCCACGACCTTTGGTTGATCACCAAACCCGCCCATATTTGTTATGTGTTCATTTACTTATAGTTATTATGTGCAATGTGGTTTAAATACATGATTTAGTATCTTATCTTGCTTAAAATGTAAAACTGGTCACTTTTGGGTTTCCAGCGAAACTACCGGGCGAAACTATAGTGTCGCCCGGTTAGCCAACCCTCTGACTAACAGAGCCAGTTTCGCTTGGCCAGCGAAACTGACCAGTGAAACTAGCTCCTGTTATATATTAACATAAAACCCTAGAGATCCCATTTTTGCACCATTTACTCAAAACACACACACACACTCTCCTGGAACTTCTGGTCAGCCAAGAATCACCACAAGCCGACGTGATCCCAGCCTCGAGACAACATCCATTCGGATCCTAGATCGAATCGTGAGTCTCCCAAAACCATTCTTTATGCATTTTTATGTGTTTTCTTGGTGTTTTACTTTAAAGCTTGACCAAACCTCCATGGAATCACTTGATCTCTTGATATGTTGCTTAGAAATGCTAGATCTGTCATAAAGTCAGTAACTTTACGTTTGAAATCAAACCATAATGAAGATTTATGCTATTTAGGTCATTTTAGGTTTAAAATGTGCTTTTGGTGATTTGAATGTGAAAACCCATGTTTAAGGTGTTAAAACTTGTTGTTTGATGTTCGTAAATGATTATGCATGCTAGATATTGAATTACATGAAATATGGAAGCTGTTAGATTGATTTTTAGGCTGATTTATGTGTTTTTCGCGACCAGCGAAACTAGCCTGTTCTCTGGGCGAAACTATATAGCGAAACTATGTATATCTCCTTCCAGCGACACTATACAGCGAAACTATAGTGTCGCCGGGTAAACCAACCAGACCTGTCCGAACGAAACTACCGAGCGAAATTCCCTGAACGAAAGTTCAAACTAGTTTCGGGCGAAACTAGGCTAGCAAAACTGTGCCAACAGTTTCGAGCGACACTAGCCTAGCGAAACTGTGTCATCGGGTATTGCCTAGCGAAAGTGCTGCCCGTGCACACAGCGAAACTGCCTAGCGAATCTATACTAGCGAAACTGTGACCAGACCTAAATCCAAACTTGTGCAATTTACTTGAATGTTATGCCATGACTTACATGATTATGCCATGATGATACATGCTTTGATTTCTGATGTATATGAACCCTTGTTTATGATCAACCATCGGTGTCGTGTGTCGGTATGTCGTGTCGTAGTTCCAACGTGCTATGTTATGGGCCATAGTGACGTTAAGTAAAGATTAGACACAAAACTAATACTTAAGACCTAAACGTGTTCTTAGGTCTTCGATAAGCAAACAATACTTGGATTACTTAGCAAGTGTAGCAGTGCAACCCAAGGTGAGTGTCACTAACCATATTACCGTGAACCCGTTTGGGTCACACCGAATAACTAAATGAAAAACAATGCTGACAACTTCGAGAGTGCTATGCACCTCCCTGATGAACTTGAAAACTTGGAGTGCTCGGCACCCACTTGATGAACTTGAAGTGCTTTATGGGAAGCACTTGTGAATTACTTAAACAACTATTTCTGAAACGAAACTGAAAACACTTTTGAGATTCATGAGAATCCGGTAAACCTTTTTAATATGGCTAGCGTAGGTTAAAGTCTAAACCACATGATATCACATGATTTCTAAGGATGCCTTGAAACTTAAAAGTCCTCAACTAAATTGTACCATTAATTGTAAAGCGAGGGGATGTTGGGTAGATCTACTGGAGTTTGACAAACTCCGCCCCGTGGCACGGGGAGTGCACGGAGGTACAATATCAGCCTATCTGACCGTGATCCCGAGAGGACACGGGGGAGGCAAATCCGCGATGACGTAGGTCCGCAAAACCTGATGGCACGGCCACTACAATAATAGTCAGCTTTGGTACAAACTTCCTTAGTGCATGGAACAACGGATTAGCTACCCGCGATATCGGTTAAGCACTTTAACTATACAAAACTAGTTCATACCCGATAACGTATGTTACGGACAATACTTTGACTAAACCACAGAACCATGATTATGGATATCACTAAGCATTGCTTTTCACAAACAAATATTACATAAGTATATGTTGACACGATTATGATTATTAGACCGGGCCACTGCGTGACAAGCCCACTGTGAACTCACCAACCGTTAGGTTGACACTTGCGTGGTTTAAACTTTTGCAGATCGCTGAGGAGTATCCGGAGCGGGTTGGCATGGCACATGAAGACTTTTATTTTTTTTAGTTCAACTTAATTGGGAATTTAAAACACTGAATTGTAAAGCACGTGGTTAGTGCTAAGATGATATTTTGTTCCGCTGCGTAATTTGAGACTTTATTTATGATATATCTTTGGACTAACTCTGGTTCGTTTAGTATTTGTAACTAATGGTTGTGGTCCTGGTTTGCTCGCACCCCTTCACGGTATAAACTCCGTTAGTGGTTAATTGGGGGTGTGACAGATTGGTATCAGAGCCATAAGTTGCAGAGAACTGGAATCAATTTTGAAAACGATTTGGAAACTGCAACTTGAAACCTTAGTTACAAACGAATAAACAAATTCCCAAAACAAAATTTTTACGTGCCAACCTGGGATACTCGCTCTGCTGTGTAAGTAAGTACTTCGTACGTACGTATATATATATGTAGATATATATAGACCGTGTCTAAGTAGTCTAACGGAAAGCCTTAGGAAATTTTCACACACGAATACAAAACGCGAACGCTAATGCGCGCACCATGCCGGGGGAAAGCGACAACGAAACGATGCTACACGCTACGTCCTGATTTCTACTACGATGACTACGCCGACGGTGACTTTTATGGGAAAGTCGACTTTCGACGATAGCTACTTACGATTTACGACGTTCTCCGACGACGCCTCAATTTTGCACAAAAATTTTCTGGACTAATAGTGGGATAACGGGAAATTGTTATTATGCATATTATGGGATATGTATAAAGTATAATTGTGACTGAACACTGGCTACTTTAACTGTTCAGCAAGATGTCTGGAAGAGGACACGGAAGAAGCAACATTAACATGACACCTGCACAGCTGCAAGCAATGATTAACGAACACGTGCAAGCCGCGGTGGCAGCCGTCCAAGCTGCATACGCCGCACAGGGTAATTATTATGCCGGTTAAGGCACAAAGCGAATTATATTTTGACCTGTTTAAATTTAAAACCCGAACTATTTATGCATCAGGAAACCACCACCACTGCACGTTCAAGTCCTTCATGGACTGCAAGCCGATGACGTTTTCCGGTGAAGAAGGAGCGGTGGGACTCCTCAGGTGGATTGAGAAGTCTGAGAAGGTCTTCTCTATGTGCAACTGCCCTGCTGGGGACAAAGTGAAGTATGCGACTGGTACCTTTGAGGGAGCTGCTCTCTCCTGGTGGAACGCCGAAATCCAGATGACTGGGTTAGACGCGGCTAATAACATGGAATGGGAAGCATTTAAGGAGCTGGTTATGGAAGAGTACTGTCCCCGCGACCAAGTGAAGAAATTAGAGGGTGAATTCTTGAATCTGAAAATGATTGGGTCTGAAGTCGAACAGTATACTGCACGTTACCATGAGTACGAGGTCTTGTGCCCCACAATGGTTGATGCTGAGTTCAAACGCATTGAGCGTTATCTGGAAGGCCTCGCGCCTCAAATCAAGGGACTAGTGACTGCCAGCAACCCCGCAACCGTGCAGCAAGCCATCCGTTTGGCTCACAAACTTACTGATCAGGAGGTTGAGAAGGGTACACTTCCTGCAAAAGCCTCGGAGAAGACTGCCCTTAGTGGCAAGAGAAAAGCTGATGATGAAGCTCCTGAAAACTCAATGAACAATCAGAGTGTTGGAAACAGCACTAGGAGGTCTTATAATTCTCAAGGTCAAAGTAAGAGGTCTGTAAACAACTATGGGAACAACCGTAACGGGCAAGGAAATAATCAGAACAATAATGGTGGAGCCCGTGGCTGTTTTGAATGTGGTGCTCAAGGCCACAATAAGAGGGACTGCCTGCAGTTGAGAAGACAGGGTAATGGTAATCAAGGAAACAATGGTGGGAACGGTAATGGCGGAGGAAATGGTAACGGGAATGGCAACGGGAATGGTGGAAATGGCAGGGGAAGAGCTTTTGTCATGGGTCAAGGTGAAGCTCGCAACGATGCCAACGTGATTAACGGTAAATTCATACTAAATGGTTTCTTTGCTACTGTATTGTTTGATTCTGGTGCTGAAAGAAGTTTCATTTCCACTAAATTTGCTAAGTTGATTAATGCTAAACCGATTGCCTTAGACGCTAAATATGTGGTAGAACTAGTGAATGGGAAACTTCATGATACGAATCAGATAGTTAAGGACTGTAAGTTAGAACTAGCTGGCCATACATTAGGAATCAACCTTATGCCCTTCCCGATTGGTAGTTTTGATGTTATAGTAGGAATGGATTGGTTATCTGAGAATCGAGCTGAAATCTTATGTAAAGAAAAAGTGGTTCGTATCCCACTCGAAGAAGGTGAAGTGTTAACGGTTCAAGGTGAAAAAGGTGGAGCAGTCACCGGTATTATCTCTTCCCTCAAAGCTCAAAAGTGCCTTCGTAAAGGTCACTTCGCGATCCTTGCAAATGTCACCGACACGACACTTCCCGAGCGTAGAATCGATGACTAACCGATAGTCCGCGACTTCCAAGATGTATTTCCTGAAGATCTGCCTGGTTTGCCTCCATTTCGACAAGTAGAGTTTGGGATCGACCTAGCTCCTGGAGCCGCTCCGATTGCACGCGCACCTTACCGTTTGGCAGTAAGTGAACTCAACGAACTCTCCTCACAACTTCAAGAGCTACTCGACAAAGGGTTTATTCGTCCAAGTTCGTCTCCATGGGGAGCACCGGTTTTGTTTGTTAAGAAGAAAGATGGAACGTTCCGAATGTGTATTGACTACCGAGAGCTTAACAAGGTTACGATCAAGAATCGGTATCCACTTCCTCGAATCGACGATCTCTTCGACCAACTACAAGGTTCGAGCTACTTTTCAAAGATTGATCTACGGTCTGGATATCACCAACTTCGTGTCCGTGATGAGGATGTCCCCAAGACTGCTTTCAGAACTCGTTATGGTCATTACAAGTTTCTAGTTATGCCGTTTGGGCTAACTAATGCACCTGCTGTGTTTATGGATTTGATGAATCGAGTGTGCAAGCCGTACCTCGATCAGTTTGTGATAGTCTTCATTGACGATATTTTGATCTACTCCAAGACAAAGGAAGAACACGAGAGACACCTGCGACTTATCTTGGACTTGCTCCGCAAGGAACAGCTTTACGCCAAGTTTTCAAAGTGCGACTTTTGGATTCGCGAAGTCCAGTTTCTTGGACACATTGTTAACCAGGAAGGAATTCACGTCGACCCAGCTAAAGTGGAAGCTATTAAGAATTGGTCTACCCCGAGAGCGCCGACCGAAATCCGACAATTTTTGGGACTTGCCGGATATTACCGAAGGTTCATTAAGGGTTTCTCGCAATTGGCTCAACCCTTAACAGCTTTAACACACAAGGGAGTGCAATATAGATGGGGTGAAAAAGAAGAACACGCGTTTCAAACACTTAAGGATATGTTATGTTCAGCTCCGATTCTCGCGTTGCCCGATGGGGTTGACGACTTTGTAGTCTACTGTGATGCATCCATCCAAGGACTCGGTTGCGTGTTGATGCAACGGGATAAAGTGATTGCCTATGGGTCCAGGCAACTGAAGGACACTGAGAAGAATTATACAACGCATGATTTGGAATTGGGAGCCGTTGTTCATGCACTCAAGATTTGGAGACATTACCTCTACGGAACAAAGTGCACAATATTTACCGACCACAAAAGCTTACAGCACATCTTTGATCAGAAGGATCTCAACATGCGACAACGACGGTGGGTCGAGCTACTGAATGATTATGACTTAGCAATCAAATATCACCCGGGAAAAGCCAATGTTGTGGCTGATGCATTAAGTCGAAAGGAGTACGAAAAGCCTCGACGAGTACGAGCGCTGCAACTTACCATTCACACGGGATTGCCGGATCGGATCCGTGATGCCCAACAAGAAGCTCTAAAAAAAGAAAACTTCGCAGCTGAAGCACTGCGTGGTGTAGATGGTAACTCTGAAGTTAAGACCGACGGACTCAGGTATTACAATGACAGAATTTGGGTTCCTTTACTTGGAAATCTTCGTGAGCTCGTGATGGACGAGGCTCACAAATCAAGGTATTCGGTGCACCCTATCTGACCGTGGTCCCGAGAGGACACGGGGGAGGCAAAGCCGCGATGACGTTGGTCCGCAAAACAAAATAGATGATGGCGCTGCCACTACAATTATTAGTCAGCTTTGGTACAAACTTCCTTAGTGCATGGAACAACGGATTAGCTACCCGCGATATCGGTTGAGCACTTTAACTATACAAAACTAGTACATACCCGACAACGTATGTTACGGACAATACTTTTACTAAACCACAATACTATGATTTTTGGATATCACTAAGCATTGCTTTTCGCAAATAAATATTTCGTAAGTATATGTTGACACGATTATGATTATGAGACCGGGCCACTGCACGACAAGCCCACCGTGAACTCACCAACCGTTAGGTTGACACTTGTGTGGTTTAAACTTTTGCAGATCGCTGAGGAGTATCCGGAGCGGGTTGGCATAACACATGAAGACACTTACTTTGTTTAAACTTAATTTGGAATTTAAAACAATGATTTTTGTAAAGCACGTGGTTAGTGCTAAGACAATATTTTTCCGCTGCGTATTGTGAGATTTTATTTATGGCATATGTTTGGACTTACTCTGATTCGTTTAGTATTTGTAACTAATGGTTGTGGTCCTGGTTTGCTCGCACCCCTTAGCGGTATAAACTCCGTTAGTGGTTACTTGGGGGTGTGACAGATTGGTATCAGAGCCATAAGTTGCAGAGAACTGGAATCATTTTTGAAAAATGATTTGGAAACTGCAACTTGAAACCTTAGTTACAAACGAACAAACAAATTCCCAAAACAAAATATTTACGTGCCAACCTGGGATACTCGCTCTGCTGTGTAAGTAAAAGCTTAGTACGTATGTATGTACATGTATATACATATATCTTTACTACCTTATTATACATATTCAATGAAAGTGGTTGAAATTTAAGATATACAACTTATTATGCATAAGGTACAAGTGAAATTTTAAGAGGTACAATATGTGTTGCTTCATGTACAAGTGTACAAGCTTTAAAGATCCGGGTTTCTATATTTGTTGGACCGGGTTACCCAAGATCCGCGTCTCTCCTTTGTTTCCTGCAAACCCTAAATCTCAAACCATCGGAGTTTCTTACCCATCTTCGTCTCCGTACAAGCGCCTAAACCCTAAACAAAAGCTACTTTGTGCTGCAATGCTTCTTCTCTCTTCCATAACCGTACAAGAAATCAGAAGAAATCACAGTTTGCAGAGTTGACTTCAAACCTAAGGTAAAAGGCGCTTGCTTTTGCTTTTGATTGAAATTTGAATTTCAAATCTACATCTGTCCACCGCACATATCTATCTTCATGTTCCTCCTCTCTCTCTCAAAATAGATCTCCTTCTAGGTTTCATCTTCTTCTCCGATTGATACGAGTACTCACGTTCTCTTTTGCTAAACCTAATAATCGCTTCCTTCATTCTATCTCAATTGTATGAAGCGACATGGCGATGCCATGGAGGTCTCCACAGGTAACTTTGATTTCCCTATTTTAAGATTTTGCAAGGAATCGCAGTTCAAAGATTCACGAGCGACTATAAAACGACCCATCTTTGCTTTTAGGGTTTTGATTTCTGGTTTCTTCTACCTAGGTATCACACATGCTAAAACCAAACACACAGGTACGATTAAATCGTTTTTAGGGTTTTGTTTTGCTTCATCTTCTTTGGATGCGAGATCAACAGGAGAATTTATTGTTCTGCTTCAACTGGATCCGTCTTCTTCTACGATTCTGCAATCATCTCAGGTAATGCTATAGTTAATTTGAAATTGCGTTTTCCTTAATGTAATCTTCGTAATTTTAGATGATTGTGGTTATTTTCAGATCTAGATTTGAATTCGATTTTCATGTTAAACACACTTATTGTGCACTCAGATCTTCGTTCCAGCCAACTTTTCAAGCTGTATCTTGAGTTTCTGAACTTCATTCATGGCAACAACTAAGGCGACAACCTCAAGTTCAGATTCTCAGGCTCGGTCAAGGTCCTATGAGTTCTTTCTCAGTTCTTGAAGTCGGGTTTCTTCACAAGCCATAATCTCGACAAGTTGTTGTGCATCTTGGAGCTTTTCCGAGATTTCAGTGAGCTGCCTTTTTCCCTCTTCATCTCGACAAGCTGTTATGAAACTTAGATCTAATTAGCCTTTGCATCACAGGTGCAGGTTTGCTATAGGAGTGATCACTGGTTCTTTTAGCTGCAGGTTTGCTATATGAGTGATCACCGGTTCTTTTAGCTGGTATGTTTATGAGACTGCAACTTTGCTTTAGATTGCAACTTTGCTTTAGATTATGATTTAATAATTACATTTTCTTTTAACTGATTTTGCTGGTTTTCAGGTATGCCATTTACCTGGAGGTTGAAAGGCCTTGGTTTTTAGTTCTTTGCTGATTTGTTACATAACATGTCAAAGTTCCGTCCTACTTTGGAATCAAACGAGAATGATGCTAATAAAGGCAGAGTTACTGTTGCAGACTTTATGTTTTATATGTGGACTTTCGAGGTCAAAACATTAGTTTTCCCATTGAATACAGATTTTGTCATGAATTTAAAGCTAGAGTCCTTTACTTGGTTGTACTTTGATTAGATGGCGATCAACCCTTCATTGTTGCTGATTGCACGTTAACTGGTTACATAATTGATATTTGCCAGCAGGGAAAAGGCTAAGAGAGGAAGTATTGAAGCCGGAGACACTTACAAACATGTGCTTTGGTTTATTCTATTAATTCCACATCATCACGATCTATCAATCACTCAAATTTTAGCATCAGTTTTAAGGTATTTTTGTTTTGGTGTAATCATGTTTTATTTCATAAGTTTTTTGCATTTTGGATAGTTAAATTGGATGTTGTGATGTTTTCTGCTATATATAGATTGATGCACACGGGACCTCTTTAAATTTGTCAAGAAAGTGAGATTCGAATACAATTTACGTAGGATTTTTCTTATTTGGATATCTTCATATCATAATTACATACTTATAATCAGGCTTTCTCACTATTTGGTACATGATTACGAATCACCAAAACTATGTGTCTACTTTTAATTTGCAGGTTCGTAGATTACGGCAAAAAGCCATATATCGAAGGAGGAAAAACCTTATATAAAGGAGGGTTCTTGAAGAAATATTCCCAAGTGCAAGTGTTTTTTCTAAGCTCTATCCTTCCGATTCATTCAAGCTATCATCTTTTCATGGTTTGTGTATTATCACTTTGAGATTTAATTTCAGTTCATATTTTTTACTAATTTTGTGAAAATCTATGTTTGAGTGGTTTTTAACACTGCATCTTTCTATCTTATTAGTCATACAAGTTTGTTTATAAGGGATTATATTATATAAAAGTTAATATTTATTTTCTAATATAGGACTTTAATTACGATAGTCTGAATACAAGTATTATTATTACTTATTACCTGATTCTTTGATTATGATAATTCAATATAACACCTCTAATTTTTGTTTTCAATCAAATAACTCAATGATTCCTTATTCATGACTAATAAAAGTGATGTTAAAACCTTCAAGCGAAGATCAATTACATAGTACAGAAGATGATTCTGGAATGCTTAGTTCAGTCACTTTCTGATATGTTAATGATATAAGGTATCAAATCTTTTCATATACATATCAATCGTTTGATTTCAGAAAGTTAAAGTATCTTTTTTCTAATTGATGTTCACAAGTAAGTTACTGGTAAATTGACGAGTTACCACTCCTGATATTAGATTGGTGGAGCATACCTAATGAACTTCATAATTATACAGTCTCGATGCAGCAGTCTACCAATCTGAATCTGAAATACTATACACTTGGATGGATGCGACACTTCAGGAGCTAACTGATTTGGTATGTCAAAAGATCCAAATTTAAGCATTTATTTGATTTTTTTGGTCAGAACATGCATAGGTGTTCCAAATTCACAACATGAAATTAGATCTTTATTCATATGAAAGTGAATCATATTTTGTAAAGAGATTTGTTTTATATTATGTTTTCTGGCTAGATATGGGACAACATATTCTTTTGTCGTTCATTTTATCATTTGCTTTCTAGGTAAAGGAGGTAGCCCCTGAAGCAAGAAGAAGAGATGCTTTGCTCTATTTGCCTTTGTATATCCTACTAAATCTGGTCATTTTACTCTCAAAGAGGTAACCACCTTTCCTTTGTTGGTTATTCGGATTTGATGGCTTTTAAACTATAAATATGAATTACTAAATGTTCTATTTCTCTTTGTACATCTTATTAATGCATTAGATATGATTATAAAATTTTACAATGAAGATTTTAATCTGCTTTTTTAATGAAGTGTTTAATAACTTATAAGGACATAATAAAATGATGTCACTTCTAACCCATTTGAACCATTTCAATTCAAATGCACTTGGGTCAGTTTAGTGTTTAGACCAATGTATTTGGCACATCATTTTTTATGCTAACCATAATTAGCTTGTATTTATATTTATTGCTAAACTACAGGGCAAAAGCTTCCATTTTATACACAAAAGTCGAAGACGCTAGGCGTACTCAGGGAGTAAGGGGTGAGCTTCTAAGCTTTACATCTAGAGTCAAGAAACATATTTATGTGGTTTGAAGGACATATTATTTACTATGGAAGTGTTGTTGAAGCATTATGAGCAAGAAACATAATAACCTTTGTTAGACTGGTACATGTGTTATAAATTTTCATCATAATAACCTTTGTTGCCTGCTTATTTTACCATGTTAATGTTGTGCTATTCACAACATGGGGTATTACATAATCTTTTTAGACAAATGTTTGTGTCCTTATCTTTTGGATCATGTAACCCATCAAGTTCTCTCGGTGTCCTTATAAGTGTTATGCATCATATTTAATACCTGTTGAGCATAGATTTTGATTTAAACTGCAATAAAGACTATATATTACATGTTTACATAATAAAGATTATACATGACATTATTTATCTGTTAACATGTTTGTTGTAAATATTAACGTTATCATTATCACAATGGGATATGTTTTCTTTACGACCAATGTGCTTGTCTTCCATAGATCTGTGCAAATGGAGTTGCTCTTGATAACGAACTTGATACAGTGGTTCTTAGTATGATCAAAGTAGAAAAGTGAATGACGGAGAATATCGACAAACACACCATTTTAATAAATTGGTGTGACAGATTGATCGAGCAAGGAGGAACGACTACATTAGTATTTTCGATGTGTTTGGCGTTAGCGAAGATGAAGTCTAATTGGTAATGAAATGAATTTGGCCATGATTCGGCCATAAGTGGATATATGGTGATTATGATTTAAACACCACCTATAGATGTACATTTTAATTTAAATTGCAAAAGGAAAATGACGCAAGTATTAAATAAATGTCCAAAAAGATAATATGTCTAACGGAATGAAAGCTAACCAAAGCATATTTTTTGCATAAAATCCCAATGCACTTTCAAAAATAATTGTAATATTGAGGTATTTAAAAAACATGATGACATCAAATCTTTAGTCAAAGTTTGTTTTCACTTTCTTTCCATCATGTTCTTTTATATGTTTTATACTTTCATTATAGAGTCATAAACGACTCGGTATGAGAAGAAACATGTAACCTTCTTCCTATATACATGGTTGACACAAATATGTATCGATAGCGGTTCTCCCTATTAAAGTGTGAGAAAGCTAATGATTTGCTGAAGTTTTATAATGTGAGTGATTTATTTAATTTTTAATTTCTAATATAATTGTAATAATATTGTTCTCACATTGAATCTGTTATTTAAAATATACAGAATACAAGTATGAGATCGTAAGGAAGTTACAAGAAAGAAAGAATATTTATAGAATGAATGGAGATGGTGCTAATGATGCACTCGCTCTAAATAACTGAAAACAATTACCACGTTAGTTGAATGTCGTCGTCGTCACATCGCGTTAAGAAAAATGAATATCGCATTATAAATTGCCGTCACCGCCAAAACACGCGAACAGAAGACAAATAGCGCGCTATAAACTATCGCCCGCCGCAACGCGCGGGTACCCCACTAGTAGATATATATATATATAGACCGTGTCTAAGTAGTCTAACGGAAAACCTTGGGGAAAATTTTCACACACGAATACGAAATGCGAACGCTAATACGCACATTATTCTGGGGGAAAGCGACAACGAAGCGATGCTACACACTACGTCCAGATTTCTACTACAATGACTACGCCGACGGTGACATTTATGGGAAAGCCGACTTTCGACGATAGCCACTTACGACTTACGATGTACTCCGACGACGCCTCGATTTTGCCCAAAACTTTTTTGGACTAATAGAGGGACAACGGGAAATTGTTAATATACATATTATAGGATATGTATAAAGTATAACTGTGACTGAACACTGGCTACTTTAACTGTTCAGCAAAATGTCTGGAAGAGGACACGGAAGGAGCAACATTAACATGACACCTGCACAACTGCAAGCTATGATTAACGAACACGTGCAAGCCGCGGTGGCAGCCGTCCAAGCTGCATACGCCGCACAGGGTAATTATTATGCCGGCTAAGGCACAAAGCGATCATATTTTGACCTGTTTAAACTTAAAACCCGAACTATTATTGTATCAGGAAACCACCATCACTGCACGTTTAAGTCCTTCATGGATTGTAAGCCAATGACGTTTTCCGGCGAAGAAGGAGCGGTAGGACTCCTCAGGTGGATCGAGAAGTCTGAAAAGGTCTTCTCTATGTGCAACTGCCCTGCTGAGAGCAAAGTGAAGTATGCTACTGGAAACTTTGAGGGAGCTGCTCTCTCCTGGTGGAATGCCGAAATCCAGATGATTGGGATTGATGCGGCTAATAACATGGAATGGGAAGCGTTTAAGGAACTGATTATGGAGGAGTACTGTCCCCGTGACCAAGTGAAGAAGTTAGAGGGTGAATTCTTGAATCTGAAAATGATAGGGTCTGAAGTTGAGCAGTATACTGCGCGTTACCATGAGTACGCGGTCTTGTGCCCCACAATGGTTGATGTTGAGTTCAAACGCATTGAGCGTTATCTGGAAGGCCTCGCGCCTCAAATCAAGGGACTAGTGACTGTCAGTGTGACATCCGAGAATTTCAAGGTTTACTTCCGTTAGACAATTCCGTTAGTTACGTTATAAGTGTTAACTTAGTAACTAATGCTTAACTAGGCCGAATACGTCCACGACCTTTGGTTGATCACCAAACCCGCCCATATGTGTTATGTGTTCATTTACTTATAGTTATTATGTGCAATGTGGTTTAAATACATGATTTAGTATCTTATCTTGCTTAAAATGTAAAACTGGTCACTTTTGGGTTTCCAGCGAAACTACCGGGCGAAACTATAGTGTCGCCCGGTTAGCCAACCCTCTGACTAACAGAGCCAGTTTCGCTTGGCCAGCGAAACTGACCAGCGAAACTAGCTCCTGTTATATATTAACATAAAACCCTATAGATCCCATTTTTGCACCATTTACTCAAAACACACACACACTCTCCTGGAACTTCTGGTCAGCCAAGAATCACCACAAGCCGACGTGATCCCAGCCTCGAGACAACATCCATTCGGATCCTAGATCGAATCGTGAGTCTCCCAAAACCATTCTTTATGCATTTTTATGTGTTTTCTTGGTGTTTTACTTTAAAGCTTGACCAAACCTCCATGGAATCACTTGATCTCTTGATATGTTGCTTAGAAATGCTAGATCTGTCATAAAGTCAGTAACTTTACGTTTGAAATCAAACCATAATGAAGATTTATGCTATTTAGGTCATTTTAGGTTTAAAATGTGCTTTTGGTGATTTGAATGTGAAAACCCATGTTTAAGGTGTTAAAACTTGTTGTTTGATGTTGGTAAATGATTATGCATGCTAGATATTGAATTACATGAAATATGGAAGCTGTTAGATTGATTTTTAGGCTGATTTATGTGTTTTTCGCGACCAGCGAAACTAGCCTGTTCTCTGGGCGAAACTATATAGCGAAACTATGTATATCTCCTTCCAGCGACACTATACAGCGAAACTATAGTGTCGCCGGGTAAACCAACCAGACCTGTCCGAACGAAACTACCGAGCGAAATTCCCTGAACGAAAGTTCAAACTAGTTTCGGGCGAAACTAGGCTAGCGAAACTGTGCCAACAGTTTCGAGCGACACTAGCCTAGCGAAACTGTGTCATCGGGTATTGCCTAGCGAAAGTGCTGCCCGTGCACACAGCGAAACTGCCTAGCGAATCTATACTAGCGAAACTGTGACCAGACCTAAATCCAAACTTGTGCAATTTACTTGAATGTTATGCCATGACTTACATGATTATGCCATGATGATACATGCTTTGATTTCTGATGTATATGAACCCTTGTTTATGATCAACCATCGGTGTCGTGTGTCGGTATGTCGTGTCGTAGTTCCAACGTGCTATGTTATGGGCCATAGTGACGTTAAGTAAAGATTAGACACAAAACTAATACTTAAGACCTAAACGTGTTCTTAGGTCTTCGATAAGCAAACAATACTTGGATTACTCACTACTACAAAAAAGGGCTTTCTTGACGCTTTTTGCGCGTCAAGAAAGGGCCCAGATGACGCGCAAAAAAGCGTCAAGGAAGGTAGGGTAAAGAATCTTCTTGACGCGCAAAATGCGCGTCATCCCGTTCTTGACGCGCGAACGATGACGCTCCATTTATGACACTCAATGCGCGTCATAAAATGCGTGTCAAGGAAGCCACCGTCATAAATCTGCTTATGACACGCATTTTTGCGCGTCATGGATTTATAAAAAAATAGAAAAAAAATATTTTAATAGAATCACTAATTTCTACATTAAATGATAATTAACCCAATAATAAAAAATAAAAATACACGTAAAGCAAAATAATTCATTTCATATATAGTAGAACAAATCATTATACACAAGTATTCAAGTTTTTTCACAAACTACATCCTAAATACCACCATTTAGTAAAATGAAACTTCTTGTAATGATTTGCTCGAGTTCCTATCCACTGTTTTTCCTTGTCAGTCTCCTTTATTTGCTCAAGTTTATCCACTGTTTTTCCTTTGCAATAAGAATCTCAGCATCAGCAGCGGCTAGGGACAAAATTTCCTATATAACACACTAGAGATGTGTAATGACAACAAAATAGTCATTATATTCACTTATTTAACACAGTATGTTTTTATAAAAATTAAAAGAAAAAATGGGAGATAAAAGTGTTACTGCTAAAGCCTGACTAGATCGAGATTAAAACAAAGCCACAGCAAGATTTATACAGTTCAAGCACAGAGCTGCTGCAGTTTTCTATTGGCCAATCTGATACATGTCAGGAGAAAAACCAACTTCAAAAAACGAAGATCAAAGGAAGGAGTAAAACAGGGAGTACCCGGTGATTTCTTCCTCTTGACAACTAAAACCACTAAACCAAATGCACTAAAAGGCCAAAAAGCAAAACAATTGACAAAAAAAAATAAAAAATACAAAGTACCTTGGAACAGAGGCAGCAGGATAAACCTGCATCAACAGCAAAATGAAACAAAGATATGAGTATATATTAAAGAATCATACACTTCATATCATTTCTATTGCAAGTATACAGGTTCACTGCTATTTTTAGTGATGAAAATCCCCTGTACATATCCAAGGACAGCAAATGGATAACATAATTCTCAGCTGTTATAAACAATTGTGTAATAACCATATATTAAGGGTTAATTAGGCTTTAAGAAGCTAACAGTCAAACAACTCTACATGTGAACCATTGTGCATAAACCAATCAAATTCATTAATAAAGATCTTATACATAATATAGCTTAATAGTGTTTCACCTCTGTGAGATATCAAATGCAAAGGTTTGTCTTGAGATACCAGAACCACCTCTGCTTATACAACAAATAATGAACAAAATAATTCCCAGATTAAGAACTCTTAATTTAATTTTGCAAATAAAAATACTAACCCCGAGCTATTCTACTTCACATAAATCCAGATGAGCATCAAAAGCAGCCTAATACGAATAGCTTAAACTAAAAAAAAAACTTGTCTTCATCACACACATTTTAGATTCAGTCAACCCATCTCTTATTAAGCTAACCACGGACCCACAGTTTGAACCTTTACAGATCAACCATTAGCATCAGTTAATTCAACCACCAACACAATACACCAAAACAAATATGAAATATACCGATCTGAGAAGTGAAAGCCAATAAGAGGCAACAACCTGCAGGTACCAAAGTAAATCAGTTAGAGAAATGTGCTTTCAACAACCTGCACCTGCAGTTGCAGCTCCTACTGCACAACCAACATAGTAAGTTAGTTATTAACTAGTTCTGAGTTAATTTGATGAAACTTTATTTTTTATAGGCCATCAAAGAAATCCAAGAAATGAGACCATCTTCAACTTGTGGATGATACCCAATATGTTGGATGCCTTTAGTAGACTTGTGGTTTTTTTTCTATGACCTGTTTCTTATATTTTAAAAGATATGAAACTCTTGGTTTTTTGCATTTTCCAAAAAATTTTATCTTTGTTTTGTTGTAAACTTTTGTAACAACGCCAATGAATATCCCAATACATAAACAAATAAACAATCACATTTCATTTATGTTGTCATCACTTACTCAAATGAACACTTTGTAGCTATTATTTTGTTAACTTTTTCATGTAGCAAGCTTCTATTTAGTCTATTAAATCAACAATCTGATATATTCAAGAAAGCAAAAATTATAGTAGGGCGTGTTACCGTACATTATGCAATCTGACACATTAAACTTCAATCATACTATTACAAGAACAAACTATTTGTGCACAAAAATGTAGCAATCAAGTACCTCTCCAACTTCAACATGGATGAATAAATGTTAACTTTACTAACCACATAGGCTCTTATGAAGTTTTGATGTGATGTGCCTTTTTGAATATCAGTTAAACGAATAAAAAAAAACTCCTTAAGCTAATAAAATTATTTCTGAAGTAAATCTAGCAGGAAAGCAAATCGTTTATTAAAACAGTTGGTAATTACATAGCAGTTCATTACAGAGTTGTACCTTGTTATGAATGTTAGTTGCTCACCACTGAAACACCGTTTGTGAAGATTGAGAGAACGATGACCGTAAATTGCCTTCAAAATCGAACCGTTTCAGAACTAAAACCACAAAACATCTGAACTATGAAGCAAAATATGTTTTCCGTATGCACTTCGAACATATTCATCAACATCCAAACCAAACCATATGTTTTCCGTATACAACTTCTGTTACAGGGGCTTAAATCAAGTTGAAAATTGCAGTAATATATAAGATCCACAAAAGCAATCAGAACATATGGCTGCAATTCTTAGCTAGATAAGCAGCAAAGAAAATCCTATCAATTTCCACAATAACACCAATATATGTCCAAATTCAGACAGCCTCTTCACAAAGCAAAACTATACCTTGATTTTGAATTTTTTTGGTAAAATTTTTGAATATGAACCATAAAACCGGAAGAACAAAAATATATCATAGCATGATAAAGAATCAGATCTGTAAATAATCAAGAAAAAGATCAAACAAAAAAATGTCGAATAGAGAATAAGGCTCAGACCTGTTGAAACAATCGGTTAAAATAGGATAGAACATCCTATCATTTCCCCACTGAGATTCGGTACATCTCAAGCACCACCGATTCACTCAGACGATTAGAGATTCATCGTCATTGCCCCTGTTTCAAAGAGTTGAGTACACAGAGAGTCTATGAGAGTAATATTAGGGTTTATGAAAGAGATGAAATACTGAAGCCACCGTCGTTGAAGAAATATCGAGAGTAGAGGCGGTAATATTGAGAGTATTGGCGTAATCGTAAAATAAAGGGTTCTTGGAACTCACGATGAGCCTTCAAAATCAAGGTGGACTAACCATTCTCATTGAAGAGGATATTAACACCAGTTAAGTATTAGAGGCAGAGCGTGTGGTGTGAGATTGGCTACCATCATCAAATTCAGGTCGGCGTCCTCTTCTTCTTGATAATCCTCGTCTTCCTCGTCGTGGTGGAGCTGCGATTGATGCCTATTTCCGTGACTGCTCTCCACGATTGCGTAGATGGAGCGAGATGAAGGAGGCATACCAGATTTTAGGGCAAAGTGTCGAGATGAGGTGGAGGTGGAGGCGGAGGTGAGATCGAGCAGGATGTGGTTGTGAACAAATAAACAATCACATTTCATTTATGCTGTCATCACTTACTCAAATGAACACTTTGTAGCTATTATTTTGTTAACTTTTTCATGTAGCAAGCTTCTATTTAGTCTATTAAATCAACAATCTGATATATTCAAGAAAGCAAAAATTATAGTAGGGCGTGTTACCGTACATTATGCAATCTGACACATTAAACTTCAATCATACTATTACAAGAACAAACTATTTGTGCACAAAACTGTAGCAATCAAGTACCTCTCCAACTTCAACATGGATGAATAAATGTTAACTTTACTAACCACATAGGCTCTTATGAAGTTTTGATGTGATGTGCCTTTTTGAATATCAGTTAAACGAATAAAAAAAAACTCCTTAAGCTAATAAAATTATTTCTGAAGTAAATCTAGCAGGAAAGCAAATCGTTTATTAAAACAGTTGGTAATTACATAGCAGTTCATTACAGAGTTGTACCTTGTTATGAATGTTAGTTGCTCACCACTGAAACACTGTTTGTGAAGATTGAGAGAACGATGACCGTAAATTGCCTTCAAAATCGAACCGTTTCAGAACTAAAACCACAAAACATCTGAACTATGAAGCAAAATATGTTTTCCGTATGCACTTCGAACATATTCATCAACATCCAAACCAAACCATATGTTTTCCGTATACAACTTCTGTTACAGGGGCTTAAATCAAGTTGAAAATTGCAGTAATATATAAGATCCACAAAAGCAATCAGAACATATGGCTGCAATTCTCAGCTAGATAAGCAGCAAAGAAAATCCTATCAATTTCCACAATAACACCAATATATGTCCAAATTCAGACAGCCTCTTCACAAAGCAAAACTATACCTTGATTTTGAATTTTTTTGGTAAAATTTTTGAATATGAACCATAAAACCGGAAGAACAAAAATATATCATAGCATGATAAAGAATCAGATCTGTAAATAATCAAGAAAAAGATCAAACAAAAAAATGTCGAATAGAGAATAAGGCTCAGACCTGTTGAAACAATCGGTTAAAATAGGATAGAACATCCTATCATTTCCCCACTGAGATTCGGTACATCTCAAGCACCACCGATTCACTCAGACGATTAGAGATTCATCGTCATTGCCCCTGTTTCAAAGAGTTGAGTACACAGAGAGTCTATGAGAGTAATATTAGGGTTTATGAAAGAGATGAAATACTGAAGCCACCGTCGTTGAAGAAATATCGAGAGTAGAGGCGGTAATATTGAGAGTATTGGCGTAATCGTAAAATAAAGGGTTCTTGGAACTCACGATGAGCCTTCAAAATCAAGGTGGACTAACCATTCTCATTGAAGAGGATATTAACACCAGTTAAGTATTAGAGGCAGAGCGTGTGGTGTGAGATTGGCTACCATCATCAAATTCAGGTCGGCGTCCTCTTCTTCTTGATAATCCTCGTCTTCCTCGTCGTGGTGGAGCTGCGATTGATGCCTATTTCCGTGACTGCTCTCCACGATTGCGTAGATGGAGCGAGATGAAGGAGGCGTACCAGATTTTAGGGCAAAGTGTCGAGATGAGGTGGAGGTGGAGGCGACGTGATCCCAGCCTCGAGACAACATCCATTCGGATCCTAGATCGAATCGTGAGTCTCCCAAAACCATTCTTTATGCATTTTTATGTGTTTTCTTGGTGTTTTACTTTAAAGCTTGACCAAACCTCCATGGAATCACTTGATCTCTTGATATGTTGCTTAGAAATGCTAGATCTGTCATAAAGTCAGTAACTTTACGTTTGAAATCAAACCATAATGAAGATTTATGCTATTTAGGTCATTTTAGGTTTAAAATGTGCTTTTGGTGATTTGAATGTGAAAACCCATGTTTAAGGTGTTAAAACTTGTTGTTTGATGTTCGTAAATGATTATGCATGCTAGATATTGAATTACATGAAATATGGAAGCTGTTAGATTGATTTTTAGGCTGATTTATGTGTTTTTCGCGACCAGCGAAACTAGCCTGTTCTCTGGGCGAAACTATGTAGCGAAACTATGTATATCTCCTTCCAGCGACACTATACAGCGAAACTATAGTGTCGCCGGGTAAACCAACCAGACCTGTCCGAACGAAACTACCGAGCGAAATTCCCTGAACGAAAGTTCAAACTAGTTTCGAGCGAAACTAGGCTAGCGAAACTGTGCCAACAGTTTCGAGCGACACTAGCCTAGCGAAACTGTGTCATCGGATATTGCCTAGCGAAAGTGCTGCCCGTGCACACAGCGAAACTGCCTAGCGAATCTATACTAGCGAAACTGTGACCAGACCTAAATCCAAACTTGTGCAATTTACTTGAATGTTATGCCATGACTTACATGATTATGCCATGATGATACATGCTTTGATTTCTGATGTATATGAACCCTTGTTTATGATCAACCATCGGTGTCGTGTGTCGGTATGTCGTGTCGTAGTTCCAACGTGCTATGTTATGGGCCATAGTGACGTTAAGTAAAGATTAGACACAAAACTAATACTTAAGACCTAAACGTGTTCTTAGGTCTTCGATAAACAAACAATACTTGGATTACTTAGCAAGTGTAGCAGTGCAACCCAAGGTGAGTGTCACTAACCAGATTACCGTGAACCCGTTTGGGTCACACCGAATAACTAAATGAAAAACAATGCTGACAACTTCGAGAATGCTATGCACCTCCCTGATGAACTTGAAAACTTGGAGTGCTCGGCACCCACTTGATGAACTTGAAGTGCTTTATGGGAAGCACTTGTGAATTACTTAAACAACTATTTCTGAAACGAAACTGAAAACACTTTTGAGATTCATGAGAATCCGGTAAACCTTTTTAATATGGCTAGCGTAGGTTAAAGTCTAAACCACATGATATCACATGATTTCTAAGGATGCCTTGAAACTTAAAAGTCCTCAACTAAATTGTACCATTAATTGTAAAGCGAGGGGATGTTGGGTAGATCTACTGGAGTTTGACAAACTCCGCCCCGTGGCACGGGGAGTGCACGGAGGTACAATATCAGCTTATCTGACCGTGATCCCGAGAGGACACGGGGGAGGCAAATCCGCGATGACGTAGGTCCGCAAAACCTGATGGCACGGCCACTACAATAATAGTCAGCTTTGGTACAAACTTCCTTAGTGCATGGAACAACGGATTAGCTACCCGCGATATCGGTTAAGCACTTTAACTATACAAAACTAGTTCATACCTGATAACGTATGTTACGGACAATACTTTGACTAAACCACAGAACCATGATTATGGATATCACTAAGCATTGCTTTTCACAAACAAATATTACATAAGTATATGTTGACACGATTACGATTATTAGACCGGGCCACTGCGTGACAAGCCCACTGTGAACTCACCAACCGTTAGGTTGACACTTGCGTGGTTTAAACTTTTGCAGATCGCTGAGGAGTATCCGGAGCGGGTTGGCATGGCACATGAAGACTTTTATTTTTTTTTAGTTCAACTTAATTGGGAATTTAAAACACTGAATTGTAAAGCACGTGGTTAGTGCTAAAATGATATTTTGTTCCGCTGCGTAATTTGAGACTTTATTTATGATATATCTTTGGACTAACTCTGGTTTGTTTAGTATTTGTAACTAATGGTTGTGGTCCTGGTTTGCTCGCACCCCTTAACGGTATAAACTCCGTTAGTGGTTAATTGGGGGTGTGACAGTCAGCAACCCCACAACCGTCCAGCAAGACATTCGTTTGGCTCACAAGCTTACCGATCAGGAAGTTGAAAAAGGTACACTTCCTGCAAAAGCCTCAGAGAAGACTGCCTTAAGTGGCAAAAGAAAAGCTAATGATGAAGCTCCTGAAAACTCCATGAACAACCAAAGTGTTGGGAACAGCACTGGGAGGTCTTATAACTCCCAAGGCCAAAGCAAAAGGTCTGGGAACAACAGTGGAAACAACCGCCAAGGCGGAAATGGTTAAAGCAACTACAAGGGTAACCTACCCATGTGTAACAAGTGTGGGAAGCATCACACTGGTATTTGTAGAAGGAATTTAAGCTGTGAAAGGTGTGGCAAGAAAAGCCATGAGGCGAAGGACTGTTGGACGATTCTTCCCGAGCAACAAAACCGTCTAAGGCAAAACAACAACAATCATGGCAACAACAACTATGGAAACACCCGGGGTAATGGAAACAACAATGGTCAGAACCGTAACAACAACAATGAAGCTCCCAGAGGAAATGGTAATGGGAACTGCTATGAATGTGGTGCCCAAGGCCACATAAAAAGAGACTGCCCGCAGTTGAGAAGACAGGGAAATGGTAATCAAGGAAACAATGGTGGGAATGGTAATGGTGGAGGTAATGGTAACGGGAATGGTAACAACGGGAATGGTGGAAATGGCAGAGGAAGAGCTTTCGTCATGGGTCAAGGAGAAGCTCGCAACGACGCCAACGTGATCAACGGTAAATTCATACTAAATGGTTTCTTTGCTACTGTATTGTTTGATTCTGGTGCTGAAAGAAGTTTTATTTCCACTAAGTTTGCTAAGCTAATTAATGCTAAACCGATTGCCTTAAATGCTAAATATGTGGTAGAATTAGCGAATGGTAAACTTCATGATACGACTCAGATAGTTAAGGACTGTAAGTTAGAACTAGCTGGCTATACGTTAGGAATCGATCTTATGCCTTTCCCGATTGGTAGTTTTGATGTCATAGTAGGAATGGATTGGTTATCTGAAAACCGAGCTGAAATTTTATGTCAAGAAAAAGTGGTTCGTATCCCACTCGAAGGAGGTGAAGTGTTAACATTTCAAGGTGAAAAAGGTGGAACAGTCACCGGTATTATCTCATTTCTTAAAGCTCAAAAGTGCCTTCGTAAAGGTCACTTCGCGATCCTTGCAAACGTCACCGACACGACACTCCCCGAGCGTAGAATCGACGATTACCCGATAGTCCGCGACTTCCAAGATGTATTTCCTGATGATTTGCCTGGTTTGCCTCCATTTCGACAAGTCGAGTTTGGAATCGATTTAGCTCCTGGATCCGCTCCGATTGCACGCGCACCTTACCGTTTGGCGGTAAGCGAACTCAACGAACTCTCCGCACAACTTCAAGAGTTACTCGACAAAGGATTTATTCGTCCAAGTTCGTCTCCATGGGGAGCACCGGTATTGTTTGTTAAGAAGAAAGATGGAACGTTCCGCATTTGTATCGACTACCGAGAGCTTAACAAGGTCACGATCAAGAATCGGTATCCACTTCCTCGAATCGACGATCTCTTCGACCAACTGCAAGGTTCGAGCTACTTTTCAAAGATTGATCTACGGTCTGGATATCACCAACTTCGTGTTCGTGATGAAGATGTCCCCAAGACTGCTTTCAGAACTCGGTATGGTCATTACGAGTTCCTGGTTATGCCGTTTGGGCTAACCAATGCACCTGCTATATTTATGGATCTGATGAATCGAGTGTGCAAGCCGTACCTCGATCAGTTTGTGATAGTTTTCATTGATGATATTTTGATCTACTCCAAGACAAAGGAAGAACACGAGAGACACCTACGACTTATCTTAGAATTACTCCGCAAGGAACAGCTTTATGCTAAGTTTTCAAAATGCGACTTTTGGATTCGCGAAGTCCAGTTTCTTGGACACATTGTTAACCAAGATGGAATTCATGTCGACCCAGCTAAAGTGGAAGCTATCAAGAATTGGTCTACTCCAAGAGCGCCGACCGAAATCCGACAATTTTTGGGACTTGCCGGATATTACCGAAGATTCATTAAGGGTTTCTCGCAATTGGCTCAACCCTTAACAGCTTTAACGCACAAAGGAGTGCAATATAGATGGGGTGAAAAAGAAGAACGCGCGTTTCAAACTCTTAAGGACATGTTATGTTCAGCTCCGATTCTCTCGTTACCCCGAAGGGGTTGACGACTTCGTGGTCTATTGCGATGCATCCATTCAAGGACTCGGTTGCTTGTTGATGCAACGAGACAAAGTGATTGCCTACGGGTCCAGGCAACTGAAGGATACTGAGAAGAACTATACAACACATGATTTGGAATTAGGAGCTGTTGTATTTGCACTCAAGATTTGGAGACATTACCTCTACGGAACAAAGTGCACAATATTTACCGACCACAAAAGCCTACAGCACATATTTGAACAAAAGGACCTCAACATGCGACAGCGAAGGTGGGTCGAGCTACTAAATGATTATGACTTAGCAATTAAGTATCACCCGGGAAAAGCCAATGTTGTGGCCGATGCCTTAAGCCGAAAGGAATACGAAAAGCCTCGACGAGTACGAGCGCTCCAACTTACCATTCACACGGGATTGCCGGATCGGATCCGCGATGCCCAACGAGAAGCTTTGAAAGAAGGAAATTTCGCAGCTGAAGCACTGCGAGGGGTGGATGGTAACTCCGAAATTAAGTCCGATGGACTCAGGTATTACAATGACAGAATTTGGGTTCCTTTACTGGGAAATCTCCATGAGCTCGTGATGGACGAGGCTCACAAGTCAAGGTATTCGGTGCACCCTGGATCGGACAAAATGTACCAAGATTTGAAGAACTTGTATTGGTGGCCGAATATGAAAGCCGACATTGCGCGATATGTGGCTAAGTGTCTAACATGCTCAAGAGTTAAGATCGAGTATCAAAAGCCTTCTGGATTATTACAACAACCAAAGATCCCAGAATGGAAATGGGAGGATATCTCCATGGATTTGTAACGGGATTGCCTCATCGATCGAATCGACCAGATGCGATTTGGGTTATCATTGATCGACTAACCAAATCTGCACACTTTATTCCAATGAGGGAAAACGATAACATGGATAAGTTAACAAAGTTGTATATCGACCGAATTGTGGCACGTCATGGAGTGCCCAAGACTATTATCTCTGATCGAGATCCCCGATTTACTTCCCGACTGTGGCAATCTATGCAAGACGCACTGGGAACCAGACTGGATATGAGTACAGCTTATCACCCGCAGACCGATGGTCAGACGGAACGAACTATTCAAACTTTGGAAGATATGCTCCGAGCTTGTGTTCTCGACTTCGGTAAAGATTGGGAGGCTCACCTTCCGTTGGTGGAGTTCTCCTACAACAACAGTTATCATACGAGCATTGGTGCAGCACCTTTTGAAGCTCTTTATGGCAGAAAATGTAGATCGCCCGTGTGTTGGGCCGAAACGGGTGAGAAAGGACTCACCGGACCGGAAATCATTCATGATACAACGGAACGAATTATTCAAATCAGAAAACGGATAGCCGCAGCACGTGACAGACAAAAGAGCTATGCCAACAAGCGCCGTAAACCTTTGAAGTTCGAGGTAGGCGACAAGGTACTATTGAAGGTATCTCCCTGGAAAGGTGTGATACGCTTCGGAAAGCGTGGAAAGTTGAATCCTCGCTATATCGGTCCATTTGAAATCATTGGGGAAGTAGGCCCGGTGGCCTATCGATTACGACTCCCTGCAGAACTCGATGGAGTTCACAACGTGTTCCACGTCTCTAACCTAAAGAAATGTCTGGCTGAAGACATCGAAATAATTCCTTTGGAGGAATTGAAAATTGATGAACATCTGAGATTTATTGAGCAACCGGTGGAAATCATGGGACGCGAGGAGAAGGCCCTCAAACGTAGCAAGATTCCGATCATCAAGGTTCGATGGAACTCAAAGCGTGGACCTGAATACACTTGGGAACGAGAAGATCAAATGAAGAAAAAGTATCCTCACTTGTTCGGGCAAACGTCCACGGAAACTCAAGGTATGATTTAATTTTGGGGACCAAAATTCCTTTAACAGGAGGAGGATGTGGCGACCCTAAAACTTTTGTTTTCTTCTCCAGCAACAACAGCATCAACGACAGCTGAGGCTGCGAACGCTACAACGCAAGAATAATTTTCGGGACGAAAATTCCATTTACAAGGGGATGATGTGACATCCGAGAATTCCAAGGTTAACTTCCGTTAGACAATCTCCATTAGTTACGTTATAAGTGTTAACTTTGTAACTAATGCTTAACTAGGCCGAATACGTCCACGACCTTTGGTTGATCACCGAACCCGTCCATATGTGTTATATGTTTATTTATTTATTGTCATTATGTGCAATGTGATTTAAACGCATGATTTAGTATTGATAATAGAATGTAAATTGGCCACTTTTGGTTTCCAGCGAAACTACCGGGCGAAACTACAGATTCGCCAGGTAGCCGGCTAAACTGTTTGACTCACATAGGTTCGGAGCCAGTTTCGCTTGGCCAGCGAAACTGCCAGCGAAACTAGCTCCTGATATAAAGTCTATTAAACCCTAATTAC
The DNA here is from genome assembly GCA_039602395.1 of Deinandra increscens subsp. villosa. Taxonomy (NCBI): domain Eukaryota; kingdom Viridiplantae; phylum Streptophyta; class Magnoliopsida; order Asterales; family Asteraceae; genus Deinandra; species Deinandra increscens. The sequence goes on from JBCNJP010000012.1 coordinate 52,667,727, forward strand.
ATCCCATTTGCATCATCTCCACACTAAACACACACACACTCTCCTGGAATTTCTGGTCAGTCGAGAAACACCACGAGCCGACGTGATCTCAGCCTCGAGACATCATCCATTCGGACCCTAGATCGAATCGTGAGTCTCAAAACCAACCTTTATGCATTTTCTATGTGTTTTCTTAAAAAGCATGCTTAGATCTTCATGTAATCACTTGATCTTCTGATATGATGCTTAGGAAGGCTAGATCTACCATAAAGTCTGTAACTTTACGTTTGAAATCAAACCATAATAAAGATTCATGCTAGTTAGGTCATTTTAGGTTTAAAATGTGTTTTTGGTGATTTGAATGTGAAAACCCATGTTTAAGGTGTTAAAACTTGTTGTTTGATGTTGGTAAATGTTTATACATACTAAATATTGAATCACATCAAGTATGGAAGCTGCTAGATTTATTTTTAGGCTGATTTATGTGTTTTCCGCGACCAGCGAAACTGAGCTGTTCTCTGGGCGAAACTATACAGCGAAACTGTATATATATTCATCCAGCGATACTATGTGGCGAAACTATAGTGTCGCCCGCGAAACTAAGTAGACCTGCTCGAACGAAACTACCGAGCGAACCAACCTGAACGAAAGTTCAAACCAGTTTCGAGCGAATCTAGGCTAGCGAAACTGCGTCAGCAGTTTCGGGCGAAACTAGATAGCGAAACTGTGTCATCGGGTAATCCCTAGCGAAAGTGCTGCCCGTGCACCTAGCGAAACTATGTAGCGACACTAAGTAGCGAAACTATGATCTGACCAAAACCCAACTTGTGCAACTTGTTTGAATGTTATGCTATGACTTACATGATTATGCAATAATGAAACATGCCTTGATTTCTGAATTATGTGAACCCTTGTTATGATAAACCATCAGTGTCGTGTGTCGGTATGTCGTGTCATAGTTCCAACGTGCTATGTTATGGGCCATAGTGACGTGAGTTAAATATTAGACACAAACTAATACTTAAGACCTAAACGTGTTCCTAGGTCTTCGTTAAGCAAACAATATTTGGATTACTTAGCAAGTGTAGCAGTGCAATCAAAGGTGAGTGTCACTAACCCATTTACCGTGAACCCGTTTGGGTCACACTGAATAACTTAATGAAAAACAATGCTGACAACCTTATGAGTGCTATGCACCTCTCTGATGAACTTGAACTTAGGAGTGCTTGGCACCCACTTGATGAACTTGAAGTGTTTTATGGGAAACACATGAGAAATACTTAAACAACTATTTCTAAAACGAAACTGAAAATGTTTTCGGGATTCATGAGAACCCAAAGTAAACCGTTTTAATATGGCTAGAGTAGGTTAAAGTCTAAACCACATGATATCACATGATTTCTAAGGATTGCCTTATAACTGAAAAAGTCCTCAACTTAATTGTACCATTAATTGTAAAGCGAGGGGATGTTGGGTAGATCTACTGGAGTTTGACAAACTCCGCCTCGTGACACGGGAAGTGCACGGAGGTACAATATCAGCCTATCTGACTGTGGTCCCGAGAGGACACGGGGGAGGCAAAGCCGCGATGACGTAGGTCCGCAAAACAAAATAGATGATGGCGCTGCCACTACAATTATTAGTCAGCTTTGGTACAAACTTCCTTAGTGCATGGAACAACGGATTAGCTACCCGCGATATCGGTTGAGCACTTTAACTATACAAAACTAGTACATACCCGACAACGTATGTTACGGACAATACTTTTACTAAACCACAATACTATGATTTTTGGATATCACTAAGCATTGCTTTTCGCTAATAAATATTTCGTAAGTATATGTTGACACGATTATGATTATGAGACCGGGCCACTGCACGACAAGCCCACCGTGAACTCACCAACCGTTAGGTTGACACTTGCGTGGTTTAAACTTTTGCAGATCGCTGAGGAGTATCCGGAGCGGGTTTGCATGGCACATGAAGACACTTACTTTGTTTAAACTTAATTTGGAATTTAAAACAATGATTTTTGTAAAGCACGTGGTTAGTGCTAAGACAATATTTTTCCGCTGCGTATTGTGAGATTTTATTTATGGCATATGTTTGGACTTACTCTGATTCGTTTAGTATTTGTAACTAATGGTTGTGGTCCTGGTTTGCTCGCACCCCTTAGCGGTATAAACTCCGTTAGTGGTTACTTGGGGGTGTGACATGTTGTTTGATAATTCTTTTCAGAATTCTCATGTGTTGAATCCTCAGGGAACCAATCCCTGTGGGTTCTTTCCAAGTTTCCTTGACTCATTGAGTCTCCACTTATTGGTGCTTGATGATAACTCTCAGAGTCATCAAACAGGCTGGGCTTGGTGGCTATACTGGGAATGTGGATTGAAGGGGGTGAGTTTGGTGAGTTGAAGTGGAAATTTTTATAGGCTGAGGTATTGGATTGTGATGTGGGAGAGTCAGGTGAGGTCTTGTTTAGGTTGACTGATTCAGAGAAGTGCGAGGTTTGTGGGCTTTGTTTTGGAATTGGTTGTTCTGGTTCAGATGCGTTCTTTTCTAGAAGTTCTATTCCTTCCTTGTACTTCATCAGAACTGGGGAGCTATCTGGTATTTTCAAAAGTAAAGAAGTAGGTATAGAGGATATAGAGTGTGTTGTACCTGATTCGAACTTTTTCAGAATTTTCAGGGTGGTTAACCAGTGTTTGGCTCCCTTCATAACCAACGATCCTTCTTGACATTTCTTGAAGATGAGTAGAGAAAAAAACCTTATAAATGGAATGTGGACAGTTTCTTTCTTCTCCTTTTGTTTATCTTCAATTCTTTTCACCAGATTCCTCCACAATATAGCTCCATAGTCTATTCGTTTATTCAGAATTATAGCGACCATTATGGAGTATACTGATTCACTGGCTTGATCAGATGAGCCGATTTTAGCGGTTAGGCTGTAAATGAGTGTGTGCATCATCAGTTTCCACTTTCTCTCTAACTGATTAATGTTTATGCCTGAGATTGTGGTAAAGCTTGTTCCTTTGTTCAAGGAATTGATGGTTTTGAGGATTTCTGTTTTGGTTGGAGGTTGAGCAGGATTTTCTGGAGTTGTGAGGTCAGTTACTTGTCTAAAATCTTCTTCGGAAAACTGTAGAGTTCTTGTGGATTGATCTTCGTTTTCAATGATCGCTTTAATCCATACCCTGTTATTTGCAGTTTTAGTTTCCACTTTTATTTGACCAGACATTCATAAGAGCCTCTTTGGTGACTTCTTCGTCTTAGGTGAGGGTTGTCATGAGAGGCGAATATCACAGTGCTTCTATGATAATCTGAACATCGCTGGAGTAGGCAGGTGGATTTAGATTTGCTCGCATATTGTTTTGCTCTATGTTGAATGTCTTGAATAGCGAGATTTAGGAGGATGAAGCCATTTTTTTTATTTGAAGAAATGCTTTTGCTTGGTGAGGATTGTAATTTTGTGAACGGTGTTTGATTTTGTGGGTGAGTGAGGGTTTTATAGCATGAGAGTGATTCTAGGGTTTTAACGGCTCTTTTTCACCGATTGGATTGACTGGATGGTGAAAGGATGTCCGTTGGATCATTGATTCCCCTCGTAACTGAAAAAAGTTACCGTTCCTATTTATTGGAGCATTTCTTCATTTTCGGTTGGGATTTCTTGGTGAAGATTTGTTCCGACCCCGATTTTAATGAGGAAAAAATGTGTTTTTCCTTTATCAACTCCAAATTTTCAGAACTTTTTAGTGGTTCTTTGTCATTCCTTCTTTCTTCCTCTTCCTCCTCCCTTTTTTTGATATTTGTGTGTGTGTGTGTGAGTGTGTGTGTGTGTGAAGATGTGTAAAAAAATTTCCCTTTTTTTGTTTTATTCTGTCATTCAATCTTCTGTACATAACTACTTCGGAATTTTCGGAGTTGTTCTCTATGACCAGTTTTTGTTGCATATTGACATTTATGCTTTTGTCCAGAACTACTTCGGAAATTTTGGAGTACTTTCTGTATGATTAGATCCTTAATGATGAGGTACAGAACTTTTATGCAATTTTGACATTTTCTTGCAACGTCCCCAAAAGATTATATTTCAACAACTTTTTACAAAACTGACACCTAGTACAGATCTTTACTTAAACATTAAATTTAGGTAAAAACATGTAGTTTTACAAGTACAGTGTAAGATATTCTGGTGGGTATAGGAGGATGTGCTCTGGCTTCAAATTGGAGAGGAATGTTATTATGAGAGATGGGTCTCAGGTTCTCATCATCTGCCTCTATAATGTCATTTGGAAGCCTAGTAACATGAAGACCAAGAAACCTTTGGGAGGGTAGGAGTTGGGTGTGATATTCACGAGGAATTCCTTCCCATTTCTTGGCTTGGCAGATTATACTCGTCAAAAAGCCAGGATACAGAATAACTCTCTCTTCTATAGGCAGATAGTAGTTCTTTTTCATGTTTTGTAGAAGATAGTAAGAGAAGTTCATGTTAAGGCCGTAAATCAAAGCATGCATGACCATTTGAGTGTCATGGTCAGCAAGATGATGATTATTGACCTTGGATGAGAAGCAGAGTTGAATTTGAGTGAAGAAGAACTGCCAGATTGGGGAAGATGGAATCTGTTGGCTTGTTCTTCGAGAAATTCTCCATTATACCCAATGTCAATGAAGGTTTCAATGACTTGGGCCTTGTTGAAGTGGGTGACCTCATTTTTATCATTCAGACAAAGGGCTGAGCAAACGGAGTCCTCAGTGACTTTAAAGGTAAGTCGGTTCACTCGTGTTCTTATGGGGCTTCCTGGTAGGCTGGGGTCAGATCTTGCATTCACCCAAAATTTCCTCAGAAATTCATATATAAAGGGGGTGTTTTGAGTGAGTGCAAGACCAATGGTGCAAGTTTGCAGAAACCTCATCATTCTGGTAAAGGTCAGCTGATGGTTAGATGTGTGAAGGCACAGATTGTGAGTTTGGTGAAGGGGGATTTCAAAGGCTTATCTATCTAATAGAGCTTAAAGGTCCATTTTCTGATAAGGGTTTGTTTAGATGAGTACCTGGATGATTCGGGAGAGATATCCATCTATTTATAATCAGGAAGAGTTCAGAAGTCTGGAGATTTGACAGTGAGACTTTTGGGTTTTGTCGGCTGCTTAGGCTCCTGACAGAGGTGGTTGGGACGATTTGTGAGAGGGAATTAACTCTCTTTTTCATCATTCTCCTAGTTAGAGCTATTACTACCCCTTTTAGATGCCTTAACTCACAAAGATGTGTTTCCCGATATGCCTATCCCCTTTTAAATGTGTGATTTGATGGGTATCATTTCGCATTAGAAAGAGAAAGTCAAACCCTTTTAAAGAGTTATGGATGTCTCCTTATATATATATATATATATATAGGAGAAGGATCCTGCGAAAACACCCTTTTTTGTGAGAACTGCGTAAACAAATCTTAAAACCTATATAACTTTTTCATACGTTAATATTTTTTTTAAAAAATTGCACCAATAGTCTTAAAATTATGTTATCTCTAATCCTATAAAAGTTTTAAAAAACTTAACGTTTTTTTATCTTTTTATTATTTTTTTGTGTGGTGCACATGTGCATCACAAAAAAAACTCATACTTTTAGTATGAGTTAATATTTTTTTTTTCTTAGTGGCACCATATGTCATATATTTTCATAATTTTTTTCCTTTTTTTATTGAATGATGCACATGTGCATCATACCAAAAAAAACCCTTATACATGTGATATACACTAATATGTTTAAAAAGAAATTGCACCATAAATCTTATAATTGTGTTATCTTTAGATTTAAAGAAAAAAAAATAACATTTTATAACTTTTTTTAATTATATGATGCACATGTGCATCACAGGAAAAAAGAAGCGTTAAGTTTTTTTTAATATTTTGTTTCAGAATTAAAGATAACGTAATTCTAAGACTTTTTAATGTTTCGTTCAGAATTAAAGATAACGTAATTAAAGATAATATGTACGTATATAGGTTCGGGGTAAATACATCAGCAAAAACGCTACATCCATTGCGGATCATCTGGGGCGTCATCAAGATCATCCAATAACCAGGATCTATGGTGTTTCCGCCTATGGTGTTTTTCCGCCACTAAAACACCATAGGCGGAAACCTATAGATCCTGGCTGTTGGACGATCTTGATGGATGCCCAGATGAATCCGCAATGGATGTAGCGTTTTTACTGATATATATATATATATATATATATATATATATATATATATATATATATATATATTTTAAAAAAATGAGAGAAAAATCAAAAGTAAAGAACTCCCCCTAGATATGTGCACGATAGGAAGTTCTTGCCCTCCCCTTTTTTTTATTTTGTTTTTGGATTTGTTTTTGGGTTTTGTTATTTTAGTGACTTCTTTTCCTTTTATTTCCATAGATTTGTAAGACACACTCAAAGGGGTGTTAGAGTGCATTTGTTTTATGTCAAAGTGTCTTCCAATTAGCTTTACCATTTCATTACACATGCAATGCTTGTAAATGGGACTTTCCCTAAAATTTCAAGATTTTGACTTAAGGAGCTGGATGACTCAGATTTGGCTTTATTGGAGTCATCAGAGTTGGTTTTGTTTTGACTCATAGTTTCAAGAACTGGACTTTTGTTTTTGGAATTGTTGTCCAGTTGTGATTCTTTTTAACTGCTGTGTTTTACAAAGACAGCTTGGAACCTTTAGTTCCTTGTATGTACCCGATTCCTTGTCCATAATTTCTTGGTGTGTTTGTCATTTTTATCAAGCTGATCATGGACATTTATGAGACCATTTATTTTGTTTGTTTTCACGTACAGTCTTTGATATAGAGTTACACGTTCAGTCTCATAGTGATCAATTTTGGCTTTATTGCTCAAGTTTTGAGTTTCTAGTTGCCTTAATCTTAACAATTCTTTTTCTCTATCCTCTTTTAGTTGATGAAGTTCAGACAGAAGAGAGTTAATTTCTTCTTTAAAAGTTTTAAGCTTGATTTCATTTAAAAGTTTGTTTCTTTCAGAATTTTTTTGAAGAACTTTATAGTTGACTGACATGTTATTGAATTGAAAGATTAGATCAGAGTGAGATGAGCTTACCTGCTTTTCATGTGAGATTTCGGATAGATCAGTTGAGAGAGATTCATCATTTGTCATAAGACATTTGTTGGAATGAAATTCCTCTTCTGATGATGACTCAGAGTCTCAATTCTCTACTTCAGCCATTAATGCATTTTCTTTCTGCATGGCTTGTTCATACTATTTTTTGTAGTATATTGCATCTTTGAGTCTTTTATTCTTGTATTCTGAAGCATAGTGTCCCATTGTTTCACATTTGAAGCATCTTATCTAACTCTTGTCAACTTCAGGTTTGTTGTGTTCAGGTGACCGATTTTTTTTCTTCATTTTTAGAAAAATTATTTTTGGTTGACCAGGAAGGATTCTTTTTTAATCTTCCAACTTGTTTGGTCAGTAGTGCCAGTGATTTTTCAAATGACTTATTTTCTGTCTCATACTAAAAGTATTCATTTTCTGAGTCACTTAGTTCTTTTTGTTTTGAGTGGCTTGGCTCTTGTTTGATATTTCTTTTTCTCTTTTCGGAGTAAAGAGCCAGTAGGTCCACTTTGGATTTTGAGATGTCATGTATTTCAGACTCTTGAGAGTCTAGAATACAGAAGAGATCATTAAGATTTTTTTCTTCTAAATCCAGGGTTGATTGAAGAGTCATGGTTAGACTTCTCCATTCATGAGGAAGACTTTTGATAAATTTGATGTTTGTTTCCTCATTAGATTTAGAAACATTGAACTTCCTTAGATTGTTTATTATTGTAGCAAAGCGATTGTAAGTGTTTAAAAGTGACTTGAATAATTCATATTCATTTAGAGCTTTTGTTCTTTTGTTTCTTTTCATTTGATCCCCCCCCCCCCTTCCCAAAGAGTTTCTCAAGGGCATCCCATATGCCTTTGGCTGAGGTGTTGCAGTCAACTTTACAGAATATATCATGAGGAAGAGCCATGATAAGGACTGTCTTAGCTCTGTCCTCATTTATCTCTTTGGTTTTGTCCTCTTCACTCCACAATTTCCTTTCTTTAGGGATGGTGCGAGCGGGCACACCGGCTAAGGTTTCAGTTTCTTTTATCTCAGGGATGTCAACTGTGGGGTAATGGGGTCCTTTGGCTATGCATTCCAACAGGGAGTTGTCAACTTCTTTTATAAAGTTGATAATTCTAATTTTCCACTATGGATATTCCTCCCTAGCAAGCATATGGGGTTTTTCCAATGAGCCAAGAGATTTTTCATTGTTCCAGTTTGAAGACATTTTGAGGAAGAGTTAAATAAAATATGTGTTCCAGTTTGAAGACATTTTAAGGAAGAGTTAAATAAAAGATGTTAAAGAGCAGGAACTTTGAGTATTGATTATTCAATCTGCTCTGATACCAATTGTTGGGTCCCTTGAAAGGCTCTTTAACAGTTTTGGCACAATTTGATTTAAACAAGATATATAAGTTACGGAAAGTAAATCAAATTGGAAGACAGCAATTCATAAAAGGGTTATTCTGTATATTTCAAATGTAAATAATGGTTTACACGAGTTTATAGTATGACTATGTATCAACAGAAATAACTTTCTATGGGAGTAAGGTTGTAATTGCTTTGAGAAGATATTGAATTGTATGCTTGATATCTTCCTTTGTTTGATGAAGTCAGCTTGCTATTTATAGGCAAATGTAGCAAGTTATATTTGGATAAGGTGGTTAAGGACAGTTGATATTGGAGTGTGTCAGAGTATATAGAGATAAATTGAACGTATTCAATTTATCTCTTTTTCAACTGTCTTCAACTGCATTCTTGATTAATGCCAAGTTGACATTCGTTTTGCTTGTTCTTCACACAAAAATAAAATTTGTTCTCATGATATTAATCTTCTGATAATCCAGAACTCCTTCTGGCCTCTTCTTTGAAGACTGTTGATGCTTCCTAATAAAAGCTATCTATAGAAATGAGGATTTCTGTAGATTTTAGTTTGTACAGGACTACTTTGGAATTTCCGGAGTAATTCTCTATGTATACAAAAATCATGCAGAAATCCGTAATTCATACAGACTTTTGTTTCCTTTCTCTTCTAAGGATGTGTCTTGTCTTTTCTTCTAATACTTAACTGTTTTGTGTTACAATTACATTATGTTCTAACAAAATTTTACACCAAACTTGATTTAGCGGACCATAAGTGACAACCCAAGAACAATTATTCTAGACATTTTTATAAAACATCTTAGGCATCTCTATAAAGAATACATATTCAAATTATGCATTTTACAACATAAAGAATGATAAAGTTGTTAAAAAGGACCATCACCAAATAATCATGCTGCTGCAGATCTTTTATCTTCATGATCATCCAGATTTAGAAGTTGAAGTAGTTTTGTCCATGATTCAGATATTCCTCCTGGCAGATCAAACTCTAATAGCTTCCCTCGCTTGCGATAGAACTCTTCTACAGGTCGGCTCTGTATGTGAATATCTTTGAATTGATATGCCAATTTGTGTGTATTAATATAGTACAACATTTACACAGATATTAATTATGTGATCTACTATGTGTATGAAACTTGCTAAGAGTGATAGAGAGAAATCATTTAATCTTTCACAATTATACACTTCTCACTTGATTTTTAATAATAAACAAATGGTTTAGGTTAGGTCTCACGAATCATATAGTTATTGCAATATTTGTGGTTCTGTAAAATACCTTTCCCTACACACATATATATACATATAGAGAGAGAGGTTGGAAGAGAGAGGGAGGTTCATGTGCAAAGTGTAAAATTAACACAGAGTAGGTATTGTAATCATGCATTAAATGTTTATAATCATGCATAGTTATGTACATAATTATAAGAGTAAATTACAATTTACGTCCTTTAAGAAGTATGTAAATTTCAATTTCCATCCTTAAACTAAAGAAATAGCAGAAAACGTCCTTTATATTTATGGTTTGTTTCAAATCACGTCCTTTCGTCTAACAGAGGTTAAATTTTTCCGTTAGACCAGGTCATGTGCAAGGCACATGAGGGCAACATGGTCATTTTATTATTTTAATATAGAATAAATTACATATTACATCCTTTAAGAATTACCCAAATTTCAATTTACATCCTTAACTTAAAGAAATAACAAAAAAAGTCCTTTAAGTTTATAATTTGTTACAGCTTACATCATTTCTTTTAAGAAACGTTAATTTTTTCTGTTAAGCTATATCAGATGCATTGCACACGAGGACATAATTGTCTTTTTACATTGTACGGGCCATTTTGTAAATAAATAGAAGTATAAAACTTATATGAGTATAATTCTTTTTATAAAATAAATGAAAATTCTGATCAGACCAAACTTCAATATCTCCAGTCTCCATCACATTTTAATTCCTCCATGGCATCGCTGCTTCTCTACCAAACCCTCTGTCGCCGCCCCGACTCCACCTCTGACCATCGTTACACCACACATCTACCTCCATCGTTATACATCATGTCACCATCCATCCTACACCCGACCAATAAAAACCTATTCGTTCATGAAGATCAAACTCCCTCAGCAACAAGTCAGAAATACAGATTCCACAAAGCATTTACGATGCAGGAATTACGATGGATGGTGATAGGAGGTATTACGATGGAGTTGGATGTGTGGTGTGGCGATGATCGGAAGTGGAGGTGGGGCGGTGACAGAGGTTTTGGTGGAGAAGCAGCGGTGCCATGAAGGAATTAGAATGTGGTGGACATTAGAGATATTGAAGTTTGGTCTGATCAGATTTTTTATTTATATTTTTATTTATTTTATAAATAAAATTATATTCATATAAGTTTTATATTTTTATTTATTTACAAAATGGCACGTACAATATAAAAAGACAATTATGTCCTCGTGTGCAATGCACCTGATATAGCTTAACAGAAAAAATTAACGTTTCTTAAAAGAAATGATATAAGCTGTAACAAACTATAAACTTAAAGGACTTTTTTTGTTATTTCTTTAAGTTAAGGATGGAAATTGAAATTTGGGTAATTCTTAAAGGACGTAAAATGTAATTTGTTCTATATTAAAATAATAAAATGACCATGTTGCCCTCATGTGCCTTGCACATGACCTGGTCTAACGGAAAAAATTAACGTCTGTTAGACGAAAGGACGTGATTTGAAACAAACTATAAATATAAAGGACGTTTTCTGCTATTTCTTTAGTTTAAGGATGAAAATTGAAATTTACATACTTCTTAAAGGACGTAAATTGTAATTTACTCTAATTATAATTTATAAACATAAACAGTGGCGGATCTAGAAAATTTGTTCGGTAGGTGCCAAGACAAATCAGTAAAAAATAACATGAATAAAAAAACACAGTATTATAATGAGTTATTTTTATTCATGAATTTGATAACTTTGGGTGCTTTGGGATACCAAAAAAAAACAATTTTCACAAACCTTAGGTGCTAAGAAATTAGCTATAAATTTTACAATTTGAATGAGTGCCTAGGACCCCACTGGGTCCTAGGTGAATCCACCACTGAACATAAACATTACATATGAAATAACACACACCTATATATAATAATCACCCATGGTGCATGAGACTTCTAAATAGAAGTCATGTATTTAATAAATAATATATATGGAAACTTGCTTTAAAGGGAAAAATAATATCATATCCTAGAAGAAGAAATATACCTTCTCATTATATACACGGAGACGTTCTTTTACAACTTCTTCAGTGTCATCAGATCGCTTAATGAGTTTTGATGCACAATGTGAAGGTGGAAGAAGTGGAGGCATGTACATTGCAGGATTTTCATTATCTGCTTTAATATCGATGCAAGCAACATTGTAATTTCCACCACATTGACGGCAAGTTCTTCTCCCGAGGCATTTGGCAAGCAATGCTTCTTCCCTAAGCTTAAGGTTAATTACCAAGTCTATGTTTGTTACTCCCTCCAAAATTTCCTGAAAAGTAATCAACTTTCTTTTTTAATAGAAACACCTTGATTTTCTAGGATAAAATCACCACAACCGTACCTTGCAAGACTAAGACCCAGAACATTCTGGTCAGGGAGTACACAACTTACCACCAGGATGTCCTATCAAGTAAATGTGCAAATTGAAAAGAATATAAAAAGTAGCATGTGTAATACATATATATATATACACACATAGTCATATACTGATGCATTCAAGTGTTGATATCTCCGTAATTAAATATTCATCACGGTTATAGCAATATCATTTTTGTTCATTAAGCAAAAATTATGAGCTACTTGTTTCTTGTTTACTTGTTTGGGCAAAAAGAAAAGGAGACTAGTTTTTGGGCAAACAAAAAATTACACTTTTTGGGCAAAACAAAAGGAGGCTAGTTTTAAGAACACCATTTCAAGCACACGTATGAGCTACTTGTTTCCTGTTGTTATTGTAAGTGTGCTTCTAAGAACATTTCATTTTGAACTTGATGCCTTTACTTTGTACTAGATTATTAAAAGGAAGTAATTATAGATTTATAGGAACTAAAAATGCCAACCGCTTGTCTTATGGTTCGAGGGAAACCATCAAGAATGAAACCCAATTCGCCCTTGGCTTCCCCAGCTTCAAGACGCTTGGACAACAAATCGAATATAAAATGATCTGAAACTAGCTTCCCCTGGTTAACAATCTCTGAAAGCTGTTCAAAAAAAGATAATAAAACAGAATACAACTTTAGCCAACTACAACGGTTGCTACGTATAAGCAAATAGTCATCCACATAAAAGTACAAAAGCTAGCAAAAACAGATTACATAATAATAGCTCAAAGCTAGCATTCATGAAACATTCTATAATTTGTATGATTCATTATTGACGCCCAATGGTTAAGTGGCTTGAAGTGCATGGAGACAATTCACCATTTAAAGATTTGATCAAAAACTAATTGTATAGTAGCAGGAAAAAAAAATGGCATCCGACACATACCTGTAGAGAAGGAGAAATTTAAAATCAGTGGTTTCAACCCAATGAACCGGTTTGTAAGAGGAGAAAAATGTTGACTAATTCAATCTCATGTAGTGGTTATGTGCCTCAATTCTCTTGATTGTCTAGCATGCTTACACCATTGTTCTGAGATGATCATTGCATTCCTTCCTTGCCGTGAATAAGAGCACCCCCAGACTAATTTCAATCTCATGTAGTTGTTATGTGCCTCAAATCCCTTTTTGGAAGCCAAGAACGCCCGGGTGGCCTTTCTCATGTTTTTGCTTAGTGTAAAGGTGTGTTTTTGAAGTGGGCTTTGGCCCTTCGTTATCGTCCAAGAACGTGAAAAACAAACACATGGTGGGTGGTGGACCCCTTCCTTTTTGTATCATATTATATATAGATAGAGAGAGACACACATATACATATATACATAATACAATTAAAGATTCTAAAAGGGGTGATGATGTGGTGATATCTGTGGCCACGCTAAGTCGTATCCAAATTGTCATGCACGGGAATATTGCAATGCCTAGGTCGTTGGACGTTGTCTTTATACGTCTACGTTTTGCTATTCAGAAAGGGTCAAAGGTCAAGGGTATTGTTTACAAGACATAACACTATGACAAGGGTCTAAGGGGGTACTTGCTGGCTGTTTCACCTGATACAACAAAGTATGACATTTCTTAACATATTTTCAATTGTTACTGATACTTACACTTATTTTCTCACCCATGTGTGAATTATAATGATATCTATTGTTGTGTATGCAGGATTCTTGATATGGGACTATCACTTGAGCCATATGAGTGGGTCTACTACTTGAGCCATACGAGTGTTATCCACATTGACAACTCAATGACTTCAAAGTCTCACAAAAAAACGACTTAGGGTGGATAGGTAAAATGGTTTAGGTCTAATAACTCACCGAGGGATAATGAAAGAACAACGACAACTCATGCATCCATCGACACCTGCACCTAATTTTTCACAAAAACATGCTCACACCTCCCTAGGTAAACATAAACATTCATTGCCAATGTACCTGAAAATTAATGTTCATATTTCTTATATCTACACAAAACACATATGATAAAACTGACTCGGCAAAGAAGATAAAGGATAAGCATGACTAAGGAAGGTACCATCATCATAAATAAGGAATCAGTAGCCATATTCCATACAAGATGGTTGACTAACAGCAATGGTTTTTGAAGACAAGTACATGATATATTGCATAGATGAACAGGCATCGTTCAGATCTTTTGTATAGTTTTGTTTGCTTAACAATGCCACAGCTTTTGTATACATGAATGGGGATGGACCACAAATGACATTGTGTAAGTTACTTATACTAAATCAACTTACCGTCTTCACAAAGGGGAAAAAAACAACCCGCCGCACCGCGCAGGGGCTTATGCCTTGTTTATATACATTTTCCTTATGTACTTATCCTTTTTCTTATATTTTTCTTAAAACAAAGATTCGTGCCTCATCAACACGAATCTGGGTTTTATACCTTCTCTTCTTTTCCTTTTTATAGAATGTACATCAACATAGGTAGTGTCCTCATTAAACACGAACTAAGTCGATTTTTCTAAATTTCTTTTGTTTACAAAGATCTAGATCTCAGGCTGGGCATGAGCTCTACACCTGTTGAAGAAATGTCACTACCACTCCATGAACTAGAACATTTTTTCCACCAAAAACTCAGAAACCGAACCATAGTTGTTGCTATTGCCATTTAACACGACCAACCAATGGCAGAAAAACGAACCATCATTGATTATTTTAGACACAATGCAGAAAATTTTGGTGTTGTTATTGCTCCCCCAGGTGTCGAAGCCAACACATTTGAAATTTGACCTCAGTTGGTTCAAATGTTTCAAAACTCTGCTACTTTTCACGGCTTACCCGATGAAGACCCTCATCATCACATCACAAACTTCCTCAAAGTTTGTTAAACCTTCAAAGCTAACGGAGCCTCTAGCGACGCTGTTAGACTCCATATATTCCCTTTTTCTCTTAAGGAGCGTGCTTAAGCCTAGCTAAACACCCTCTCGAATGGTTCCATTACGACTTGGGACGACCTTGTCCAAAAAATCATTTACAGATATTCATTTACAGATACTTCCCATCTGCAAAACAGTCAACTCATGACGGATATTAATCCTATACGCATGGTGAATCGTTGTATGACACTTGTGAGCTTTTCAAGGAATTGATGAGAAAATGTCAACAACATGGACTTGAAATTTAGCAACAAATCTCTATATTCTATAACAGTTTGCATCCGCAAACACGCTAAATTCTCGACTCCAACTCTGGTAGCATCTTGGGAAACCGAAGACCTAATGAAGTCTTAAGGAAAATAGAAGAAATTGCTCAAACCAGTTTTCAGTGGCACACCTCACGAAATGCCAAAGCAAAAGCCCCGGGTGCATACTCAGTTGACGACCCGACCGTGCTGAAAACCCAAATTGAGGCCTTAACCTCAAAGATCAAGAAGCTCGAGACTAGCAAATCCGCTGCGACTGTCTTAGCCTGTGAAGGATGTAGAGGCCTACACGAAAACTGGAGTTGTATAGCCGCAACGAAGGCCCCACCGAAATGGCAAACTTTGTAAGCAACCAGCCTCGCCAAAAAGGAGCATTCAACAACACTTACAACCCTGAGTGGAGAAACAATCCAAACTTTGGACGAAGAAACGGAGGAAGTAACCAACAACAAAACAAATTCCAGCTGCAGCAGCTGAAGAGTAACAAACAACTTGGCTCTTCCCGAAACTACCATGGCAATAGTTCTTGAAATGGGTCGTCACGCCTTCAAGAGTCCATCTCTCGGATGTTCGCGGAAGCCGATAAGAAGATGGAAGAAGTATTCAAAAGCAATGAAGCAGAACTACGAAACCAGCAAGCCTCCAATAAGACTCTTGAAAAACAGCTCGGACAACTTGCGAAGACCGTAAGTGAAAGAGCCATTGGCTCTCTCTCTAGTAACACTGAAACCAACCCCAAAGCCCAAGTTCATGTTATCATACTCGAAAGCCGAAGGACTGGCCCCAAGGAAGTTGCCCCAAGAACTGAAGAAACCACCTCACAACCCCGTGAAAACTCCTGAAAAGCCCGAAGGTTCCCTATCCAGGCAGACTTGCCAAAATCAAAACCGATTAACAGTTCATTAAATTCATCAACCTTCTTAAGCAGTTACACATTAACCTTCCTTTGGTCGAAGTTATTTCTCACATGTCCAAATACACTAAGTTCATGAAGGATTTTCTCACTAACAAGAGAAAGATCGCTGAACTTAACATTGTCAACCTACCGTTCCAAAAAGAGTTGCGCTAATAGGCGTATTTGAAAATGTGTTTTCGGGCTCACATATCTAAATTTCGGCGAGATAGCGTGCGGATAGGTGGAATAGAAATTCCACTCCAATCCCTTTAATGGATCCCCAAAGGCGACAGGTATAAATGGAATTTCAATCAAAGGCGCTATGACCACTGAGCGTGCCTCTCTAATAAATTCCGCCAGAAACAACTAGATACTAGCATTTTGACTATTTCATGCTCTATCAGTGGAATCTCGATCACAAACGCACTTGCAGAGCTTAGAGCCAGCATTAACCTAATGCTGGCTTCCATGTATCAGAAATTGAACCTTGGAAAACCGACACCTACCATGATGAGCATCCAATTGGCTGACAGGTCTCTTAAGTATCCTTCAGGAATCGCTGAGAACCTCCTGCTCAAGATAGAAGAGTTCATCTTTCCTGTTGACTTTATAATCTTGGATATGGAGGAAGATGTAGAGGTGCCACTTGTCCTTCGAAGACCATTCTTAGCCACCTCCCAAGCAGTGGTGACATGAGCAGCGGCACTCTCATGATCAAGTTTGGCGAAAAAGAAGCTAAGTTCGAAGTTGAAAGGAAGGTGGGTGAAAATCTAAAGGTGTGGATTGTATTGATTCGGTTCTAGCATTTGCCTATCAACAAATGGAGGGAGCCTCACCCTCACCCAACAGCATCTAGATCCAGGACTACGGGTCCTGCCAGTGGACCCATTGGACCCATAAATAAACGTTGCGCGCTCCATGGCAGCTTACCATGGACGTCTAAACTACTAGATTGACTGAATTGGCTGCATAGTGAAGAAGACATCAAAAGGACGGTTAGAATTTCGTCCCCCTTTTTATTCAAACTTTTAGGTTTAGAGTTATTATATTAGTGTAATTTTTATTTAGTAGTTCGGTTCGCCCTGTGTAATTTTAAAACTTCAAACTTGCAAGAAGAACCTTGCAAAGACACAGACAAACTTACAAGGCCTCTACTGGTATTTTACATTTTCTTTCAAGTATGTAGGTTTTATTGAGCAAAATAAACGGAGTACAACCAGAGCCAACCATACAGAACATCAGTCAGCAAGCCACGCGGTAACTTGATCAGGAGACCTTTGTGTCTAACTATGAAAGGAAACTCTGTGATCTTTCCTAAACCCTCAACTCTTTACGTTTCATAATGTTTTCTTTTTCCATAAATTACACATTGACGGCAATGTGCCATTTAAGTGTGCGGGCGACAATGCTAAAGCATCAAACTTTTCACTAGTCCATCTGGCCTTCCACAAAGTCTTTCAAAAATGGCCATAATTTTACCCTAAATATAATAATAATAATAATAATAATAATAATAATAATAACAATAATAATAAAAATAATAATAATAATAAAAATTTGTTTGTGTCTTGGTTTAAAATAGCGCGCAATATTCGCGCATAATGCGTGATGCGCTGTTGCGGTGTGATGCACGCATCGCAGCACCTGATGCGATGCGATCCTGTGATGCGGTTCAGATGCGACGATGCGTGAATTATGCGATGTTGCGTGTTGCGAGACCGATGCGCGCATCTGTGTTTTCTCTTTAATTTTTCCTGTAATGGGTCACTATTTGGGCCTGGTCACCTTTTTATTAATCTTTTTGGGCTGGGAATATACTGGCGGGAAATTTAGGCGCTAAATTAGTGATAGAAGTCAGTGATCCACACACAGTTCCACACTCAAATCTAAATCGAACCTTCACTTGCTTTTGGAAATCGCTATCGGACTTCCACTTCTGCAAAGGAAATCGAACCTGCACTTGCTTTTGGATCGTCAAATCGGACCTGCACTCGCTTTTGGATCTTCAAATTGGACCTGCACTTGCTTTTGGATCTTCAAATCGGACCTACACCTGCTGTTGAATCATCAAATCGGACCTGCACCTTCTGTTGGATCATCAAATCGCAATCGGTACTATTTCTCTCATCAAACATTCTGCATAGGACCTGCTGTAATTCTATTTCTCTCATCATTCATCAAACATTTTGCTACCTGCTGTTGCTATTCTTAGTTTGCTACAATTTGTTTATGTTCCATTGTTCCTCGTTCACCAATCATCACCACTGATCAGTTCATGAAATTTTTATCTTATTTGCTGTTTATTTTGATGTTGCTGCTTTCATATTTTGCTATTTATTTTGCTCCTTTTTTTGTTGTTTATGTTGTTTAATGTTCCATTGTTCCTCGCTCTAATAGCTACCGATTTTGATGTTGCTGCTGCTATATTGCTATTTTTTTCCTGAATTTCTGCTCGTTTTTTTTATGTTGTTGCTGTTGTATTTTGCTGCTGTGCTATTTTTTTGTTGCTGTTGATGTCTAATGACTATATTGCTTCTGTTCATAGTTTTGCTACTGATTTTAGTTCAAAATGCTATGTTTCTGCTGTGCTATTGATTTCTTTATCTCAATCTTCAATATTTTTGTTGTTGTGCTCATTTTTTTATGTTGTTGCTGCTGTTTTTTTTACTACTGTTTTTTTCTCTTCAGTTTCGTGAACTGCTGCTGTTTCAGAATTCAGTATGGCTGAATCTTCAAAACCCAAATCAAACAACCCGGGTTGGAAATATGGAACCCCAGTCCTTAACGTCCGTAATAACGTAACTTGTCATTTCTGTCAAAGGGTTATCAAAGGAGGTGTTTCTAGATTAAAACAACATCTTACCGAAGGTTCTAAGGATGTAACCCCTTGCGCAAAAGTCCCACTGCATGTAACAGAGGAGTTACAAATATACATGAAGACGGAAGAAATGGCAAAGGTTGAAAATCTTATGAACTCGACAATCAACCTTGATGATTATGATATTGATGAACAGGAAGAAGTTGAACCTAGTAGTTTGCGTAATTCCAAAAAACCAAGGGTAAAAGGTCCAATGGATGCTATATTCAATAGAATTAGGGGTGGAATACAACAAACAATCAATGAGGTTTGCAAGAAAGAGTTGCGGGAGAAAGTATGTAAAGATATTGCTAAATGGTTTTGTGATGCGGGGATAGCTTTCAATGCCACCTCCTATGATAGTTTCAAAGTAATGAATCTATTGGACAATTTGGTCTCGGGTTGAAACCATCGAGCCCCTATGAGTTGAGTGTTCCTTTACTTAACAAGGAAGTTGAAGAAGTTGACAAGCAAGTTGAGGAGAACAAGAAAGAGTGGGCGAGCAAGGGGTGCTCGATTCTATCCAATGGTTGGAGAGACTCGGTTGTCCACAAAGATATCCTAAACAAAATGGTTAACTCACCAAAGGGCTCGGTCTTTCTAAGATCACTTGATGTTTCGGATGTATCCAAAGATGCAAATTTATTGTTTGGTATTCTAGATGGAGTAGTTGAGGAAGTGGGAAAGGAAAATGTTGTTCAAATTGTAACCGATAATGCATCGGCTTACAAACTAGCCGGTAAAAAGCTTGAAGCGAAGAGGAAACATCTTTATTGGACTCCATGTGCGGCACATTGCATTGATCTAATGTTGGAGGATATTGGAAAACAAATCAAGGATGTGAAGGATTGCATAAGGGACGCTATGTTTGTAAATGGGTACATTTACAACTTTGTGGGTCTTGTTAATGTGATGAGAAAGTTCACAAATGAAAGGAACTTACATAGACCCGCAATTACTAGATTTGCCACATCTATCATCACTCTTCTCCAATTTCACAATAAAAAAAACAATTTGAGAAAAATGATTATTTCTCAAGAATGGAGAGATAGTAAATGGGCAGAAGATCCAAAAGGCAAAAAAATGGAGAGTATCTTTTTACATGAATTATTTTGGAGGAACATTAAGTATGCTCTCATAGTGGCAAGTCCTCTTGTTAATGTTCTTAGGATGGTTGATGGTGAAAGAAAGCCCGCTATGGGATATATTTATGCAGCAATGGAAAGTGCTAAAACAACCATAAAGAAGAGTTTGCATGGGAAAGAAGATTTATATGAAAAAGTTTTTGAGATCATTGATAAGAGATGGGAGTGTCAACTTCATAAACCATTGCATGCCGCGGGACACTACCTAAACCCTTCTATCTTCTATGATAATGATGAAGATATTTTGGCAAGTGAATAAGTCATGGGTGGCTTGTTTGTATGCATTGTTAGGTTGTCTCATGGAGGAGAAGAAGAACAAAACAAAATCACCTCGGAACTTACTAAATATCAAAATGTCGAAGGGATGTTTGGTAAAAGTTTGGCTATTAGTCAAAGAAATATCAAAGCTCCCGGTAAGAAATCTTAACTTATATTTTTTCTCATATAAATTATCTCCTTTGTTATTTATTGATGATTTACTTTTTTTTTTCTTATCTTCTAGCGGGAATGATGGTCAACCTTTGGATCTTCAACTCCTAATTTAAGACGATTTGCCATAAGAGTTCTTAGTCTAACTTGTAGTGCTACAAGTTGTGAAAGAAATTGGGGAGTTTTCCAACATCTTCACACTAAGAAGAGAAATCGTTTGTCTCAAAAGAAATTAAATAACATGGTTTATGTTAAATTTAATCGTGCTTTGCATCGTCGACATAAACACGAGGGAACCGTCGATCCAATCTTGTTGGAGGAGATTGATGATTGCAATGAGTGGTTGATGGGTAGAATGGAAGAAGATGGTGAAGATGGTGAAAACGATGATGATCTAGTTTTTGAAGGGGAAGATTTAACATATGATACGGTTTATAGAGCTTCGGGGGCAAATGAACCGCATCATTCAACTAGAGCAACAACATCAAGAAATAAAGAGGCCCGGTCATCATCAAGAAAAGATAAAGGAAAACAAAGATCTCTCTATGATGAAAATAAGATTGACGAAGATATTGGAGTGGACAATGGGGAGGGAGGTGCAAGTGCAACCGTGCTTGATGATAATGATTTGTTGATTATTTATTAGAGTTGTGAGTTATGACGTGATTGTGAATTTATGTTTCCTAGATTTTGATTTGGACCATTATGGCTTTAAACACTTTTTATGGTTAAGTATGTTTTATGAATTTCTATATATATATATATATATATATATATATAGGGGATGGATATAATGAAAACCTTTCCGAGTTTGGAAAACCGTGAAAACCAAGCTAAAAATTCGTTTTTTGTTCCGATATTTTTATGGTGACTCTGTAAGTTAAAAAGACCCCCTTTATGCAAAATAAAAAATAAAAAAACGCCTAGTAATTTTTTTTTTTTAAATATTTTATAACCGATGTTACATATGTAACATTACCATGTTACATATGTAACATCGGTTATAAAATATTTAAAAAAAAAAATTACTAGGCGCTTTTTTTATTTTATTGCATAAAGGGGGTCTTTTTAACTTAGAGAGTCACCATAAAAAAAATCGAAACAAAAAACGAATTTTTTAGCTTGGTTTTCACGGTTTTCCAAACTCGAAGAGGTTTTCATTTTATCCTTCCTCTATATATATATTTAGTATTTTTTTTAAATGACGCATCGGAAACGATGATGCGCCCGCATCACGCATCACGCATCGGATTTTTTAATCAACCACATCGCAACGCATTACGCCATTTAAAACCAAGGTTTGTGTTTTGCAATCTTATGAATAAAAACAGTGTTCTCCAAAGAGAAGAGACTCAAAAGTCCATTAGAATTGTTCGAGTATGCATTGAGATATTTTTGGGTACAGCAAGTAGAAAACAAAGTTTATTTTTATAAAACTTGTACTTAAAACCCTTTTTCACGTTGTTTGTGTGATTTTGAGCCTAATCACATGTACATACTTAACATGCCCATTTCTTGTCAATAACATTGTGAGAAACCAAGTGATTAACAAGCCAGAACTTGAACTTGGTAAGGATATACCCCCAAAACGGATAAAGTTCAGAACAATATTCACATGATTGAGACACTTAGGATTTTACCCATTTTTCTTCTTCTTTACCTATTTTTCTATCCCCTAACAAAAAACATTTACCCCTAACGAACCACTTTGAGCCTATCCCCTGATTTGTTTAAACACCAGCAATTTATTTGCAAATAAACCTGCCAGTCAAAAATAGCCTTTTTATTTTAAACCCAATTTATTTTCGGAAAAATATAATCTTTTATGAAAATATCAAAATAAGAGCACCCCCAGACTAATTTCAATCTCATGTAGTTGTTATGTGCCTCAAATCCCTTTTTGGAAGCCAAGAACGCCCGGGTGGCCTTTCTCATGTTTTTGCTTAGTGTAAAGGTGTGTTTTTGAAGTGGGCTTTGGCCCTTCGTTATCGTCCAAGAACGTGAAAAACAAACACATGGTGGGTGGTGGACCCCTTCCTTTTTGTATCATATTATATATAGATAGAGAGAGACACACATATACATATATACATAATACAATTAAAGATTCTAAAAGGGGTGATGATGTGGTGATATCTGTGGCCACGCTAAGTCGTATCCAAATTGTCATGCACGGGAATATTGCAATGCCTAGGTCGTTGGACGTTGTCTTTATACGTCTACGTTTTGCTATTCAGAAAGGGTCAAAGGTCAAGGGTATTGTTTACAAGACATAACACTATGACAAGGGTCTAAGGGGGTACTTGCTGGCTGTTTCACCTGATACAACAAAGTATGACATTTCTTAACATATTTTCAATTGTTACTGATACTTACACTTATTTTCTCACCCATGTGTGAATTATAATGATATCTATTGTTGTGTATGCAGGATTCTTGATATGGGACTATCACTTGAGCCATATGAGTGGGTCTACTACTTGAGCCATACGAGTGTTATCCACATTGACAACTCAATGACTTCAAAGTCTCACAAAAAAACGACTTAGGGTGGATAGGTAAAATGGTTTAGGTCTAATAACTCACCGAGGGATAATGAAAGAACAACGACAACTCATGCATCCATCGACACCTGCACCTAATTTTTCACAAAAACATGCTCACACCTCCCTAGGTAAACATAAACATTCATTGCCAATGTACCTGAAAATTAATGTTCATATTTCTTATATCTACACAAAACACATATGATAAAACTGACTCGGCAAAGAAGATAAAGGATAAGCATGACTAAGGAAGGTACCATCATTACCTAAATATAAAGAATCATCTTTTAAATAGTGAAGTATGGAACTTTTACTAAACTTTACACTTTATTCATTTTGACACATACTGATATTTATGTTTCCCCCCTACACGTGGGTGGAAGACTTTACCCGGTGGTGTACTTTCCACGCCATCCTCCCCATTCTTACTCTCCCACACATCAACGCCCATGCTTCAACAGTCGATGCTGCTCCATCAAACCTCACACGCCTTCTTATCTAAAATCTCTCCTGGTACACGCAACCGGAAAGAACACCAATTGTTTCTCTCGCCTCCATCTCTGCCCCATTTCTGTGCCTATTGATTTCTCCAAGGAAGATGAATGGGGAGTGAACTGAGCGATCGATTTACCACTTCTTGAGGTTAGTTTCGTTTTTAGAATCTTAATCATAGTTTATGTTTGTGAAGACCACCATCGCTCACCTTTTGATTGAAGTAACCATCATCACCGAGCCACAATTTCAACCCTGATTTCTCTGTTTTCTTTTCTGATTTGGTTAACAAATTAGGGTTTAATCATCTCATGTACCATCAATGATTTGGTTCTCAATTTCGGTTTCTAAAAGTATGATGCCATCATCGTTGTCGTTCTGGATGTTTAATCCTTCTATTTTGTCTCTTCCGGTTCTTACGGCGTTGCTTTCTCTTCTGCCCTCTTCCAAAATTGTTATCAATTTTAACCTGATAAATGGTTTATATTGTTGTGGTCTTTCTTCAATTGAGATTGAAAGCTCAGATTTCGAAACTCTTTATGTAATTTTGTGTTTGTCATGGTGAGGCTGCTTTGATTCATCTCATGTATTATAGTTATTTAGTTGTCAGTCTTCAATTCATTTGTATGTAATTTTAACTCATTTCTGCTGTTTAGAGTTGAATTTCTTATTTGTTTGCAGGTGTGATCTTCTTCTGTCTTTGCTGTTTCTAATATGAAGGTACTCTCCCTCTAGATTTATTTCTAAGAAGCTATTTGATTGTGAAAAGGGTTGATTTTGGTCAAATGGTCAAGTTTATAAATTTACCATATGATGAAATGAACATGTGAAGCTAATTGAGGTACCTAATTTATGTCTTTTAATTTTCCACATTTGCTTTTGTCTTAAAGGTTAGTGCATACTGGCGGATATTACGGTTTTAATTTCTCATATGTAGGAACACATCATTTGATATCGAAATCTGTCACATTTTGCTTATGCCATGCAGATTCCAAAGCAACGCAAGCAGTAACCCTAATGTTGAATTGCCACACACTGCATTAGACCTTTGAAGAAAGTAAGCATCAGTGTGTCTGTAGTAGATATGAATGTGCATGTTTTTTATTCATATAACTATCTGGTAAGCATTTTCATCTGTGTTCACATATAATATTTGTGAATGACCTGACTTTTCTTATAAACCTAGAAAGGATAATTAGAAAAAGGATGATGACCATTGTAATAATTGTGTGATAGAAGTTGTTATCCCGCCACAACGTGCACGTGCACGGGTAAAACTCTTTTGTTTTTAAACCAAAAGACAGAATTTAGTTTGCTCTTCCTCATGTTCCTCTTTTCTTTGAGATTGATTGTTCTTATTTTCTTTGTTGTTCACTTTTTCAGGTCGTTCTTCTCGCTGTGCCTTATTTTGTTTTGGTATGCCTCAATTTCTTTTTTGGATCATGGTTTTTAAGTACACTATTCATTTCTAGGTTTTATATCAAACATTTAATGACAGATAAATGGTTTATCTATGATTAAATGGTACTATGCCCAGTGTCATCTTAATTTTGCCGCATAGTACTATTTTTTTTACGAATTTCTTTTAGTCATTTGAAATTGCATTTATTGTTTAATTGAGTGTTTTTTCTTAGCAAATTCGTCTACTTTTTTTTTACAAATGGCTTGCATTCAGCTCAAATTGAATGTTGTCTTTTACCTTTTCTTCTTTGATTTTTACAAATCTGCAACCTGTGACCATTTTAAATACAAGTTTAGTTTACTCAATTGGCTTTGCTAATTTCTATTTGTGTTGACATGTACAACTGTACAAGAGTTTGTCTAATTCTACCAAAATCACGAGTTCATATCTTAGGTCCTAACTGATGTATTGGTTCCTAGACATAATTGAATAGCTCAATAATAGCTACTTTTATAAGCTGACCGATCTCATTCACTTCACTGTTGATATGTTGATATTTGTCATTCATTTCACTTCTTATTTTTGGACATCATATTCTTTTTGCTGCTTATATTTTTTCCAAACTCAGGAGAGTGATTTCTTAGGTCATAATTATGATTTTTGGTATTCCTGCTGCGTACAGGAATACCTCGCAGGCCGACCACCAGGCTAGGTTGCCTTTATCTTTAAGCCTTTGTATTAGGTGCTCTTATAATGTATAATAAATTGATAACTTTTTGTGGCAATTTTTTTTGGTGTTGTTATTGTTGAAGGCAAAGCTAAGTTTGAGAATATATTTATATTCTAACATACAAACATCCACTTTTTATTTTATAATTTAAAACCCAATGTTTCCCTTATTATACCGATATTTATCATATTACGCATACTTTTCATATTGGGTAAGTGTTGAATTTTTCAAAACAAAAGATGAACAACCAAGTTAAGGAAATGGAAGAAATTTGTTGTTACAAATCAGAAGATAGTAACTAGGTTATAAACGGGTACGGGTTTATAAATCAGAAGATAGTAACTAGGTTCTATTTTCTCCTTATAGGTTATAAATCACCCGTACCCGTTTTGTGTTTCTTCTCCTTTCTCCTTATAGGTTATAAATCAGAAGATAGTAACTAGGTTCTGTTTTCAATGATGAAATATTTAAATGACAATGAAACTTTAAATAGAAACATAGATAAAATTGACTTCTGTTTTTTGTTTTTTTAGTCAGGATCGTCGCGGGTATTTACTTTAAGGAACTATCCGGTCACAAAGATATGATCTTCAGTACTTTTTTTTTCATTAATATTTGGGTGTTTACTTTAAGAAACTATTCGGTCACAAAAATATGATCTTGAGTAGTTTTTTGCATTAATATTTATAGAGAGATTGCTAATGTGAACACTTGAGAATTCGTTAGGTCGCCACTTAATACAAAAATGGTGAGGCCGCCGCAACGCGCGGCGGGTCACCCACTAGTCATAAATAAGGAATCAGTAGCCATATTCCATACAAGATGGTTGACTAACAGCAATGGTTTTTGAAGACAAGTAC
Source organism: Deinandra increscens subsp. villosa (assembly GCA_039602395.1). Taxonomy (NCBI): domain Eukaryota; kingdom Viridiplantae; phylum Streptophyta; class Magnoliopsida; order Asterales; family Asteraceae; genus Deinandra; species Deinandra increscens. The sequence goes on from JBCNJP010000012.1 coordinate 52,694,329, forward strand.
ATGATATATTGCATAGATGAACAGGCATCGTTCAGATCTTTTGTATAGTTTTGTTTGCTTAACAATGCCACAGCTTTTGTATACATGAATGGGGATGGACCACAAATGACATTGTGTAAGTTACTTATACTAAATCAACTTACCGTCTTCACAAAGGGGAAAAAAACAACCCGCCGCACCGCGCAGGGGCTTATGCCTTGTTTATATACATTTTCCTTATGTACTTATCCTTTTTCTTATATTTTTCTTAAAACAAAGATTCGTGCCTCATCAACACGAATCTGGGTTTTATACCTTCTCTTCTTTTCCTTTTTATAGAATGTACATCAACATAGGTAGTGTCCTCATTAAACACGAACTAAGTCGATTTTTCTAAATTTCTTTTGTTTACAAAGATCTAGATCTCAGGCTGGGCATGAGCTCTACACCTGTTGAAGAAATGTCACTACCACTCCATGAACTAGAACATTTTTTCCACCAAAAACTCAGAAACCGAACCATAGTTGTTGCTATTGCCATTTAACACGACCAACCAATGGCAGAAAAACGAACCATCATTGATTATTTTAGACACAATGCAGAAAATTTTGGTGTTGTTATTGCTCCCCCAGGTGTCGAAGCCAACACATTTGAAATTTGACCTCAGTTGGTTCAAATGTTTCAAAACTCTGCTACTTTTCACGGCTTACCCGATGAAGACCCTCATCATCACATCACAAACTTCCTCAAAGTTTGTTAAACCTTCAAAGCTAACGGAGCCTCTAGCGACGCTGTTAGACTCCATATATTCCCTTTTTCTCTTAAGGAGCGTGCTTAAGCCTAGCTAAACACCCTCTCGAATGGTTCCATTACGACTTGGGACGACCTTGTCCAAAAAATCATTTACAGATATTCATTTACAGATACTTCCCATCTGCAAAACAGTCAACTCATGACGGATATTAATCCTATACGCATGGTGAATCGTTGTATGACACTTGTGAGCTTTTCAAGGAATTGATGAGAAAATGTCAACAACATGGACTTGAAATTTAGCAACAAATCTCTATATTCTATAACAGTTTGCATCCGCAAACACGCTAAATTCTCGACTCCAACTCTGGTAGCATCTTGGGAAACCGAAGACCTAATGAAGTCTTAAGGAAAATAGAAGAAATTGCTCAAACCAGTTTTCAGTGGCACACCTCACGAAATGCCAAAGCAAAAGCCCCGGGTGCATACTCAGTTGACGACCCGACCGTGCTGAAAACCCAAATTGAGGCCTTAACCTCAAAGATCAAGAAGCTCGAGACTAGCAAATCCGCTGCGACTGTCTTAGCCTGTGAAGGATGTAGAGGCCTACACGAAAACTGGAGTTGTATAGCCGCAACGAAGGCCCCACCGAAATGGCAAACTTTGTAAGCAACCAGCCTCGCCAAAAAGGAGCATTCAACAACACTTACAACCCTGAGTGGAGAAACAATCCAAACTTTGGACGAAGAAACGGAGGAAGTAACCAACAACAAAACAAATTCCAGCTGCAGCAGCTGAAGAGTAACAAACAACTTGGCTCTTCCCGAAACTACCATGGCAATAGTTCTTGAAATGGGTCGTCACGCCTTCAAGAGTCCATCTCTCGGATGTTCGCGGAAGCCGATAAGAAGATGGAAGAAGTATTCAAAAGCAATGAAGCAGAACTACGAAACCAGCAAGCCTCCAATAAGACTCTTGAAAAACAGCTCGGACAACTTGCGAAGACCGTAAGTGAAAGAGCCATTGGCTCTCTCTCTAGTAACACTGAAACCAACCCCAAAGCCCAAGTTCATGTTATCATACTCGAAAGCCGAAGGACTGGCCCCAAGGAAGTTGCCCCAAGAACTGAAGAAACCACCTCACAACCCCGTGAAAACTCCTGAAAAGCCCGAAGGTTCCCTATCCAGGCAGACTTGCCAAAATCAAAACCGATTAACAGTTCATTAAATTCATCAACCTTCTTAAGCAGTTACACATTAACCTTCCTTTGGTCGAAGTTATTTCTCACATGTCCAAATACACTAAGTTCATGAAGGATTTTCTCACTAACAAGAGAAAGATCGCTGAACTTAACATTGTCAACCTACCGTTCCAAAAAGAGTTGCGCTAATAGGCGTATTTGAAAATGTGTTTTCGGGCTCACATATCTAAATTTCGGCGAGATAGCGTGCGGATAGGTGGAATAGAAATTCCACTCCAATCCCTTTAATGGATCCCCAAAGGCGACAGGTATAAATGGAATTTCAATCAAAGGCGCTATGACCACTGAGCGTGCCTCTCTAATAAATTCCGCCAGAAACAACTAGATACTAGCATTTTGACTATTTCATGCTCTATCAGTGGAATCTCGATCACAAACGCACTTGCAGAGCTTAGAGCCAGCATTAACCTAATGCTGGCTTCCATGTATCAGAAATTGAACCTTGGAAAACCGACACCTACCATGATGAGCATCCAATTGGCTGACAGGTCTCTTAAGTATCCTTCAGGAATCGCTGAGAACCTCCTGCTCAAGATAGAAGAGTTCATCTTTCCTGTTGACTTTATAATCTTGGATATGGAGGAAGATGTAGAGGTGCCACTTGTCCTTCGAAGACCATTCTTAGCCACCTCCCAAGCAGTGGTGACATGAGCAGCGGCACTCTCATGATCAAGTTTGGCGAAAAAGAAGCTAAGTTCGAAGTTGAAAGGAAGGTGGGTGAAAATCTAAAGGTGTGGATTGTATTGATTCGGTTCTAGCATTTGCCTATCAACAAATGGAGGGAGCCTCACCCTCACCCAACAGCATCTAGATCCAGGACTACGGGTCCTGCCAGTGGACCCATTGGACCCATAAATAAACGTTGCGCGCTCCATGGCAGCTTACCATGGACGTCTAAACTACTAGATTGACTGAATTGGCTGCATAGTGAAGAAGACATCAAAAGGACGGTTAGAATTTCGTCCCCCTTTTTATTCAAACTTTTAGGTTTAGAGTTATTATATTAGTGTAATTTTTATTTAGTAGTTCGGTTCGCCCTGTGTAATTTTAAAACTTCAAACTTGCAAGAAGAACCTTGCAAAGACACAGACAAACTTACAAGGCCTCTACTGGTATTTTACATTTTCTTTCAAGTATGTAGGTTTTATTGAGCAAAATAAACGGAGTACAACCAGAGCCAACCATACAGAACATCAGTCAGCAAGCCACGCGGTAACTTGATCAGGAGACCTTTGTGTCTAACTATGAAAGGAAACTCTGTGATCTTTCCTAAACCCTCAACTCTTTACGTTTCATAATGTTTTCTTTTTCCATAAATTACACATTGACGGCAATGTGCCATTTAAGTGTGCGGGCGACAATGCTAAAGCATCAAACTTTTCACTAGTCCATCTGGCCTTCCACAAAGTCTTTCAAAAATGGCCATAATTTTACCCTAAATATAATAATAATAATAATAATAATAATAATAATAATAACAATAATAATAAAAATAATAATAATAATAAAAATTTGTTTGTGTCTTGGTTTAAAATAGCGCGCAATATTCGCGCATAATGCGTGATGCGCTGTTGCGGTGTGATGCACGCATCGCAGCACCTGATGCGATGCGATCCTGTGATGCGGTTCAGATGCGACGATGCGTGAATTATGCGATGTTGCGTGTTGCGAGACCGATGCGCGCATCTGTGTTTTCTCTTTAATTTTTCCTGTAATGGGTCACTATTTGGGCCTGGTCACCTTTTTATTAATCTTTTTGGGCTGGGAATATACTGGCGGGAAATTTAGGCGCTAAATTAGTGATAGAAGTCAGTGATCCACACACAGTTCCACACTCAAATCTAAATCGAACCTTCACTTGCTTTTGGAAATCGCTATCGGACTTCCACTTCTGCAAAGGAAATCGAACCTGCACTTGCTTTTGGATCGTCAAATCGGACCTGCACTCGCTTTTGGATCTTCAAATTGGACCTGCACTTGCTTTTGGATCTTCAAATCGGACCTACACCTGCTGTTGAATCATCAAATCGGACCTGCACCTTCTGTTGGATCATCAAATCGCAATCGGTACTATTTCTCTCATCAAACATTCTGCATAGGACCTGCTGTAATTCTATTTCTCTCATCATTCATCAAACATTTTGCTACCTGCTGTTGCTATTCTTAGTTTGCTACAATTTGTTTATGTTCCATTGTTCCTCGTTCACCAATCATCACCACTGATCAGTTCATGAAATTTTTATCTTATTTGCTGTTTATTTTGATGTTGCTGCTTTCATATTTTGCTATTTATTTTGCTCCTTTTTTTGTTGTTTATGTTGTTTAATGTTCCATTGTTCCTCGCTCTAATAGCTACCGATTTTGATGTTGCTGCTGCTATATTGCTATTTTTTTCCTGAATTTCTGCTCGTTTTTTTTATGTTGTTGCTGTTGTATTTTGCTGCTGTGCTATTTTTTTGTTGCTGTTGATGTCTAATGACTATATTGCTTCTGTTCATAGTTTTGCTACTGATTTTAGTTCAAAATGCTATGTTTCTGCTGTGCTATTGATTTCTTTATCTCAATCTTCAATATTTTTGTTGTTGTGCTCATTTTTTTATGTTGTTGCTGCTGTTTTTTTTACTACTGTTTTTTTCTCTTCAGTTTCGTGAACTGCTGCTGTTTCAGAATTCAGTATGGCTGAATCTTCAAAACCCAAATCAAACAACCCGGGTTGGAAATATGGAACCCCAGTCCTTAACGTCCGTAATAACGTAACTTGTCATTTCTGTCAAAGGGTTATCAAAGGAGGTGTTTCTAGATTAAAACAACATCTTACCGAAGGTTCTAAGGATGTAACCCCTTGCGCAAAAGTCCCACTGCATGTAACAGAGGAGTTACAAATATACATGAAGACGGAAGAAATGGCAAAGGTTGAAAATCTTATGAACTCGACAATCAACCTTGATGATTATGATATTGATGAACAGGAAGAAGTTGAACCTAGTAGTTTGCGTAATTCCAAAAAACCAAGGGTAAAAGGTCCAATGGATGCTATATTCAATAGAATTAGGGGTGGAATACAACAAACAATCAATGAGGTTTGCAAGAAAGAGTTGCGGGAGAAAGTATGTAAAGATATTGCTAAATGGTTTTGTGATGCGGGGATAGCTTTCAATGCCACCTCCTATGATAGTTTCAAAGTAATGAATCTATTGGACAATTTGGTCTCGGGTTGAAACCATCGAGCCCCTATGAGTTGAGTGTTCCTTTACTTAACAAGGAAGTTGAAGAAGTTGACAAGCAAGTTGAGGAGAACAAGAAAGAGTGGGCGAGCAAGGGGTGCTCGATTCTATCCAATGGTTGGAGAGACTCGGTTGTCCACAAAGATATCCTAAACAAAATGGTTAACTCACCAAAGGGCTCGGTCTTTCTAAGATCACTTGATGTTTCGGATGTATCCAAAGATGCAAATTTATTGTTTGGTATTCTAGATGGAGTAGTTGAGGAAGTGGGAAAGGAAAATGTTGTTCAAATTGTAACCGATAATGCATCGGCTTACAAACTAGCCGGTAAAAAGCTTGAAGCGAAGAGGAAACATCTTTATTGGACTCCATGTGCGGCACATTGCATTGATCTAATGTTGGAGGATATTGGAAAACAAATCAAGGATGTGAAGGATTGCATAAGGGACGCTATGTTTGTAAATGGGTACATTTACAACTTTGTGGGTCTTGTTAATGTGATGAGAAAGTTCACAAATGAAAGGAACTTACATAGACCCGCAATTACTAGATTTGCCACATCTATCATCACTCTTCTCCAATTTCACAATAAAAAAAACAATTTGAGAAAAATGATTATTTCTCAAGAATGGAGAGATAGTAAATGGGCAGAAGATCCAAAAGGCAAAAAAATGGAGAGTATCTTTTTACATGAATTATTTTGGAGGAACATTAAGTATGCTCTCATAGTGGCAAGTCCTCTTGTTAATGTTCTTAGGATGGTTGATGGTGAAAGAAAGCCCGCTATGGGATATATTTATGCAGCAATGGAAAGTGCTAAAACAACCATAAAGAAGAGTTTGCATGGGAAAGAAGATTTATATGAAAAAGTTTTTGAGATCATTGATAAGAGATGGGAGTGTCAACTTCATAAACCATTGCATGCCGCGGGACACTACCTAAACCCTTCTATCTTCTATGATAATGATGAAGATATTTTGGCAAGTGAATAAGTCATGGGTGGCTTGTTTGTATGCATTGTTAGGTTGTCTCATGGAGGAGAAGAAGAACAAAACAAAATCACCTCGGAACTTACTAAATATCAAAATGTCGAAGGGATGTTTGGTAAAAGTTTGGCTATTAGTCAAAGAAATATCAAAGCTCCCGGTAAGAAATCTTAACTTATATTTTTTCTCATATAAATTATCTCCTTTGTTATTTATTGATGATTTACTTTTTTTTTCTTATCTTCTAGCGGGAATGATGGTCAACCTTTGGATCTTCAACTCCTAATTTAAGACGATTTGCCATAAGAGTTCTTAGTCTAACTTGTAGTGCTACAAGTTGTGAAAGAAATTGGGGAGTTTTCCAACATCTTCACACTAAGAAGAGAAATCGTTTGTCTCAAAAGAAATTAAATAACATGGTTTATGTTAAATTTAATCGTGCTTTGCATCGTCGACATAAACACGAGGGAACCGTCGATCCAATCTTGTTGGAGGAGATTGATGATTGCAATGAGTGGTTGATGGGTAGAATGGAAGAAGATGGTGAAGATGGTGAAAACGATGATGATCTAGTTTTTGAAGGGGAAGATTTAACATATGATACGGTTTATAGAGCTTCGGGGGCAAATGAACCGCATCATTCAACTAGAGCAACAACATCAAGAAATAAAGAGGCCCGGTCATCATCAAGAAAAGATAAAGGAAAACAAAGATCTCTCTATGATGAAAATAAGATTGACGAAGATATTGGAGTGGACAATGGGGAGGGAGGTGCAAGTGCAACCGTGCTTGATGATAATGATTTGTTGATTATTTATTAGAGTTGTGAGTTATGACGTGATTGTGAATTTATGTTTCCTAGATTTTGATTTGGACCATTATGGCTTTAAACACTTTTTATGGTTAAGTATGTTTTATGAATTTCTATATATATATATATATATATATATATATATATATAGGGGATGGATATAATGAAAACCTTTCCGAGTTTGGAAAACCGTGAAAACCAAGCTAAAAATTCGTTTTTTGTTCCGATATTTTTATGGTGACTCTGTAAGTTAAAAAGACCCCCTTTATGCAAAATAAAAAATAAAAAAACGCCTAGTAATTTTTTTTTTTTAAATATTTTATAACCGATGTTACATATGTAACATGTACCATGTTACATATGTAACATCGGTTATAAAATATTTAAAAAAAAAAATTACTAGGCGCTTTTTTTATTTTATTGCATAAAGGGGGTCTTTTTAACTTAGAGAGTCACCATAAAAAAAATCGAAACAAAAAACGAATTTTTTAGCTTGGTTTTCACGGTTTTCCAAACTCGAAGAGGTTTTCATTTTATCCTTCCTCTATATATATATTTAGTATTTTTTTTAAATGACGCATCGGAAACGATGATGCGCCCGCATCACGCATCACGCATCGGATTTTTTAATCAACCACATCGCAACGCATTACGCCATTTAAAACCAAGGTTTGTGTTTTGCAATCTTATGAATAAAAACAGTGTTCTCCAAAGAGAAGAGACTCAAAAGTCCATTAGAATTGTTCGAGTATGCATTGAGATATTTTTGGGTACAGCAAGTAGAAAACAAAGTTTATTTTTATAAAACTTGTACTTAAAACCCTTTTTCACGTTGTTTGTGTGATTTTGAGCCTAATCACATGTACATACTTAACATGCCCATTTCTTGTCAATAACATTGTGAGAAACCAAGTGATTAACAAGCCAGAACTTGAACTTGGTAAGGATATACCCCCAAAACGGATAAAGTTCAGAACAATATTCACATGATTGAGACACTTAGGATTTTACCCATTTTTCTTCTTCTTTACCTATTTTTCTATCCCCTAACAAAAAACATTTACCCCTAACGAACCACTTTGAGCCTATCCCCTGATTTGTTTAAACACCAGCAATTTATTTGCAAATAAACCTGCCAGTCAAAAATAGCCTTTTTATTTTAAACCCAATTTATTTTCGGAAAAATATAATCTTTTATGAAAATATCAAAATAAATAACTTTTTGTTGTTACCTTCCCATACATAATCCTGAAAAAGGATGAAACGTTTGACCCCAAAAAAAATTAGTCTTGAATGTTCTGGCAATAAAAAGAGCAAGCCAAAAAGCTCTTAGAAATACATTAGGATTTTCAAGTCACAGCAATAAAGATTTTCATAAAAAGATGATATTTTGCAATTTTCGCCACTTTTTATCCTAACAACATCCATACCTTTAGCCCCAGCCTACTCTTACAACCTTTTAAGCCTTCATGAAGTGTATGTGGATTCCAGCGAGATCGGTGGAGGTTTGATTCCTTAACAAGCCTATGACTCATGGTACTCGACGAGCAACGGCTAATTTTGAGGCTGCGATCGAAGAAATTAGTAGGAACCAACGGATAACATGGGATACAATTTCACCAACCAAGCAAGATCCGAAGAGCAACCCGACCTGTTAGAGGATACAGTTACACCACCTACAACGAAGTAGAGATCCAAAATTCACCACTCAAGGTGCTAATCTTGAGTTAGCAATGGAAATGATATTCTCCACTAGGTAAAATTATCATACTATGTTTTTCAAAGGTAATTTCTCTAAGTTCTCATTCGGAAATATGGAGTTTTGTACAAGAAAGAGAAATTACAACTACCCCACTATTCCATGTGCCTAACCTTTAAGAAAACACAATTGACTAGGACTTCAACCAACAACTCACGTGCATAAAAGGAAATTACATTAAAAATAAATAAACAAAACAAACTGCAGGTAGATATGGCAAGTGGGTTGATGCTCTTTTAGTCGTTGAGGCCTGCTGAATCAATCAGCCCAACACACACACAGTTGACCCATATGTTGACCCATATGTTGGGCTGTTTGATTCAGCAGGCCTCGGCGACTAAAAGAATACCAACCCACTTGCCATATCTACCTGCAGTTTGTTTTGTTTATTTCTTTCATCGACTTCAATCCCATTGGCAGACACCACATAACCCAAAAAAATGACTTGAGGAGTAAAAAATGACACTTTTCTTGGTTCCCATATAACTTTTCCCGAGCCAGCAGTTCAAAAACTTGTAAATGGACCGTGTGTTCTTTATAAGATCGACTATAGACCAGGATGTCGTCGAAATAAACGATGACAAATTTAATAATAAAGGGCTTTAAGGTCTAATTCATCAAATTCATCAATCGCATGAAGGTACTAGGAGCGTTTAAGAGTCCAAAAGGCATAACGAGCCACTCATATAGGCCCTCCTTGGTTTTGAAGGCGGTCTTCCATTCATCATATTCAACAATAGGAATCTGATGATAACCACTCCTCAGATCTATTTTTGAAAATATGTTGGCACCATATAATTCATTAAGCAGATCATTGAGGCGAGGGATCGAAAATCAGTATCTGATGGTAATTTTATTGATGGCTCTGCTATCAATACACATGCACCACTCGCCATTCTTCTTGGGTACCAAAAGAGTTGGCACAGCACACGGACTAAGAGACTCCCGGATGAGGCCCTTGGCTAATAACTCGTCAACCTACTTGCGAATTTCGGCTGTTTATATCGGATTGGACTGTAGGCTGGTTTGTTCCCAGAATGAGATCAATTTTTATGTTGGATGTCACGTAAAGGGGGTAAACCTGGAGGGATCTGTGCTGGAAAAACATGACTGTAAGTTTGTAATAAAGGTTTAGCCAAAGGGTGTAACTCTAGTGGAGCGGAATCACAATCATCATCCAAACCCATCAAAATGAGTTAGTTGTGTTGATCAAACTCGTGCAGCTCAGAAATCATTAAGGTGGTGAGAGACGGTTGTGATGTCGGACTTTTTGTTAGAGAAGATATAAAATATCCTTAAAAGAGAAAGGATAAGGAAATCTGTACGATTTATAGATTTCTGTATTCGTACAGAACTACTCCGGAATTTCCGAAGTACTTCTGTACAGACCATCTTCTACAGAAATCCTCAGTTCTGTAAAAGGCTTCTAATGGGAAGCATCACTTGTCTTCAAAAAAGAGTCCTGAAAGAGTTCTGGACTATCAGAAGATAAAGTTTACGAGAAGAGCAAATCTGCCTTTGTGTGAAGAACAAGTAAGGAAGCATGCCAATATTGTTAAAAAGCCCCTCACGGGACCTAACACTTTTATTGATAGGGACCATGGGAGTGAGGGTAATCTTTACGTTATTAAAACAAAGAGAATAGGTGTTTTTGTAGCCAACGTGTATTACCCTTGGATCAAATAACCATGGACGACCTAAGATGAGATGACAAGCATCCATGGGAATCACATCGCACCAAATCTGAACCTGATATACCTGACCGATGCTCACCGAAAGTAGAACGCGGAGTGAAACTCGAATTCCCTTTCTCTAGTTGAGCCACAGAATTACATAGGGCGGGTGTGGCTGGGTGGTTAGGCCAAGTTTGGAAATAAGTGTTTGAGAGGTAGCATTAGCACAACTGCCACCGTGGATGATAACATCACATACTTTATTTTCGATCGTACAACGGGTGTGAAAGATGGCTTCTCTTTGCAATTGTTCTTCCTCTCATTACCCGTCAGAATTCTGTGAACAACCAGGAATTCTCCTAATTCCTACGTCAGGCCCTAGAATTGCCTCTTCCAGGTCGAATTAAATTGGGAGTTCGTTGTCTCCATCTTCATCAAATTGAGGGGCATCGGCAAGCTCATACTCCCTGAAAGTGATAACTCGTCTATTAGGGCATTCGGAGGCTATATGTCCCAATCCTTGGCATTTAAAGCAGCGACGGGGGCGCTTGTGACGGGGGTGCTTTTGGGAGTGGATTAATGGAAGAGGTGGAAATGTTATTGGTGGCTGATGAAGTTGGGTAGTCGGGTCTGTTTGGGGTAGTAGGAGTAATGGGCTTAGAATAGGTAGTGGGTTTAGAGAAGGTCTTTTGAGCTTCATTGGAGTAAGTGGGGGTTTTGGTGTTGGGCTTTTGGACTTTAAATTTTCCCCTGGATTTCTGCTGCCCTTCGACCTTATGTGCTAGCTGGACTAATACCGATAACGAGGAATAAGGTTGGAGTTCGACTATATTGCTTATACGATAATCCAGACCACCTATGAATTGGACTAAAGTTTGAGGATCGTCTTCATCTAGATTACATTTCATCAGCAAGTATTCAAACTCCTGGGAATATTCCTCAACATATCTGCCTATTTGTTTGAGGCCATGTAGCTTAGAAAAAATCTCTTGGAGATAATAAACAGGAAGAAATTTGGATTTGAGAAGTTGCTTCATCTTGTGCCAAGTCTTAACCTTCTCCTTCCCTTGTCTCTCTCATTTTTGAACATACATTCGCCCACGAGGTTGATGCATACTTATGGAGTTTTAGGGCTACCACTTTAACCTTCTTCTCATTGGAAGTTTGTTTGTAATCGAAAACCATTTCAACTGTGCCATTCAACGAATTAACCCGGATCTATTCTCCCATCATATTCCGGGATGTCCACCTTAATATCGTTATGGACTGTAGTTCGCGAGCCCCGCTGACCAAAAACATTATATTCATCATCAGAAGAGTAATCATCTCCTTCATCGTCCCGCCGACGACGTGGCGAACGTTCACGACATTGCTATAACGCCAGGGTTAGTTCATTTACTTGTTCGTGCAACTCTTTCATCTTCTGTATGGTGCGATCTTCGGGTGCCATAATATACTGAAATAATCACAAAAACAATGAGAATACAAGCCTAGGCTTTGATACCAAATGATGGTACACGACGAGCAACAGCTAATTTTGAGGTTGTGATCGAAGAAATTAATAGGAACCAACGGACAACATGGGATACAATTTCACCACCCAAGCAAGATCCGAAGAGCAACCCGACCCGTTAGAGGATACAGTTACACCACCTGCAACGAAGTAGGGATCCAAAGTTCACCACTCAAGGTGCTAATCTTGAGTTAGCAATGGAAATGATATTCTCCAGTGGGGAAAATTATCATACTATGTTTTTCAAAGGCAATTTCTCTGAGTTCTCATTCGAAAATACGGAGTTTTGTACAAGAAAGAGAAATTACAACTACCCCACTATGCCAAGTGCCTAACCTTTAGGAAAACACAATTGACTAGGACTTCAACCAACTACTGACGTCAATATAAAGGAATTTACATTAAAAATAAATAAACAAAACAAACTGCACGTAATATAAAGGAATTTACATTAAAAATAAATAAACAAAACAAACTGCACGTAGATATGGCAAGTGGGTTGGTGCTCTTTTAGTCATTGAGGTCAATCAGCCCAACACGGCTAACCCATATGTTGCTGATTGGATTTTTGAATGTAATGGCTAGCGACCGTTGGTCCAGTAGCTCGGGTCCATCAATGACCATTGCTTGCTTTCACTTTGGTACGAGTGACTACTAAAAGTACGTACATATACTAATCCCGAGAGTCGAGTGATATCTTGTGAGGTGTATATGTTAGTAGGCTTGTTACAGCTTTTAATATTTCAATAAAAATAGAATAAACAAATCAATTGGAGAAAAAAGGGTCGAAGTAATTGGAGAATAGGCTTTTAAACACAGGACCAAAGCACACAGATTTAAAATTCACTTCTACCAATTCCTCGGGTATTACATGCCTCGGTTATCACGTTTTGCTTGAGGAGATGCAAAAGTTCAAGTATGGGGATGTTTAATGTGCACTGAATTATACATATTTTTACATCATGCTGTGACTTATATTTAACTTGTTTTGATTTTTTTTGTCGCTGGATAATCAGTGCATGATTGTATTTTACAAGCAGATGATTTTCTTTTGTCTTAATTATTTATCCTTCATTTGTTTTGTTTTTGACTTAATTGCTAGATAATTGATAACCTAGGAAAAACCAGTCCACCCATTTACTCCAATATGACTATATTTTAACCCACAATACACTCGTCTACTTTTTCATAGCGCAGGATTCAAGAATAAAGTTAGTTTTTCTTCTAAATCACAACTTCTGTTAGTTTTTCTTCTAAATCACAACTTCTTTGTAGTTTCTTATACGAAGTGTTTCTTTCTTCAAAACCAAAGCAACAACATTTACGTATACATTTTATTTGTTTAAACATTTGGTATTGCTTTTGATCCTTTGGTATTGTTTTTGAAGTCTTGATGTTCAAAATGTGTGTGTGTGTGTAATATATATGTTCTCTATGTGCTCCATTATTTCTTCATGCTAGCGCCTAGGCCCTGTGCCAGACCAAACCGACTTGAGTGCACCTATCGCCTTTGACAACATAGGGTAATGTTTTTTAGTCTCCTTATGGAGGTGGTTTTGGTGTTTCTAAATAATGAGTACTTTTCAGATGTGGGGGACATTTTTAGGTGTTTCTGGATCTTTTTATTGTGGATGGTCTAATTTAATCAAGAACACATCAAATCAAGAATAAAACTTGTTTAAACACATAGCCATGAAATGTCTCCTGTGAGGCTTGAACTTCATTCCATTTAGTTAGATGTTTAAATTCCTTCTTAGTTTCAGATCAATGCAAGTAGTATGGAGCAAAATTAACAATTTAACATGACTTGAAGTGATCCGAAGCATTCAACCCCATGGGTACAAACCCTAATTTCAGAGTACAATAGTAAAAAAAATAGCTTGCATAATTAACTAATTCAATAACACAAAATTATCTAAGAAACAAGGTGGGGTTAATAGGGCGTAACCTGTGATGAGAGAGGCCCTTTTGTAGAAAGCTCGTCGCGAACGAGATCGCCGGTGGCGATATGAGGAACACCGAGGAGTTTAGAGAGGCGGCTGGCGTAGGTGCCCTTTCCGACGCCGGGGCAGCCGAGAAACACCCACTGCACGTTCCTTCCGTAGCTAGAAGCCGTTGACGGGGACACTGCGCCAATTTCCGACGATGATGAAGAATAAAACCTACGAATCGTGGTCGATTTGGCTCTGACTAGACGCTGGACTACCGCCATGGATGACGAGAAAACAAAACACGCAGCAAGTAAAAGTGTGTCTGAAGATGAAGAAGAAGAAAAGGGTTTGCTTTGTTTGAAACATGTGGAGACTCACCCGCGTTGCGGCGAGTTTTAATCACGGGTTGACCCGTACGTGATAATAAGACTATCCACACTAGTAAACCAATCCAACCCAATCTCTCATTAAAAAAATAGTTTTTCTCTCCTCCATCTAAGGTTAATTGCAATGGTTTCGGGGAGGAGGAATCGGGAGGGTTCGGGGGAGTTCGGTGGATCGGGTGCTGAGAACACCATTGCGGGTGTCTCGGGTCCCCGATCGGGGAAGGGGTTTGGGTCCCGACCTTGAGAAGGAAAAACGGGAAAGAGAGAGAGTGGGATTGGGAGGGTTTTTATGGGGTGTTTGGGAGAGTGGGAGAGTGGGAAACCATTGCAATTAAAATGGGAAAAATGGGAAGGGGTGGGAATGATGAGGTGGCACCAAAAATGGAGTGGGGATTGGGAATGGGAAACCATTGCAATTAACCTAAACAATCCAATCTAATTCATTTTTCCACCCACACCAACAATCCAATCCAATCCAACATTTTATTATAAATATATGGTTTTATATTATATAATACTTTTTAATATATTATATAACTTTTTATTTCTGAATAAATAAATTATATATATATACAATGAAATTTAGGATGAATAGTAACATTTGCATTTTTCATAGTTTGGTCACGAAAGTTTCAGTGTTTGACATTTTTTTACTTTAAGTTTTAATACTTTGTTTTTTTTTTCTTTAATGAAGTTTGGCATATTGACATTTTCTACCCTAAACTTTAACATTTTGTTTTTTTTCTTTAACGAAATAGTAAACTTTAGGTTTTCATAGTTTAGCCACATATGTTTCATACTTTTAAAGTTTTTTTGTTTTAAGTTTTGTGGTCTTATACTTTAGCCGCTAAACTTTTAACTTTTCTACTTCCGTGTTTTAGTATACTTTTATAGTTATATACTTTCACCACGAGACTATTAGACTTTTATGTTTTATACCCCGACCTTAACTTTTTAACTTTTGTTTTTTAAACGTTTTTTACTTGAACTTCTGTTGTCTTCTACTTTGGTTACGGAACTTTTAAATTTTCTACTTTCGTTTTTCAGTATGCTTTTATAATTTTATACTTTCACCACGAGACTTTTAGACTTTTACGTTTCATACCCCTTAACTTTTAACTTTCGTTCAGCATACAAATTCAACCCCGCAGCAACGCGCGGGGTGGTAAACATCTCGTTAGTTATATATAATTAAAAATATTTTTTTTAAAGATAGAAAATAAAAATTATTTTACATTACAAACATACTTAATAAAAAGGATAAACTAAGTTACAATTTTAATTATTCATCAATGAAACACACACTTACGAAAAATGATAAACCAAGTTACAATTTTAATTATTCGTCAATGGAACGGTTTTGCCACACATGCTCAATTAGATCGTTTTTTTAAAGTGATGTGAGTCTCTCTATTGCGAAGTTGTGCCCTATTGGTCATGTATCTTGATAGGTCTGCAATTCGCTCCATAGAGAACTGAACATGTTCATCATCTTCAGTAGTTAGAAATTCAGATGGATCGTAATAGTGAAGATACGTGTCGTGTTCATCCTCAACGATCATATTATGAATGATTATACATGCATTCATAATTTTTCCCATCATCTCCTTGTCCCACACAAGACATGGGTGTCGAAGAAATGCAAACCGTGCTTGTAGAACTCCAAATGCTCGTTCAACATCTTTTCTAACCGCCTCTTGTTGCTTAGCAAATAACTTGTGTTTTCGAAGTTAGGGAGCATTTATTGATTTGACAAAGGCGGCCCATGAAGGATATATACCATCAGTAAGATAGTATGCCATATTGTAATCTCGACCATTCACAGTGTAACTCACATTTGGTGCTCGCCCTGATAATACATCATCAAAAACGGGAGATCGGTGGAGAACGTTAATATCATTGCATGAACCTGGAGTTCCAAAGAATGCATGCCATATCCATAGGTCATATGATGCGACGGCTTCTAATACGATTGTTGGTTTACCGCTTCTACCTGCATATTGCCCAGCCCAAGCCGATGGGCAATTTTTCCACTGCCAGTGCATGCAGTCAATGCTCCCTATCATTCCTGGAAAACCACGCTCTTCTCGAACATGGAGCAACCTTGCTAAATCATTTTGGTTGGGTTTTCTAAGGTAGCATGAAATGACACCTTCAACAAAATTTGTAAGAGCATTCCTTGTTACAGTTTCACTTATTCTCAGGTATTCATCTTGTGCATCAGCTGATGTCCCATAGGCCAGCACCCGCATAGCTGCGGTATATTTCTACAAGGGTGACAGACCTTTTGTACCTGTGCAATTACGTCTTTGTTGAAAATATACATCATTGGCTGTAACGGCAGCCACTATACGTAGGAATAGAGGTCTTCGCATTCGAAATCTCACCCGAAAGGTTCTTTCATCATACGTTGGTATTTCAGCAAAGTAGTCTTTCATCAAAAGTTTCTCACCCTTCTCACGCTCCCGATCACAGTACCTCCTTCTAGTTGTATGAGGACGATCTCTTATCGTCATTTATGGCATGTTTATGAGTAATTCACTAATGATTTCATCAGTTTGACGATTTCGTTGAACAAATCGTGCTTCCCATTCCTCATACTCACTCAAGTTAGATGAATCAGAACTCTCTGATGAAATCTCACTATGAGACATTTTCAAATATATTATAATTGAAGAGTTATGGTTGATAAAAAGTATGATACATATTCTACTCCATTTATACAAGAAATCATAAAGATAATATCTGATTTGTTGATCTAAAAAAATCCAAGCATCCAGTAATATTCTGACACGTGGAAAAACTTGATTTTATCTTTTTAATATGAAGATAATATCTGATTTGATTATCTATATAGAATCCAAGCATCCAATAATATTCTGACACGTGGAAACCCCTGATTTTATCTTTTTAATATGAAGATAATACCTGATTTGATTATCTATATAGAATCCAAGCATCCAATAATATTCTGACACGTGGAAACCCCTGATTTTATCTTTTTAATATGAAGATAATATCTGATTTGATTATCTATATAGAATCCAAGCATCCAATAATATTCTGACACGTGGAAAACCCTGATTTTATCTTTTTAATATGAAGATAATACCTGATTTGATTATCTATATAGAATCCAAGCATCCAATAATATTCTGACACGTGGAAAACTCTGATTTTATCTTTTTAATATGAAGATAATATCTGATTTGATTATCTATATAGAATCCAAGCATCTAACAATAATATTTTGACAAGTGGAAAATCATGATTTTTAACAAAGTAGATAATCAAATCAAATACATAATAAAATATTTTACACATACTAGACGGATAAAACCTTACACATACATGAATAACAAGTAGATGATCAAATATTTTACAAATGCATTAGAAAGACATACTGGAAATAAAACCTTAGACATACATGAATAACAAGTAGATGATAAAATATTTTACAAATGCATCCTTTGAATAACATCTAGTTTCCATAAAACTTTGACATTAGAAAACATTTCATGTTTTCTTCTTCAATCGACAAGTCCATCCTTTGTAACAACGTGTTAAGATGAAGAAGCTCCATTTTCTTTATCTCAAGTTCTTCCTTCTTTTGTTCTCTTTCTTGCTTCTTCCGTTCCCTTTCTTCTCTTTTGAGTTCCTTTTGTTGGTCTAACTCGATTCTTTTTTTCATGACTTCAACTTCATCACCTCGAGCAAGCCTTAGTGCACGAAGTTCTTCAACAAATTCATTAGAAGCCTGACCTTTTCCCTTTTTTTTGTTGCATCTCTACCGAATGGACGTCCATTAGAAGCAACACTTTTCGGTGTTTCTGTGTTGGAATAGTCACCTTCTTCGGTAGTTCTTGATCTTTTTGCACTATCACCGCTTTCTTCATTATCCTCTTCACATTCGACACGAGGGCGTGTTGTGTCACGACTAACCTGTAAACTCCATTTGGGGTGCTTACACATAACGTCATTAAAAACAACATAGTCCGAAAACTTACCTCTCCATGTTTGCTCATAAATTATATGAGCGTTACGCTCAATATCGGTTTGGCTCATTCCACTTCCTCCCTGACGATACGCCTCCTGGTACGCAGAAATCCACATGTTGGCATTTTTATTAAGTCGTGATTCACGACCTTTCATTTCATTTTCATTCCTCATACCAAGCTTATCTGGATTTTCTGCCCGAGTTTCATCGTAGCATTTCTTTACTCGTGTCCAAAATGATTCTTTTTTCTGGTTTTTGCCACGAGTGGCATCTTCGCTAACTATACACCATGCTGACATTAAAGCAACATCTTCGGCAGCTTCCCATTGCCTGGTTCGTGATTCATCGTGAGTATTTTGTGAAGTGTGGGGACTTTGAGTGATAGGAACTTCACTTGAATTTGAAAAAAACTTAGAGGTATCATAGTATTGAGTATTTGGATAATCTGCAGAATTTCCAATATCAAAAGTATTTGAAAACGAAGGATCCATTCTAAAAAAATAAGATCAAAAGAGGTTGTATGTGGGAGATAGAGAATGAAAAGTTGATATGTAAATGTCTATGTTGATAGTTTATTTATATAGAAAAAATTCAAGAATTTTGATATTTTTTATTTTATCATATCAGATAATGTTAGATCTTGTGGATAATATTGATCTAATAGCAATATAACGAACCAATAATACAATGCCATGTGGCTGATAAGATAACAATTTTGATCTTAATAGATCTTCAAGAATTTTCTTTTATTTAAATATATTTATCTTATATTAAAAACGCGTTTTTGAAACATCTCCGTTTTTAATAAATTTTATATCGGGGTGTTCATAAAAAAAACTAAACAAGAATGCGTGTTTAGATTTTTAAAAAATGTTAAATATTACAAGTTTTGTAAAAAAATAAAGATTCTATAAAATTTATAGATTTATTTAATATTAAAAATACGTTTTTTGAAACATCTCCGTTTTTAATAAAATTTATACCGGGATGTTCACAAAAAAAAAACTAAACAACAATATGTGTTTAGATTTTTTTTTAAAAATAAAATATTACAAGTTATTTAAGAAATAAGACATTATATATATTAAATGAATTAGTATGAAATAAAAAAGAAAAATTAAAATAAATATAAAGCCACTAAAAAAGCTCCACGTGGAAAGTTGATATGCCATATTTGGATCGTGATCTCGATCGGTGGAGAGAACCGATCGTTGGGTTTTTGGGCTTTTTTCTTTTTTTTTAATTTGGTCCCACCAATCTCACGAACTGATCACTAGTGTGAGTAGTCTAAGCGGTTGTGACTAGCTTAAGATCTGAGTAAAGGCAGTGAAAACAAATCTATCTATATATCTATACTATATAATAAACACAAGTTTTTAATCTGTAGGTGGCACAATTTAAGGTGTGCCACTAATAAACACAAGTTTTTAATGTGTAGGTGGCACAATTTAAGGTGTGCCACTTAGAATTAGCTAGTGTCATTTTTATAGATTTTTGAATTAAAAAAATAAATGGTATTTACAAAAAGGAAAGATCTTATATTAAAAAAACAAAAAATTAAATTATTTCCATACAAAATTATCCATATTTGTTTTACAATACCATAACTTTGATTTATCACATCTTCTTCATTTCTCAATGAAAATTTGATCCGTAAATTGCTTTGGATTCGTGAAAGAAAACCTAACAAAACTAGATACATATTGCTTAGGTTTCGATCAACGAATTATGGTGTACGAATCAAAATGCAAAGTCGTGACTTTCTAAACCCACCATTGATGAACTTAAACTCCAATTCGATCATTCGTTTAATTGTTAGAAAAAAACTTTCATCTTTTAATTCGTTTAACTTTTTTTTATATCACAGCATCGGGTATTTACCCGGGACACTAACTAGTTTATTTAAAAGACAACGAAACACTAGTAATAAAAACCACACCTTTATATTAAAAACTGAGCGTAAAAAAAAACAGATGTTTCTTTAGAGGCATCATATCATAAACGTGCAATAGCTAAGTTGCACATGCCATGGGGGCAAACATAGAAAACAAAATGCTATCCTATTTTTATGGAGTAGCCCAACCACAATTCTCACTTTAAAATGTATATATTGATTTTCCTTTTGATGGAGCAATTCAGAGAATTTAATTTATGGCATTGACTTTATATATTAAAAAGTCCCACAAAATGCCATTTATATATTGACTTTCACTTATTAATAAGTGTTGTAAAACGGTGTGTAACACATGTCCTTTTATTGAACATCAGGTCGTTTGTAGCCCTCCAAATCCTTTCTAAGGTAACCAACGCTATCGAATGGATGCACTGTTTCCGTCTCTTATCTCCATCCGAAACCTGGTGTAAATTGAGCACCTATTAACTTTATATAAAATGTAATTTTCAAAGTCAGACAACAAAAGAAAAGGAAAAAAAAAACCAAAAGCGCATGCATTGAGAAATTAGAAAAAGAATACATCCAGTTATTCAAATTACTGAGAAATTAGGAAAAAATGATAGCCAACACCTCAAACAGGTACTCATAACCAGAAATCCAAGAAGAAGACGCAAAAAAACAATGCATATATTTTTACTTTGTAGGAAATGATTTTACATAAGTAACAAAAAATTTACAATCTCAAAGTGATTGAACATTTACTTGGATAACCACAAAACCTAACATTAAAACATGGACAGGAAAGTAGATTAGTATCAGCTTAGTAGCAGCTTAACAACAACCTCTACCCCAGTTTGAATACTAAAAAAGCAAGTTATCCCCGCGGATAATTGCCGCTAAATCAGGTAAAAATGGTAATGGAATAACCAGACGATCTAAGTATAAATGTGAGGTTTTATTGATTTTCTAGTGAGAGAAAGTATACAAACGCATGTGTAATGCTAAAGTTACAAATGACATCCGACCCCTAATCTATACAATCCTTCGAGTATTTATAGGCTTTGGTCTTGATTCCTCAGCCACGCATCTGCCTGAATCCTGCAAAACACTTCCAAAAGAAGCACATCTGAAGGACTTGGAAGTAAGTGGATGGATGTGTATAACACATCCGAATTATCCTTTACTTCATCAAGTCCCCCAAGTCTATTAAGTGAAAAACTGAGGTTAATAGACTTGCATTGGATTCTAAGAGTCTTTACACATCCGACATATATACCCATCGGTTCTGACATTTTCGGCGAATAAGCCAGCACATAAGTACTCATCAATTGCGTGTGTCAAGTCCCACACCAATTTTGTTTCCCGTCACATCAATCAGTTAATGGCGAGAATCTTTTCAAAATTTAAAATTTTCTTTTCCTTTTTATAAAATTTATTTTTCTATTTTTACCCTTTTGTAAACCGTTTAGACGCTCCCTTATTTATACCCACTTACCTTTCCTCAAAAATATTTACCACAAAACCTGCAACTTTCTCCAACCGCTTCGTATCATCTCCGTGATATTCTTCCCATTAAGGTCAGTTTTCTTCCCCCTCTTTTTATCTCGGCCTTTTTTCACTTTATTTCCATGGCGACAACAAAGAAACCTTCATCTAAACATAACCTCTCAATTTCTTATCCGAAAATCTCCCAAGAAGAACTGGATGAATTTGTGAAAGAATTTTTCATCCCAAAAAAACCTAAACCTTGTTCTCGGTACCGAGGGTAAACCAATTCATCCTTTCCTAGAAAAGAAATTTTGGCTATACTTGGATTCCATCCGACTAGCCAATTATCGTATCCCATTTACCCATTTTCTTCTTGAAGCCCTAAGTTTCTTTGAGATCCACTTATCACAATGCAACCCTCCTGCCCTGGCAATCCTCAACCATTTTGAACTAACATGTCGCGCACTTAACCTAGAACCCCAACTAATCCTTTTTCGAGCATTCTATCGCCTTACGATGTCTGGCGATTGGTACACTTTTGAGAAAAGAAGAGATGTTTCCCCCTTATGCACCAAAACCCCCCCTCGAACCGCCATTGGAAAGAGCAATTTATCTTTCTTGATGACTCCTGTCTTCCCACCACTATGGAGTGGCGTGATATCAGAATAGCAGTTCGTGATGTTATTCCCAAGAAAAATGATGTGGATCAACAGGCTTACGAGCCCGTTAGCAAATTCATTCATCCCATCCGAAAAATTCCTGAAGAAATACTAGTAATCGCAAAGATTAGCAGTAAATGGCCCTATCCCCACATGCAACCTGTTATCTTTCTTGACAAAGAAAGTGCGTAAAAACTACAAACAACTATATTACCATATCCATCCTTCTCTTTTATACTTCGATTTAACATTTATATTTTGCTTTTCTTTTTCTGTAGTAATGGATCTTTCTGGTGCACTACGCTTGAAGGACATTAACGTGATTAGGTTTGGCAAAACATTAACCTCAAAAGATGCTACACCTCCACCAAATCAAGGCACTTCCGACACCGGACCCAATGAGGCAGAGGTTACGCATCCAGAAAGTGAAGACCACGAGATAATTGAATTACCTTCAAAAGATCCCCAACCTCCATCTCCTACTCACCAAAGAAAAAGGAAAAGAGCAGCCAAGCCTAACAGAGACATTTCTGATTTAGATGATGATCATGCACCGAAAAAGGTTCGAAAGTCTCCAGTTAAAGTTTCAACTGTCGTGGAAACTCTATCAGAACACCTTGGTGGCGAAATCCCTCGAGACACACCATCACCTATTTCCGAAGAAGCAACGGCATCTAACCGAAGCCCTCCCAGTCTTGCCCATATGGTCTCCAGCACTTTTGATGACTTTTTGCGATCTCCCTGTCAAACAATAGACCTTACCGATGTTTCTCCTTCCTCACGGGTTCCTTCACAAGTGTCTGAACCCATCTAAACTATATCACCCACTTTAGTTTCCTCACCCATTACTGATACCTCTGCATTTGCAAACCCTTTCGCATCGAGCAGCACCCCCGGCCTTGGCAACACACTTCCGCTAGTCAGCTTTACTGATGCACTTTGGATACGCAATGAAGCCAAACTGGTTGCATCCCACAACAACTCCACTTTCGGTCTTGACGAACTTTTCATCCCAACCTGGAACATCACCAACGGAGACAGCTTAGCAGATCCATCTTGTGCTAAAGATTTTTTCCTGAAGACCATAAGCCCTTGTGATGTAAGGCGGTCTCAAGAACTTCCTGTCCCCGAGTTTGCTTCCAAAATCATTTCCAACTATGCTAGTAGCAATGTTATTGATGAGGATAGGTCAAGACCGGACATGCAAGTGTCCTGGCATCTACACTTCCGATGGTAAAGATCCCGAGAGCAAGTGTCACACAGAGAATGAGCTGGAAGTGATGTAGTTGCAGATGGACAAGATGCAAGTGCATCCGACCAACTCATGAAGATGCGACTTCAGAGGCTCTATAAATAGTTCTTTCACTCATTTGCAATGTAACTTCTAATTCCAGAAAATACACATTTACTGTGTGTTTCTCCCAATTGTAAACAAATACTTGAGATATCAATAAATTTCTAGATTCATCGATTATTCTTCTTAGATTAGCTGGTTCCTAGTTGAGTCGTGATCTCTCATTTACGCACGGTGAGATTTTGTGATTCATCAATTGGCGCCATCCGAATTCTCAGGAATTGGTGAAAAATGGAGAAGCAATCGGATGAGTCAGTGAAGAAGAAGTCCATTTTTGACCTTGAAGGAACACCGAAGAACATTCATAGTTCGAAAGGATCAGCTGGAAAACTCAGTGAGAAGGTTTCAGTGTTTCGTTTACCAAATCAGTCCGACGATAATCCGTATTCGGATCATGATGATGAAGACGATAATGCGGATCCGAATAATGCTGTAGAGATTTTGCGAGGTTTTGATCGAGATTTCCTGATGAGAAATTTGCAGATCCTGAAGCAGTTAAGGGACAAGGAGAAGCGTGAGCAGTGGTTGCAGGAAGTTCGCGCCACTCTGAAATTCACTCCAGAAAAGGATGCTGCAAAAACTACCGATTTGAAGGATCTGGATGATCTTCTAAATGAAGATCGTACAATTATCA
Organism: Deinandra increscens subsp. villosa; assembly: GCA_039602395.1. Taxonomy (NCBI): domain Eukaryota; kingdom Viridiplantae; phylum Streptophyta; class Magnoliopsida; order Asterales; family Asteraceae; genus Deinandra; species Deinandra increscens. The sequence goes on from JBCNJP010000012.1 coordinate 52,718,631, forward strand.
AACAGTCAAAATCATCAGGTATCGATTTTAACGCTTTGATCAAGTAGCGAAATTAGTTTTTGAAAACTTTTGATCGATACGCATATTTTGGATCGGAAAAATTAATTTGAATTTGCTTAATTCAAAAGTTCATGATCAATTGTTGATTTGGTAATTTGATGCATTTTGATCCTTGTGATATGATAATGGTTTAATGATGATGTGAAATCCTTATGAATGGATACACAATTGAGGATCATATGGTGAACTATGAAATCTGGAAATTCGATGAATGAATTCCGGATGAAGATTTGAAGATTCAAAGAGGCTCTCATGAAGATTGCCTAAAAAATCTGGAAAATCATAAGAACAACAATTAAGGCGGGAAAACCTTCTTCAAATTTGAATTTCAGAAAATTCAAATGCACACTCATAAGTTGAGTTGTAAAAAAAAAAAGGAAGATAGAGAATGAGATACAGATGTCCACTTCCGAGTAAGTCACGTGTGCGTCGGAAGTGGTGTCGATATGATCTTTCAAAAAATTGATATTACGATGAAGACTTCCGAGTAAGACGTACGCGCGTCGGAAGTGCTTATGATAACAAATGAAGACTTCCGAGTAAGACGTAAGCGCGTCAGAAGTGCTTATGATAGTAAGTGAAGACTTCCGAGTAAGACGTACGCGCGTCGGAAGTGCTTATGATTAGCAAATAAAGACTTCCGAGTAAGACGTACGCGCGTCGGAAGTGATTATGATAGCAAGAGAAGACTTCCGAGTAAGACGTATGCGCGTCGGAAGTGCTTATGATTAGCAAATAAAGACTTCCGAGTAAGACGTACGCGCTTCGGAAGTGATTATGATAGCAAGAGAAGACTTCCGAGTAAGACGTATGCGCGTCGGAAGTGATTGCAATAAGATCTCTTGTGAAGATTAATACTGTATGACACTTCCGAACTAATTATACTTGTGTTGGAAGTGTCGTCCTGAAATACCTCATACAAGAGGCGAATGTGATCAATTCTAAATGAGCTATAAATGCTATGATTGAATTATAACATTAAGACCTTAATCTTTGAAAAAGGCATTGATCTTATTCTGACCTATGGATTTTATGACATCAGGAGAAAAGGATGTATTCGTGCCTTATTTTCCTGCTTCAATGCAAGAGCATTCTAAGTTTCAGAATTGGATCGCAAATGCTAAGTTTCCAGCAAAGCTAAAGATGCCAACTTCTGTAAAGAAGTATGGTGGGCTAACATATCCAGATGATCATATATTTGATTTTATTACTGCTGGAAGACTTGAACGATGGTCAGAAGAAACATGGTGCCACATGCTGGTACAGACCTTTACTGGACCTGCAAGAGTATGGTTTGATGCACTACCAAATGCACAGATAAGTGGCTTTGAAGACCTAAGGACGAAATTCCTAAGGCAATTTAGTCAACAACGGAAGTGCACAAAAGAAGTGACAGAAATTCAGATGGATCGTAATAGTAGTTAGAAATTCAGATAAGTGGCTTTGATAGGTCTGCAATTCGCTCCATAGAGAACTGAACATGTTCATCATCTTCAGTAGTTAGAAATTCAGATGGATCGTAATAGTGAAGATACGTGTCGCGTTCATCCTCAACGATCATATTATGAATGATTATACATGTATTCATAATTTTTCCCATCATCTCCTTGTCCCACACAAGACATGGGTGTCGAAGAAATGCAAACCGTGCTTGTAGAACTCCAAATGCTCGTTCAACATCTTTTCTAACCGCCTCTTGTTGCTTAGCAAATAACTTGTGTTTTCGAAGTTAGGGAGCATTTATTGACTTGACAAAGGCGGCCCATGAAGGATATATACCATCAGTAAGATAATATGCCATATTGTAATCTCGACCATTCACAGTGTAACTCACATTTGGTGCTCGCCCTGATAATACATCATCAAAAACGGGAGATCGGTGGAGAACGTTAATATCATTGCATGAACCTGGAGTTCCAAAGAATGCATGCCATATCCATAGGTCATATGATGCGACGGCTTCTAATACGATTGTTGGTTTACCGCTTCTACCTGCATATTGCCCAGCCCAAGCCGATGGGCAATTTTTCCACTGCCAGTGCATGCAGTCAATGCTCCCTATCATTCCTGGAAAACCACGCTCTTCTCGAACATGGAGCAACCTTGCTAAATCATTTTGGTTGGGTTTTCACCGAAGCATGAAATGACACCTTCAACAAAATTTGTAAGAGCATTCCTTGTTACAGTTTCACTTATTCTCAGGTATTCATCTTGTGCATCAGCTGATGTCCCATAGGCCAGCACCCGCATAGCTGCGGTATATTTCTACAAGGGTGACAGACCTTTTGTACCTGTGCAATTACGTCTTTGTTGAAAATATACATCATTGGCTGTAACGGCAGCCACTATACGTAGGAATAGAGGTCTTCGCATTCGAAATCTCACCCGAAAGGTTCTTTCATCATACGTTGGTATTTCAGCAAAGTAGTCTTTCATCAAAAGTTTCTCACCCTTCTCACGCTCCCGATCACAGTACCTCCTTCTAGTTGTATGAGGACGATCTCTTATCGTCATTTATGGCATATTTATGAGTAATTCACTAATGATTTCATCAGTTTGACGATTTCGTTGAACAAATCGTGCTTCCCATTCCTCATACTCACTCAGGTTAGATGAATCAGAACTCTCTGATGAAATCTCACTATGAGACATTTTCAAATATATTATAATTGAAGAGTTATGGTTGATAAAAAGTATGATACATATTCTACTCCATTTATACAAGAAATCATAAAGATAATATCTGATTTGTTGATCTAAAAAAATCCAAGCATCCAGTAATATTCTGACACGTGGAAAAACTTGATTTTATCTTTTTAATATGAAGATAATATCTGATTTGATTATCTATATAGAATCCAAGCATCCAATAATATTCTGACACGTGGAAACCCCTGATTTTATCTTTTTAATATGAAGATAATACCTGATTTGATTATCTATATAGAATCCAAGCATCCAATAATATTCTGACACGTGGAAACCCCTGATTTTATCTTTTTAATATGAAGATAATATCTGATTTGATTATCTATATAGAATCCAAGCATCCAATAATATTCTGACACGTGGAAAACCCTGATTTTATCTTTTTAATATGAAGATAATACCTGATTTGATTATCTATATAGAATCCAAGCATCCAATAATATTCTGACACGTGGAAAACTCTGATTTTATCTTTTTAATATGAAGATAATATCTGATTTGATTATCTATATAGAATCCAAGCATCTAACAATAATATTTTGACAAGTGGAAAATCATGATTTTTAACAAAGTAGATAATCAAATCAAATACATAATAAAATATTTTACACATACTAGACGGATAAAACCTTACACATACATGAATAACAAGTAGATGATCAAATATTTTACAAATGCATTAGAAAGACATACTGGAAATAAAACCTTAGACATACATGAATAACAAGTAGATGATAAAATATTTTACAAATGCATCCTTTGAATAACATCTAGTTTCCATAAAACTGACATTAGAAAACATTTCATGTTTTCTTCTTCAATCGACAAGTCCATCCTTTGTAACAACGTGTTAAGATGAAGAAGCTCCATTTTCTTTATCTCAAGTTCTTCCTTCTTTTGTTCTCTTTCTTGCTTCTTCCGTTCCCTTTCTTCTCTTTTGAGTTCCTTTTGTTGGTCTAACTCGATTCTTTTTTTCATGACTTCAACTTCATCACCTCGAGCAAGCCTTAGTGCACGAAGTTCTTCAACAAATTCATTAGAAGCCTGACCTTTTCCCTTTTTTTTTGTTGCATCTCTACCGAATGGCCGTCCATTAGAAGCAACACTTTTCGGTGTTTCTGTGTTGGAATAGTCACCTTCTTCGGTAGTTCTTGATCTTTTTGCACTATCACCGCTTTCTTCATTATCCTCTTCACATTCGACACGAGGGCGTGTTGTGTCACGACTAACCTGTAAACTCCATTTGGGGTGCTTACACATAACGTCATTAAAAACAACATAGTCCGAAAACTTACCTCTCCATGTTTGCTCATAAATTATATGAGCGTTACGCTCAATATCGGTTTGGCTCATTCCACTTCCTCCCTGACGATACGCCTCCTGGTACGCAGAAATCCACATGTTGGCATTTTTATTAAGTCGTGATTCACGACCTTTCATTTCATTTTCATTCCTCATACCAAGCTTATCTGGATTTTCTGCCCGAGTTTCATCGTAGCATTTCTTTACTCGTGTCCAAAATGATTCTTTTTTCTGGTTTTTGCCACGAGTGGCATCGTCGCTAACTATACACCATGCTGACATTAAAGCAACATCTTCGTCAGAATCTGTATATGCTGATAAGTCGAACTTATCATCATGAGGATACCAGATCCCGAGATCTGAATTACCCTTCAGATAAGCTAGAATCCGTAACACTGCATTCATATGCGAAACCCGAGGAGCTGCCTGATACCTGGAACACAAACAAACAGCAAACATTATGTCAGGTCGACTCGCCGTCAAATACATCAATGAACCTATTATCGCCCTGTAACGCGTGACATCAACTTTATCACCGTCTTCATCAGGACATAAGCCATGCGACAACTGAATCGGAGTTCCCGGAACGCGAACATCTTCCACTTTGAAACGAGTCAGAACATCTTTCACATACTTTGTTTGATGTATGAAGATACCCTGATCTGATTGTTGAACTTGTAGACCGAGGAAGAACGACATTTCACCCATAGAACTCATTTCAAACTTTGTTTGCATTAACTTCTCGAAATCTCTCGAAAGTTGTTCGTTTGAACATCCAAAAATAATATCATCAACGTAGATCTGTACCAGTAGCAAATCCTCCCCCGTTTTTCGACAGAAAAGAGTAGGATCAACCAACCCGCGCTTGAAGCCGTTGTCAAGTAAATAAGTAGACAATGTCTCATACCAAGCTCGAGGAGCCTGATGAAGACCGTACAACGCTTTGTCTAACTTATAAACCTTCTCCGGATAATCAGGATCGAAAAATCCCGGAGGTTGTTTGACATACACCTCTTCCTTTACTTTTCCATACAAAAAGGCACTCTTGACATCCATCTGAAACACTTTAAACCCGCGATGTGCAGCAAACGCCAAAAATATTCTGATAGCTTCAATTCTGGCAACAGGTGCATACACTTCGTTAAAATCAATTCCTTCCTCTTGCGAAAAACCTTGAACAACCAACCGAGCTTTATTTCGGACAATGATTCCGCGATCATCCCGTTTACATTTGTAAACCCACCGTGTCCCACACGGTTCTTTACTACCTTCAGGTAAATCTTCTAGATGCCACACACCCAACTTTTTGAATTGTAATAATTCTTCTTGCATGGCTTCAACCCACGAACCGTCTAACAATGCTTCATAAACATTTGCCGGCTCAGTTTGTGAGATAAAGCATGAATGAAATGCTTCGTCCTGAACTCCAGATTCCAAGATTGAAAGCAGAGCACTACTCTCAATTTGATGTCTTGTGCGAACTCCTTCATTTAAAGCACCAATGATGTTATCTTGTGGATGAATGGTGTTTATCCGGAGTGTTTGATTAACAGGAACTACCACCGTTTCAGGCAAATCAGGAACAGGATCTTCCTCAACCACCACAGTATCAGTATCATTAACATCAACATCATTAGAAGTAGATTCAACTGGTGGATCAGGTTGCTGAGCAGGAATTTCCACCTGATGTGTCACGGCTTCGTGGAATTCACTTTCATCTTCAGAAGACATTTCATCAGCAGCAATAGTCGTATCATTTGATGTCTCAGTCAAATACTCATCAGCGGCAGGCACTATTGGAGTTGGCAGAGTTTGAATGTTTAGAACCGGTGTATCATCTTGCAATTCAATGAAAACTCTTGTAAGTTGTTCATCAGATACATCTGGTATCGATTTAAGATTTTCAAACAAAGTCTGATAATCAAATAACCAATCCGGTCCAACGCCTCTGGGTGGTAAAGTATATGATTGAAAATCAACATGCAGATATTCCCCTACCATACCGGTCTGCTTATTGAAAACACGTTTCTTCTGATTTGAATAACCAACAAACAGTCCTTCAAAGACTTTGTCATCAAATTTCCCTGCAGCAGCCAATACAGTACAAGGACACCCAAACGGCTCCAAATAGTTGAGATTCGGCTTACGGTTTTTCAGAAGCTCATAACATGTCTTTCCAAGCCGCTTCACAGTAAGCACCCGATTCAGCACATAACATGCTGTGTTGACAGCCTCTGTCCAGAATGGTACAGGTAATTGAGCATCAGCCAACATAGTACGCGCTGTTTCGATAATGGTGCGATTCTTTCTTTCTGCCACGCCGTTCTGCTGAGGTGTGTATGGTGTGCTAAATTCATGCACAATTCCTTTTTCCATACAAAACGTCCTCACGGCAATATTCTTAAACTCCGTGCCATTGTCACTTCGAATTCTCCTCACTTTCAATTTATACAGTGATTCAAGTGTGGTAATCAAATTGAGAAGAATTCTTGATGTTTCATCCTTGGAGACCAGAAAATCAACCCACGAATACCTGGAATATTCATCCGTAACCACCAAACAATACCAATTTCCCGAGATACTTTCACGATTTACAGGACCAAACAAATCCATATGAAGTAACTCTAATGGGACATCTATTGAATGATGTTTCTTTAGAGGATGAGATTTTCTTTTCTGTTTACCCTTCTTGCAACTCACGCATATATCATTAAACACAAACTGTTGCTTCGGAACGCCTTCAACAAGCCCCCTCCGCACTAGTTCGTTCATCTTTCTGTAATGAATATGACCCATGCGACGATGCCAAAGAACGGAATCTCTCTCGGATGCCTTAGACAAGAAACATTGACCTGCGACCGTTGCCTTTGCTGAATTCATGTCAAGCATGTACAAATTTGAGAATCTTGGTGCCCGCATCATCACAAACTCCTCAGGAATCTTGAATTCAGGCTTCAGAATTAAACATTCACTCCCTGTGAAAGCTGTTGTAAATTGCTTATCACAAATCTGGGAGACGCTTAGAAGATTATATTCTAACTCTTGCACATATTCAACGTTGTCAAATGTGACAGCACCATTCGAAAGTTTACCAATACCGGTTACCTGACCTCCTTTGTTTCCAGCAAACGTTACTTTACCTCCATCGAAGTGTTTAACATCATGCAACAAAGAAATGTCTCCGGTCATGTGCCGAGATGCTCCGCTATCAACAACCCAGATGTTATTCATCAGTTGTCGCGAAGATCCCTGCATAAATTAAACCAAAATATTAGTTTCGGGACGTACCCAAGCCTGAAGCTTTGGGTCGACCGTCATCTTCAACAAAATCTTTCCCTGCCATGGACTTAGGTTTTTGTCCATCAGTTACATCACCCTTGGAGCTTGAAGCAGAATTTTTCAAAATCGATTTTGTCTTAGAAAATTCTTTTTCCGATTTCTTTTCATTTTTATGAAAATCTGATGATTTTACATTATAATGAATTCTGCCTTGCTCATCCACAAATCTGACCTTTTTCTTAGTATCAGTTTGATAACCTTCAGACATGTCGTCAGACTTTTCTGTGTCAGATTTAGTGGATTTGGGTTTCTTCAACGGGCAAGTCCGATAAGTATGACCACGAGTTTTGCATTTAAAACACTTTCTTTTATCAATTATGACTTTCTCACTCGTGTCGTCATCTATTTCGGACTCAACAACCCGTTTTTGGAAATTTGGTTTCACACCTTTCTTTTTAGACACATAACGATGTCCAAAATCATCGTTACGTCCTGAATCATATCCAGACATATTCCCTGAAAATTCATCAAAGAAACGATGATCTCTAAAATTCTGAGATCTGTTCCTATACCCACCAAACCTTGAGTCATAATCACTTTGACCCTCAAAGTCAACCCATTTTGAATTTCTTCTAAAACCAGATTGATTTGGTCCACAACCAAAATCATCATAAAACCCTTCATCATTATAGAATTGAGATCGTTTGACAAATGGACTGGATTTTCTGAAATTTGATTGTTTTTGATCATAGAAAACCTTTGGTGTTGATGGTAAAACAGTTGGTTTTGATGTTTTCTTGCTATTCATTCTATTTACCAACCCAGACCCAGACTCAGATTGAAATGTGTCCATTTCGTTAGCACCACTGCTATTTCCCCTCCTAATGGGCACATTTCTCTTCTTAGGATCATATGCCGGATCATATTTACATGAGAAAATTTGATCAATTAAATTTGGGTTCACCATATCTAAAGGAAAATCGTTGTCACTATAAACCCTGTTGGAACCCTTTAATCGATATGTTACCCATGGTTCAACCTTGTCACAGTTGGTGTCCAAAGTAGAATTGTGAGCCTTGGCATTTGTAGGTTTCAAAATTTTCGGGGAAAAACCTTTTTCAGCAGTTTTAGATTTAGCCGAGGACTCAAATCCGACTCCACCATACTTAGACTTCTTACCTGTAACAGACTTGCTCCGAGCAATCTGCTTTTGTTCGTAGGTACTCAGTTTGGAAAGCTCAGATTTAATTGTTGGAAAATCATGTTTGGAGATTAAATTTTTATGATCTGGCTTACCAACTTTAGACTGAGTATACACCGAACCTTCAACATCAGTCTCCGACACTAAGTCATCGACTTTGTCAAAATCAGAAACATTATAAAAAAGCTCATCAACTGTTGAATCCAAAATAGATTTTTCAGTTGACACTTTTTCTGAATTGCTTTGTTCAGCTTGATGATCAACATTTGTCGTTTCCTCAGATGAAAGACCCGGTGTGATATTCACCGGAGATGGGACTTGATTAAGCTTGCCAGAAACATCTTCTTTTCCAGATTTATACAAAAAGTTTGTGAAAGAAGATGAAATTTGAACAGAATCTAATTTTTGTTTTAACTCAAAAACCTCGATTTTCAAATCAGCGACAAGTTTGTTACTAGAAGCTAAATCCTTCTGAACAGACACGAGCAATTCGGACTGATTCGTAAAATCAAATTTTTGCAAACGCAATTGCTCATGTACGGACAGCAATTCCTGGGTTGTCCCCTCCCATCTTTCCTTATAAATGTTTTTATCAGCTTTTGCTACTGCCAGAAGATCATTTAATTTTGTCTTCTCATCTAAGAGCACACTCTTAGCAGTAGCAAAATCATCACATGATTTACACATTGAAGGATATGAAGTTACCTTTGAAGAATCGGCCATCAAAGCAACAGTTTCAGTAAGATTGCTTCTTTTCAATGACCCAATTTCCTGTTTCAGACTTGAATTTTCATCAGTAATCTTCTGCATATCCCTTTGCAATGCAAGCATCTTATCAGCAATTTCAAGAGCATTCTGTTGTGCTTTTTCATATCTTTCTTTCAGCGGAAGACTCTTCTGATAAAGATTTTCAAAATCATTTGCTGCATCAATGGCTTCGGCTTTTGCTGCATCACATTCTCGAATCAATGCCTCCTTCTCATCAGTCAGAAGTGTAATTTGCTTTTCTAACAAAAGAATTGCATCAGATTCGATCTTGTCAGACACATCAGCCATAAACGCAAACTTTTCTTCATTCACAAACTTATGATCACTTCTACATTGTAAAACTTCATCACCATCAGGCATTCTAGCAAAAGATTCCTCAGTTTTCTCATCATGTATTTCTTCTTCATTGTCTGTTGATTCAGTCAGAGTTTCTTCATCCTGCACATGAGTAACAATTAAAGCAGAAGAATCAGCAAATTGATTTCCCCAATTATATGTTTTGTCAACTTGAGAAACAAGAGCTTTTGAGGATTCAGATTTGGAACTAGAAGTACTCCCTGAACTCGATGAAGTGTTAGATCCAGAGACATTTGATTTTGGAGTAAATTTCTGATATTCCTGCTTCTTTGGCTGCGGACATTCACGAGCAAAATGTCCAAAATTGGAACAATTGTAGCATCTGACTTTGGATTTATCAAACCCAATCCTGCCACCAGAATTTAAATCCTTTCGTCCAGTTTTCTTCAAAAATCTTTTCACTCGTCTCGCCAACATAGCAAACTGCCAGTTTATATCCATTAACTCCAAATCATCAGGATCCACCTGATCATAGTCTTCTTCAGTTAACTCAGCATTACTAACCTTTCCAGTTATCAAACCATAATATGATGACACTAATGCAGAAACAAGAGCCATGTAATCTTCAGTGGTAGATACCGACATAGCCATCTTTCCCGTGTTCACCAAATTACTTGCTGGAATTGACGTACTACTAATTCCAGGACTATAATTGTAATCAGTACTTTGTGAACCTGATCCAGTCCCCGAATTTGAAACAAACCCTTGTAAATTTCCAGCCACAAATGCTGTAGCAGGTGCAGAACTGGTTACCTTAGCTGATTTCCCAGAAATAGTTGCTGCATTTGACCCATAGTAGACATCTGGATTCTGAACTGCAGCTGGTGTAGTATTAACATTCTTCATTTCTAAATCACGAGCTTGCAATTTACCCAATAGCTTCACAAAAGTCAGCTCAGCATAGTCTTTGTCATTCATGATCATCAAAACATACGACTCCCATTTTGATGGCAAACCTTCCAACAATTTTTCCTTCAACTCCTCGTCATCTTTCTTAATTTGGACATTATCCATTTCAGACAGTAAATGACAATATCTCGAAATTAGTTCAGGAACGCCCTCACCCTCAAAATGTTTGAAGTTGTCGAATTCTTTATTAAGCACCTTCTTTTTGCTTTTCTTATACTGTTCATTACCCTCACACCTCTCTTTCAGAGTTGTCCATAACTCATGAGAGTGTTTGCAACTTTTGAATTGATGTAATAACTCCTTTGGTAAAGCTTGAGTGATTAAACCGTATGCTTTTTGTTCACGAACAAAATCAGCTTTCTGTGTGAGATCCAAATTTCGCTGCATAATAGGAACATTATTAACGCCAACCGGATACACATAAGGTGTATCCATTGCAATCCATAGATCTGGATCCGTTGTTCCGATATATGCCTCAAATCGTTTCTTCCAGTTTGCATAATCTTCAAATTTAAGCAACTTTGGAACTTTCTGAGTTGTTCCAATTTCATTGTCATAATTGAGTAAAGTTTGCATCTGCGTTTGAATAGCCGCAAATGCGCTATAGTCCGACATGATTGACTTGATTGAAATTGAAACAAATTCTGAATTGTCCGAACTTGGTCCGAACCTACTATACCCACCGAGCTTACTCCGAACTAGGTCCGAACTCAGGAATACAGTCCGAACGTCACCGAACTACCTCCGATCTCTCACCGAAACACTATAACTCCGAAGACCCTCCGATCCTAGTTCGAACTCTTACCGAACGTAAAATCTGGTCCGAATGTTCACCGAACGATCTCCGAACTTTCACCGAGCTCCTCCGAACCTGGTGTTCGGAGCGGTTATACCGAGCGAACTCCGAACTTGGAGTTCGGAGCGGTTACACCGAACGTGGAGTTCGGCCGAACGCGAGAAATCAAAAAATTTCAGAAAAACTCACAAAACTTGACACCTCTCGATCTGAGAATACTCAAACTAACGAAAACGAGCAAAAACAAGCATTTTGAACGTGAAACATGACATTTTAGTTGAGATTTTTGAGAAACGAAGATGAAACACGAGCTTTGTCACACACGAATTGAATCAAATCGAACTAAACTTGACCAGAAAGCTCTGATACCACTTGAAAACGCTGAGCGTGTGGATCGGTTCAGTTCGACATCAATTACGTATATGAACCCAAGAACAATCGGTGTAAATAAACGACTCAATCTCTCATTAACAACTATCACAGTTACAAGAGATTCAGAGTACAAAACACACACTAGTTCTCACACATAAGCTCTCTCAAAAACTAGTAAATTACAAGACAAACAACCTATTTATAAGCTGCCAAAACACAGCCTCCGAACCTGGTGTTCGGCCAGAGTTCGGAGCCACCGAACCTTAGGTTCGGCCAAGGTTCGGCCAACACCAAACTAGGTTAAAACATTTGTCTTCAAAACTCTATCTGATCCAGCCCGTTGCCACATATCATGTACCAACAACACATGTCCTTTTATTGAACATCAGGTCGTTTGTAGCCCTCCAAATCCTTTCTAAGGTAACCAACGCTATCGAATGGATGCACTGTTTCCGTCTCTTATCTCCATCCGAAACCTGGTGTAAATTGAGCACCTATTAACTTTATATAAAATGTAATTTTCAAAGTCAGACAACAAAAGAAAAGGAAAAAAAAACCAAAAGCGCATGCATTGAGAAATTAGAAAAAGAATACATCCAGTTATTCAAATTACTGAGAAATTAGGAAAAAATGATAGCCAACACCTCAAACAGGTACTCATAACCAGAAATCCAAGAAGAAGACGCAAAAAAACAATGCATATATTTTTTACTTTGTAGGAAATGATTTTACATAAGTAACAAAAAATTTACAATCTCAAAGTGATTGAACATTTACTTGGATAACCACAAAACCTAACATTAAAACATGGACAGGAAAGTAGATTAGTATCAGCTTAGTAGCAGCTTAACAACAACCTCTACCCCAGTTTGAATACTAAAAAAGCAAGTTATCCCCGCGTTGCCGCTAAATCAGGTAAAAATGGTAATGGAATAACCAGACGATCTAAGTATAAATGTGAGGTTTTATTGATTTTCTAGTGAGAGAAAGTATACAGACGCATGTGTAATGCTAAAGTTACAAATGACATCCGACCCCTAATCTATACAATCCTTCGAGTATTTATAGGCTTTGGTCTTGATTCCTCAGCCTCGCATCTGCCTGAATCCTGCAAAACACTTCCAAAAGAAGCACATCTGAAGGACTTGGAAGTAAGTGGATGGATGTGTATAACACATCCGAATTATCCTTTACTTCATTAAGTCCCCCAAGTCTATTAAGTGAAAAACTGAGGTTAATAGACTTGCATTGGATTCTAAGAGTCTTTACACATCCGACATATATACCCATCGGTTCTGACATTTTCGGCGAATAAGCCAGCACATAAGTACTCATCAATTGCGTGTGTCAAGTCCCACACCAATTTTGTTTCCCGTCACATCAATCAGTTAATGGCGAGAATCTTTTCAAAATTTAAAATTTTCTTTTCCTTTTTATAAAATTTATTTTTCTATTTTTACCCTTTTGTAAACCGTTTAGACGCTCCCTTATTTATACCCACTTACCTTTTCCTCAAAAATATTTACCACAAAACCTGCAACTTTCTCCAACCGCTTCGTATCATCTCCGTGATATTCTTCCCATTAAGGTCAGTTTTCTTCCCCCTCTTTTTATCTCGGCCTTTTTTCACTTTATTTCCATGGCGACAACAAAGAAACCTTCATCTAAACATAACCTCTCAATTTCTTATCCGAAAATCTCCCAAGAAGAACTGGATGAATTTGTGAAAGAATTTTTCATCCCAAAAAAACCTAAACCTTGTTCTCGGTACCGAGGGTAAACCAATTCATCCTTTCCTAGAAAAGAAATTTTGGCTATACTTGGATTCCATCCGACTAGCCAATTATCGTATCCCATTTACCCATTTTCTTCTTGAAGCCCTAAGTTTCTTTGAGATCCACTTTTCACAATGCAACCCTCCTGCCCTGGCAATCCTCAACCATTTTGAACTAACATGTCGCGCACTTAACCTAGAACCCCAACTAATCCTTTTTCGAGCATTCTATCGCCTTACGATGTCTGGCGATTGGTACACTTTTGAGAAAAGAAGAGATGTTTCCCCCTTATGCACCAAAACCCCCCCTCGAACCGCCATTGGAAAGAGCAATTTACCTTTCTTGATGACTCCTGTCTTCCCACCACTATGGAGTGGCGTGATATCAGAATAGCAGTTCGTGATGTTATTCCCAAGAAAAATGATGTGGATCAACAGGCTTACGAGCCCGTTAGCAAATTCATTCATCCCATCCGAAAAATTCCTGAAGAAATACTAGTAATCGCAAAGATTAGCAGTAAATGGCCCTATCCCCACATGCAACCTGTTATCTTTCTTGACAAAGAAAGTGCGTAAAAACTACAAACAACTATATTACCATATCCATCCTTCTCTTTTATACTTCGATTTAACATTTATATTTTGCTTTTCTTTTTCTGTAGTAATGGATCTTTCTGGTGCACTACGCTTGAAGGACATTAACGTGATTAGGTTTGGCAAAACATTAACCTCAAAAGATGCTACACCTCCACCAAATCAAGGCACTTCCGACACCGGACCCAATGAGGCAGAGGTTACGCATCCAGAAAGTGAAGACCACGAGATAATTGAATTACCTTCAAAAGATCCCCAACCTCCATCTCCTACTCACCAAAGAAAAAGGAAAAGAGCAGCCAAGCCTAACAGAGACATTTCTGATTTAGATGATGATCATGCACCGAAAAAGGTTCGAAAGTCTCCAGTTAAAGTTTCAACTGTCGTGGAAACTCTATCAGAACACCTTGGTGGCGAAATCCCTCGAGACACACCATCACCTATTTCCGAAGAAGCAACGGCATCTAACCGAAGCCCTCCCAGTCTTGCCCATATGGTCTCCAGCACTTTTGATGACTTTTTGCGATCTTCCTGTCAAACAATAGACCTTACCGATGTTTCTCCTTCCTCACGGGTTCCTTCACAAGTGTCTGAACCCATCTAAACTATATCACCCACTTTAGTTTCCTCACCCATTACTGATACCTCTGCATTTGCAAACCCTTTCGCATCGAGCAGCACCCCCGGCCTTGGCAACACACTTCCGCTAGTCAGCTTTACTGATGCACTTTGGATACGCAATGAAGCCAAACTGGTTGCATCCCACAACAACTCCACTTTCGGTCTTGACGAACTTTTCATCCCAACCTGGAACATCACCAACGGAGACAGCTTAGCAGATCCATCTTGTGCTAAAGATTTTTTCCTGAAGACCATAAGCCCTTGTGATGTAAGGCGGTCTCAAGAACTTCCTGTCCCCGAGTTTGCTTCCAAAATCATTTCCAACTATGCTAGTAGCAATGTTATTGATGAGGATAGGTCAAGACCGGACATGCAAGTGTCCTGGCATCTACACTTCCGATGGTAAAGATCCCGAGAGCAAGTGTCACACAGAGAATGAGCTGGAAGTGATGTAGTTGCAGATGGACAAGATGCAAGTGCATCCGACCAACTCATGAAGATGCGACTTCAGAGGCTCTATAAATAGTTCTTTCACTCATTTGCAATGTAACTTCTAATTCCAGAAAATACACATTTACTGTGTGTTTCTCCCAATTGTAAACAAATACTTGAGATATCAATAAATTTCTAGATTCATCGATTATTCTTCTTAGATTAGCTGGTTCCTAGTTGAGTCGTGATCTCTCATTTACGCACGGTGAGATTTTGTGATTCATCAATTGGCGCCATCCGAATTCTCAGGAATTGGTGAAAAATGGAGAAGCAATCGGATGAGTCAGTGAAGAAGAAGTCCATTTTTGACCTTGAAGGAACACCGAAGAACATTCATAGTTCGAAAGGATCAGCTGGAAAACTCAGTGAGAAGGTTTCAGTGTTTCGTTTACCAAATCAGTCCGACGATAATCCGTATTCGGATCATGATGATGAAGACGATAATGCGGATCCGAATAATGCTGTAGAGATTTTGCGAGGTTTTGATCGAGATTTCCTGATGAGAAATTTGCAGATCCTGAAGCAGTTAAGGGACAAGGAGAAGCGTGAGCAGTGGTTGCAGGAAGTTCGCGCCACTCTGAAATTCACTCCAGAAAAGGATGCTGCAAAAACTACCGATTTGAAGGATCTGGATGATCTTCTAAATGAAGATCGTACAATTATCAAACAGTCAAAATCATCAGGTATCGATTTTAACGCTTTGATCAAGTAGCGAAATTAGTTTTTGAAAACTTTTGATCGATACGCATATTTTGGATCGGAAAAATTAATTTGAATTTGCTTAATTCAAAAGTTCATGATCAATTGTTGATTTGGTAATTTGATGCATTTTGATCCTTGTGATATGATAATGGTTTAATGATGATGTGAAATCCTTATGAATGGATACACAATTGAGGATCATATGGTGAACTATGAAATCTGGAAATTCGATGAATGAATTCCGGATGAAGATTTGAAGATTCAAAGAGGCTCTCATGAAGATTGCCTAAAAAATCTGGAAAATCATAAGAACAACAATTAAGGCGGGAAAACCTTCTTCAAATTTGAATTTCAGAAAATTCAAATGCACACTCATAAGTTGAGTTGTAAAAAAAAAAAAGGAAGATAGAGAATGAGATACAGATGTCCACTTCCGAGTAAGTCACGTGTGCGTCGGAAGTGGTGTCGATATGATCTTTCAAAAAATTGATATTACGATGAAGACTTCCGAGTAAGACGTACGCGCGTCGGAAGTGCTTATGATAACAAATGAAGACTTCCGAGTAAGACGTAAGCGCGTCAGAAGTGCTTATGATAGTAAGTGAAGACTTCCGAGTAAGACGTACGCGCGTCGGAAGTGCTTATGATTAGCAAATAAAGACTTCCGAGTAAGACGTACGCGCGTCGGAAGTGATTATGATAGCAAGAGAAGACTTCCGAGTAAGACGTATGCGCGTCGGAAGTGCTTATGATTAGCAAATAAAGACTTCCGAGTAAGACGTACGCGCTTCGGAAGTGATTATGATAGCAAGAGAAGACTTCCGAGTAAGACGTATGCGCGTCGGAAGTGATTGCAATAAGATCTCTTGTGAAGATTAATACTGTATGACACTTCCGAACTAATTATACTTGTGTTGGAAGTGTCGTCCTGAAATACCTCATACAAGAGGCGAATGTGATCAATTCTAAATGAGCTATAAATGCTATGATTGAATTATAACATTAAGACCTTAATCTTTGAAAAAGGCATTGATCTTATTCTGACCTATGGATTTTATGACATCAGGAGAAAAGGATGTATTCGTGCCTTATTTTCCTGCTTCAATGCAAGAGCATTCTAACTTTCAGAATTGGATCGCAAATGCTAAGTTTCCAGCAAAGCTAAAGATGCCAACTTCTGTAAAGAAGTATGGTGGGCTAACATATCCAGATGATCATATATTTGATTTTATTACTGCTGGAAGACTTGAACGATGGTCAGAAGAAACATGGTGCCACATGCTGGTACAGACCTTTACTGGACCTGCAAGAGTATGGTTTGATGCACTACCAAATGCACAGATAAGTGGCTTTGAAGACCTAAGGACGAAATTCCTAAGGCAATTTAGTCAACAACGGAAGTGCACAAAAGAAGTGACAGAAGTACATAACATTCGAAGAAGAAATGACGAAAGCCTTGAAAGCTTCGTTATGCGTTTTAACAATGAAACTATGAAAATATCTGGAGCACAGGATCAATTACGTATATCTGGCTTTTGCCATGGTGTTCGACACACGCACTTGGTGGAAAAGTTGCATGAGGATCTGCCTCAAACAATGGAGGTGCTTATGGATCGTGTCAGGACCTATGTAAAAGGAAGAAGTGCTTCCGGAAATATCCAGGGTATCAGCACCCAAAAACCATCTCAGAAGAATGGCAATTACCGGAATGCAAATGCAAGTGTCTCCACTGCACCAACAAGAAATCAATCCTGGAAAAAGTTTAGATCTCAACCCTATGATCGTAGGGGAGAAAGTAATTATGGAGGATACAAGAAGGCCTGGGAGATTGAAAAAGCCATCAAATCCAGAAAATTGTCGCATCTGGTTAAAAATATTAAGGAGGGACGTCCTCCAGCTGCTAAACAAGCTGTGATCGCAATGATACGAAGAGGGTCGAACACTTGGCATCGCAATGTTAAAACAAAGTTTGAAGAAGAAAAATGGAAAAGTCAAGAGATTACATTTCCACCATTGAATGGTAAAGAATCAAGAGAAGATCCAGTAATTGTGACTGTCGGTATTGCTGGGTTTCTAGTGAAACGGACCTATCTCGATACTGGAAGTGCGTCGGAAATCATGTATGAGTCTTGCTTCCGAAGAATGGGATTGGATGTGCAGCAAAGGCTGAAGCCTCATAATTCCACTTTCATTGGTTTTTCTGGAGAGGTGGTGCATCCCATGGGAGAAATAACTCTCCCAGTGATCTTTGGTGACGATAAACTATTTCGAGAAGAGATGATGACTTTTATTGTGGTTGCAACTCCTTCCCCCCACAATGTCATTATCGGTCGACCTGGGCTTAAAGTTTTGGGCGCTATAGTTTCAATAGCGCATATGGTTTAGTTCGGTTCCCAACTCCAAGAGGAATCGCAACTGTAACCACAGATGCAGATCCACAAGTGGCCCTGGTTGAGAAACCTCTGATACCGAAAGGAGGGTTGAAGGATATTAAAAATGATACTGTAGAGAAGAGTAAGTGGATCATAAACGAGAAGTTTCCAGATCAGACAATTGAAATTGGATCACAATTCAAGGAGAAACAAGGAAAAAGTTGTTTAAGTTATTAATAGACAATGTGGATATCTTCGCATGGGAACCGTCAGATATGACAGGGGTTCCTAGACATTTCGCTGAACACAAATTAAACGTCTATCCAGGTGTAAAACCTGTCCAGCAGAAGCAAAGGATCTATGATCAAATTCGAAACAATATAGTCAAGGAAGAAGTAGATAAGCTTGTTGAAGCGGGCATTCTTAGGGAAGTGTTTTACCAAACATGGGTTGCAAACCCTGTCTTGGTCCTAAAGCCTGATAAATCTTGGCGGATGTGTATTGACTTCAAAGATCTTAATAAGGCATGTCCGAAGGATTGTTATCCACTTCCGGAAATAGATCTAAAAGTTGACTCTTTGGCGGGATACCGATGGAAGTGTTTTCTAGACGCATATAAAGGATACCATCAGATCTTTATGGCTGAGGGTGATGAAGACAAAACTGCGTTTATTACAAACGAAGGCTTATTCTGTTATAAAAAGATGCCGTTCGGGCTAAAAAACGCTGGTGCAACTTACCAGCGCCTCATGGATAAGACCTTCCAATCGCAAGTGGGTAGAAATCTTGAAGCCTATGTGGACGATATAGTCATTAAGAGTTCTCATGAGGAAGATATGATCAAAGACATTGAAGAGACCTTTAAAAACTTGCGGGGTATCAATATGAAATTAAACCCCAAAAAGTGCTCATTTACGATGGAGGAAGGCAAGTTCTTAGGGGTCCTGGTCAGTAAAGACGGGATCCAGGCACATCCGAGGAAGGTCAAGGCGGTTATGGAAATGGAACCGCCTAAAACCCTTAAAGATATACAAACTCTAAATGGGTGTTTGGTGGCTCTACATAGATTTTTGTCAAAAGCAGCTGAAAGAGCCACACCCTTTATGAAAGTTTTGAAAGAGAGTTTAAAAGGAAGTTTTGAATGGACTTCCGAGCCCAATCAAGCATTTGAGGAATTGAAAACCACTTTAGCTACACTTCCGACCCTAACTGCACCGAAAGTCGGTGAAGAATTGATCATGTATTTGGCAGTAACGGATAATGCAGTAAGCGCTGTGTTACTGGTGGAAAGGGAAGATAAAGAACTTCCAATTTACTACATAAGCAAAATGCTTAAAGACTACGAAACCAGATACCCTATGATCGAAAAAGTTGTCTTAGCACTTGTACAGGCTACGAGAAGACTTCGTCGTTATTTCCAGGCCCATACTGTAAATGTTCTTACCTCATATCCTATCCAAGGGATCTTCAGAAAACCGGAAATGTCCGGTAGGATGATCAAGTGGGCAATTGAAGTGGGGCCATTCGATATACAATTCAAACCACGAGTTTCAATTAAAGGTCAAGTGGTAGCTGATTTCCTGGCGGAAGTGCCAGATGGCGCAAGTGTAAACGTTATTACCATTCCTGAAGCTAAAGAACAAGTATGGATCTTGCATACTGATGGTTCTTCAAACTCTGATGGCTCAGGAGCAGGCTTGATCTTGAAAAGTCCTGAAGGGGACGAGTTGACATATGCGATCCGCTTTAATTTCCAAACTTCTAATAATGAAGCAGAATATGAGGCGTTGCTAGCAGGTTTAAGGTTGGCTAAAAAAATGGGTGCAACGCAAGTTACCGCTTATGTGGATTCATTGTTGATAGCTAGTCAGATCGCTGGAACATACGAAGCAAAAGGCAAATATATGGCCTTATACTTGGAGCAAGTCCAAGAGTTAATCAAAATCTTTGGGAAGTGTGAAGTTTTACATATTTCTAGAGCTCAAAATAGAAAGGCAGGTGCGCTGAGCAAGCTCGCTTCTGTCGCATTTGAACATTTAGCCAAGGAGATTCGAGTGGAATTGTTAGAAGCTCCAACTGTTAATTTGAAAATGACCGCAGATGTGCAAGTGCAAGAAGACAGTTGGATGACACCGATTGTACAGTATTTGACCATGGGCAAACTCCCAAATGATAAAGAACAGGCTCGCCAGATACGAGTAAATTCGTTTCAGTATCAGATGCAAAATGATACTTTGTATAGAAGAAGCTTTTTGGGACCTTTGTTAAGATGTTTAACCCCAAGTGAAGCTGAAAAGATCGTTAAAGAAGTACATGAAGGCATATGCGGTATTCATGCTGGTGCAAAGATGGTAGTTGTTAAAATCATGAGCCTTGGATACTTTTAGCCAGGCATGTACCGAAGCACTTGGGAAGAATTGCGCAAGTGCCAAGCTTGTCAAGCACATGCTCCGGTGAGCATGCGAGCAAAAAATGAGTTGATCCCAGTTACATCAGCGTGGCCCTTCCAGAAGTGGGGAATGGATATAGTTGGACCTTTTCCACCAGCAAGTGGAGGGGTAAAATTTCTATTGGTTGCAATTGACTATTTTACAAAATGGATTGAAGCAAAACCACTTGCTTGTATTTCTGGTAAGCAAGTCAAAAAGTTCGTGTGGGAACATATCGTATGTCGATTTGGTCTACCTCTCTATATTATAACAGATAATGGACAGCAATTTGCTGGAAACCCATTTGCGGAATGGTGCGAAGAGCTTCACATAAATCAGATCTTTACGTCAGTAGCACATCCGCATGCCAACAACCAAGTTGAAAGAGCAAATCGAAGTCTTGTTGAAGGCATAAAAATGAGATTGGAAAAGTATGGAGGTAGTTGGGTCGATGAATTGCCACATGTCTTGTGGGCGCATCGTACCATGCCTAAAACTAGCAATGGTGAAACACCATTCAGTCTTGTATATGGAACTGAAGCCGTCATACCGGCTGAAATCGGAGTACCTAGTCATCGCTTGCAAGTGCAAGTGACGGATAATGATGAAGAATTAAGAACCAATCTGGATCTTTTGGAAGAGCGAAGGGAAATCACAGCTATACATGAAAGTAGATACAAAAAAGAGATGGCAAAGTACTATAACGCCAAAGTTAAGACCCAACAGTATAAAGAAGGAGAATATGTGTTGAGGAGCAATGAAGTGAGTAGGGCACTCCCGCTCGGGAAAATGTCTCCCAAGTGGGAGGGACCTTATATAATCAAAAAAGCGACCGAAAATGGGTCTTACATACTTCAGCAGCTCGACGGAACTGAACTGGTGCGGGCCTGGAATGGAATTCATCTTCGCAAATGTTACATGTGAAGACGCAAATGCAAATATCAAATGAAAGATAGAAAATGTTGATCTTTATGTTCTTGTTTCTGCAATTATGATCTTGTAATAAATCGATGGAGAATAAGATACATTTGCTTCTAGTACTTACAGGGATCCATGGAAATACTTATTTCATTTTATATGAAAAGGTTACACAAATATTTGATCGCTCTTATGCAAAATATTGAATATGAATGTTTGCTTAAAAATGTTGTGTCAATGAACACATGCATAAGCTATACAAGTGATCTCTTTAAATAATACAAGATTCATATGCGATATGATTCGCTTCTTATAATATGGTTCATGAGTCACTAGCGGGTGCATTTTCAAAAGATATTACATACCAATACCTTAATGCAGTATCGCTGTTATTCCTTTATTTATAAAGGGTAACCCAAGAAAAACTAAAAATACTTTTCTTGTCCTCAACTGTCTCATTGACAATTAAAGAGTGCATGTTGGGAAGAGGTGATCAGGCCGGACACCTTGTTAGTACAATGGTTGCTAACAAAAGCCCAAAAGAGAGATGGCCAAACTTAAGTGGATAAAGGTATGCTATGATTATTAATAAAATTCCAACTTAAGCTCTCCGAGGGTCGCAAGTGCTGCTGAATAACTAATGTTATAAAGTGGTCTTGTGGGTTGATCATTCAAAGGAAAAAGATCAACTGAACCTTACCAAAAGATGTAAGGACTCTATACACCACAAGGAAAAGATTCGTATTCGAAACAAAAAATACTTAACTTTAAAAGTGGTATTGACGTTATGTTGTTAAAACCCTTTGAAGATGGACGCATTTGATAGGGGGGAAACGCATATGGCAGCCTTCTTTAAAAGTTAATGATTTTGTTAGAATCTTGTCAAAGTACTTGTGAAGGAGAACTTATAAAGTTGCTCAAAAGCTTGTAAGAAAATATTTCGCAAGTTTAAAAGAAAAATGTCAAGAATCGAATGGGAAACATACAAACGATTCAAAGTATAAAAGGTCGTGTATGATCATTTTGCAACTGCAAGTGCAAACAACGATATACTTCGATCGCAAGTGACATGACACAAACATAATCAAACATGACTCATATCCTATGAACCATAAGATGATAACATAATTCAAAGGCTCAAGGCAAAAAATAAGTAAAGCAAACATCCACATGCATTGTCATATATGCCAATATAATCGAAACTGCAAACAGATGCAGTTCCGAGGGGATCCACAATTAAGGAAGTACTAGAACATACCAAGTGCAAAATAAAAAGTAAATTGTCTTGTGCCACAGCATAAGTGGACTTTGAGAGATGATTAAAATGTTCAACAAAAGATCATGATTAATAAAGAGATCAATTACCGGTGGCGGTTGGAGCATCTGCCTTTGAAGTTGAAGGAGCATCAGCCTTTGGGGTTGCAGAACCTTTTGCTAAGGAAATTGGTTTCAGCATATCCCCCATTATCTCTGTATCGTCCAGGCTCAACTTCGAAACTTCGTCAATGGAATGGAACGTCATTGACTTCAGAGCATCCAACTGTGTCAACAGCTTCTCACCGGCTTTATGATCGTATTCTTTGAAAGTCAGGAAGTTGGCTTCACCTTTCACAGCATGTGCTAGCCCACACTTGATCCCTTCATTATAACCCATCGCATTGGCGGCAGAATTAACTTTGAGAGTCATGGGGATCATTTCGGAATGCACACGCTTAGCAACCAAGTTAAAACCTTCCTCAATCAGCCATTTGCTTTTTTCCTTCACAGATGCTAGCTCCTTCTGCATTTGCTCTCTTTCTTCGGTTAATGCCTTGACGGTTTCAACAAGGGCAGCATTTTCTTTGAAGGATTAAAACGCAAATGTTAAAGGTGATAAAAGACTATGCAAGTGCAAATGGAAAATTATGAAAATAAAGAAATATAAGAGATACCTTTGTTAACAGCTTCAACTACTGAATCACATTGAGAGGTGATCTCCAACATTTTGATGGCTTGTTCATCAAATATCTTCTTTTGATCCAAAAATTGGCTTTTGAAAGCCATCGCATCATCCTGCGCCTGCTTGAGATCTCTCCTCATTTCCTGCTCAAGCGATACCAGCTTCCGGTTCTTGGTTGTGAGGAGCTCAACCTTTGCATGTAAATCATTAATCTTCACTTGATCGCTTATAGAACCAAAAGAGGCCTTATGCGCCAACAGCTTCTTGGTTAACTCTTCAACTCTCGCCTCAGCAATGATCCATCGACCATACACATCTGCCACCAGGCTCTGTTGCTTCGCTTGTGCAAGCATGAGCTCATTTGAAAAAGCTTCATTAGGAATTTGTTGAAGGCTGAAAATGTCAGTAGGAGTACTTCCAAGTAGAGTGATCTTCTTTGCGATTGAGCTTTCGGTGCAAGTATCACCATTTCTGACCTCCCATTGAGGGACAAAGACAGCGTTCACATCAACAGAATCCAAACCCCTACCAACATTGCTTCTGAGGGTAACCAGATCTATCTCCCTCTTTAACCACTCAGAGGTAGGAACAGCAAAGCTCGGAGCATCCTTCTGCGAAGAAGAGGACGCATGAGCTAAATTGGCCAAAGTGATCAAAGATGAGGTACCTTTCTGCAAAATACTTACATCAGAAAAACCTGGTTCTTGTGACATATCAGGTGAATTCAATAAATAATCATCAATATCAAAATCATCAGTAGGAGGAGGGGTTACCGCAACATCAATCTTTGACTGCACACCCTCTCCTAGCTGTTCATTTGCTTCAAAATTCTCCGTAGAATCGGAAGTGACCTCGGTGGTTTCGGAAGTGTGTACCTTAGACTGATGAGGTGAAGATTGTAAACTCCAACGAGGAGATTTCCTTTTAGACATAAGGGGCTCATGCGCTTCCTTGGTAACAGTTGCTTTTGCGGATCTCTTTATCTTGCTTCCACCTTTGGGCGGTAGTGATGCTTTTGAAGACAAATTTGCATGACCTTCAACGACTTCCTTCTTCTTACCCTTGAGGGTGTTTTCCCCACTCCCTCCAGCACCATCCTTGATCGTTTTTGTGACATCAGCAGCATCATTACCCCCAGATTCGACCTCATTCACCTTTTCAGAAATAATGGCATCTGACTGCACATTCATTTGCTGTTCAACTTGATCATGTGCTTCTTCGGGACGATAATCCAGGAAGGAGCTGGCAGTCTGCCGAAGAAATGGCATTGACCCTTCTTCCATAAGTTCGGCATTGAGGTCGACATCATCAAAACTTTTCAGTTGCATGGCTTCGAACAGATCCATCTCTGCAAAATAAATAAGAATTTATCAAAAACTGTCGAGACATTTTAAGGATGTGATCGCAAGTGGTGAAAGGGTAATTCCTTACCCTTCCCTTGATTTGTCAGAATCGGCCAAAGTTCAGGGGTAAACCAAGCCCTACTCATTCTACAAAAGAGAAGAATGGCTTCCGGAAGTTCCCGGATAGGGCTTGCACACGACACTAACTTATCGAAAGACTCCTGACTATAGTCGCCGTCGTTTGGATTTGGATCGTGAACTACATCTTCCACATCCCTCCATTCCATTTGAAGAGGAATGCATCGATCATCGATGTAGAAGAATTTGGATTTCCAGGAACGAGGGTTGGGTGGAAGATGGGTGCTAATTCTCTTAACTGCTCTCCTACGCTCAAAAGTATACCAATCGCCAGCCATGGTGATTCTATAGAAAGCCCTAAAAAGATTGACACTTGGAGACACATTAACAGCCCTACAAGTGGCTTCGAAATGACTCAAACGTGAAAACCCTTGGATATGCATCTGAGAGACATGGATCTTGAAAAACATCAAAACTCTCATAAGAAACTTGGTGAAAGGGAGACGATAATTCCCAAGTTTGAACATATCGACATAAACCCCAATTTTACCATCAGGGAAAGGGGAAATGGGAGTTTTCGGCAGTGGAAGAGTGGGATTCAATGAAAGGGGAATATGGTACCGCTCAATAACTTCATCTAAGTCGCGTGGCGACATAGATGAAAACGAGATATGCATATTGTGCTTACTCGAATCGTCATCGACCTTAACTGACGGAGACGCCATGAAAATGCAGTAAAAAAGCAAGTAGGAAATCGACTGACCTTTCGAAAAGAAAAAGCTTGAAGAAACAATTAGGGCTTGAAGAACAAAGAAGAGCGACGGCAGTGAAGAGTGTAAAGAATTAAAAATGAGAAAGGATTATATATGGGGCAAAAATCTCGGATACAAATAACCGTTTGAATTTAAAAAATTCAAAAATAAAAAACCAAAAACTGTCCCGTCATTTAATCCTCGACTGACACGTGTACTGGCGGGTATCAAGAGTACTCGAGTGCAGATCAACATGCAAAACGCGCCTGACAAGTCAGTTAGAATTCTACACTTGCAGAAGCGTCTCTTTGCAATAATACGTTAATATCCTCATAAGGATGTGACGATTACATTTGCAGGAACATTCTGCTTTAAAGACAAACAAAGTCTTTTGATCTATTAAAGAACTGGCTTCACTAGCATTTCCTATGATGATCTTTATACCTTAGTCCTTAGTCATTTCTATAAAACAACATAAGGACTAGGGGGACTTGATGACCAGATCTATGAAATCGTTAAAAATTGGAAAATTTCTGATCTTTGAAACTTGTGATCTACACAAAAGAGAAATGTGTGTTACACTCTTTTTTCCTTAGTTTCGGTTTTTTCCCACAGGGTTTTTCCGAACAAGGTTTTTAATGAGGTAACAAATCAAAAACACATGCGAACTTAATAAAGATGATCGATTAAGGTTCTCAAACCTCAGCGGAAGTACGAGACACTTTTAACTTCTAGTCCAATAATTATTGCTCGAATAATCAATGGACTAGGGGGACTTGATGAGGATAGGTCAAGACCGGACATGCAAGTGTCCTGGCATCTACACTTCCGATGGTAAAGATCCCGAGAGCAAGTGTCACACAGAGAATGAGCTGGAAGCGATGCAGTTGCAGATGAACAAGATGCAAGTGCATCCGACCAACTCATGAAGATGCGACTTCAGAGGCTCTATAAATAGTTCTTTCACTCATTTGCAATGTAACTTCTAATTCCAGAAAATACACATTTACTGTGTGTTTCTCCCAATTGTAAACAAATACTTGAGATATCAATAAATTTCTAGATTCATCGATTATTCTTCTTAGATTAGCTGGTTCCTAGTTGAGTCGTGATCTCTCATTTACGCACGGTGAGATTTTGTGATTCATCAGTTATCATCCCTGAACTATATAGTCGTTGGATAAAGGTCGAATTCCAGTTGCAAACCCTGAATGCCAAATTCACAGTTATCACAAAACCAGGAGCACTGGAAAAGACTCAAGCATTACAGAAGGAAAACCAAGATCTTCAACAATTAAATGCTACCCTCTCCTCCCAGCTTGCTGATGTAACGAAGTCTCTACATAGCTCAAGACTTTTTGCAATCACTTGACATTTTCTTACTTTCTCTATCTTTCTTTTTAGAACTTGAAAACATTAAGAATACCATTAATGATGAAAAGAATACCATGAGCTTAAAGCAAAAAGCTTTAGAATAGGAGAAGAATTAGTTGGTGACAGAAGGTATTCCAGCTGCCGTTACCAAGATCTTAAAGAGTCCAAATCTTACACATGCTATTACGGAACTGAACAATGCAATAAATTCATATGGTTTTAATGAGGGTGTAAAAGCTGGATTCTTTTTCGCTCAAGATCCAAATGCGACTCCTCAAACTTGCCAAGGTTTTGATCCTAAAGCCCCCATCAGATTCAGAGATGTCACCGAAACTTTCCCAGAACTAACATTTGCATTTGTTGGTACTTGCAAAACTCTGAAGGATGCCCCTCTTGATCTGATAAAAAAGACACTGGCACTCGAACAACCTTCAACCTCTTCTCATCATCCATGAATTTCAAGGTATGATCTCTCTCTTTTTATTATGAAACAATGAACATTTTGCTCCACCTGCGAGTGGACTTGCTACTTTATGCCCGTATGTGTATGGCCTTTATGTTTGCATCAGACAATTTGCAGTATTTTCCTTTCCTTTTAATGAATGTGATGTTGTTGATGATATATCTTATGAATGACTATCTTATACTCATATGAATTATGTTAACGATCTTGGATACTCACATGCGTCCATGTTGTATATCCAAAATTATTAACGTAACCATGTAAACAAAAATCATTCACATCGTATATCTTTCTTTATTATTATTATTGTTGTTATTATTTTTTCCAAAAATCATCGATAATCTACTAAGGACCAATGCATATCCTTGGTAAATGACACATAGTCATTGAATCGGTCCATTAGACCATATCCGGAATTAAGATAGCCCTTAGCTTCTTTATCAATATTCACGCATGACTTTCGGGAATTTGGATAGCGCATAGCCACCTCTTGTGACCTCATAGGTTGCATCCGTAAGAATACATAAAAATTAATCAATATATTTGGTCTCATATAACCACATCTTTGAGAAGACGTATGGTGGCCAACCATTTTTATGACCCATTGGATCAATTTTATCGTATACGCATTTTTTTAATAGAAAGTGTTTGCTCATGACAACCACTGAATTTTTTATTCATAGTATGGACCATATCCATGCATAATACTGTTTCTCATACAACTTTCTTTTTTCTTAAAAAACAAATTTTACAAGTAATACTTTTTCAAATGAACTCCGTTCCAAGGCTGAACTGATTTCCATTTCCATCCTCCAATAAGTATGACCCTTTCTTTAACACTTCCGACACTTTATAAGGTCCTTCCCATTGCACTCCCTAATTTCCTTTGGATTCAACCCTACTAACATCATTGTTTCTCAACACTAAATCACCTTCCTTGAATTGATAAACTTTGGCATGAGCATTATAATATTTCTCCATTTCCTACTTGTATCTGCTTTCTCTAATAACAGCCATTTCTCACCGCTCCTCCAACAGATCCAAATTCCGCCGCAACTCTTTATCATCGTCTCTTTCTTCGACCATTCTTTTTGTAGGAATCCCAATTTCCACCGGTATAACTGCCTCGGTTCCATACGTCAAGCTAAACGGGGTTTCACTGTTACTTGTTTTTGGCATAGTACGGTGCGCCCATAACACATGTGAAAGCTCATCCACCCATCCTCCTCCAGCCTTATCCAAATGCATCTTGATACCTTCCACTAAACTTTTATTTACACGTTCCACTTGTCCATTTGCCTGAGGATAAGTGACAGATGCGAAAATTTGTATTACCCCAAGCTCTTGACACCATTCTTTAAAGGGTTCATCGGCGAATTGTTTCCCATTATCGGATACTATATGTAATGGTAATCCAAACCGACAAATGATGTATTCCCACACAAATTTCTTCACATGTTGGCCAGTAATGCTCGCAACCGCCTTTGCTTCTACCCATTTAGTAAAATAATAAACCAAAACTATAAGAAATTTAACACGACCTGCCGCTTCTGGGAAAGGCCCAACAATATCAATTCCCCACTTTTGAAAAGGCCATGCGGTTGTAACTGGCATAATCTCATGTTTTGCCTTTAAACTGACTGGTGCGTGACGTTGACAGCTATCGCACTTCCGAAGCTCTTCTGCGACTAACTTATGCATCCCCGGCCAATTATACCCCATAATCACCAATTTGTTAACTACCATGCGAGGTCCCATATGATTTCCACAAATGCCACTATGTACTTCCTAGACTACACATTTTGCCTCTTCCTTTGTTAAACATCTTAAAAGTGGTCCTAGATAGGTCTTCCGATACAACATTCCATTTTGCCATTGATACTGCAAAGAATTAACGCGAATTTTTCTTGCCTCTTCCCTATCTTCCGGCAACTGACCCTCTTCTAAGTACTTCAAAATAGGCATAAACCATGTATCACTCTCTATACCAACTGCCACAACCTGCTTTGCCATAACCGACGGTTCTTCTAAAATTTCCAGTCGTATTTCTTTGGCTAAATGTTGGAATGATGTTGATGCCAACTTGCTCAACACATCTGCTTTCTTATTTTCCCCCCTTGGAACATGCGTCACTTCACAAACTGCAAATGAACTCATCAAAGCTTTAACTTGCGTCAAGCAAAGGGCCATAACAACACTCTTAGCCTCATATTCCCCCTTTATATGATTGCCACTAATAGTGAATTCACATGCGCTTTAACAGTGACCGCCCCCAACTTCTTAGCCATCCTCAGCCCTGCACTTAAAGAAGCACCATATACACACCCTAGGTTAAACTTTTTCCGGCTCCTGACATATCCACCCTATTATATATATATATATATATATATATATATATATATATATTTACAAAAAAGAATAACAAAAAAAGAGATGACATTGTGTTAAAAAGGTCAAAACTTAACCACCTGCTAATAAAGCCTCATATTAAGCCTCATTATTAGATACATTAAAATCAAACTTTAACGCATATGTCAGTTCATCCCCTTCCAGACTAATTAATAACAAGCCTGCCATATAACCCAAAACATATGTATATATCAATAAAAATTATCAAAAATACGCTTATTGTATAATAAACAAGAACCTAAACAAACCTGCCCCTGCTCCGTCTTCGCTAGATGACCCGTCTGTAAACAGTTTCCATCCTTCTTTTTCTAAATTTTGTTGTGTTTCTGAACTGCTATCATTCGCATCTTATGACACACATCCCACTGGCATTTCTACCAGAAAATCAGCCACCACTTGTCCTTTTACTGCTACCCTTGGCTTAAACCGAATATCATACTGACCCAACTCAACTACCCATTTTACTATTCTTCCTGACACTTCCGACTTTTGCAGCACATGATTTGTTGAAGAATTCATTAAAACCTCAACCATGTGCGCTTGAAAATATCGTCGCAAACGTCTTGCTGCCAACACACGTGATAATACTAACTTTTCCATGGGAGAATATCGCATATCATAATCTTTCAAGACCTTGCTAACATAATAAATGGGTATCTGTTTATGTTTACGTTCGGCCACTAGAACTGAACTAACTGCACCCTTTGGGCCGCGAGATACATCAGCAAAGTTTCACCAACTATTGGAGCAGTTAATATTGGAAGCGACATTAGAGCCCCCTTTAACTGTTTAAACGCATCTTCAGCCTCTACCGTCCAACAAAATCCCGCCTTTTCAATATTTTCCTTTAACACTTGCATAAAAGGTAGTGATTTTTCTACAACTTTAGAAATAAATCTTTGTAAAGCAACCATCATCCCATTCAACACTTGTATATCCTTGACAGTAATGGTGACCCCATTTGCAGAATCGCATTAACTTTGTCAGGACAAGCACGAATTCCTTTGTTATCCACCATCATACCTAAGAATTTCCCCACGTCCATTCCAAAAGAACACTTTTTGGGATTCAACTCCATGTTTATTTCTTTAAGTTTCGCAAACGTTTCTTCAATATCTTTGAACATTTCTTCCTCTTCCCGGATTTTAATAACGATATCATCCACATAGGCTTCTAGATTTCTTCCAACTTACTTCTAAAAAGCCCAATCCATGAGACGTTGGTAAGTAGCACCTGCATTTTTAAGGCCAAAAGGCATTTTCTTATAACAAAATATTCCCTTTCTGTTTATAAATGACGTCTTGTCCTCATCTATAACTACCATCTGTATCTGGTGATAACCTTTATACGCATCTAAAAAACATTTCCCGAATCCACCTTAAGATCTATTTCTGGCAATAGATAACAATCTTTTGTGCATGCACTATTTACATCTTTAAAATCGATACACATCCACCATGACCCATCAGGCTTCTTTACCAACACCGGATTCGATACCCATTTTGTATATTGTTAAAAAACCGAGGTGGTGGGCAAATACCTTGGTTGCGGAAGCGGATCGAGTCTTTGTGTAACTCGTTTTTGTAGAAACAAATGAACACCCGAATATGAACAACGAATGGTGTTTGAGATGTGATGATGATGATGAGGAAAGCTAGTATAAACATGGATATATGAAGAACAAGATAGATAGATGATAAACAAGGTGGAATGATAGATAAATAAAGATAATCGAATGATTACATTTTACCTACCCCACACATCCCGGGTATCATGAACTACTAGGTGAGTTCATGAACCATTACAAGCTTCAAAGAACCATGACTAACTCTCCCTCATTAGACATACATCATCAAGTCTTTCACAATAAAAGACTTACTATATATACTACAAGACTCACTAAGGGCATAATAGTAAAATACTAACTAGTGACAATATTTAACAATACATAATATTCACTACAACCTCTTCTTTGTTGAGTCGTGTTATCTTGAGTTGTCATGTTCTTCACCGTGTTGTAGGATGGTATAATAAGTGGCCATTGAGTATTAATCACATCTATCCAAATCTTGTTGGCTCGGTCTCTCGATTCCCAACAATCTCCCCCTGTTTGGCTGATGGAATACTCTACACTTGTGATTTTGATTCTTGTATTCTTGCAACTTGACTTCAAGATAATCTTCATGTAGTTTCAAGTCTTTCATTATTCAATTCTCCTCTGTGAAGCTCCCCCTACAATAAACATCTTCTAGCCCGAAATTCCGCAAAGGCTATAAATGCATAGGGTGTGTACAAAATTCAACACAATGGCTAGCTACTTGAGGACTTAGTCATAACTCAAGGTGCCAATATTGTTGAAAGTAAACAATATAAAGGATCTATGAAAAATTAGAAACTCAATCCCAAAATTCAACCATCTTGAATACTTGGCCGAATACCAAATCAATGTTATGCACAAAGATAAACCACTTCTTTTGTGCTATTAACCTTGCTTCGATTTTTACCATAATGGCAATGTCGCAACGGTTATGGCTTGAGGACTCTTCGAAGATTAAAAATCACGTTGCTTTCTTTTACTCAAATCATTGCAAAAAGTCTCAATCATATCATCACACCTTCTCCCCCTAGAATTTTACAACTCGTAGCAAAATAAATAAGTATGTTGTTGTTGTAGTCAAAACCCGAAACAACCTTTTCAACAAAATACCCTTGAAATTCAATAAGCTAAAATCCAACAGTGGCTAACCCATCTTCATTTTTCATGTAGAAAACCCAAACTTGTGCACATCCTTAGTCTTCAATATTGCTTCTAAACACGTCTGTTTTAACGAAGCAAAAATAAAAAATAAGAATAGCTTGGTATCTACGATGCACCTGATTGTACGATTCATCAACGTTGCAATGAATTCCCGTAGCTTCATTGAGGTTTGTTGTGGTTGTAGATTGACAACAGAGATAAATAACCGGACCCGAACCGGTAATCGAAAATCTCGAACAGAAACTTAACCCGGCATAAAATTGAGATCAGGAGCTTCACCAAAATCAAAACCCATTATCTAAATTTTGAGCAACAGTACAACATAATCTTGATCCAACCCGTTATCGAAATCTCGCACCGATACGTTGTTGATCATAACCAACGATCATTGTTTTGGACCGAAATATAACAAGCACAGATTCAACACATAACGTAGATCTGACCTGGATACGTTTTTCTGGCGATCTGAGATATATTCTGGCGAATCGAATCTGATCAGATATGAACTCCGGTGGCCTGAGGCATCTCTGGTGATCCTAGATGAATGGAAACAAGTGCCGACAAAGAATCGTAATTTCCAGTGAAGACCTTGTGCTTAAGTTGGTGACATGAGCGAATTCCGACGGCCTGAACCTGAACAGAAGCATTATCCGGCGGCTTAGAAGCGATTTCCGGTTGGTCGACGATTTTCCGGTTCATCTTTGAGTTCCGGTTGAAGGTTGCTGTTTCTTTCCAGTTTCCGACTGAACTCATGAGTTCCGGTTGAAGTTCGATTTCCGCTTGAATATTGAAGCGGACATGATTTCCGGTTTAACGAGATTTTCCGCTTGAAGTCGCTTTTCTGGCAGAAGTGCCCAGTTCCGGTTGAACTTCGGATTTCCGTCTGAACTCACTTGAACCGGAACATTCAATTTTCTGGTTGAAAGTTCGAACCACCGCTGAAGTTATTTTCTCCGTTTGAACGAGATATCCGGTTGATGTGAGAGTATTCCGGTTGAAACAGAAGTTCTGTTGATTTGTTGAGATGAAACGAAAATCGTTTTTCTTTTTCTGATTTCTTTTCCATATCACGAAAAATGTTGCAGCTGTGCTTTTGTTTCTTTATACGACAAATCATGACAAAAGATGAATAAAGCAGGCAACGAACTTGTCGTTTTCCCTAACCCTATAGACCAGTTTTGTCCTCCTTTTCGTATGAACATGAAAGTCAAACGAATGACCGATGACATTCTTCATGTGAAGCTAGAAACTCCCTAATTATTTTCATCAACCCTTAACCCGGATACGAACGTAAGCTCTTCATCGTCACCTTCGTCTCAACTGGATCTGTTACTTGCCCATGTTGTGACTGACTACTTGGACCATCGACCCTAGAGTCATCGAATCTTCATAACCCGCATCACCATCTTTTGATCAAGAACAGACAGAAAACCTGATGTGAAGTACGAGCTGCAGTCTCGTTTACTTAATTTCTGAGTTAATGTAAATCATACGTTATGATTTTATGAGCATGAACTTAAGTCTAGACATTTTATAATCTATGACTTAATGTAAATCATACGTTATGATTTTATGTGGGCGTTTTATCATGTTATGT
The DNA here is from genome assembly GCA_039602395.1 of Deinandra increscens subsp. villosa. Taxonomy (NCBI): domain Eukaryota; kingdom Viridiplantae; phylum Streptophyta; class Magnoliopsida; order Asterales; family Asteraceae; genus Deinandra; species Deinandra increscens. Next base: position 52,752,999 of record JBCNJP010000012.1, read on the forward strand.
GGCAATTGAACTTATGATTTTATGTGATATATTTATATATATATTCACACGTTATTCTATTATTTTATGATCATTATTTTATATGAACTCAAAGTATATATTTATATATTATTATTTGTGATTTCTTTTGTAAACGAAACAACGTTTATAGTTTATTAACATCATGCATTAAATATGTGTTGATATATATTCGTATCGCCACCGGAAAAGAAAAAAAAAGAAATCCGACCACCCCGTTTCTGATTTGCTTCTTGTTCTACCGAGCAACGTACCGCCACTGGAAAAGAAAAAAAATGAAATCCGACCACCCCGTTTCTGATTCGCAACCTTCGCGTGTCCGTTCAAAAGAGAAGCCCGCCGGGTCTGACCTCATCCTCACCGGGTGGGTACAGGAACGTTCAAGGCATCACAGACCGTCACCGGCGTTGGGTTCGGGTCTCGGTTCAATTCATCTTCACCATCTCGCATTCGGACGTCGTCTTACACCTAAGGTGATCCTAAACCTCCTTTGTAATCAGTTTGTGGTGATCTATGTTCAAGGTTTGAAGTTTTGTTAAACTCGGATGAACATCCATGGAGATCGGGTGTTTAGGGTTTATGGGTGAAGAAGATAACACCCGACGCATAGGATATATATATATTTGATTTGTTATATTGAGAAGAAAGTGTTCTGCTGTCCGGGTGGTTTGATCTTTGCGCTGGGATGTAGCGGTCGTGGGTTCGAAACCCGCAACCTCCTTATCTTTTTCTGATAAAAAAAACGGTTTCTGTCATGGTGTATGAACAAAATCATTTCTTTCGGATCTATTATCAATTGATGGCCTAGCTTACTGGCTAAACCCTTCCAATGCGAGTGGGAGGTCCTGGGTTCGACCCTGGTGACCTCTATCTTTGTTTTCTTTTTATCTCATTGGTTTATATAAAGGTTGATTTTTTATATAAAATATTTTGTTATTTGACGGTGATTTGTAAAAGAATACATACTTAGAAAATACATAAATATATTTCTATAAAACGAACGTTATAATAACCTTTACATTCGTCTAAAAATATACGTATTTTTTGAGATAAACGTTCTATAATTTTATCTATATTCGTATAAATTTTTTATAAACACGTAAGTACATTTTGGAGTACTCGTTATTGATATAACTATTACTTGGTTATGAATATATATTTATATACATACATATTTTCTTAATCGATTTCATGAACCCATATTATTAATAAATAATATACTATTCGTCGACTTTCGTACTCGTTATGATTTTTTTTGACAATGTGCCGACCTTCAACTCGTTTAGGATTCAATGAACTTTCGTCCGGTCATGTTATGACATTATTTAATTTCATCGTTGGTCTAGGCTCAGTCACTTTCGCTTGAACACACACTTATGTATATATGCTCATTAGGTGTTTGGTAGATTACACAAGACCCGTTATTTGCTACTTGCTGTGGTTATTTATCTGGAACTGAGGTGCACCCGAAGGTGAGTTTCACGGCCCCATTTTACTCTTTTCTTTTGGGGGAGTAAAATATGCAAAATTATTTACTGTTTTTAGACAGCTTTTATATTTCTAACATATCACATGTACTAGATTTGCTTAACACCACAAACTAAGTCCTTACATATCGAACCGTTAATAGTGAATAGCGAGGTAATGTTGAGTAGTACTACTGGGGTTTGACAAACCCCTCTCAGCGGGCACGCGATGCACCACCCGACTGGCGGTCAGACTGAGAGCAATATTAGCCTAAACGTTTCGTTGTTTCTGGTGGGACACGGGGAAGGCAAAACACGTAAGGATTATTCCTACAACTAATTAGCCAGCTTCGGTTGTGAACTATCTAGTGACATGAACTTTAGGCTAGCTACCTACGATATGGAAATATAGCAAAACTTTTAAACTTATCTGTGGACTTTAAACTGTTGTGTCCATAGGCGGAAAACTTGATTGTGGATATCAAAACCTGTGACCTCACCAAACTTTGGTTGACACTTTCTTTCAAACATGTTTCTCTCAGGTCGCAGGTGTTCGAGTATCACGAGTACGCATGCATGAGTCTTTGAAACACTTTTAGTGTCTTTGGACAAGTCACGTCACCTTCGGTGACGATGTTCTTACTTAGATTTCTATTTGTATTTACGCTTCCGCATTTGTAAAACTATGAATTTATATTTTAAAGAAATATGAAACGTCTTTTTATTAGTTACTGGTCGTTTGGTGTAACTAATTGTCTGGGATCCTGGTTTGTCACGCTCCCTGCGATGCGTTATCGCGCGTGGGATATTCGGGGGTAAGTGGATGGATGTGTATAACACATCCGAATTATCCTTTACTTCATCAAATACTAACACCTGCATATCATAAAAAATGAACAGGTCATCTGTTTGCTGCTATATTATACATACAAACAATGGTCAGTTAATACTAAGTTTGCTAATTTCAGTATCAATCTCTGCTAATGTTCACAATCTTTGTAAAACAATATTTCGTGTGCCTGTAGACAAAAAGCAACGGTTGCAGAAGAGTCCACCCTAGGAATAACATATGAATAAAAACATATTAAACATAAAATAGCAGGTCCTATGTTAATCTTAATAATAGACCTGGGAAAACGAACCCTGAAATTTAAAACTTAAAGAAAAAATCCAACAAATTGATATAAAAAATTCTCATTAATGAAAATATATTGCCCACATAATTAACATATTTCAAGTTTAATATATTGGAATAAGAATACGTATTTTGATATTCTATTCCATAAAATACATAAACTGTTATTCATATGTTCTATCAATCCAACCACACCAACCGAACTGTTGGTAACAATGATATGAAAATAATTCCGCTTGATCTTTTATAAAAAAATCAACTGAGCAGGTGTGGTGTAACAAAGTTCAAACAAAACATACATGTTATTTATTTTACCTATAATTTATGCTTATATCTAATGACATATTAGAGCCAATAAATCCTTAATGCTAAAATAGTTCCAGAGAAGTAAAAAATTTCCTTACCTCATCTTCGTATAATTTACTAAATGATTTACGACTAAATCTAAAAATCCTTCACACAATAAGGAATCGTTATGAAGAGTGGATTTACTCTATCACCCTCTCAATTCCTTTTTTTGTTATAATATACACCACAAAATACATCACAAACATGAAATTATTACATCTTCAAAATGTCTTCTAAAATTTTCTTTCGGTTTCTTATAATCTGTGTATTTGACCATAAGGAAACGAAAGATTCACTCCATAGAATAAAAATACACCATCCAAAAAAAAATCTTACAACATTTGTTTGAAAAATACCTATACTAAAAACAACACTAATGAGAGAATTTGGGGTATGTTTTATAGTGTTGGGAATCCCAAGTCCGAGACTTTATGATTTGGATAGATGTAATATATTTGAACAAAGCCACTTATTATATATCGTCCTGACCGTCCTGCAACACGGTGAAGATCATGAAGACCCGAGACCTCTTATTAAACGAAGATCGGGACAAGTGACATTATTATTTATTTTTTTATCTTTTTTATTTCAACTTGTTAACTAGTTGTATTATTATCTACTAGTTTGCCATCATAGGTTAGCCTATATATAGTTTACATATCCCTGTGTAGATATCATGCATAACATAGAGTCTGAGAGAGTATTTCATGATGCTTTGAACTTGTGAAGGGCCTCAGTAACATGCTTGTTCTGGAGGCTCGAGTATAAGTGGGATAGGTAAACGTAATCATTCGGTTATGAACACAATCCTATTATCACTTTGTTTATCATGTTCTTCGTGTTTATGTTCTTTATTCTCATAATTATCACATCTCAACACTATCGATGTTCATACCGGGTGTTCACTTGTTATACAAGACGGGTGCACAAAGTCTTTGATCCGCTCCCACAAACGATAAACGAGGTTAAAGGTTAGCCCGCTACCTCGTTTCTACATATAGTAATTAATTGGGTTATTTACAAAGCCCCTTTAATAAAATTAGATTGCAGTTAGGGTGGGTTTCTCAGAACTCTCATTAGTAAGTCCAGGCCCAAAAGTTTAAAAGCTGAGTCTGTCATTAGGCATCAATAAGTATGGATACAAAAACCAAAAACTAATACATCAAAATAACAACATTTAATCTGTTACATATTCAACATTTAAAATATGTTACATATTTATAACATTTTAAAAGTTCTAAAAATTTGGACACGTGAACCATACATTAGATGTATATGACACATTTATAGCATTTCCATAAACCATACAATTTGGACAATTCTGAGTGTGAAAAACTCAGTACCCATTTTGCCACATCTAATGTAATACACAATATAACACAAATCAAGTGAAGATTCATACCTTAATAGCCACATTCTATCCTTTCTTGGCATAGTGACCATGCTTGTGGTTGTTCTCAATAGAAGCGATCCGTCTTAGCAATGAGCTTCCTCCGGTAAATGAGATGCTACATGCTCAAGTGACAATGGCAATTGTAAAACCACGGATATGGATCTTACTACTGGATGATTCGGTCAATCAAATAACACGGAGGTAAATAAAGCTTTGCTTTATTGATTCACTTATAGAGATTACAATTTAGGGAGAGAAACACTCAAGTACACACACAGTTAAGAGATATGAAATGACAGAACTTCTAAGCTCTCTTTAACACGAACTATTTATAGTCACTTACATACATGCCGACATATCACCTGGCGGACCAGTTGGTATGCCCGTACTAACTGGTACGGCGGACCATATGGTACGACCATCTTGGTATGTTAACTATATGACTTATAAAGACGCTCTAGTCTAGATACAATACACGAGACACAACGTAGCATAGGAATATGCTCTAACAAACTCGCCCTTAACGTGTAGTGTATCTAGCTATCTATCTATATAACAAAACTTTAGTTTTCAATCTTCAGCATCGTTGCGTCCGATCCTCAACTTTAACTTTTGTCAGAAATAGAGCTTGCATGGCTGAATCAATCTTGAACAATCTTTGAACTTCAAGATCCACTTGTGAAAGATATTACATACTCCCCCTTTCACCATGCTTGAGTCTTCTCACACAGAAACCTGCAATTTCAGAAGACAGAAACACGGCTTTCTTTTCTTTTGAAAAATAAATTAATCTTGGCGCAAAACTTCTCTTCGAGAATCTAAGATCTAGTTTTTAAAATTTGATTTTGTATCGTGTATCGATCGGTCGAAAACAAATAAGAAACAAAATATTTTTGGCCTTTTGAAACTTTAAATCAAAACACACCAAAATTCTTTTTGATTTTTCTAAATTTATGCTAAAACACACCTAAAATCTTTTTGGATTTTTCAGATATGAAACATAAATGCAATACAGAATCAGACACTATATTTTTCTTTTGAGAGAAAGATCACAACTTGGGATCATATTGGTCATGACATGCTAAACTGCACTTCAATTTCAATTACTTCAGCACACAAGTCATGTCGATTGCTGGTATAATTTGTCCATCTTAAACTCAGGCATAATCATACTCATAACATCTTGATATGTTATTGTATTGATTAGATTGCATTGACAAGTGTACCCCACACTATCAGACATACTCAGACATGTATTTACGTATCACATTTTGTGAATTCATTTGTGATTTAACACATAATGATTGTATTCATGATATGGTTAACTATGTTCCATGAAAAAAGAAATAAGAACGTGTAATCGTCTACCTTAAGGTCAATCTTTCGATACGCATATAAGGCCTCAGATTTAACAAAATAAGAAAATAAAACAAGTTGAAATTGTATAATTCAACAATGATCAGCTCGGTCTTGTTTACATACAGAGAAAGTCTGATGAATTATACGAAACACCAAAGAAAATAAAGCAGAACATCAAACGAACAACAATCAGGTCGGTACTCCCGTACACGAAGAGAAAGTCCGATGAGTTATATGAAACACCAAAGAAAATAAAGCAGAACGTCAAACGAACAACAATCATGTCGGTACTCCCGTACACGCAGAGAAAGTCCGATGAGTTATACGAAACACCAAAGAAAATAAAGCAGAACGTCAAATGAACAACAATAAGGTCAGTCTTGTGGATACGTAGAGAAAGTCTGATCGTTTGACAAAATAAAGAAAATCAAACAAGTTTAAATCTTTGCAAAATGAACACATGTATACACAGTGACTTCACATTTTCTTTTTCACATAAGTTTTTCTTGATATATCATGAGATATGCATCAAGATATTGTCCACTTGGTCAAGCATTAGAATTTTAATGTGTTTATCACATATGAATACTTTCTGATTTAATGTCGAGTCTACCAAGCACATCGAGCAATGATCTTATGGCTTTTTCATCTAATTTATCCACGAGTCGGACACGTAAGCCAATGTACCATCATTTCCCAAATATGTCGGATACAATTTCTCATTTTTCAATGTTTTTGTATTTTTCCATTTTATCCCCCTTAAATTGAAAACTCTATTTTTGGATTTTCATTTTAACAAAACAACAAAGACACCATTTTTGTTTTTTCAAATTTCTCCCTCTAAACTACATACGAAATGTAACAGCAAGAAAATTGACCAATCGATATTGATACCTTAGCAATTTTTAGCTTTCAGAAAAACGTTCATTTTGAAATATGGAGCATTCAATTTAAGTTAAGCAGGAAAGTTCACTATCAGCAACTGCTTGAAGCTTGAACTTCACAATCACCGACAGGTCTTCTTGAAGTACCCGCACACTGGATTTAAAGATTAGTACTCAAAAGACCCGAATCACACAGCTTCTGTGCGACCAGTGTTTTCCACAAAACCAGTTGCAGCCTTGCTGACCACTTTAGGTCGCCACTGCATCTTTGCTATTTCATTTGTAACAGAGTCATCATCATGTGATGAACCACCAACACTTGAATCAAATTTGAAAAATTGTTTCGTTTTAGATTTTGATTTAGAAGGTGTAGACTCAGTAAAAATCCTGCCTGATTCATCAATAAATGTGGCAGATTTGTTTGAAAATGAACTTTTTACAGTTTCAGGACAATCCCGTGCCATGTGTCCTTTTCGGCGACATTGATAGCACAAACGATAGGATCGTTAAGATAGGGATTTGTCCTGAACTAGAGGACATCTATCAATGGATTCAGACTTATCAGAGATATCATCAAAATTTGGAATCGGTTAGAATGTACCCATTTCGATGTAGGACTTCGAGGTGTGGAATTTGACCTAGATAACGAAGAATCCTTAACTTTTTAAGCATCTCGAGACGAACTTTCAGATGAAGCCTTCTTCTGAATCTTTCCTCCAAACCCTTTTTCCATTGTAGACATGAACACTTGAGCCAAATGATAAATTTGTTCTAAGCTTTTGTCTTTCTTTTCTTTTGGAGCTTTCTTGGGTATATTCTTCTTGTTTTTCTTTTCAAACTTTTTACCCTCACTCCCCAAACCTGAACACTTATAACCTGGTAGCTTTGATAAATCAATTTGTGAACCAGAAGGACCAGCTTTAGCAGCTTGATTGAATGCTGCTTTAATATCCTTCAACTTGTTAGCTTCTACCAAGTTAACAGTAGCTTGTGCTTCACTCAACAAACCCTAATTTTTCTCAATCACCTTGTCAGCAGGGAATGATTACCTCATCAGATATAAACCCATCGGACACAAATTTAGAAGCAGATTTGTCAATCACACTTTCCTTCTTTTTCACTTTCTTGTTTGAAACCATTGATGTTTTCTTCTCAGATTTCTTAGTAACAAATTCATAATAGTCACCAATTGTTTCAGACGATTTGACATCAGCCAGAGGATCAATTTGAACCAATGGGGGTTGTAGTTGATTAAATTCTTATCCTCTAAACACTCTTTTGAAATTCTCGTCGTTACACAAATAACTTATGAACGAGTGTGAAATCTTCAAGTTATTTAGTTGACGATTCAAATCCAGAATTTGAACATTTAAATCTGCTATCTTTTTCTGCGCTTCACCCAAAGCCTTTTCTGATTCTATCCGCTGTTCTGATACTCTGTTAGATAAAGACTTTTCTCTTCTCACTTTATCATGGGCATCAAACATTTCCTGTGTAACCTTTTCCACCTTTCCTTGATAAATCTCTACATTTCTTGTCAACAATTTGTTTTCTTTTGTCAGATCGGTGACTTTATCTTGTAATTTTGACTGGTGAACTTGATAATCATTGTTCGAAACCATGATTTCATCATAGGCTTTCTGAAGTTCAAATTGGTAAGCAGAAGTGATTCCATTCTTGCTTTAGATTTCTTATACAAGGCATCAAAATCTCCAATAGCATCCTTTGCTTCGAACTCCCACTTTTCAACCTTTGTAACTAACTCAGCATTTTCATTTTGTAACTTCAAGATCCGTTCTTTATTAACATTAACCATCTCATCCAATCTTGTTTTTAGCTCTATAACCTCTTCCATTAACACCTTTTTTTCTTGTTCTAACATTGCATTAGATTTGAAGATCTCATCAAAAACTTCACACTTTCTTTTGTATCCTTCCATCTTTTCTTCTTTCTCTTTCTTTTCACTAACCAACCCTTCTTTATCAGAAATCAATTCTCGAATATTTCTATCTTTTTAGCACAATATTCACATGTTGACTCATACCCACTAACTTCAGAATCACTTGTTTCAGATGCACTTGTTTGAGATTCAGAATCACTTGATTCAACTTGCATAGTAGCCATCAATGCATAATTTACTAGAGAATAAACTAAAAATGCAGATTCATCTAGAAAATCCTTAGCTCAATCATATCCTTCCTCGGACACTAGTGCTTTTGCATATTTATTATGGTCATGATTATTCGAAGTACTTGGTTTAGAAGAAGATTGCTTGCATTCTCGAGCAAAATGTCCAAATTTGGAACATTTGAAACATTTAAGCTTCGACTTATCCAGACCAAGTTTTCCTCCCTGAAAAATAGATGTCTTGCCATCTTTCTTCATGAATCTCCTTCCTCTCTCCACTTCCATAGCAAACTGCCATTCCAGATCGAGTTTATTCAATTGATCTTCATCCAACTAAATTTATGTCAGTCGGATACAAACCAGTTTCACTAATTTGACCAAATATAGAGCCAGAAGAAGATGATATGAAAGCAAATATCAAAGCATCTAGATCTTTGGTTGTTTGATTAGAAGTAGATTTTCTTGATGACCTATCAGGAATAGTAAAACTGCAACCCGAAGAATAACCAGTATTCTCAGACTTTCCAACAAGAAATGCTGTTAACGGGGGATTACTGCTTGAAATAGAATGTGATTTTACTTTAGCATGCATAGTAGCAGAGTTCTCTCCAAAATATACCTCAGGATTCTGAACAGATGGAGTTGCTGACTTTTTCACAAGTAGTTCCATTTCCCAAGCTTGTAATTTGCTTATCAGCTGATTGAATGTCCAACTTGAGTAGTTTGGATCATTAGACAACATCATCACAAAATTTCTCCCACTTTTCGGGTAGAGCTTTCAAGGAATTTCTCCTTTAATTCATCATTTTCTTTCTTAACACCTACAATGTCAAGTTCATTGCTTAAATGTGAAAACCTTGCAATCAAATCTGTGATCTTCTCATTCTCACAAAGCCCGGAATTGTCAAACTCTTTCTTTAAAACTTTCTTTCGAGTATTCTTGTTGTAGAAGCATATTCTTATGCTACGTTGTGTCTCGTGTATTGTATCTATGTAAGAGCATATGTGTGTGTGACTATGAGGGCAGCGGACCAATTGGTCCTACGTACCAAATGGTCCGCTCGGACCAGATGGTCCGGATGTGGTCCGCAGCTCATTCAGTCGTACCTATAAATAGGTAGCATGTGTAGAGAGTTCAACACTTCTGAGAACTTCTTGCCATATTCTATACTTCTGTGTGTGTTTCTGTGTGTGTGCTCTCAAGCTTTATTAATACAAATTTCATTTGTATTTACTTGTTTGATCTCATCTTCATCTCATTATCACGTGATTAGCAAATGATCCATCGCTCCTTGCGTCTACAAGTGGTATCAGAGCTATCTGGTTCCATTTGCTGATCATATTTTGTGATTTTGGAGATTTTTAGAGAGAGAAAGTTTGGGTTTTCTTCATTTTTCATCAAATTTTCGCAATTCCGAGTGTTTCAACGATGGAAAATGATTTCTGAGTGTTGCTGGAGTGTTTTCGCATCATACTAAAGCAATTTCCAGTTCCAAACGTCAAATTTCACGAAAATTAGTGAAATCAGCCTCGAAATCAGTTGGTCCGCCGGACGAATTTCTGGTCCGCCGGATGAATTTTCTGGTCCGCCCGACGAACAGATTGGTCCGCCATTTGGTCCGCTAGGCAATATTCATCGAGCTGGTCCGTGGCGGTTATCGCGTACCAGTGTGATCCGCTGAAAAATCTGGTCCGCCATACCAGTTCTGGTCCGCCGTACCACATCTGATCCGCAGGTGGTCCGCTGGTTGTATTTTGATCCGCTAGTGGTCCGCTGGTAGTATTTTGGTCCGCTGAAAGTGTTTTGGTCCGCTGGCAGAAAAGTGTTCATCACTAAAACTAACGTAACTTGAGAACCGTAAAGAGTTACGGAACCCAATACCAGTCAAAACGTTCGTCTCGACGAGATCTAGGACTTGTACCTACGGCCAGTACTGTCCAGTTTTGACCCACTAAATCCGCTTGGAAGACCTCCGTTTTTTAGTTCGAAGTTTTTGAGGTGTCATATTTCGGAAAATATGTCGGATTTTCAAGCGTTTTCCGCAATTCAAAACACGATGCAAGCTATCATTAACTATGATAATGAAATAGGAACAAGTCAGAAAGTTCCGAAATTGCTCAGATTGGAAGATTATCATAGTTGGGTGAAGCGATTTAATGCATATGTTGGTGCTAATGATGTTGATTTTTGGATATCTTACAATAACTTATACGAGTATCCAACAGGAACAAATGGAAGGCCAGTTTTGCAACAAAGTCTTACTGGTGAGCAAAAGAAGGCATATCAAGCAGAACAAAAAGCTTATGGTGCTTTAACAATGGTACTACCTTCCGACTTATTACATCAATTTTCTGCGTATACTTCTGCAAAAGAATTGTGGGATGCAATTCAGAAACGTTGTGAAGGAAATGATCAATTCAAGAAAAGCAAACAGAAGGTTCTAAAGAAAGAGTTCGACAATTTTAAGCATTATCCAAATGAAAATATTTCAAAGCTTATCACTAGATTTTCACATTTATTAAGTGAAATGGCTTTAGTTGGCATCAAAAAGGAAGAAGCTGATTTGAAAGAGAAGTTATTAGAGGCATTACCTGAAAAATGGGAAAACTATGTGATGATGATTACTCATGATAAAGAGTATTCAGGAGTGTCATTCATAAATTTGATTGAGCAGATACAAGCAAGAGATCTGGAGTTGAATGTCAACAAGTCTATGCCTGCGCAAGTACAGAATCCAGCTAGCATATCGTGGTGATAAATGATTCTACGATAAGTGACTAAAATGCTTAAACATTGGCAGCGAAGGTCCGTCCTACTGACCTTTAGTTGCTGCACCGAATCCGCGACTATATATGTTATGTGCTCATCATTGGTTGTACTCTTACATGTCCAATATCAATCATCAAAGCCTACAATTCCTGACATAGGCATCTGAGGATTTAGCATGATCAATTGTTATCTGCTTTTATATCATCGTGCAAATGGTCTCAATTTGGTAGTCGGCGAAACTACCGAGCGAGAAGTATAGATTTGGTTGGCAACATGACTTAGAGTGAGTTGGATGATGATCATGTAGACCATGAGTTAGATTTCACCTGGCCAGCGAATTTGCTAGTGAAACTAGCCTCTGATAGAGATAAGACATATATGAAGACGCCTGGTAAACACTCATTTGCCTCATTACACAAGGAACACACACACACTCTGGCTACCTCGAGAGTTCTGGTCAGTCTCAAGTGTTCACAAGGGATTGGACATTTTGCTCGTGAATGTAAAAATCCGAAAATATCCGTCTCTTCGTCCTCAACAAACAATTCAAACTCGCAAGCCTTGATTTCACAAAAGGATGAAGATTATGATTGGAATAAGGATATTGAAATAATGGAAGAAAAACAGAAACAGTTGGCATTAAATGCAACCAAACCTGCTTTGGTTTATGATAGTTCTCTAAATAAGTATGTCGAGTGGTATCCTGATGAATCTGCATTTTTTGCCGAAGTTGTAAGGAAGGAGGTAAGTGATTCTAATTCAGAAACAAGTTCATGTGAAACAGTACTGGAAGATGGAGTTGCTGAACTTACAAAAGGGGTACAAAAAAAAAAGTGAAGCATGTGTTGTTGCAAATGATAAATTTGAAACTTTGTTGAAAGATTATGGGTTGCTAACTGAAGAACTCAAAGCTGTGATAGCTGCTTTGGAATGTTCAAAACAAAGATGTGCTGATTTAGAAAAAGTCAATTCAGAGTTGGTGCAAGAAAAGGATAACTGGGTTACTAAATATGAGAATGAAAAAGTTGCTCATCTTGATGCAGTTCAAGATTTTGAGAATCTATTTGAAAAGAGTTATCCTGTTCAACAAAGGTATGAAAAAGCAAATGCGATTGCTGTTGAAGCTGCAGATAAAGTTTTAGAGCTTCAAGAAGAACTTTCAAAGCTTCGAGATGAAAATGTTCAGATGCGTGAAAAGAATGACATTTTAACAAAAGATGTTATTTATTTTATTAAGAACTGGGAGAAGGTTCATGCTGAGCTAATGGAGTTATGTGATACCAAAAGGCAACTGAAGGCTGAATACAATGAATTATCAGATGACTTTATTGGTACTCAGAAAGATTTGTTGGCTGCTCAAGTCAAAATATATGAGTTAAAAGTTGAGATTCTCGCTCTTCAAAAGCAAGTAAAGAATCCAGCTATGTCTCCTACATTACTGAATTACATTTACAATCAGGAAAAGAGTGACGAAAGTGTGAAAGAAGAGGAATTACATTCTGTTCCAGCTCCAGTAGTTATATTAAATCCTCCATCTGTGTCACTTGATCCTAGAGCTGAATTGCAAGATTATTCTAAATTTGCAACTCCAGCAAAGAAGAAGAAAAACAAATCTGAGAAAATGGAGAAGAGATTAGGTGAAGCTCCAAAGTTTGTGTCAATTTCAAAGGCTTTGGAAGATGAAAAGCTTTGTGAGAAAATTGCGTCTGGTTCTTCATCTGTCCATGAAGAAGAAAAAGTTTTGATTCAAAATAACAAATTGAAAGCTATTAAAGCTAAATTTACCAGTGCAGCTAAAGGACGAGCAGTTCCAACGGCTTTTTCAAATTCTTCAAAAGTCCAGGGATACAAGCATAAAGGTCTTGGTTATGATTCTAAGGAAGAAGTAGTTTCTCAAACACAACGACCAAAGAAAGTTGCTGGTTTAACTCAAAAGAACAAATCACAACAGCAGAAACGACATGTTGTCACATCAAAGAATGATCATTATTATTCTGGAGGGTCTTCTTATAGTTCTGGTTCTTCTCAACGAAGTCCATCTCCAGGTATGATACTTCTGATGATTTCTTTGATTCATTCAGTTCAGAAAATATTTTTGGTTATCATGATGTGTTCAAACAGGACAAGAGAAATCTAAAGAATTTTGTTGATAAAAAACAAATTTTTGAATCAAATCTGGGTGGCAGTTCCCTTAATGTTTTTCGAAGGAAGTGTTATGCATGTCGTAAACCAGGGCATCTTGCTGCTCAATGTCCTACGAATGCGAGCATTCACTCCTATGTGCACAAAACTGCTAAATATGTGGATTTAAATGGTCATATTTTTGATGAACCACAACCATCGATGTACAAATCAACTAGTAAGCCGTCTTGGACGAAGACGCAAGTTGATCATTTTGTGGGTTCATTGAACAGTTTTCAATCACCACTGATGTGGAAACCACGAGCTGTTTCTTTGGCAAACAACGACCATGTTGAAGACACTGGGCGACCCGAGGCTGTTGACTCGGGCCGATCCCAAAATCACTAACGTTTTATATGGTGTCTGCAGGTTTCTTCAAGAAGACCTATTATGCGTGTTCACAAGGCCGACCTGGTTGTTGTTTGTTTAGGGTTCTGCTTTATTTTTGCATGACTCATCAAGGATGATTAAATCTCTAAGAAAGTTGGTTTTATATGATAAATATGATGATTTGCTAGTATTTCTGATAGAGTGGAGGCCGAGTTATCAGTGCATGATAAAATTACCTTAAGCATATCTGAAAACGATAAAAAATGATTGGTGCATGCTGAAATAAACATAAATGTTGTATTTGCGATTATCTTGGCTTGCATGCTGATTAAGACCGAAATTGAAATGTGCTAGATTTGTTATGTCTGATATGATCTCGTGTCGTGATCTTTCTCGCAAAATACCAAAAATAGAGTGTAATTTTGTATTGCATTTATATTTCCTTTTTAGTAAAATTCAAAAAGATTTTTGGTGTGTTTTAGCATAACTTTGAAAAATCAAAAAGATTTTAGGTGTATTTTGATCTAAAGTTTCTAAAAGCCAAAAAGATTTTATTTCTTAGTTGTTTTCGATTGATCAACACTTGATACAAAATCAAAATTTCAAAATCAATATCTTGGATTCTCAAAGAGAAGTTTTGCACCAAGATTAAATTATTTTTGGAAATTCAAAGAAAATCCGCACTTTTGTCTTCTAAAGTTGCAGGTTTTTTTTTGTGTGTCAAGACTCAAGCATGGTGAAAGGGGGAGTTCGTTATATCTTTCACAAGTGGATCTTGAAGGTCAAAGATTTATTCAAGAATGATCCAGCCATGCAAGCTCTATTTCTGACAAGATTTCAAGTTGACGATCGGATGCAACATTGTTGAAGATTGAAGACTAGAGATTTAGTTAGAAAAGATACACTACACGTTAAGGGGGAGTTTGTAGAAGCATATTCTTATGCTACGTTGTGTCTCGTGTATTGTATCTATGTAAGAGCATATGTGTGTGTGACTATGAGGGCAGCGGACCAATTGGTCCTGCGTACCAAATGGTCCGCTCGGACCAGATGGTCCGGATGTGGTCCGCAGCTCATTTAGTCGTACCTATAAATAGGTAGCATGTGTAGAGAGTTCAACACTTCTGAGAACTTCTTGCCATATTCTATACTTCTGTGTGTGTTTCTGTGTGTGTGCTCTCAAGGTTTATTAATACAAATTTCATTTGTATTTACTTCTTTGATCTCATCTTCATCTCATTATCACGTGATTAGCAAACGATCCATCGCTCTTTGCGTCTACACTTGTACTGATCATTACCATCACATCTTTCCTTAATAGCATCCCATACTTGTTTCAAAATTGAAAAATTCTTAAACTGATGCATCAAATCTTTGGGTAATGCCATCGTGAGAAAATGATGTGTTGCAAAACACATCGGTTTTCCTTTATGTTTTCAAGTCATTTTGAGAGTCTTTTGAGTGAATTTCCATAGGTTTTTAGTTGTTTTTGATTATTAGTGTCTTAATGTGTGTTTCGGAGTTAAACTGCAGTTTCGGTACAATTCCCGAGAGAAACGAGCATTGGATAAGAATTGAAGATCAAAAAGGAAGAAAATGCTGCGTTTGAAGCACTAGGCGTATCACCTAGTGCCCATGAAGATGCAAGCGATACGCTTGCTGTGAGAAAGTCAAAGGCGGTGTTTTAAACGTTGACTCGACTATTTTGTCGAGTTATGGGTCCAAGCGTATCGCCTACTGATCAGGAGACCTCCAAGCGATACGCTTGGAGGCTAATATTCCGGGAAACCCTAATTTTTCACTTATAAATACAATGCGGGGTTTCCAGTCGAATTACATTCACCTTGCCGTATCTCAGAGCCACTAAAGACGATTTTCAGAGCAGAAGAACGAGATTGAAGTCATTGGAGCCCTAGGATTGAAGAATTCGACTCCCAATCGCTTCCCCGGGTTCTTAATCTTTCGTTCTAGCACTTGTTTTCATTAGACCAGATTGTGTTCATGATCATTACTACTGTTTTTATGATGAACTCAGTTATGTTTACTGTTATTGGCTAAATCTTTTGTACCATCTAGACTAATGGATGAATAGTTAATGTTTTTCGACTTTTCCTTGATTGTGACAATATTCGATGTGTTGATATTCTATGGCAATTCCTATAACCTGCTGTGATTATTGCGTATGCATATTGTGATTAGGGTTTTGATTGTTGATTGGTGTTTGTGTTGCCTTCGAATGTCTTTCGGGTCGGGTAATGCATCTAAAGGTGTTAGCTTTAGGGTTTTCATCTAGAGAATAGTTTAGGAGACGTCCCGAACTAGAACATTGGTCTATAATTGATACTTTGATTGCTTTATTCTGCCTTGGTTAGAACTTAAAAGGGGATAACCTTGTCAATCAGTTGGGTTGGTTAATTATCTAGATTAGGATTGTCTCAAAAGGAAGTCCCCTAGATTAGTTAGCTAATTTGCTAGTTGTGATCTTCATAGTGGTTAGAGGTAGCTCCTATTGCCTTAAGGTGCCCTAGATTAGTTCGCGGGTGGTTAGGGTAATTGAATTGGGAAATACTCAAAAGGTGAACCAATTAGTTGAGCGGTAGAATTATCGGTTAGGATGTACTCAAAAAGTGAACTAACAAATCAGTGAGCGTTTTCCAACCGTTAGGATTCTTATCAGTTACGTCCGGAGAGGATTTCGGGGGCTCATAGGTTTCTTATAGGTTGTGTCTTTAGAACCTGATTAAATCGGAATTGTCATAGTCAAGGGAAGTCGTTAGCATTAACTAGGATTCTAGGTCTAGGTGGCATTTCTCGTCATATCTGGTTTTCGTCTTTAGGGTTTGAGTTTGTGGTTTGCTTTCCATTTTTAGTAACTTTCCATTTTTAGTAACTTTCCATTTTTAGCAGTTTCTATTTTTAGTAAGTTTAGTTAATTAGTTAATTTTAGTTAATTTAATTAGTTAATGAATTCTCCAAATCAAAACCAATTTTTATCAATTAATCAGTAATTTATTTTTCTTAGTTAATTTTATCTTTTAGTGTCTCTAGGGTTCGACTCCGGTCTGCCGATAGCTATTCTACATTCGATAGGTTCACTTGCCTGTTGAGTCGGTCTAGTTTGAGGTTAATTGGGTTTTAATTTAGTGTGTCTAGGTCTAGGATAAATTAGTTTATTTTTATAGATTGATTTTTGCACATCAGAAAACTATAAGTTTTCTTTTCTCTTGCAAATGCCTTCTTTTCTTCAGACACAAAATCACTTATCGATTTTGGTAAAGTATTAGCAATCAACGGATATTCATATTGTTTTTCAATCGGAATCTAACAATCAACATCTTGGGAGTATATGTAAGATTCAAATCTTTTCTTCCAGTTATGATAATCTTCCAATCGAAGTTATTTAGGAACTTTCTGAGTTGTTCCGATTTCATTATCATAGTTCATCATGGTTTGCATAGCTGAAAACGCTTGAAAATCACTCATCTTGACGTTAAAAACCGAATGTCAAAACTTTGAACTAAAAAAAGAAGGTCTTCCAAGCGGATTTTGGGGGTCAAACCGGAGGGTATTGACCGTTAGGCGAGTAATTCGTCGAGACGAACGTCTTGGATGGTATTAGCTCCCATAACTCTTAACGGTTCTCAAGTTATGTCAATTTTAGTGAAGACCACTTTTCTGCCAGCGTACCACATCGTCGACTTCCGTACCAATGAGATTCAACGTACCACCACCGGACCAAACAAGTCAGCGTACCAAAACCCGGACCAGAAATATCAGCGTACCACCAACCTCAGCGTACCAAACACTCAGCGTACCAACTTGAGCAGCGTACCAATTTGGTACGGGGTAACTGCCAGCGTACCAAAAAGTAACCGTCGCGTACCAATGATGAAGACTGCCTTGCGTACCACAGAGCGTACCACCAACGGCGTACCATGCTAAATTCGACTGAATTTTGAGAAAATGGACGATTTGAACTGTAATTCGCAGCAGTAGACTTCGAAAACACTCTAGGAGCACTCAGAAATCATTTTTAACCTTTGAATCAATCAGAATTGAGAAAAATGATGAAAAACGATCAAAACCCAACTTTCTCTCTCTAGGAATCTCGAATTGGACTAAACCAAAGCAGTAGAGCAACCTGGATTGCTCTGATACCACTTGTAAAACCACAGAAACGGATCTTACTGCTGCATGATTCGGTTAATCAAATAACACGGAGGTAAATAAAGCTTTGCTTTATTGATTCACTTAGAGAGATTACAATGTAGAGAGAGAAACAATCAAGTACACACACAGTTAAGAGATATGAAATGACATAACTTCTAAGCTCTCTCTAACACGAACTATTTATAGTCACTTACATACATGCTGACGTATCACCTGGCGGACCAGTTGGTACGCCCGTCCTAACTGGTACGGTGGACCATATGGTACAGCCATCTTGGTATGTTGACTATATGACTCACAAAGACGCTTTAGTCTAGATACAATACACGAGACACAATGTAGCATAGAAATATGCTCTAACAACAATAAGCTCAGGCTTCACTACGTCAAGATATCACCCAATCCTAAACCTACAAATAGAAGTTCATAATAGCAACTAAGTAAGAACTAAAGAAAGATTAGTTATATTCCATTTCTAAAACAAAGAAAATGCCCTTTCTAAAACAAACAAAATGCAAAATTTTAACCAGGTAGTGAATCAAGTAACAATATAAAAGCTAGTATTCATACTTACTTGAGCCTAATCATCTTCCTCAACAGCACCATAAGACATAACTATGGCTCCAAACCTTACCTTCTCATCTTCTTTCTTCAATCAAGGAGACAATACAATGAAAAATATAATAAATGGCCAAGAACATATACTCATAAAGAACAAAGAAGCAACACCAATCCACGGAAAATCAATGAGACCTGCAAAAAAAAATCAATAAGAATACATTATAACAACTAATCCATCCTAAAATCATCAAAATGTTGAGGAATAAACTCCATAGAAACATGATTGCATATCAATCTTGCAACAAAATCTATGATAAAAAAGATCAGTAACACATGCATCTTGTAGTCATATAATAATGAATTGGTGATAATAACATTTAATAGATGGAACAACAGTTAACATAAAAAACAAAGGGGCCAAAAATATAGAAAATTGACATCCAAATGTAAAAGAAAAAAAAAAGGAAAAGATAACTCACAAATCCCTAGAATTAACTTTGTTATAGTTAGAGAAATATAAGCTGACCTTCACTCGTCGCACCCTGGCGCTTCACCTACCTTTTTGCCGTCGCATCCACTTTTGGGGCTTTGTGTGTAGGCGGAAACCAAAGAAAGATGGTGGATGAGATCATCATGGGAACAAAGATGGTGGAGGAGCAACATCAGAGAAGGCGAAGGAGATTAGAAAACCGACATAGACTTCGATGGGCGGTGATGTGTTTAGTGGAGCCAGAGAGATATTGAAGAATGGGCGATGATGAATTTGGTGGAGCAGTACTTCGATCGCGTAATGATCTGGTGAACCTACTATACGAAAATAACCCTTATCTTGAATATAAAATGACCAAAACGCTCAAAAACACTATTCAAAATATTGTAATATATATATATATATATATATATATATATATATATATATATATATATATATATATAGGTTTAGGTTCAGCTAAAAAAACCATTACACCTAAGAAGGCTAGGAAGCAACCATGTGCTGACATGTGTACATAACACACTAACACAATGCATAAAAAGTAAAATATGCTGACATACTACCACAGTGGATACATTGTGTTAGTGTGTTATTGTCCACGTGTCAGCATGTGATTGCTTCCTAGCTTTCTTAGGTGAAAGTGTTTTTTTAGAATAACTTTACCCTATATATATATATATATATATATATATATGGGTAAGGTTCCTTGGAAAACTACTATTATTTGGAAAACTGGAAAACCAAAGGAAAGTTATATTAAATGAAGGCTATTTGGGTAATTTGACAATTTTTTTTCTTTTTTTTTTTGGTTTCACATATATCCACATGATAACTTTTTAAAAAACAAACAAAAAAAGAAAAAAAAGACAAAAAAACAAACAAAAGAGAGAAAAAAACGTTTTTTTTTGTTCATCTTGTCCATCCGACTATGTTGCATATATGCAACATAGTATGTTGCATATATGCAACATAGTATGTTGCATACGTTGCATATATGCAAAATAGTATGTTGCATATATGCAACATTGTATGTTTCACATGTTGCATATATGCAAAATAGTATGTTGCATATATGCAACATTGTATGGTTCATATGTTGCATATATGCAATATAAAAAACATACAATATTGCATATATGCAACATAGTCGGACGAACCCATAAAAAAAGAACGTTTTTTTTTTTAGTTTTTTTTTAGTTTTTTTATTTTTTTTAAGGTCGTAAGGTGGAAATTAGTTGGATAGACACGGAAATTTAAAAAAGAAAAAAAAAGGAGCACCAAAATGACCTAAATAGCCTTCATTTAATATATTTTTCCTTTGGTTTTCCAGTTTTCCAACTAAAACTTAGTTTTCCATTGAACTTAACCCTATATATATATATATATATATATATATATATATATATATATATATATATATATAATTACTTAACGTGTCATGTAACACTCGACGTTGATGACCAAAAAACGTGCTTCATCTACTTTATTAAGAAACTGGAGAACATGTGTACACTTTACACCTCACATTAATACTAGGAATATTGGCACCATTTATTCTTATGTTTACCCTATTGGCAAATAATAATCCATCTTTTAACATTGGCAACCACAAGTCCCACCTTTCAACTTATTTGTTTTTATTGGTCCCGCTGTTAAGTTTTTTAACGCCGTTAGGGTTCCGCCGCCACATCAGCGTCCGCGCTGTTCATTTTGATCCGATTGCCTGCGGTTAAGTGTAAGTACCTGGAAGGACCTTACTACTGCATGATTCGGTCACAACGATAACAACGAGGTAAATAAAGCTTGGCTTTATTGATTTCACTTTACAATTCTAGAGAGAGAAACACTCTGGATACACAGTTAAGAAGATGACACTATGAGAAGTAGTTAACTCTCTTTAACACGAACTATTTATACTCATCATTAAGTGCAGTGTACCAACCAACGTATCATTGGTACGTTGGCTTCGTACCAACTGGTACGGACCATGGTATGTAGACCCTAAGACTCACACAAACATGCTCTGATCTAGATACAATACACGAGACACATTGTAGCATAGGAATATGCTCTAACAAACCCCCCCTTAACGTGTAGTGTATCTATATATCTATCTATCTATCCATCACATTCCAACTAAACTCCAGTATTCAATCTTCAGTATCGATGCGTCGGATCTTTAACTTGAAATATTGTCAGAAATAGAGCTTGCATGGCTGGATCATTTTTGAACAATCTTTGAACTTCAAGATCCATTTGTGAAAGATATTACAAACTCCCTTACACCATGCTTGAGTCTTGTCTCACAGAATAACCTGCAATTTCAGAAGACAGAAATGCGGCTTTCCTTTTCTTTTGAAAATTAATTTAATCTTGGCGTAAAACTTCTCTTCGAGAATCCAAGATATAATTTTGAAATTATAATTTTGTATCTTGTATCGATCGGTCGAAAACAAATAAGAAACAAAATCTTTTTGGCTTTTTGAAGCTTTAAACCAAAACACACCGAAAATCTTTTTGATTTTTCTAAGTGTAAGTACGTGAAACGATCTTACTACTGCATGCTTTGATCAATCTAGTGAACACGAGAAGTAAATAAGAGTTTTCTTATTGATCACTTGAAGATTACAAGAAGAACTCTTTGGTTTCTCTCTCTAGAACACACACAGTAAAAGTGAAGAATGACCGAACTTCTAAGCTATCATTATAACACACGGTATTTATAGTATCAACATTTAGCCTAGCGTACCAACTGGCGGACCATTGGTACGGGCGTACCAATGGTACGGTGGACCAGCATGATACAGACCATGGTATGTTGACCCTATGACTCACATAATGAGACGCTCACTTAGATACAATATACGAGACACTCTATAGCATAGGAATATGCTCTAACAAACTCCCCCTTAACGTGTAGTGTATCTATTCTCTAACTAAACTCTAGTCTTCAATCTTCAACATTGCTGCATCCGATCTTTGACTTGAAATCTTGTCAGTAATAGAGCTTGCATGGCTGGATCACTCTTGAATAATCTTTGAACTTTAAGATCCACATGTGAAAGATACATCAAACTCCCCCTTTCACCTTGCTTGAGTCTTGTCAGCACATAACCTGCAATTTCTAGAAGACAGAAACGCAGTTTCTTTTTCTTTTGGAAAATAAATTTAATCTTGGTGCAAAACTTCTCTTCGAGAATCCAAGATATAGATTTGAAATTTGATTTCGTATCACATGTCGATCGGTCGAAAACAAATAAGAAACAAAATATTTTTGGCTTTTTGAAACTTTATATCAAAACACACCGAAAATCTTTTTGATTTTTCTAAGATTATGTTAAAACACACCTAAAATGTAGGACCGATGATTACTCAGAGAAATAATCAAAACAAGAACTCTTTACTTGAAGATCACAACCATGTGGAATAAAGTTGTATCATACTTGTTTTTACTTAAGCTTTGTTTTACTTATACTTGTAGTTTGATTGTATTGATTGCATAAACTAGTGAACACAAGATAATAAATTTCTCGGTACTATTTGCATTAACTCAAGTTCAAACTATTACAAGTGTAAGCACTAAATCTGGTACTTGTGAATGAACTAGCTAACAACTATAAATAGTACTTGTAAGGGAATAATTTGTGGCTTGTGTATTAAATCATCACTTGGCGGAGTATTCTGAAGGCCTATGTGTTAGAATAGGTGAAAATGAGTTGGGTTATGGGTATATTGGGTCATTGGGCCAATTTAGACATGTTTGGGCTCATTTAGAATGAGTTTAGGTGGAGTTTTATGGGCCATTAAAGTCAAATACGGGAATTTTATGTTATTTAGGGTTACCAAAGATAGATTAGCTTGTTTTCCAAGCTAATCTCCTCCTATATAAGGATGGTTTAATTAGAAGATTAGGGTTGGTTGCTCCTAAGGTGTTTGTGGTTTTTGGTAATCTCGAAATTCTCTTTGAGAATTTCGACTAAGTGTGTAAGCAACTGGTGATTAATAGTAAAGTGTTCTCTTCAATCGGTTTGTGTTCTTACTTGTTTTGTTATTGCTTTTACGTATTTTTCTTGATTTATCTTGAATCACTCTAGTGTTTGGATTCCGCACATTCACTAGAGGTTGTGATATCGTGTTTGGGTTATTTCGATCCTTACAATTGGTATCAGAGCCAAGAAACGCAAGTTTCGAGGCTCTCGCGATATCCGATTCAAGTTTTTATTAACTGACCGTTTGAGTTTGTGGTGTTTTCGTGTGTCGCAAGGTGGAAGATTATTTGTTTTGCAGGTTTCGAACTGAACAAGAAGAGATCGTGACCAACAGCTCCTGTTTTAAAGACTTTTCGCCCCTGTCAGAGACTTTTCGATCAGTCAAACTGATCGAAAAAACCCTTTTCTGCCACACTTTTCGATCGGTAAAGCCCCCTTGAGGCTTTTCGATCAGGCTATATCAGTCGAAAAGTCCCCTTTTGTGACTTTTCGATCTGCCAAACAGCTTTTCGATCAGCCAAGACAGCTTTTCGATCAGCCAAACAGCTTTTCGATCAGCCAAGACAGCTTTTCGATCAGCCAAACAGCTTTTCGATCAGCCAAGACAGCTTTTCGATCAGCCAAACAGCTTTTCGATCAGCCAAGACAGCTTTTCGATCAGCCAAACAGCTTTTCGATCAGCCAAGACAGCTTTTCGATCAGCCAAACAGCTTTTCGATCAGCCAAACAGCTTTTCGATCAGCCAAGACAGCTTTTCGATCAGCCAAACAGCTTTTCGATCAGCCAAGACAGCTTTTCGATCAGCCGAACAGCTTTTCGATCAGCCAAGACAGCTTTTCGATCAGCCAAGCAGCTTTCCTACCAGCTTTTCGATCAGCCACACTTTTCGATCAAAAAGTCCATTTTTCGATCAAAAAGTCCATTTTTCGATCAAAAAGTCCTCTTTTCGATCAAAAAGTCCACTTTTCGATCCAAAACTTGACTTTTCTATCCAAACTTCACCCTTTTCTATCCAACCCTTAGGCTTTCAATTTTCAATCCGTTCAAGTCTTTCTGTTCGTATTTGATCCAGAAGTTCAATCAAAGACATTCATGGCATCCTTTCTTCCAGGTAATTCTGTATCTGCCAGCAGCTCTGAGGTATGTCTTAACCCTAAATGTCAAACTATACTCAATGAATCTCAAGAATGGCAAACTAAGTTTTTCAATGAAACCCTAAATCGTGAATTTGTTGATAGAGAGTTGAGGGAATATAAGGGTAGAAGTAAAAACTTGAGTGAGAAACTTGAAGCTGCTAAAATTGACATAAAAAATCTTCAAAGGGACTTGAGTAACAAAAACACATATCTGACAGTTGCTAATGAAGAAATTGCCACATTAAAAACTGAACTTGAGCAACTTAAAGGGCAATTAGAAACATCACAAACCAAAGTTGAGCGAAATGATAAGATTGTGTCTGAAATGATGAAGGCTAGCTCACTTTTCTACAACACAGACGTTCGTATGCGTCATCTAAAAGCCAACTCTGGTTTGGGACTCGGTACTGAAATAAAAGATAAAAAATCCACTCATACAGTACCGATGCCCCTGATGCATGAAATGATCTCAGATTATGAGTGTTCCAAGACTAACTTGGATGCTAAAGCTGAGATCGAAAAGAAATTGGCAGCTTGTCCTATTAAAATTTCTGCTCCTGTTTCTAACATTACTAACACTTCTACTTCTTGTGCAGATAAAGTAAATGAAGAAGCAGGTTCAAAGGGAAAAAGTGTTTGCGTTGAGAGTCAAAAGTTTCCAGTTTTTAAAACTGATAATTTTGCTTCAAAAAGTTTTGAGTCTGAGTCAGCATTTCCCAAGTCAACTGTGTTTGATGAATCTGTTACTAGTAGTGTGTTTAACTTTGGGAAATGTGATGCTAAACCTGTGAAACCCTTAAAAACTGTTAAAATTTTAAGAAGGGATAAGGGACCACAGGTTGCTGGTCCCAAACTCACAAATGGTGGGGTGTTGGGTGGGAAACCTACAGAAAATAAGAATGATTGTCATGATCAAAATGTGCAGAAAGTGCGGGACCTTAGACCTCATGATTTTGTCCCGTACCCAGAAATCAATTCTGCATATGACCAGCTTAAGCCAGTTCAGCGGGAGTACATTTTAACCACAAAGCCCCACGGTAAAACCCATTGGATCCACAAAAATTGTTCAAAACCAACTTGGATTTCCACTGGGCGTAACCAACCACAGGCTCCCGTTTACCCAAAGAAACAATCTTGCCATGTCTGTGGTAGACCAGGACACGTGGCAAGAAACTGTTTATACCGGCCTTATGAACCCTATTATCCCAAAAGGGTTCATCAGAGACCCAGTCCAAGGACCCAGAAACAAAGTGACCCAACTCCAAGGCCCGGTCCATCAAAACCCAAGGTGCAGAAACAAGCACCTCAGAGTCACAAAGTTCAGCAGAAACCCAAGGCTCCTAAGCAACGGCCAAAGACCATTTTTAAAGAAAACAAAACATCTCAGAAATCTGTCAAAACAGCTTGGAGACCAAAATCTGTTGAATCCCCAAAACCTGTTTTCAAAACTGTTTCAAAATCACCCATCCATCCAAATCCAGTTGGTTCAGCTAAATCAAATGGTTGGAGGAAGGATGACAGGTGGAATGTTTCAAAAGTTGTGAACTTGTCTTTCAAGCCTACTGGAGTGTACAAGAAACACTCCAAACAATTTCAAGAAGTAAGAGTTCAAAATTCTAATAAGAATCCACCGAGAAAACCACAGGTTTTTGGGAAAGAAAATCACAAACCCAGAGATGTCAACAAAAAGGACATTCTCAGTCCAACCAAGGCAGCCACACCCCCAATCCCTGATGTTACCAAGGGAATGTTTTTAAAAGAAATTTCTTTCACTGACTCTTCAGGTATACCCAGAACCACAATGGCCTGGGTACTTATGGCTAACTGATCTCTCACCTTGTGCAGGAACAGTCAAGGAGGACTTTCATTAACCTTGTTTGTTTGTGATAGTGATTGTTCCAGGCACTGGATAGGAGGCATCTCTCTACCACATGACATGAAGATTTCAATGGAGGGTATGTTTCCTTGTGAGAGGTAAATCTGAGAAAATCAGCAGTAAAGGTAACACTGTCTGAATTGTTTATTTCTTGGCTGATTTGATGTGAAGTATGGTTGTGCATGAAACAAAACCCATTTCTGAAAAGTTTCAAAAGATAAACTTTGAAGGTTAGCTTGGCCAGTTTTTAGTACATATTAAGTATTGTGTCAGTGAGTGTTAAAAAAAAAAAATCAAAAAAAATGTGTGTTGTTATTAAAAATCAAAAAGCAAGGGGAAGAATAGAAACGATGAAATTGTTGACCCCTCAAAATTAAATTGTGCTTTTTAATTTTTAATCTTTTGTTTCCTTTAGAAGGTGGGAAGTGAAATATTTCCGTTCTCAAAATGACTGACACACGTAAGGCAAAAGTGAAAGACATGATCCAAGGTGATGTGCTCGGTAGGCTCAGTTCCAAAAACAAAGGTATGGGTCACAACACTTAAAGATAAAGTATGTCATTTGACGGGAAACACACACTTAGGTTAAGTGCTTGTTCTATTTGACTGCGAAATTGTTCCCGATACACACGCCGGACTCCAAAGTGTTGAATCAAAAATCTCAAAAAGTCGGCGTCCCCTCTGTTTTGTGTGAGCAAAGATCTGGGGATGTCAAAGCCGTCAGTCAAGTCTTGCCTCTGCTTTGCGTGAGCAATGACCTGGTGTAGAATGGTTGACGTGTTAATCAGACTTTCCTCTGTTTTGCGTGAGCAAAGACCTGGTTAGTCTGTATTAACGTGCTTGCAGATCACTGTATATAATTTACACCCCAAAAGATGCCAATGTGCACAACAAAAGAGACCCTCTAGCGTCCAAAACCCTTTAGCCCTGACTTTGTGACTAGGCTTATGTGTTTGATGAAAGGTTACCACCTGACTGATAAACGCCTCTGAGTTGAAATCATACAAGTCTTTGTATATTATCCCTATCTCTTTTATGATCTGTTCTTTCTCTTCTCAACCAAGTCTCGATAAAAGATTCAAAACTCTGGATATGGGAATGTGAAAATATGTGGTAGGGAATGATTAAGCTTGATAGACTACACATATTAATTACCTAGGATTTGTGTGTGACTGTCGGATGTTCATAATTAATGCACCTAAAAGATAAATAAGTGACAAACAGCCGGGAAAATGAGGAACATGGGTTTAAGAAGGACCAATATACTGGCAATCGCCTGGACGTGTTCGAGTAACAGATGCTGAAAAGGGTTCCTCAGTTCAGACAAAGACGGTTTGATCCCAAAATAAAACCTTCTCGTTTAGTAATTTGGTATGTTTGATTTTATTTTTATTTTTATTTTTCTTTTGGGTTATCTTAAGTTTGTTTTTATTGTTTATGTTTCAACCATGGCCAGGTTAATTTAAAGGTTTTAATAAGTTTTTATGGGTTTGTGCAAGAAGGTATCACCCCTCCAGAATCTCAGGGGGAGATAATGTGAAGAGTCCTCAGGTTCAGGGGAAGTTTTTGGTAAAATAATTCTAACCCGATAACCAGTCATCATATGCTGGTTAGTGTTTGTGTTTGTTCCATGTTGTGCATGACAGGTTAAATGAAATGTCATGGAAAAGAAAAGTCAATGAGTGCTGTTACTGTTCGTGTTGAAGAACCAGCCGGAAAAGGACTTACCCTATGCTCAGGGGAAGTTTGTTGGTTGTTCAAGTAAAGCGTCCAAAGACACCGTTCTCAGGTTTAGGGGAAGCTAATTGAAGAAAAGATGCAGAGTAGTCACAAATGCCAAGACAGAGGTTTTCAAAATTTATCCTCTGAAGTCTCATGCAAGTCAAGACAGTTACTGATGGTTTAGCAAGGACTCATCATGTTTCAAGAAGAAGCAAGTATTTGAGAATCCTCCTCTCATTATTTGTTTGTCATTTGAAGTCCAAGCTGATGCTGATTGAGAGAAAACTCCCAGAACTCGACCGTTGCTGCCCAATGAAGATCGTTCAAGAAAAGAATCTTCACCAACCCATGTTCAAGCCAAGGAGAAGACTGAAGTCTGAAGATTGAAAGTAGAAGATATTTAATAGCACAAGCCAAGGGGAAGATTGTAAGGGAATAATTTGTGGCTTGTGTATTAAATCATCACTTGGCGGAGTATTCTGAAGGCCTATGTGTTAGAATAGGTGAAAATGAGTTGGGTTATGGGTATATTGGGTCATTGGGCCAATTTAGACATGTTTGGGCTCATTTAGAATGAGTTTAGGTGGAGTTTTATGGGCCATTAAAGTCAAATACGGGAATTTTATGTTATTTAGGGTTACCAAAGATAGATTAGCTTGTTTTCCAAGCTAATCTCCTCCTATATAAGGATGGTTTAATTAGAAGATTAGGGTTGGTTGCTCCTAAGGTGTTTGTGGTTTTTGGTAATCTCGAAATTCTCTTTGAGAATTTCGACTAAGTGTGTAAGCAACTGGTGATTAATAGTAAAGTGTTCTCTTCAATCGGTTTGTGTTCTTACTTGTTTTGTTATTGCTTTTACGTATTTTTCTTGATTTATCTTGAATCACTCTAGTGTTTGGATTCCGCACATTCACTAGAGGTTGTGATATCGTGTTTGGGTTATTTCGATCCTTACAGTACTAAGGAGATCAACTACAGCCGTTGATCTCATACGGGCTAATCTAACCGTACATGAAAGTCAAACAATAAACTTACTAAAAGAACATTAGTAAACATTCAAAAGAGGAAATGTGCAAAATGCATTTATCTATAAGTAGGAGACGGCTAGGATGTGACTTTGGAAGAATAGAAGCAGTTGCAGGTCTGAATTCTGCAAAAGTAATCTTTCAGTACTTTTCCGGTTGAACTCTTTATACTGTTGGATAAAAGAGTTCACCCGGAAATGTTCTTCCGGTTGATCTTCCGGTTGACAAATCTTCCGCTTGAGCGTTCTTCCGCTTGAACATGTCTTCAACCGGAAATCTTCATCTTGAACCGGTTGACTCAGAAATTCATTTCCTTACAATCTCCCCCTAAGATGATGCTGCCAAAATTTATCCTCTGTATGTTGTTCTTCAAAAATTGACTATCTCCAAGAGCTTCACTCTTCTGGAGATTGCGGCCTTTTAAGTTGAACTCTTGTTTTGTTCAATTGTCTCATGATCCTCCTGGTTTGAAAATTGAAGGTTGAAAGAAGAGGTCTTTTTGCAATGGACTTCTTTCTTCCAGGTGAAGCACCAGTGGCAGGATCAGCAGATGATTTATCAGTTTCAATTGGGACCTTTTCTTTCCCTTTATCTGCTTTAGACGATGCTTGAACAGAACTGGTTGCGGCTATCTCAGTGGGTTCAGAAGGCTTTGTTGGTGATATGGTGGGTGGTTTCATGGCTTGTGACTGTGGAGTTGAAGAGGTGGAGTTTTTAGGTGGAGATGAAGGTTGATTATACTTCCAAATAGATGGACATGGTTTAGGCTTGGCAGGGGTGATATCAGTCCAGTTATCTATCCTAAATTTTGGATGAATATATTTAGGCTTGGTAGATCTGGATCCCCTGGGCCTTGGGTTCATTCCCCTGGGTCTATGGGAGTAAAATCTGGAAGATGGAGTGGGAACATGGGAGGCTGGTTGCTTGAGTCTTTCCAACAAGTTGGAAGGGAGAGACTCAGCAAGTAGGTCAGAGGCATCAAAAGGTTCAGGTTTAATGTATGTAGATGAGGGGTTACCTGTGACTGTCTCAGATGGCAAAGGCATTTGAAGACTTGGAATCACAGCAAACTCTGCTCCTTTCACTTGTTTGAGCAGCTCATCTACAATTTTGCAAGTATCTTTTGCCTTCATCTTTTCTACTTCAGCAGCAGGCTTGAGACATTTGATGATAGCACATCTCTTGATCCTTTCCAATAGCTCCAGGTTGTCTAAACTTTTGTTCAAGACAGTTGGCATTCTGGAAGCTATGTTGATCAGCCTGTTTTTCTCCTGTTCACTTAATTTGACAAGGTCATAGACATGCATTCTCCATTCAATCGATCTCTTCCTTGCTTCATCTACCAATCCTTCAACCACAAAGTCATTTGATAGAAGATCCAGGTCTGCCAAAAATTGTTTGTATTGCAAATTTGATTTGGCTTCCTCTGATCTTATCCTGGCTTGATTATCTTCCCAGTCATGGATGAATTCTTCTTCATTCAGGTCATCCATAGTCTCTTGTTCTTCTGACTGGTCAGAATCAACCATAGTATCTAGTACCCTTGGTTGAGGAGTTATGCAATCTTCACTCTCCTTCAGTCTGATCATCCTCCTAGGTTTGGTTTGTTTCTTTCTTTTGAAGCTCAAAGGAGGCTCTGAATCGGAGGTGGAGTGAAGTTGGATCAATGTTTCAGCAATCTCAGCTTCTGTTGAGTTTTCCGGTTGAGTCTCTTCCGGTTGAGCTTTTTCTGGTTGAGTCTCTTCCGGTTGAGCTTTTTCCGGTTGAGTCTCTTCCGGTTGAACTTTAGCCGGAGATTTTGTACTTAGTTCTTTCAGTACAGTGCTGATATCCTCTCCTTCTTTTTCACCTTCAACTTCTTCAGTCTGTGTGACTGAAGCATCATCATCCACATCTTCATGAACCACATCAACAATTGGTTCAGAGACAATGTTAGTTGTGACCTCATCCACTTTAGATTTGGCAAATGCCTCCTCTTGTGGGATAATCACATTGGTCAAGAAGTGCTTGACCTGCAGAATGCTTTCTGGCTGAGCACCTGCAACTAACATTGTTGCTTCAATCATTCCTAACAGGCTTGGATCCTGTGGAAATACCTTCATGAGTGAGCTCATCTTCACCTTGGTTAACCCATCAGCAACTGAAAAGGGATCAACTCTAGCCAATTTGAAGGCTGTATGCCTTACTTCTTCAGGTAAAGGCACTGTTTGATCAAGTTCTTCTTCCTCAGTTGTGGTTGCAGCAGCAGCAGTAATAGGTGTTGGAGGATTAGTCTTCTCCCCCTTTTTGGCAGCATCAGCTTCTACAGCCTGACCTCCAAAAGGAAATGGGTTCAAAGAACTAACCTCAGCAGTATCCTGTGCAACCGGTTTAAACTTTGGTGCAGGGGAAGTTTCCGGTTGAGCAGTTGAGGCTTCAACAGGAACTTCTTGAGCTTGAGCAGCAGCAGGAGTGTTCATTACAAGGCTGGCAACAGTCGAATTGAGACTGGTTACCTGAGCCTGTAGTAATTTATACAATGCCGTCAATTCTGTAAGTGTTAAACTATCCTCAACTGGAGTTTTACCAGTATCATAGGAAAAAGATGGACCATCAACCCTATGTTGATCAAGTCCACCACCCTGGTTTTCTTGGCGCCTGGGATTCCCCGTAACTACAGTTTTCCCTTTAGGATCCACTAGGGGATCTTCCGGTTGAACTATAGTATGGGTTGCCATGGATTGGGTCTTATGAATGTTACTACCATCATCAAAGTTCAATGAGAAACTTTGAGTGGCAGCAGCCCTTTCCACATGAATCTCATCTAAACTCCTGAGATTCACCTCCTGGGGTGAATGTGGGTTAGATGTAGCAGTGTGAGTGTCACTCAGAATGTTCCCATGTAATGTGGTGTGTGGGTTAATAACACCATCATCTGTGACATCTCTTTCTACATCATCATTCACAGGTGAGAAGTGTGAAGTGTAGGGTGAGAAAGTGGATGGGGACTGTACATCCATATGAAATGACTCCCCCTCAGAAGAAGGTTCATCAACAAGTTTAAATCCCAATTTGGCTGACCCAGTTGGCTTTGTGCCAAGGGTTGGTTCAGGGCTGGAGGCAATGGGTTGCAAGAGAGGAGTAGGCTCTTGCACAACCTTTTTGAGCCTTTTGAGCTTTGTAGGCTTTGGGGAAGGGGGGATGATGGGAATTGATGGTGGGTCTGAATCTCTTCTCCTTTTTCTTTTGAAAAATATGGTTGAAGTATCAGAAGGAGAAGGTGGTTGATCAGTGGTGGGTTCAACTACTGTGGATGGTACAGTGTTGTCCACTGGAGCAAGTTGCTCTTCAGAAGCATGTGTTTCCGGTTGAGAACTAGGTTCTCCTTGTTCAACCGGAATCACCCTTTGGATTGGCATGGGATGGTCAGTGTCCCTCCCAAGGAATGGCTTCTTGTTAGTGGTTAATTTGGAAAATGTGTTTTCAGATAATGCTCTTGGAACCAGCATCATGTTTCCATCCAAATTAATTTTGGGGTATTTTTCTTGCAAAATGTAAGTTAAAAATCTAGGGTACATGTAAAAAGCAAAGTTCTTTGCATTACCCTTTAAAGCATTAAAAATTACAGCAGAAAAATTGTATACCTCCCCTTTCACCACAGCATAGAAGGCAGAAGCTTGCTCAACAGCCATTTCATCAAATCCTGATTTCTTTGGCGACAGGCACACCATGATGGTGTGAGCCAGAAATCTCCATTTGTAGGGCATTTGACCCTTGTGAACAGTGGCAGTTCCTTCAGTAGCACCACCATAGCCAATTGCTTTGAGCAAGGCCATGTATTGCTTGGGGGTTCTGCGAACATACCCATTCTTGTCGTTCAACTTCAACAATTCCCTAATCATCGATTCAGTGATGAGAACAGTTTCCCCTTTTACAGGTGACTTCAGCGTGTCTTCCTCTACATCGTCTACATCCTTTTCGAGCAGTTGGATGTTCTTCCAGAATTCAGAGAGAATTTCCTCATATAAATAAACCACAACAGTGAGTGCGTGATTCAGATATGAAGTTTTGAGGAAATTGATCATCTCGGTGAAGGTTTCAGCGTGTGTAGAGTTCACTGGTTCGTCAAGAAACGCAACTAGGTTGTGTTCAAGTGGGAAAGGATCATTCTTCACTGATTGTTTCCCCTTTGCTTTGGACTTTGGTGACATTGTTGATTTACTATGAGAGAATTTTGAGAGTAGAAAGAAATGGTTCTGAAAATTTTTAGGTTTTCGGATTTTGAACGATTTCTTGCTTTTGGATTATGAGGAGTGTTGAAGGGGTTGTGGGTATTTAACTGGTCGGTTTAAAGATGGGTGACAGTTATCAGCGATGGGATAAAGTACGCTGAGTCACAGGAGAGAGAAAGAAAAAGTGCAAGTGGGTCCGCAAAAAGTATGCTTCAGGTGGTTGTACAATACAACTCCCTGTTGCGTGTCTTTAGAATTTAATTCAGACAATAAATTGAAACACTTTAAATGCACAATCCGCTTGAAAATATGTGCCTCAACCGGTGAATTAAATAATTCATTTAAGACAAAAGATTTTTTCCGGTTGAGATTCAAGCGGAGAGTTTTTCTCTCCAAACAACAAAATTTCTTTCCGTTTGAAAGTTGAACCGGACAGATTTTGCCGGTTGAAAATTTTTCCGGTTGAGGTTGTCAACAGGAAATAAAATTTCCGTTTGAAAAATTTTCAATTTTAATCTGAACTTTCTAATAAAGAATTGTTGTTCCTTTTACCAGTTTCAGAAATTTGGATGGTGTGATCAAAGATTGAGTTTCCGGTTGAAGATGACTTTCCGGTTGAGATTCAACCGGATGTGTTGAACTGGAAAGTTCAACCGGAAGACAGAAAAACACTTGATTTTGAAAATTATATGTATCAGTTATCATAGTTTAACAGTATGACCTGACTATGATTGAAAAGGTGTCTAACTGATACAAAACTTTTCTTTTTCTTTTTCTTTTTGTATCAAGAGACGGGCTGTTTGACACAAAATGGTCTCTTTTATTAAGTTTGTGAAAACAGTTTAATCAGTCAAAGTTCATCATACCAATGGCACTAATGAGATAGAAAAATCTAGCTTCATCAAATGCTTTGGTAAACAAATCAGCCAATTGTTGATTTGTATGAACTTTAACCATTCTAATTAAATGTTTCTCAGCACAATCTCTAATAAAATGGTACCTGATATCAATGTGTTTTGCTTTTGAGTGTTGAACAGGATTGTTTGTGATTGATATAGCACTGTTGTTGTCTGCTAGAATTGGAGTCTCCATGAACTTGATGCCGTAATCCAACATTTGATTCTGAATCCATAAGACTTGACTGCAGCAGCTTGATGCAGCAATATATTCAGCCTCCGCAGTAGAAGTAGATACGCAGGTTTGCTTCTTGCATTGCCAAGACACAAGTCTTTCTCCCAAAAATTGGCATCCTCCAGTAGTAGACTTTTTATCCAAGTTGCAGCCAGCATAATCACTATCAGTGTAAGCTTTGAAGGAGAAATCTGAATTCTTTGGATACCACAACCCAAGCTTTGGTTGTCCTTTAAGATATCTAAAGATTCTCTTCACTGCTAACATGTGTGATTCCTTTGGTTGACACTGGTATCTAGCACATAAACAGACACTAAACATGATGTCAGGTCTGCTAGCTGTGAGATAGAGCAGTGATCCAATCATTGCCCTGTAGAGATGAACATCCACTGGTTTTCCACTTAAGTCACTGTTTAACTTGTGGGAAGTGGAGATAGGAGTTCTTGAGGTTGAAACTGACTGCATATCAAACCTTTTTAGCATATCTTGAATATATTTTGACTGATTCAAGAAAATTCCATTTGCAGTTTGTTTCACTTGTAGGCCTAAGAAGAAATTCAGTTCACCCATTGAACTCATTTCAAACTTAGATTGCATCAATCCCTCAAACTCTTTGCATAAGGCAGCATTGGATGAACCAAAGATGATGTCATCAACGTAGATTTGTACCATCAAAGTATCTTTGCCATCAGATTTTACAAACAATGTTTTGTCAATAGCTCCTCTCTTGTAGCCATTCTCTAGGAGATAGTTTGAAAGAGTTTCATACCATGTCCTAGGAGCTTGCTTGAGACCATATAAAGCCTTAATTAGCTTGCATACCTTGTTGGGGTGATGAGGGTCTTCAAAGCCAGGAGGTTGCTTGACATACACATCTTGTTCCAAAAGACCATACAGAAAAGCACATTTGACATCCATTTGAAATACCAGAAAGTTTTTGAATGCAGCATAGGCAAGAAATATTCTGATCGCTTCAAGCCTGGCCACAGGAGCAAAAACTTCATCATAATCAATTCCTTCTTCCTGTGTGTAGCCTTGAGCTACAAGTCTGGCTTTGTTTTTTATCACAATTCCTCTGTCATCCTTCTTGTTTCTGAATACCCATTTGGTTCTAATTGGTTCTTCACCTTCAGGTAGGTCTACCAATTCCCAAACCTTCTGTTTATTGATCTGAAACAATTCCTCTTGCATTGCCTCTACCCAACTTTCATCTTCTAATGCATCGTTGATCTTTGTGGGTACTTCTTGAGACAGAAATGCAGCATGTAGACAAATGTTTGCATCAATAGACTTGCTTCTTGTCAGCACAGGAGCTAACAAGTCTCCTATAATATTCTCCCTTGGATGATTCTTACTAACTCTTCTATCAGTAAACATTGGAAATTCATGGCTTCTTCCATTATGAGGAATATTGAGTTGAGGTAATAACTCAATATTGTTGACTTGTGAAACAGGTTCTGAAACTTCAGTTGGTTCTTGAGAACTAGGGACTGAATCTGAGATTAGATGCTCAAAACTGTACTCATTTGAACCAGCATCAGTTGAATCATTGGATTCATTGTTCTCAAAATTTTCTGAAAAATTGTTTTCCGGTTGAGTCTCAACCGGAGATTCTACTGCTACAGGATCCGTTTGAACTTCAACCGGAAGTTCAACCGGATGAACTTCTGCATCAGCAAGAACAACTTCAGAGGCTTTCTTTGAATTGTTGGATTTCACAGGCTTGGTGCTGATCGATGAAAAGAATGTAGGTTGCATTTGCAGTCCTTTGGTGTTCATCTGCCAGATATTATCAGCTGACCTCATGTGATTCTGCTTAAGTTCCTGTTCCTGCACTGTTGAACTCAATGGATTCTCAAGGGTAAAATTGAAAGCAGTGGTTAGTGCATCTATATCAAATAACCAATCTGGTTGAGATACAAAATTGTTAAGAGATTTCTCATTAAAAGTTACATTAATGGTTTCTTCAACAATTTTAGTACTTTTATTGTATACCCTGAATGCTTTTGACACACCAGAATATCCAACAAAGTATCCTTCATCTGCCTTTTCAGCAAACTTAGGTAACAACCTATTAGTTATCAAAATAGTAACAGGACAGCCAAATGATTTAAAGAAGTAAATGTTAGGTTTTCTACCTCTCCAAAGCTCATAAGCAGTTTTATTTTTACCATTAACAATCAAAGTCCTGTTTTGGACATAGCAAGCAGTGTTTACTGCTTCTGCCCAAAATATCACAGGTAACTTAGAATCTGCTAGCATTGCTCTAGCAGCCTCAATTAATGTCCTATTTCTCCTTTCAGCAACACCATTTTGCTGTGGAGTTCTAGGAGCACTGAATTGTCTAAGAATTCCCTTTTCCTCACAAAATGAGTTCAAAACATGATTTTTAAACTCAGTGCCATTGTCACTTCTGATTGTCTTAACTTTCAATTTTGCTTGATTTTCTAAAGATACAATTAGTGTTTTCAACAGTTCAGCAGTTTCATCTTTTGTTTTTAAGAAAAACACCCAAGTATATCTTGTGAAATCATCAATAATGACAAAACAATATGACCTTTTTCCTAAACTCATCACTCTAGTTGGACCAAACAAATCCATATGCAAGAGTTCTAGAGGTTGAGTTATAGAAGACTCAGTTTTTGGCTTAAAGGAGGTCTTGTGTTGCTTACCCTTGAGGCAAGAAACACAGTGTTCAGAACAATTGAACTGCTTGTTAGGAATACCCTTAACCAAGCCAAGATTCACTATCCTGTTCATGTTCTTGTAGTTAACATGACATAACCTCCTATGCCATAAATCAGATTCATCCACTGAGGCTTTGGATATAAAGCATGCAATTCCACTTGCTGGAGTGGCGGCAGATAGATCCAAAATATATAGTCCTTCTCTCCTGGGTGCTCTGAGCAATACAAGTTCCTCAGGGATGTTAACACCAGGTTTTAAGACTATGGCCTCTCTCTCAGTGAACATCAAATTCAAATTCTTGTCACACATTTGTGAGACACTAAGTAAATTGAAATTTAATGTATCAACAAAATTTACCTTGTCAAAGGTAAGCTTCCCATTACTAACAGCACCTTGTGCAGTAATGTGTCCTTTTACACTCCCAAAGGCTACAGGACCTCCGTTTATGTTTTTGGGGTTTTCCAATACATGCTTATTTCCTGTCATGTGGCAAGTGCATCCACTATCAACAACCCATAGGCTTTGTTGGCCTTTATTATGCACCTACACACAGAGAAAGTTGGTTAATTTCTAAAGGGAACCCAAGCCTTTGAGGTCTTGGGCTTGCCAGAAGCATCATAATACTTGTACTCTTTAAGTACTAAAGTATTTTGTATTGGATCCTCATTCAACAGATCATCTTGATCAATGTTCAAGTGTTCAGACTGTTCACTTGATTGACATTGTCTGTTTGTTTTGCTAAGCTTTCTCTCAACAATCTTCCTCTCTCTGTATTCCCTATATTTCTTTTGTTTGTTGGTCAAAACCTTTGGCAACTCATTGGGTGAGGTGTAGGTCTGATCAACACCAGTCACTGGTGAGACTCTAGCATTAAAGTTTGAAAATTTGTTTGACTGGCTAGATCTCTCACTGTGAAATGCAACAGTGGCATTTCCATTTGAACTAGAGGGAATTTCCGGTTGAGAGTTGTGCTTGTTTTTCACAAAATTTTCTCTAGAGGTGGTCTTGCCTCTAGATGGGTTTCTCCTTCTTTGACCTTCAAAATGGTCATACTCATCAGTGAACTGAACCCTGGGTCGTTGTCTAGGTGCAGTAACTGATCTGAGTGTTTTGGAGATTTCCGGTTGAACTTCATTTCCGGTTGAAAATTTTTCCGGTTGAAGTTCAGCCGGAACCCTGTTCGATTTTAGGACTGAAAAACTTCCATTTTTGTTTTTCCCAATTAAAACTTTGTTTGACTCAGTATCAAAATACTTCAATGTGTTACTTCTTACAGGTGAGGTTCTACCTGTAGATTTTTTCTGAGTAGAAACAGTTTTGGGTTTTAACAAATTTTGAGTTTTACTCAAAGGATTGAATTTGCACATTGCAACCATGTGCCCTTTCTCACCACAGAAAACACATTCAAACATTTTTCTTTGGTAAGTGTTTGTGTTTTTGGTTGATTCTTCATTTGTGACCTGGTGATAAGTTAGCTTACCCATTTTCTCAGTTTCACTGGGTTTTGGCTGCTTAGGTAGTTTACCTCCAACTTTTGAGTCTTTGGGCTCATAAATAGTTGGTGGTGGAAAAGCAACTTTTGGTTTTAAAACCTTGGATTGGTCAACAGATGCTGATGTGCTAGCATCTTTAACTTCACAGTTTGATAATGATTCAACAGATTTTGTTTCAGAAGAAGAAGATGTAGTGCTATCAACAGTTAGACTCACATTACACTCCTTCTGAAGTGCTTGGATTGGAGCAATAACAGGTGAGTATTCCTTGGGTGGTTCAACATTGTTGTACCCAATACCTGTTTTCCCATGCATTACCCCATTCCAAAGTTTCTCAGCTTTCTTGTTAGCTGTTTGGAATTTGTCATAGGTGAACAAGGCATCTTTTAACTTAATTTCAAGAACATCATTTTCTGCTTTTGTATCTTTTGTTTCTTGTCTTGAAATAGTTAGTTTGTTTAACAGATCCTCCAATTGTGTTTCCAAAATAGAGTTAGTTAGCTTTAAAGCATCAAATTCTTTGTTTAAATTTTCAATTTTGGTAATGTATGCATTTTCAGTTTTCTTAAAGCAATTCTTTAACTCATTCAAATTAGAAACTTCATCAATTAGATCAGTGTTATGTTTCCTGTATTTTGACACTTGTTCTATGCATGCAGGGCTGCATAGATTTTCCAAAACTTTTTCAGGAATCTCATTTACCTGTTCAGTTGAATCTTCTTTGGCCATCAAAGCATGGTTGATTGGCTCAAACTCAGTGACAAAGTCATCCCACTCATAGCATTCAGTCTGGTTAGCTACAGCTGCCACCACATTTTGATTTCCAAGTGGTTTTGGTTCTGTTGGCTGTTGGTTGCTGTTGCTGTTGTTTTGTTGACTGCTGCAGTTGTTGCTTCCATGGTTTGATCTCTGTTGGACATTGTTGTTATTGTTATGTCCATCTCTCCTTGGTTGCTTGCATTCCCTGGCAAAATGACTAAGTTGGTGATAATTATAACATTTAGCTTTAGATTTATCCAACCCAATTGATGATCCCTTTGACCCTTTATAAATTCTTCCAGTTCTTTTATAAAATCTTTGGGCCCTTACAGAAACCATAGCTAATTGAGTTAAAATGTCCATTTCTTCTAGATCATCTGCCCCTATACATTCCAAGTCTTCACGTGTGAATCCTTGAGATGAGTCAGTTGCCACATAGGCAGAGTGAGAGTTGTCAAACAGTGTTGAAGAACTCTCTGAGCATCTAGGTGACTCATTGAAACTGACTGAGGGTGAGTGATATTGAGAAGAATTTGAGATCTTTTGAAAATCAGTTGTAACCAAAGCAGTGGTTTGCAACTGTGGTGATGCTTCAGGAAAGTTGTTTTGCTTAAGATTAAGCTCCATTTCATAAGCACTAAGGACTCCATGGAGTTCACTTAGTTTAAGCTTTTTGAGGTCCTTGCACTCCCTAATGCTTACTGTATAGACAGTCCACATTGGAGGTAAGGATCTCAAGAACTTCCTGTTGGCATCAGCCTGTTATGTTGTTACTTCTACCTTTTGCAATTCATCAAGAAGTGAAACAAATCTAAGATACTGGTTGGTCATAGACTCACCAGTTTTGTAAGTGAAGTTTTCATATCTTTGTTTCAAAACATCCTTTTTGTTTTCCTTAACCTCACTAGACCCTTCATACATCTCACCGAGAGCATTCCACAAGCCATGTGCTGTCTTATATCCCTTGAACCCTACCAGTATAGAGTTGGGTAATGCAGCCTGGAGTGTCCAGTAGGCCTTGTGATCATATTCAAGCTCAGTATAATCAGCTTCAACATATTTGTCTAGTGGTTTTGGTATGTACACTTCGGCATCATCAGCAGATTGAACAGTTGGACTGTAAGGACCTACAGTCAACCTGTTCCAAATGCGTGTGTCTAGGCTTCTAACAAAACCTTCCATCCTGAGTTTCCAAGTATCAAAGTCATCAGGAGTGAAAATTGGTGGTTTGTTAGGGCTACCATTTAGTGAACCAAGAGTTAAGTCAGTCATTGTGAAAAACAGTTTGTAAAACAGAAAAGCTTATAAAAACTCAAGTGAGCAAGTAAAGTATCAACTTTGAAGCACTAGAAGTCTTCAAAGTGGAGAGCCAAAGCTCTGATACCACTTGTAGGACCGATGATTACTCAGAGAAATAATCAAAACAAGAACTCTTTACTTGAAGATCACAACCATGCGGAATAAAGTTGTATCATACTTGTTTTTACTTAAGCTTTGTTTTACTTATACTTGTAGTTTGATTGTATTGATTGCATAAACTAGTGAACACAAGATAATAAATTTCTCGGTACTATTTGCATTAACTCAAGTTCAAACTATTACAAGTGTAAGCACTAAATCTGGTACTTGTGAATGAACTAGCTAACAACTATAAATAGTACTAAGGAGATCAACTACAGCCGTTGATCTCATACGGGCTAATCTAACCGTACATGAAAGTCAAACAATAAACTTACTAAAAGAACATTAGTAAACATTCAAAAGAGGAAATGTGCAAAATGCATTTATCTATAAGTAGGAGACGGCTAGGATGTGACTTTGGAAGAATAGAAGCAGTTGCAGGTCTGAATTCTGCAAAAGTAATCTTTCAGTACTTTTCCGGTTGAACTCTTTATACTGTTGGATAAAAGAGTTCACCCGGAAATGTTCTTCCGGTTGATCTTCCGGTTGACAAATCTTCCGCTTGAGCGTTCTAGAAGTACCTGCACACTGGTCAAACACGTCAGTTTATAAATGACCCAAAGCGAATCGCTTCTGGTCGACCAGTGTCTTGATTTCCTTTCGAAACCACTTTAGGTTTCCAGTTTTGTTGTTTTGGTAAATTAGCATTTGATGAACCTGTCACAATTGATTGTGACGAACAACCTACATATGGAACATTTTGAGAACGAGGAATAAATCTCCCTTGATTTGTGAAAAATGTAGGTTGTGGACGTTCATCAAATACTCTGCCATATTCGTCAATGAATCTTGATTTGGCAGTTTTACCCACATATGGAACCTTTCCTCTTCTTGATATAGAAGCAGCAGAAACCGGACAAGCTTGTGCCATATGCCCTTTTTGTCGGCAGTTATAGCACAAGCGATTGTTTACATTTTGCCTTTTTGGAATCTGCAAAGCTTCACAAATGTTAGCATCTCCAAAATGATCATAAAATGAATCAAATACCTGATATCGATGATCATGAACCCATTTGGATGTCAGACTCTTTGGAATAGAAGTTGAACCTCCAGAAGAATATTTAGCAGTTTGTTTCTTCTTGATCTTTGGAGCACCATCAGATTTGATAGAGACCACAACTATTTTCTGAGAATCCACACAGTGAACTGGAAATTCCTTGTTAGAAACTATTTGTTCCGAACCCTTATTAAATCTCTTGGGTTGAACTTTTCAGCTTTAAAAACATCTTTCTTGAGTTGTTTCAGGTTGACTTTCTTCAAATTAACCTTTTTCAGTTGCGGTTGCTTTTGAATTTGTGAAGCACCAATATAAAAAATTGTCTTCTTAAAACCCAGACCTAAATGTTTTCCTGAAACCTTCTCTTCTGAACTAGATGATTTATGCCTATTCTTGGCAAGACAAGAGAACTCTGCTTTGATCTTGTTGATATCTTTTAGAGCATCAACAATTGTTTCAGCAATGGCAGTTGTGGAACTTGCAGATTTATCTTTGTCATCAGATGAAGAACCAGACACAACCTTTTGAGCTTTAGAATTTTCAGCACTCTTGCCTGTCTTCTCTTTCTATTCTTTAACAGTATTGGAAACAACAAACTCAGAATAATCACCATCTTGACCTTGTCTTTCAAATCATGAGCTCCTTCTTTGAGACTACCCGGTGGTGACACTGTTTTGTTGAAAATCTTCTCAAAATTCTCATCCTTAGCCTGGAAAACTTGTAAAAGATTGTGAATTGGTTAATTGTTAAAAAGACATTTTGAATCAATGACTTCAATCTTTAATTCAGAAATTCTTTGATGAGCTTCATCCAACCCTTTTTCAGTAGCTATCAACCTCTTCGCCACCTTGTGAGTTTCATATTTTTGCAATCTCATATTATCAAGCTCCGCAAACAATTCCTTCTTTAACTTGTCTTCATTTCGCTTTTGAATATCCAAATTTGCATTTCGCACTTTGTTCACGGTTACTAACTCTCTTTTCTCATCAAGTAACTTTTCCATATAAATCTGATAGGATTGAATCCTAGCAGCTTGTTCATCAGAAATTTTAGTAAGAGTATCAAGTCTAGATTTGGATTTGTCAAAAATATTTTGAAAATCATTTGCGGTATCCTCAGCATCATCCTTCAATTTCTTCACTTCTTGAACTAATGCAGCATTTTCATCAGATAATTTAGTAATTTTATGTTCAAACTCCTTTTCAAGACCTTGAAATTTAAACTCTTTTTCAACTATCTCTGCCTGAAAATCTGCAAACTTCTCCTTTTAAGATACCAACTCTTGAATCATACTTTCCAACTTTTTCTTCTAATCACCCAAATGTTCAATCTTCCTCTCATAATCAGCAACCAATACCTCATTTTCCTTTATCAAACCCTGAATCTTCTTGTCTTTCTGAGAACAAAATTCACAAACAGATTCATAGCCACTATTTTCAGAACTACTTATTTTAGATTCAAAATCAGTTACATCTTCTTCGTCATCACTATGTACAATTTGAGCAACAAACGCAGATTCGACAAAAAATGCAGACTCATCAGGAAAGTCGGCAGACCAATCATAACCTTCATTCGATGTTTGTGATTTTGACTCATAAGTACAGTTAAAGCAATTTGAGGATTAGAATTTCGTCCCCAATCATATTGTTTATCGACTTGAGATACCAAAGCTGTTGGAGACTTTGATGAAGAAGCATTTGATTTTGAACATTCACGAGCAAAATGTCCAAATTAGAACATTTGAAACATTTTACCTTTGATTTATCTACTCCAACCTTACCATCCGGATTTAAACTTTGGAATCCGGTTTTCTTCCTGAATCTTTTAACTCTTTGGGCTAACATTGCAAGTTGCCAATTAATATCTGATGAGGATAGGTCAAGACCGGACATGCAAGTGACCTGGCATCTACACTTCCGGTGGTAAAGATCCCAAGAGCAAGTGTCGCATAGAGAACGAGCTGGAAGCGATGCAGTTGCAGATGAACAAGATGCAAGTGCATCCGGCCAACTCATGAAGATGCGACTTCAGAGGCTCTATAAATAGTTCTTTCATTCATTTGCAATGTAACTTCTAATTCGAGAAAATACACATTTACTGTGTGTTTTCCTTGTTTGTACCCAAATATTGAGATATTAGTAAATCCATTGATTCATCGATTATTCTTCTTAGATTAGCTTGTTCCTAGTTGAATTATAATCTCTCATTTACATACGGTGGGATTTTGTGGTTCATCAATTGGCGCCATCCGTATTCTCAGGAATTGGTGAAAAATGGAGAAGCAATCGGATGAGTCAGTGAAGAAGAAGTCCATTTTTGATCTAGAAGGAACACCGAAGAACATTCATAGTTCGAAGGGATCAGCTGGAAAACCTAGTGAAAAAGTCTCGGTGTTTCAATTACCGAATCATTCTAATGATGATCCATATTCGGATCATGATGACGAGAATGATAATGTGGATCCGAATAAAGCTGTAGAGATTTTGCAAAGCTTTGATCGAGATTTCCTGATGAGAAATTTGCAGATCCTGAAGCAGTTAAGGGACAAGGAGAAGCGTGAGCAGTGGTTGCAGGAAGTTCGAGCCACTCTGAAATTCACTCCAGAAAAGGATACTGCAAAAACTACCGATTTGAAGGATCTGGATGATCTTCTAAATGAAGATCGTACAATTATCAAACAGTCAAAATCATCAGGTATCGATTTTAACGCTTTGATCGAGTAGCGAAATTAGTTTTTGAAAACTTTTGATCGATACGCATATTTTGGATCAGAAAAAATTAATTTGAATTTGCTTATTTCAAAAGTTCATGATCAATTGTTAATTTGGTAATTTGATGCATTTTGATCCTTGTGATATGATAATGGTTTAATGATGATGTGAAATCCTTATGAATGGATACACAATTGAGGATCATATGGTGAACTATGAAATCTGGAAATTCGATGAATGAATTCCGGATGAAGATTTGAAGATTCAAAGAGGCTCTCATGAAGATTGCCTAAAAAATCTGGAAAATCATAAGAACAACAATTAAGGCGGGAAAACCTTCTTCAAATTTGAATTTCAGAAAATTCAAATACACACTCACAAGTTGAGTTGTAAAAAAAAAAAAAAGAGAGGAAGATAGAGAATGAGATACAGAT
This sequence comes from Deinandra increscens subsp. villosa, assembly GCA_039602395.1. Lineage (NCBI taxonomy): Eukaryota > Viridiplantae > Streptophyta > Magnoliopsida > Asterales > Asteraceae > Deinandra > Deinandra increscens. The sequence goes on from JBCNJP010000012.1 coordinate 52,797,867, forward strand.
GTCCACTTCCGAGTAAGTCACGTGTGCGTCGGAAGTGGTGTCGATATGATCTTTCAAAAAATTGATATTACGATGAAGACTTCCGAGTAAGACGTACGCGCGTCGGAAGTGCTTATGATAGCAAATCAAGACTTCCGAATAAGACGTAAGCGCGTCGGAAATGTTTATGATAGTAAATGAAGACTTCCGAGTAAGACGTAAGCGCGTTGGAAGTGCTTATGATAGTAAGTAAAGACTTCCGAGTAAGACGTACGCGCGTCGGAAGTGCTTATGATTAGCAAATAAAGACTTCCGAGTAAGACGTACGCGCGTCGGAAGTGATTATGATATCAAGAGAAGACTTCCGAGTAAGACGTATGCGCGTCGGAAGTGATTGCAATAAGATCTCTTGTGAATATTAATACTGTGCGACACTTCCGAACTAATTATACTTGTGTTGGAAGTGTCGTCCTGAAAGACCTCATACAAGAGGTGAATGTGATCAATTCTAAATGAGCTATAAATGCTATGATTGAATTATAACATTAAGACCTTAATTTTTGAAAAAGGCATTGATCTTATTCTGACCTATGGATTTTATGACATCAGGAGAAAAGGATGTATTCGTGCCTTATTTTCCTGCTTCAATGCAAGAGCATTCTAAGTTTCAGAATTGGATCGCAAATGCTAAGTTTCCAGCAAAGCTAAAGATGCCAACTTCTATAAAGAAGTATGGTGGGCTAACAGATCCAGATGATCATATATTTGATTTTATTACTGCTGGAAGACTTGAACGATGGTCAGAAGAAACATGGTGCCACATGCTGGTACAGACCTTTACTGGACCTGCAAGAGTATGGTTTGATGCACTACCAAATGCACAGATAAGTGGCTTTGAAGACCTAAGGACGAAATTCCTAAGGCAATTTAGTCAACAACGGAAGTGCACAAAAGAAGTGACAGAAGTACATAACATTCGAAGAAGAAATGACGAAAGCCTTGAAAGCTTCGTTATGCGTTTTAACAATGAAACTATGAAAATATCTGGAGCACAGGATCAATTACGTATATCTGGCTTTTGCCATGGTGTTCGACATACGCACTTGCTGGAAAAGTTACATGAGGATCTGCCTCAAACAATGGAGGTGCTTATGGATCGTGTCAGGACCTATGTAAAAGGAAGAAGTGCTTCCGGAAATATCCAGGGTATCAGCACTCAAAAACCATCTCAGAAGAATGGCAATTACCGGAATGCAAATGCAAGTGTCTCCACTGCACCAACAAGAAATCAATCCTGGAAAAAGTTTAGATCTCAACCCTATGATCGTAGGGGAGAAAGTAATTATGGAGGATACAAGAAGACCTAGGAGCCCAGATCTAATGATTTTTCGTCACTTACAAAAACTCCAAGTGAGATCTTAGCAACGGAGAATGTTCAATTTTCGAAACCTCAAAGGACTTACAATCCTTTAGGAAGTGACATGGGTAAATATTGCGATTACCATAAAGATCGTGGTCATGATACAGACAACTGCAGACACTTGCGAGGCGAGATTGAAAAAGCCATCAAATCCGGAAAATTGTCGCATCTGGTTAAAAATATTAAGGAGGGACGTCCTCCAGCTGCTAAACAAGCTGTGATCGCAATGATACGAAGAGGGTCGAACACTTGGCATCGCAATGTTAAAACAAAGTTTGAGGAAGAAAGATGGAAAAGTCAAGAGATTACATTTCCACCATTGAATGGTAGAGAATCGAGAGAAGATCCAGTAATTGTGACTGTCGGTATTGCTGGGTTTCTAGTGAAACGGACCTATCTCGATACTGGAAGTGCATCGGAAATCATGTATGAGTCTTGTTTCCGAAGGATGGGATTGGACGTGCAGCAAAGGCTAAAGCCTCATAATTCCACTCTCATTGGTTTTTCTGGAGAGGTGGTGCATCCCATGGGAGAAATAACTCTCCCAGTGATCTTTGGTGATGATAAACTATTTCGAGAAGAGATGATGACTTTTATTGTGGTTGCAACTCCTTCCCCCCACAATGTCATTATCGGTCGACCTGGGCTTAAAGTTTTGGGCGCTATAGTTTCGACAGCGCATGGTTTAGTTCGATTCCCAACTCCAAGGGGAATCGCAACTGTAACAACAGATGCAGATCCACAAGTAGCCCTGGTTGAGAAACCTTTGATATCAAAAGGAGGATTGAAGGATATTAAAAATGATACTGTAGAAAAGAATAAGTGGATCATAAACGAGAAGTTTCCAGATCAGACAATTGAAGTTGGATCGCAATTGCAAGGAGAAACAAGAAAAAAGTTGTTTCAGTTATTAAAAGACAATGTGGATATCTTCGCATGGGAACCGTCGGATATGACGGGGGTCCCTAGACATCTCGCTGAACACAAATTAAACGTCTATCCAGGTGTAAAACCTGTCCAGCAGAAGCGAAGAATCTATGATCAAATTCGAAACAATGTAGTCAAGGAAGAAGTGGATAAGCTTGTGGAAGCGGGCATCCTTAGGGAAGTGCTTTACCAAACATGGGTTGCAAACCCTGTCTTGGTCCTAAAGCCTGATAAATCTTGGCGGATGTGCATTGACTTCAAAGATCTTAATAAGGCATGTCCGAAAGATTGTTATCCACTTCCGGAAATAGATCTAAAAGTTGATTCTTTGGCGGGATACCGATGGAAGTGTTTTCTAGACGCATATAAAGGATACCATCAGATCTTTATGGCTGAGGGTGATGAAGACAAAACTGCGTTTATTACAAACGAAGGCTTATTCTGTTATAAAAAGATGCCATTCGGGCTAAAAAACGCTGGTGCAACTTACCAGCGCCTCATGGATAAAACCTTCCAATCACAAGTGGGTAGAAATCTTGAAGCCTATGTGGACGATGTAGTCATTAAGAGTTCTCATGAGGAAGATATGATCAAAGACATTGAAGAGACCTTTAAAAACTTGCGGGGTATCAATATGAAATTAAACCCCAAAAAGTGCTCATTTGCGATGGAGGAAGGCAAGTTCTTAGGGGTCCTGGTCAATAAAGACGGGATCCAGGCACATCCGAGGAAGGTCAAGGCGGTTATGGAAATGGAACCGCCTAAAACCCTTAAAGATATACAAACTCTAAATGGGCGTTTGGTGGCTCTACATAGATTTTTGTCAAAAGCAGCTGAAAGAGCCACACCCTTTATGAAAGTTTTGAAAGAGAGTTTAAAAGGAAGTTTTGAATGGACTTCCGAGGCTAATCAAGCATTTGAGGAATTGAAAACCACTTTAGCTACACTTCCGACACTAACTGCACCAAAAGTCGGTGAAGAATTGATCATGTATTTGGCAGTAACGGATAATGCAGTAAGCGCTGTGTTACTGGTGGAAAGGGAAGATAAAGAACTTCCAATTTACTACATAAGCAAAATGCTTAAAGACTATGAAACCAGATACCCTATGATCGAAAAAGTTGTCTTAGCACTTGTACAGGCTACGAGAAGACTTCGTCGTTATTTCCAGGCCCATACTGTAAATGTTCTTACCTCATATCCTATCCAAGGGATCTTCAGGAAACCGGAAATGTCCGGTAGGATGATCAAGTGGGCAATTGAAGTGGGGCCATTCGATATACAATTCAAACCACGAGTTTCAATTAAAGGACAAGTGGTAGCAGATTTCCTGGCGGAAGTGCCAGATGGTGCAAGTGTAAACGTTATTACCATTCCTGAAGCTAAAGAACAAGTATGGATCTTGCATACTGATGGTTCTTCAAACTCTGATGGCTCAGGAGCAGGTTTGATCCATTATAAAATCATTTCTTTTTGAAAAAGAAATTGAAATTCAAAATATTAAAAAATTCTATTATACCAAATGCAGGCTTGATCTTAAAAAGTCCTGAAGGGGACGAATTGACATATGCGATTCGCTTTAATTTCCAAGCTTCTAATAATGAAGCAGAATATGAGGCGTTGCTAGCAGGTATAAACAAAAAAAAAAAAAAAAAAACTGCATATGCATTTGTTCCATGAATGCATATGGTATGCATTTGTTCCACAAATGCATGTGATAAGTCGGAAGTCCTAAAACATTGAAATTTATTTCAGGTTTAAGGTTGGCTAAAAAAATGGGTGCAACGCAAGTGACTGCTTATGTGGATTCATTGTTAGTAGCTAGTCAGATTGCTGGAACATACGAGGCAAAAGGCAAATACATGGCCTTATACTTGGAACAAGTTCAAGAGTTAATCAAAATCTTTGGCAAGTGTGAAGTTTTACATATTTCCAGAGCTCAAAATAGAAAGGCAGATGCGCTGAGCAAGCTCGCTTCTGTCGCATTTGAACATTTAGCCAAAGAGATTCGAGTGGAATTGTTAGAAGCTCCAACTGTCAATTTGAAAATGACCGCAGATGTGCAAATACAAGAAGACAGTTGGATGACACCAATTGTACAGTATTTGACCATGGGCAAACTCCCAGATGATAAAGAACAGGCTCGCCAGATACGAGTAAATTCGCTTCAGTATCAGATGCAAAATGATACTTTGTATAGAAGAAGCTTTTTGGGACCTTTGTTAAGATGTTTAACCCCAAGTGAAGCTGAAAAGATCGTTAAAGAAGTACATGAAGGCATATGCGGTATTCATGCTGGTGCGAAGATGGTAGTTGTTAAAATCATGAGCCTTGGATACTTTTGGCCAGGCATGTACCGAAGCACTTGGGAAGAATTTCGCAAGTGCCAAGCTTGTCAAGCACACGCTCCGGTGAGCATGCGAGCAAAAAATGAGTTGATCCCAGTTACGTCAGCGTGGCCCTTCCAGAAGTGGGGAATGGATATAGTTGGACCTTTTCCATCAGCAAGTGGAGGGGTAAAATTTCTATTGGTTGCAATTGACTACTTTACAAAATGGATTGAAGCAAAACCACTTGCTTGTATTTCTGGTAAGCAAGTCAAAAAGTTCGTGTGGGAACATATCGTGTGCCGATTTGGTCTACCTCTCTATATCATAACAGATAATGGACAGCAATTTGCTGGAAACCCATTTGCAGAATGGTGCGAAGAGCTTCATATAAATCAGATCTTTACGTCAGTAGCACATCCACAGGCCAACGGCCAAGTTGAAAGAGCAAATCGAAGCCTTGTCGAAGGCATAAAAATGAGATTGGAAAAATATGGGGGTAGTTGGGTCGATGAGTTACCACATGTTTTGTGGGCGCATCGCACCATGCCTAAAACTAGCAATGGTGAAACACCATTCAGTCTTGTATATGGAACTGAAGCTGTTATACCGGCTGAAATCGGAATACCTAGTCACCGCTTGCAAGTGCAAGTGGCGGATAATGATGAAGAATTAAGAACCAATCTGGATCTTTTGGAAGAGCGAAGGGAAATCACTGCTATACGAGAGAGCAGATACAAAAAAGAGATGGCAAAATACTATAACGCCAAAGTTAAGACTCAACAGTATAAAGAGGGAGAATATGTGTTGAGGAGCAATGAGGTGAGTAGAGCACTTCCGCTCGGAAAAATGTCTCCCAAGTGGGAGGGACCTTATATAATCAACAAAAGCGATCGGAAATGGATCTTACATACTTCAGCAGCTCGACGGAACTGAATTGGTGCGGGCTTGGAATGGAATTCATCTTCGCAAATGTTACATGTAAAGACGCAAATGTTAATCTCAAATGAAAGATAGGAAATGTTGATCTTTATGTTTTCGTTTCTGCAATTATGATCTTGTAATAAATCGATGAAGAATAAACTACATTTGTTTCTAGTACTTACAAGGATCCATGGAAATACTTATTCCATTTTATATGAAAAAGGTTATACAAATATTTGATCGCTCCTATGCAAAATATTGAATATAAATGTTTGCTTAAAAATGTTGTGTCAATGAACACATGCATATGCTATACAAGTGATCTCTGTAAATAATACAAGATTCACATGCGATATGATTTGCTTCTTATGATATGGTTCATGAGTCACTAGCGGGTGCATTTTCAAAAAGGTATTACATACCAATACCTTAATGCAGTATCGCTGTTATTCCTTTATTTATAAAGGGTAACCCAAGAAAAAGTAAAAATACTTTTCTTGTCCCCAACTGTCTCACTGACGATTAAAGAGTGCATGTTGGGAAGAGGTGATCAGGCCGGACACCTTGTTAGTACAATGGTTGCTAACAAAAGCCCAAAAGAGAGATGGCCAAACTTAAGTGGATAAAGGTATGCTATGATCATTAATAAAATTCCAACTTAAGCTCTCTGAGGGTCGCAAGTGCTGCTGAATAACTAATGTTATAAAGTGGTCTTGTGAGTTGATCATTCAAAGAAAAAAAGATCAACTAAACCTTACCAAAAGATGTAAGGACTTTATATACCACAAGGAAAAGATTCGTATTTGAAACAAAAAATACTTAACTTTAAAAGTGGTATTGCCGTAATGTTGTTAAAACCCTTTGAAGATGGACGCATTTGATAGGGGGAAACGCATATGACAGCCTTCTTTAAAAGTTAATGATTTTGTTAAAATCTTGTCAAAGTACTTGTGAAGGAGAACTTGTAAAGTTGCTCAAAAGCTTGTAAGAAAATATTTCGCAAGTTTAAAAGAAAAATGTCAAGAATCGAATGGAAAAACATACAAATAATTCAAAGTATAAAAAGTTGTGTATGATCACTTTGCAACTGCAAGTGCAAATAACGATACACTTCGTTCGCAAGTGACATGTCGCAAACATAATCAAGCATGACTCATATCCTATGAACCAAGAGGTGATAACATAATTCAAAAGTTCGAGACAAAAAGTAAGAAAAGCAAACATCCATATGCATTATCATACATGCCAACATAATCGAAACTGCAAACAGATGCAGTTCCGATAGGATCCACGATTAAGAAAGTACTGGAACATACCAAATGCAAAATGAAAAGTAAATTGTCTTGTGCCACAGCATAAGTGGACTTTGAGAGATGATTAAAATGTTCAACAAGAGATCATGATTAATAGAGAGATCAATTACCGGTGGCGGTTGGAGCATCTGCATTTGAAGTTGAAGGAGCATCAGCCTTTGGGGTTGCAGAACCTTTTGTCAAAGTAATTGGTTTCAGCATATCTCCCATTATCTCTGTATCGTCCAGGCTCAACTTCGAAACTTCGTCAATGGAATGGAACGTCATTGACTTCAGAGCATCCAACTGCGTCAACAGCTTCTCACCGGCTTTGTGATCGTATTCTTTGAAAGTCAGGAAGTTGGCTTCACCTTTCACAGCATGTGCTAGCCCACACTTGATCCCTTCATTATAGCCCATCGCATTTGCGGCTGAATTAACTTTGAGGGTCATGGGAATCATTTCGGAATGCACATGCTTAGCAACCAAGTTAAAACCTTCCTCAATCAACCATTTGCTCTTTTCCTTCACAGATGCTAGCTCCTTCTGCATTTGCTCTCTTTCTTCGGTTAATGCCTTGACGGTGTCAACAAGAGCAGCATTTTCTTTGAAGGATTAAAACGCAAATGTTAAAGGTGATAAAAGACTATGCAAGTGCAAATGAAAAATTATGAAAATAAAGAAATATAAGAGATACCTTTGTTAACATCTTCAACTACTGAATCACATTGAGAGGTGATCTCCAACATTTTGATGGCTTGTTCATCAAATATCTTCTTTTGATCCAAAAATTGGCTTTTGAAAGCCATCACATCATCCTGCGCCTGTTTGAGATCTCTCCTCATTTCCTGCTCAAGTGACACCAGCTTCCGGTTCTTGGTTGTGAGGAGTTCAACCTTTGCATGTAGATCGTTAATCTTCACTTGATCGCTTATAGAACCAAAAGAGGCCTTATGCGCCAACAGCTTCTTGGTTAACTCTTCAACTCTCGCCTCAGCAATGATCCATCGACCATACACATCCGCCACCAGGCTCTGTTGCTTCGATTGTGCAAGCATGAGTTCATTTGAAAAAGCTTCATTAGGAATTTGTTGAAGGCAGAAAATGTCAGTAGGAGTACTTCCAAGTAGAGTGATCTTTTTTGCGATTGAACTTTCGGTGCAAGTATCACCATTTTTGATCTCCCATTGAGGGACAAAGACAGCATTTACATCAACAGACTCCAAACCTCTACCAACATTGCTTCTAAGGGTAACCAGATCTATCTCCTTCTTCAACCATTCAGAGGTAGGAACAGCAAAGCTCGGAGCATCCTTCTGCGAAGAAGAGGACGCATGAGCTAAATTGGCCAAAGTGATCAAAGATGAGGTACCTTTCTGCAAAATACTTACATCAGAAAAACCTGGTTCTTGTGACATATCAGGTGAATTCAATAAATAATCATCAATATCAAAATCATCAGTAGGAGGAGGGGTTACCGCAACATCAATCTTTGACTGCACACCCTCTCCTAGCTGTTCATTTGCTTCAAAATTCTCCGTAGAATCGGAAGTGACCTCGGTGGTTTCGGAAGTGTTTACCTTAGACTGATGAGGTGAAGATTGCAAATTCCAACGAGGAGATTTTCTTTTAGACACAAGGGGCTCATGCGCTTCCTTGGTAACAGTTGCTTTTGCGGATCTCTTTATCTTGCTTCCACCTTTGGGCGGTAGTGATGCTTTTGAAGACAAATTTGCATGACCTTCAGTGACCTCCTTCTTCTTACCCTTGAGGGTATTCTCCCCACTCCCTCCAGCACCATCCTTGATCGTTTTTATAGCGTCAGCAGCATCACTACCCCCAGATTCGATCTCATTCGCCTTCTCAGAAATAATGGTATCTGACTGCACATTCACTTGTGGCTCAATTTGATCATGTGCTTCTTCGGGACGATAGTCCAGGAAGGAACTGGCAGTCTGCCGAAGAAATGGCATTGATCCTTCCTCCATGATCTCAGCACCGAGGTCGATGTCATCAAAACTTTTCAATTGCATGGCTTCAAAAAGATCCATCTCTGCAAAAATAAAAAGAGTTTATCAAAAACTGTTAAGACATTTTAAAGGGAGTGATCGCAAGTGATGAAAGGGTAATTCCTTACCCTTCCCTTGATTTGTCAGAACCGGCCAAAGTTCAGGGGTAAACCAAGCCCTGCTCATTCTACAAAAGAGAAGAATGGCTTCCGGAAGTTCCCGGATAGGGCTTGCACATGACACTAACTTATCAAAAGACTCCTGACTATAGTCGTCGTCATTTGGGTTTGGATCGTGAACCACATCTTCCACATCCCTCCATTCCATTTGAAGAGGAACGCATCGATCATCGATGTAGAAAAACTTAGATTTCCAGGAACGAGGGTTGGACGGAAGATGGGTGCTAATCCTCTTAACTGCTCTCCTACGCTCAAAAGTATACCAATCGCCAGCCATCGTGATTCTATAAAAAGCCCTAAAAAGATTGACACTTGGAGACACACTAACGGCCCTACAAGTGGCTTCAAAATGACTTAAACGCGAAAATCCTTGGATATGCATCTGAGAAACATGGATCTTGAAAAACATCAAAACTCTCATAAGAAACTTGGTGAAAGGGAGACGATAATTCCCAAGTTTGAACATATCGACATAAACCCCAATTTTGCCATCAGGAAAAGGGGAAATGGGAGTTTTTGGCAGGGGAAGAGTGGGATTCAACGAAAGGGGAATATGGTATCGCTCAATAACCTCATCGAGATCACGAGGCGACATAGACGAAAACGAGATATGCATATTATGCTTACTCGAATCGTCGTCGACCTTAATTGACGGTGACGCCATGAAAATGCAGTAAAAAAGCACGAAAGAAATTGACTGACCTTTCGAAAAGAAAAAGCTTGAAGAAAGAATTAGGGCTTGAAGAACAAAGAGAGCGACGGCAGTGAAGAGTGTAAAGAATGAAAAATAAGAAATGATTATATATGGGGCAAAAATCTCGGATACAAATAACCGTTTGAGTTTAAAAAATTCAAAAATAAAAAAAGACCAAAAACTGTCCCGTCATATAATCCTCGACTGACACGTGTACCGGCGGGCATCAAAAGTACTCGAGTGCAAATCAACATGCAAAACGCGCCTGACAAGTCAGTTAGGATTCTACACTTGCAGAAGCGTCTCCTTGCAATAATACGTTAATATTCTCACGAGGATGTGACGATTACATTTGCAGGAGCGTTCTGCTTTAAAGACAAATAAAGTCTTTTGATCTATTAAAGAACTGGCTTCACTAGCATTTCCTATGATGATCTTCGTACCTTAGTCCTTAGTCATTTCTACAAAACAACATAAGGACTAGGGGGACTTGATGACCAGATCTATGAAATCGTTAAAAATTGAAAAATTTCTGATCTTTGACACTTGTGATTTCCACAAAAGAGAAATGTGTGTTACACTCTTTTTTCCTTAGTTTCGGTTTTTTCCCACAGGGTTTTTCCGAACAAGGTTTTTAATGAGGTAACAAATCAAAAGCACATGCGAACTTAATGAAGATGATCGATAGAGGTTCCCAAAACCCATCGGAAATACGAGACACTTTTAACTTCTAGTCCAATAATTATTGCTCGAATAATCAATGGACTAGGGGGACTTGATGAGGATAGGTCAAGACCGGACATGCAAGTGACCTGGCATCTACACTTCCGGTGGTAAAGATCCCAAGAGCAAGTGTCGCATAGAGAACGAGCTGGAAGCGATGCAGTTGCAGATGAACAAGATGCAAGTGCATCCGGCCAACTCATGAAGATGCGACTTCAGAGGCTCTATAAATAGTTCTTTCATTCATTTGCAATGTAACTTCTAATTCGAGAAAATACACATTTACTGTGTGTTTTCCTTGTTTGTACCCAAATATTGAGATATTAGTAAATCCATTGATTCATCGATTATTCTTCTTAGATTAGCTTGTTCCTAGTTGAATTATAATCTCTCATTTACATACGGTGGGATTTTGTGGTTCATCAATATCCATTTGTTCAAGATTATCCGGATCGATTTGATCAAAATCTTCTTCAATCAGATTAGATGTTGTCTGAGGAACCACAAAACCCCACCGTTAGTAGATTTGGTTTAATGATCCAACATGGAATTGAGATAACGAATAGAAAAGTATTGGAATGAACAGAATTTTATTGATTTAAGAGTACATACAGTTAAGGTGAAATCCTAGATCTCCAAAGATCCTTTTACAAGCTATGAAATGGTTTATTTATACTACTTTCTGAAATCGCATCTTCACAAGTCAGATAGATGCACTTGCGTCTTGAACATTCGCAACTGTATCACTCTGTGCCTTGCCTCCATATGCGATGTTAATCCTTTGGAAGTGTCTCCTCCGAGACATTTGCATGTCCAATCTTGACCTATCCTCATCAAGTCCCCTAAGTCCATTAATTATTCAAAGCAATAATGATGGACTTTAAAGGTTAAAGGCATGTTGCACTTCCGGTCTGTCGATCATCCTTTTATGTCCATATGCGTTTTTGATTTGTTGCCTCGTTAAAAAACCTTATCTGGGAAAACCCTATGGGAAAAAACCAAGATCAAGGAAAAAGAGTGCAACACGCATCATTCTTCAATCGAAAAAAAATCTTCAAAATGCATTCATTTAAGCAGATTTTGATAAAACTGGTCATCAAGTCCCCCAGTCCTTATGCTGTTTTTGAAGAAAATGGCTAAGGACGACATCGTGCAATTTGGAAGAGAGAATGCATGTATTACTAACTTTCTCAGTATTTATGCCAGATTGCATATGCATGTGTTATTGGGACATTTGCATTGAAGATTCTGTGACAAGCCGCATCCGCAAGTGCAGTGAGTAACTACCTTGTCAGATAGACGTTCGGCGTGACGGTACTTGAGTACTGGTAGGGGACACGTGTCGACTCAGTATTACTTTGACAAGACAGTTTTTTGGTTTTTTGAATTTTGAATTTAAACTGTCAAGAGAATTATTATAAAACCCTTTTAACTTCACAATCTTTTCTTTCTTCTTCACTTTTCTTCCCTTCTCTCGTCTGTCGTTATTCTCTCTTTCTTCAAACCCTAAGCAGTTCTTCGCGAGAGTTTTCAGCACAAGGTTAGTCGCTTCACAGCTTCTTACTTTTTATTTTCGAATTTTTACAATGGCATCTCCCTCTGTTAAAGTAGAGGATGAATCAAGCAAGCATAATATGCACATTTCGTTTTCAACTCTTTCTCCCAAAGATCTTAGATGATTTGATCACGAAATATCACATTCCTCTTTCTTTGAAACCTTCGCTTCCGCCTCCCGATACACCAATTTTTCCATTTGTCAAAGGAAAAATTGGGATTTATGCGGAAATGTTCCGATTTGGAAACTATCGTTTACCCTTCACCAAGTTTCTTATTAAAGCCCTGATGTTCTTCGAGGTACATATCTCACAGATGCATCCACAAGTTCTATCCAGATTGAGTCATTTTGAGGCTACCAGTAGAGCCGTAGGCATTTCCCCTAGTGTCACATTGTTTAGGGCTTTTTATAGGATTCATAATGGCAGGGGATTGGTATACATTTGAACGGAGAAGAGGAGTATCTAGGATTAGCACCCATCTTCCTCAAAACCCGGGATTCTGGAAATCTCAATTCTTTTATATAGATGATAGGTGTGTGCCCTTGGAGATGGAATGGATAGTTGTGGAAGATGTTGTTCATGATTCGATCCCAGAAACGGGTGATTATAAAAAGGATTTTTTTGATAAATTGGTTAAATGCGCCAGCCCTATCCGTGAATTGCCAGAAGCAGTGTTGCTCTTTTGTAGGATCCATAGGGCTTGGTTTACACCCGATTTATGGCCCATTTTGAGAAATAAAGGGAAGGGTAAGAATTCCCCCCTTTTATCATTTTATTGATTAATCTAAAATTCTAAATTTTTATTGACTTCTTTGCTTGATTTGCAGAAATGGATTTGTTTGAAGCAATGCAATTGAAAAGTTATGTAGATGCATAAATTATGGAAGAAGGGGCCATGCCATTCCTTCGGCAAACAACTTCTTCCTTTTTTGATTATCGTCCTGAGGAAACACCTGAAGATCAAGGTACCACACAGGGATCAACTCGTGAAGAAGGCACTACTGTTGAAGGAAACATCGAAGGAACAAAAGCGGAAATGACCGATGTTATTACTGGTAATGCTATTGTGACACGAAATGAATCCAATGGTGGTAGTGGTAATACCAAGGGAAAAGGGAAGGAAGTCACAAGCGATCATGCGACTGCTGCATCAAAGGCACCACTTCCTCCGAAGGGTGGAGGTGGAGGAAAATCGAAGCGTTCTTCTAAGTCCACCGTTTCTAAAGACATCACTATCTCCAAGAGGAAATCTCCGCGCTGGAACCTCCAAACTTCTCTTGGACAACCTAAGGTAAACACTTCCGATGCTTCTGATATTGTGGAAGTGGAGACTTATCAAGGAGAAAACGTGCAGAGCACCAAGGAAACCGTGGTAACTCCTTCTTTCAACGAAGATTTTGAAATTTCAGATTATTTGCGAAATTCACCTGAAATGCCTCAGGGTCTAACTACTTCTGATGCGAATGTTTTGCAGAAGGATATTACCCCATTGGCTACTTTAGCCACTCTTGCTCATAAGTCTTCTTCTTCGCAGAGGAGTAGTTCAAACTTTGCTATTCCTACTTCCGCCTGGTTGAAAAAGGAAATTGATTTGGTGACCTTAAGGAGCAACATAGGAAGGAATTTAGAAGTCGCAAATGCTAGTGCAACTTTCATCCCTCAGTGGGATCTGAAGAAAGATGACTCGTGCATGGAGACTCCTACAGCAAGAAAGCTCACACTCTTAGGAAGTACACCGATTGACATATCCAGTATGCAGCAAATCTCAAATGAAGACCTTTATGATAAGTTGATGTTAGCCCAAGCGAAACAACAGAGTTTGGTTGCAGATGTGTATGGAAGATGGATCATAGCTAAAGCAAGAATTGAAGGAGTTGAACAAGAAGCTACTAGCCCTTAAGGCAAGTTCCGGTTCTGTTGATGATCAGACAAAGATCAATGAGTTGAACAATAAAATTGAACTCTTGACCACGAGGAACCGGAAGCTGGTGGCGTTCGAGCAAGAAGCCAAGAGAGATCTCAAACAGGCTTAAGAAAATGGATCAGCAGCCAAAACTGAGCATCTGGAACAGAAGAAAAAACTTGAAGATCAAATAGCCAAACTGTTGGAGGCGGTTTCTCACCATAAATCCGAAATTGAAACTACAAAAAGAGGTACGACTTGTATTCTTTGTTTTACTCCTTCACTTGCATTTCCATTTTTTAAATTCGCAAGTTTAACTTTTTCAGAATCTGAAGTTGCAAAATCGGAAGCGAAGAGGCTTGAAGAAACGATGAAGGCTATGACTGAAGAATGAGAGTAGATGCAAGCTGAGAATACTGCTCTGAATGAAAAGAGCAAATGGTTGATTGCAGAGTGTCTTTATATGGTTGCTAAGAAGGTTCATTCGGAGATAATCCCGGTGGCTTTGACGGTGAACTCGGCTGCTAACACTGTTGGCTTTAATGAGGGTATAAAATGTGGCTTAGCACATGCGGTAAAGGGAAAGGCCAATTTCCTTACCTTTAAAGAATTTGACCGAAAATCCGGAGAGAAGCTTATAGCTCACTTAACCTCATTAAAGAGTATGACCTTTGATATCATTGAGCAAGTGTCGAAGTTGAGCTTATCTGACACGGAGCAAATTAAAGAAATGCTAAAACCAACTCCACTTTCAAAGAGTGCAGCTCCAGGTCCAAAGACAAACGTTCCTTCTGCACCCGAGACGAACGCTCCTGACCAAGTTGGTAAGTAATTGTTCTTTTGAAGACCTTTAGTATCGTTGTGAACAATATCCTTCTCAAAGTCCACTTACGCTGTGGCACTAAACAATTTGCTTTCATCTTTTGTTGATGTTGATGTTTAAACACTTGTTATCTTTTAAATTTGGGGTTGGAATTGCATGTGTTTGCAGTTTTGAACATATGAATGCTCTTTTGCAAATGCCATGAATGTTTGTTTAACTGTTTCCTTTCTTTTTCATGCCTTGTTATTTATTTCCTCATAGTTCATGTAGCATAAATCATACTCTTATTTTTAGGACAAGCCTTATGCAATTGAAGTGTGTTATTTTTTACACTCGCAATTTTAAAATGGATGTGTGTTACCTCTATCATATGAGGTTCTTTATGATATCACCTTTTTTGAGTAACTTCTTGAGTTCTCCTTCACAAATAATCTTTGATAAGATCTTAACAAAATGAACAAAACTTTAAAGAAAGCTGACACATGCGTTTCCCCTTTATCAGATGCGTCCATTTTCAAAGGGTTTTAACAACATAATGTCGATGCCTTTTTCAAAGTTTAAAGTTATTTTATTTTAAATGCGAATCAATTCTTTGTGGAACAAAAAGTCCTTACAATCTTTGGTAAGGCTTGATTGAATCATTACCTGAATGATTAACCCACAAGTTTGCTTATTATAACATAAGTTATTTAACAATACCTGCGACCCTTAGAGAACTTAATTGAGCCAAATTAAAACAAACTCTACTCAATTAAGTTAGCCATCTCTCTTTTGGGCTTCTGTTAACAACCATTGTGTTAACAAGGTGTCCGGCCTGATCACCTCATCCTAACATGCACTCTTTATATCATTAGCGAGATAGTTAGGGACAAGATAAACTTGCTCATTTATCTCGGGTTATTTCTTATAAAGAAGGAAATAACAGTGATGCTACATCAGAGATTCAACATGTGATCTCTTTTTGATGAACTCACAAGTAACTTACGAATCATTCTGGAAAGACGAATATTATTGCATGTGTACTCCCTTTATGAAGGGAGGTTTTTAAATTCTTAGTATATATATTTCTTTTAGAAAAAAGGAAGTGTATCATCCATTGCAGCATATGCACATGTATATATGTGTACGCAACCACTCAACAATTGTTGGTATTGATCTTTATAAACAAAGGAAACAAATACTTTCATTAACTGGAATGACAAAGAAAACAGAACATCTTATTCTTCTTCAAACTTATTACAGGAAATGATCATAGAAACAAAGTCCAAACTAAACTTTTTCTTTTCTTAGAAATCTTCACTTGTGACATTACATGTAGCACTTGCGAAGATGTACTCCATTTCAGGCTCGAACTAATTAAGTTCCATCGAGTTGTTGAAGTATATACGAGCCATTTCCGATCGCCTTCTTGATTATATAAGGACCTTCCCACTTGGGGGACATTTTCCCAAGAGGAAGTGCCCTACTTACTTCATTACTTCTCAGAACGTACTCACCCACCTTGTATTGCTGAATCTTTACCTTTGCATTGTAGTATTTGGCCATTTCCTTTTTATACCGACTTTCACGTATGGCAGTAATCTCCCTTCGTTCCTCAATTAAATCGAGGTTAGTCCTTAACTCTTCCTCATTGTTAGACACTTGCACTTGCATCCGATAATTGGGTATACCAATCTCCGCTGGGATAACAGCTTCAGTTCCATACACTAAGCTAAAAGGAGTTTCACCATTACTCGTTTTAGGCATTGTACAATGAGCCCACAAAACATGTGGTAGCTCATCCACCCAACTCCCACCAAATTTTCCAAGTCTCATTTTTATACCCTCCACAAGGCTTCGATTGGCTCTCTCTACTTGTCTGTTAGCCTGTGGATGCGCCACGGAAGTGAATACTTGGTTTATATGGAGTTCTTCACACCATTCAGCAAAGGGATTTCCGGAAAATTGTTGCCCATTGTCTGTTATTATGTAAAGTGGTAACCTAAATCGACAAACAATGTGTTCCCACACAAATTTCTTGACTTGTTTACCAGAAATGCAAGCGAGAGGTTTTGCTTCTACCCACTTTGTGAAATAATCAATTGCTACCAGAAGGAATTTTACACCGCCACTTGCAGGTGGGAATGGACCAACTATGTCCATCCCCCATTTTTGGAATGGCCAAGCTGATGTGACAGGAATTAACTCATTCTTTGCCCTCATGCTTACAGGAGCATGTGCTTGACAAGCTTGACATTTCCGAAGGTCCTCCCAAGTACTACGATACATCCCCGGCCAGTAATAACCAAGACTCATAATCATTACCACTACCATTTTTGCCCCTGCATGGATGCCACAAATACCTTCATGTACTTCTTTGACGACCTTGTCTGCTTCATCTGGGGTCAGGCACCTTAATAAAGGTCCTAAAAAACTTCGCCTATACAAAACATTACCCTGCATCTGGTATTGAAGAGAATTCACCCGTATTATGCCGCGCTTGTTCCTTATCACTTGGTAATTC
>JBCNJP010000012.1:52815625-52854274 GCA_039602395.1 Deinandra increscens subsp. villosa
AAATAGTCTTCTCCGTTGCTAGCTTTTGATATTTCTCAATATCTAGTTTTTGGGCTTTTACTTTCTCTTCACTCTTTTCCCACCTACCTTTAAATGAACTCCTAGAACATTGCATATCAAAAAGTTCGATTTCAGCATTTTTCCAGAGTTGTCTTAAGCCAGGAATTAATCGAGCACAAGTAGGATTGGGGCATATCTTAGTTTCATCAACTTCAGCTGCGAAAGCATCCTTGTTCTGAACCATATTCTTTTCTTCAACCACTGAACTCATTTTCTCTCTTTAAGTATGCAGCTTCTGAAAATTTTGAAAAATTGGCAAAAGCGGCAAAAGTACTATTCAAGGAATAGTGCTAAAAACTTAAAACACGAAAACGGAGCCCTTCGGAGTGGAATTTGGGGGTACAAACGAGCTCCCCTAATGTTGTTTGCAGACAGACACTTATCAGACTTTTCTGACCCAAACTCAGTTTTATCTTTGCCAACTTGACCAGTTACGACAGCATGAGACAATTCCTATTCCAGCATCGAGTATTCGCTGATTTCTTTCCTGATTGCAATCATACTTGACCCACAGCTCATCATATTTTTGTTGCAGTTCAGTTAATTTCTGTATCAGCTCACATATCTCAATCCTAGCTCGATCATATAAAATAGTCTTCTCCGTTGCTAGCTTTTGATATTTCTCAATGTCTAATTTTTGGTCTTTTACTTTCTCTTCAATCATTTCCCACCTACCTTTAAATGAACTCCTAGAACATTGCATATCAAAAAGTTCGATTTCAACATTTTTCCAGAGTTGTCTTAAGCCAGGAATTAATCGAGCACAAGTAGGATTGGGGCATATCTTAATTTCATCAACTTCAGCTGCGAAAGCATCCTTGTTCTCAACCATATTCTTTTCTTCAACCACTGAACTCATTTTCTCTCTTTAAGTATGCAGCTTCTGAAAATTTTAAAAAATTGGCAAAAGCGGCAAAAGTACTATTCAAGGAATAGTGCTAAAAACTTAAAACACGAAAACGGAGCCCTTCGGAGTGGAATTTGGGGGTCCAAACGAGCTCCCCTAATGTTGTTTGCACACAGAGACTTATCAGACTTTTCTGACCCAAACCCAGTTTTATCTTTCCCAACTTGACCAGTTACAACAGCATGTGACAATTCCTTTCCAGCATCGAGCATTCGCTGATTTCTTTCCTGATTGCAATCATACTTAACCCGCAGCTCATCATATTTTTGTTGCAGTTCAGTTAATTTCTTTGTCATCTCAGATATCTCAATCCTAGCTCGATCATATAAAATAGTCTTCTCCGTTGCTAGCTTTTGATATTTCTCAATGTCTAGTTTTTGGGCTTTTACTTTCTCTTCACTCTTTTCCCACCTACCTTTAAATGAACTCCTAGAACATTGCATATCAAGAAGTTTGATTTCAGCATTTTTCCAGAGTTGTCTTAAGCCATGAATTAATCGAGCACAAGTAGGATTGGGGCATATCTTAGTTTCATCAACTTCAGCTGCGAAAGCATCCTTGATCTCAACCATATTCTTTTCTTCAACCACTGAACTTATTTTCTTTCTTTAGTTATGCAGCTTCTGAAAAATTTGAAAAATTGGCAAAAACGGCAAAAGTACTATTCAAGGAATAGTGCCAAAAACTTAAAACGCGAAAACGGAAACCTTCGGAGTGGAATTTGGGGGTTCAAACGAGGTCCCCTGGATGTTAGTCCCGCGTAATTTTGGGGCTTGTTGTCACGAACGTCGTGTTAAAATTTGAGCTTCTAACTCCAAACGAGTTAAAAGTTATGTCCGTTTCCGTGAAGGTGTGAAATAGTGACTTTTTGCCGCAAACTAGTTTCCGATCGTAAACCCTGTTTCCGATCGTAAACAGTGATCGTAAACACCCCGAGTCGTAAACCCAATCATAAACTCCTCCGGATCGTAAACTCGGTCGTAAACACCTCCGGATCGTAAACAGAGTCGTAAACACCTCCGGATCGTAAACTCGATCGTAAACACCTAAAAAACGGATCTTGAAGTCGTAAACACTTAAAAACGGATCTTGAAGTCCTAAACACTAAGCTGATGAAGAACACTGATCGTAAACACCAAGAGCATCCCAGAAATTTATCGTAAACACCAAGAACAGCCTAGAAATTTATCGTAAACACTAAGAACAGCCCATAAATTTATCGTAAACACCAAGAACAGCCCAGAAATTTTAGAAAACTCGATCGTAAACCTGAAAAACTCAAGAAAACTCGCAAAAACTGTTAGATCTTCTTGAATCAATATCGTGAGAACCGCGAAACACTTGTTTCTTGGCTCTGATACCAATTGTTGGTCCGATATCAACAACCGTTCACGATATTCTATGAATCACGAGTGTGGAATCCAAGTTATTGATTGATTCAAGATAAGAGATGAGAAGAATACCAAGAAAATGATTAATAAACGATAAAAACATGATCTTGCACACAAGATGAACTTGTCGGGTACAAATAAGAAATCGTAAACAATCTTATCTCTCTAGTTTACGATTACAATCGTAAACACCTTGTGGCTGCCCAAAATCGTAAACCAGCAACCCCTACAATGGTGAACTCATGGGGTTTATATAGCCACCCCATGAGTTTACAATTGGGCCCTTAAACCCTAATGGTAAACCCCAAGCCCAATAGTAAACCCAAGCAAACTAGTCTACTAATCCAATTAAACCCTCTAAGCCCAGCCCAACTAATTTAATATTACAAGCCTCATAATCTAGCCTCTACAGTAACTCTAAGACATTACAAAAGATTATCAAAACAGAACCGACAAACTGAGAGCATGAATAAACTTAGGCTGTGAAGCCTATCCAACTATCCCAGAACGATATCCTCTGTCAAGAATCGACGACTTATTTGATTAGCTATAAGGAGCGAGTTTGTAACACCCCAACCCGAATAGGGCTGACGTGTCACTCATACAGTAAACAGAGATAGCAACAATCCAAAAATACTTAAGTCAAAGTTTAAAATTCAAAAATCTAGGTTTTAAACGAAAACATGACAAGTTCAAAGAAAGTAATAATTTAAACAAATAGAGTTTTAAAAAAATCAGCATAGTCTCTTTCCCTAATCCATTTTACTCTCTCTTGATCTCTTTCCCTAATCCGTTTTACTCTCTCTTGATCTCTTTCCCTTTTTCCCCAGAAGTACCTGTCATAATAATAAATAAGACACAAGAAAAAGAAAAACGGCTGAGCCAAAATTTGCTCAGTAACAGTGGAACAATAGCAGTACAATGTAACAATAAGGAAATACCCATTTGAGCCAGTAACAGTAACAGTTCAATATGTACATTGCCTGCAGCCCCAATGTACCAGTAATGTGATATGGGAGTGTGGGCACACATACGTACCCAATTCACCAATATCAGTAATTTTCCTAGGATCGATCCATACGCCTCTAATTAACTAATTAGTGCAGCAACTTAGCACATCATTAACTACTTCAAGACGCTGTGGCTAATCGCTCCGCCACGGATAGAGCACGTCAAAAGGTGCCACAATTGACGCCCTATGGTCCCCATAGGTGGATGTGCTCGGGTATTAAGGCCAATAACAGTAATTTTCCTAGGATCGATCCATACGCCTCTAATTAACTAATTAGTGCAGCAACTTAGCACATCATTAACTACTTCGAGACGCTCTGGCTAATCGCTCTGCCACGGATAGAGCACGTCAAAAGGTGCCACAATTGACGCCCTATGGTCCCCATAGGTGGATGTGCTCGGGTATTGTGTTAGAGCTTATTTATGTTGGCAACACAAACTATTTATCTTTTTGATGTTTATTTGTAATTTTACTTTGGTTTGTACTTAACTTTGATTATGTACTTTGTTATCTTTGATTATGATTATATATGATGTTTTTGACTAAGTGTTAGCGTACTTGTATTTCTCCTTAGCGAACTTCTTGTATATTGAACTTAGCGGACTTGATTAACTCTTAGCGGACTTGTCACTTATCTCTTAGCGTACTTGTTATACTTAGCGAACTTGCCTGATATTAGTCCCAGCGAACTTGTTTTGCTCCTAGCGAACTTGATTTGTTCCTAGCGCACTTAACTTGATCCTAGCGTACTTAATCTGTGCTTAGCGTACTTGTTAGCGGACTTGTTTGTGCCTAGCGAACTTGTTAGCGAACATGTTAATGCTTAGCGTACTTCATCAAGTCCTAGCGAACTTGTTATTGTTCTTAGCGTACTTCATATTCTGTTAGAATATTTTGCTGAATTCTAGGCAATGATTGGTTTGTGTCAAACATTCTATTTGTCCCAGGCTCTCTTGTAGTATAAATACAAAAGTGAAAACCCTAATACGTGTTCCTCCTGGTTATTTTCTACAAGAGAGCCTTTGTGTGTGTGTTCTTGGTGTATTTAGTGCGTGTTCTTGAGTTTCAGAGATCTATGGGGTGAAATCAACCAAGATTGATCATCACACTTGTTTTCCGCACCTGTGTGATGAATCGAATGAGAACATTGTGCTCAAATCTGGTCCTAACAATTGGTATCAGAGCATTGTTCTTCATTTTTTGAAGTTTTCTCAAAAATGAAGAAATCTCATTTGAGTTATCAATTTTGGTTGTTTTTGCTAGATCTAAGAGTTGATTCTTGGTAGAAATCACTCTAGGAACTCAAAAACATGCTTAGATTTCAGTTTATTTCATGTTATAATTGTCAATTTTTGAATTCTGTGAGTTTTTGGTTCGGACCGAAACTTCACTGTTCTTGAGTAAATTTTTTCAAAATCGTTTTTATGATGATCCTTTGCTGAAATTGATTATTATCGAGTGTTAGTATGCTAAAACCGAAATCATTGGCACTGATTTCGCTCTCTAACATCAAGTATTGAAGATTTGTTAAGCAATTTTTCGAGATTCTTAAACTTTTTCACATAATCTTCTGTTTGATCAAATTTCGGTCACTTAGAGTGATTTTTGAGGTTTGTGTTAGTTGAAACATTTGTTCCTAACATCATTTCGCATCTATTGATGCCTTCAAACATCATTTTTATGAACTTTGATTTTTGATGATTTGAACTTGCTCAAGAACAAGCTGTTCAAAATTTTGACTAAGTCCAAAATTTGAATTTTTCAATTTTTGCTGTTTACACCTAAATATTAGTGTTTAATTACTCCATTAATGTTTATGATTGCAGGATTTGTGTGAATTCAAGCAATCTTCGTGTTTACAAGCAATTTGGAGCTCTTGTTCTTCGTTCGGCCCGTTTTAGCAACTTTTGCTGAAATTCTGAATTTATCCCATCTGAGATGTCTGAAAGGAATCATTTCACTCCGGTCATGCAAGGAAACAACCGCCCTCCAAGACTCATGGGTGCTAGTGACTTTGATGACTGGAAGGGGAAGTTCATACTGTTCTTGGAATATTTGGATTTTGACCTACTCACTTCAGTTCTCACTGGTCCAGCTGTGTTTGAAGTTGAAGAAGCTACAACACCTGCTGCTGGTGTTGCAGTTGCTACTGTAGCTGACCCTCCTAACCCCAAGAAGAGGATGCTCCCAAAGCCCTTGGACAAGCTAACTCCAGCTGAACATGCTCAGCTGAAAATTGATAGGCGTGCTTTGGGTTGTATTAAGATGGCCATTAATGATGATCTGTTGCATCAGTTTCGGGATGCTACTTCTGCACATGAGATTTGGGAAGGTCTAGAGAAGAAGTATGAGGGCAATCCAGCAACCAAGGAGAGAAGGCTAGAGAAACTCAAACTCGCCTTCAATACTTTTGCTCACAGGCCTGGAGAGTCGTTTGAGACACATGTCACACGATTCTGCAGGATCATCACTGAGATGACCACTAAGAAGATTCGTCCAGATACTGGTGACATCATAAGGAAGATTCTGCACTCTTTTCCTCAAGAGTTTGCCTCCTATGTCATCTATCTGATTGACAGCACTGATCTCCTCAACGCTGATTACATGGACATGATTGATAAAGTTCGTGATTATGAGGTTAGAGCAGTTGAACGCACAGGAAAGTCACTCATGGGTAATGTGACCTCAAGGGTTCGTCATCCAATGCTCCCAATGCTGCGTTTGTTGCTGCCATGTATGAGGATAGTCATCAGTTTTCTCAATCTTCTGGTCCCAGTGTACCTGTTCCTGCCTCTACTCCAACTCCAACTCCAAATCAGCCTGAAGTTCAAGTATCTCATGCAACTCATCAACCATCAAGTGTGTCATTTGTTCAAGCTCCACCTTCTGGGTATTATGGTCAATCGTCAGCTCCTGTTTCTTCAAACTCCACTAACATGGATCAAGATCTGTGTAATGCTTTCCTTGCTTGCATGAACTCTCAGATGTCAGGCAACATTGAGACTATGACTGTGTGTCAAGAAGATCTTGACCAGATTTCTGCTGATGATCTTGAAGAGATTGATATTAAGTGGCAGATGGGAATGATTGCTGCCAGGACAAGAAAGTTCTTCAGAAAGACTGGAAGGAAGCTGTTTCAACCTGCCTCCAATGCTAACATCGGCTTTGATAAGTCAAAAGCTCAGTGTTTCAACTGTCAGGAGCTTGGTCACTTCGCCCGTGAATGTCCTAAGCCCAAAACTTGGAATGTTCCTGTCAACTCGGGTGGAAGCAATCACACTTATCAGAAGCAGAGTGGAAATAGTAACCAGTCATACCAGAAAACTGGCAACTCTTCCTACCAGAAGCCACAGCATACCACTTCTAATGTCTCTCATCAAGGATCGTCAAGCTCATCGTCTGCACAAAGAGTTGATAGCACTGGAAAAGCTTTGGTATCTCTCGAGGATGGGAACTACAATTGGACGTCTTCAGCACCATCTCATTCTGCAAACCAGCCTGATTACGCTCTAGTGGTGGATTCTGACGGAAAAGAGAACTCTGAGTCTGTTGTTTTTGACCCTCTTTTCCCCACCAACTTCTGTCTAATGGCGGGTATTGATGAAGATTTTGATGGAACTTCTCCCTCTGCTGGTTCAGCCACTGCTGTAAGTCACACTAAGGTCGAATCTGAAGCTAGCAAAAGACTTCTTGAACTCCAACGTGGATCCATTCCCGATGAGGCATTCGCAGAAATGGCCTTGACACATGGTAAGACTGTCATGCACACACAAGTCGGTCTTACAATCACCGATGGTAAGGTGACATCTGTTCAGAAAAGGCCTCCTGCTTCTGTTCCAATCGCAACATCTCCAGCTGCACAAGCTTTACCTCAGCCATTGTTTCTTAAGCAAAAGGAATCATCTGTTCATGCTGCTCCCGATGAAGCTGGTATTTCATCTGTGATTTTTGTGAAGACTGGAAATCCAAAGAACAAAATACCTCAAAGTGATCCAGTTATCACTGTTCCACATGATAATGAAGATCAGTATCAGTCGGTTGATCAAAGTGAGTTTGTTTTGAACATTTCTGAAAATGAAACTACACCAAAGAAGAAGAAACAGACTAGGAGACGGAAGAAGAGGCCAGTTGCTGAAAATGAAAAGGGTGAAGGTGTTACCTCAAATGAGCCTCAACAAATGGCTCCTCAGTCTGTTGAACAATCTGCTGCAATTCCTGCTAAAGGTGCTGTCGAGAATGGAGGGTGTTCTGTCTGTGGAAATCCGCACCATGATGCCAGGGTTTGTGTCTACAATACGGGATATTCTGACTTCAACAATGCTCCAGTGCCTCCTGCTCATTACTACCAACAGCAGCAAGTAGGTTTGCAAGGAAACCAATTGGCTCCAATGTATTATGGGAATTATGGGGAAGATTACGTGGATCAGCGTCTTGACACCATGTTTCAACAGTCCTACCCAAATCAGCCCTACATTCCAAATCAGGCCCCGTATGTGCCACGTGGTCTTGGTAGGAGTGTGAATACGTTCAGGCCAAACGTTCAACAACAAATGAGAATGGCTGCACCAAACACTCTTCCTGTTAGGTCTTGGACGCCACGACCTAGGCCGGGATTCATTCCAAGGCCTCTCATGGTTCAACAACCTGTCACGGCTCCTCGACCATCTGCTACATTCAAGGCTGCTCCATCTGCCTCTCCTGCTGTTGTGAACGCACCAACTGCTCCCTACACCACAAAAGCACCTAAGAAGAAGGCTCTTGGTCAATTTGGCCAGGGTCCTTCCTTGAACTAATCACTTTCTTTTTCATGTGCAGGGAACGGCCCGGAGTGCTATGAACACATGGTACTTGGACAGCGGCTGCTCTAGGCACATGAAAGGGAACAAGGACCTGCTATCTGATGTCAAATCGATAACACATGGCGGTTCTGTTGCCTTTGGGGGTGATGTTCGTGGTGGTAGAATAATTGGAAACGGTCTTTTATCTAATGGAGAAATCTCGTTTGACAAAGTGAATCTGGTCTCTAATCTGAAGTTCAACTTGCTCAGTGTATCGCAGATTTGCGACAACAAAATGCCGATGTTATTCGATGATAAGGAGTGTTATATCATGAAGCCGGGATTCAAGGTTCCCGAAGATCAAATTCTATTTCGTGCAAAACGAAACGGGAATATGTACGCCTTAGATATGTCTGCTGCAAGGCCGACTGGTTCAGTGGCGTGTTTCTTGGCGAAGGCTTCGGAAGATGACTCAACTTTATGGCATAGGCGAATGGGACATGTGAACTTTCGAAACATGAACCGTCTTGTAAGAGGAAAACACGTGGTCGGTGTGCCGGAGAAGGAATTCATCCATACCGATAACTGTGTGGCGTGTTTGAAAGGAAAGCAGCGCAAGACATCTCACAAGCCAAAGCCACCTGGAAGAACGACGGCAATTCTTCAACAACTTCATCTTGACCTTTTCGGGCCAGTGAACGTCTACAGTTTAGGGGGAAAGTCGTACTGCTTGGTTATTACCGACGATTACTCCAGATACTCGTGGGTGTTCTTCCTGAGAGAGAAGTCTGAGACAGCTGAGATCCTGAAGGATTTTGTAACGCGGATTGAGAATCGGTGCAAAGAGCGAGTTAAAGTCATCAGATCAGACAATGGGTCAGAGTTCAAGAATCAGACATTTGAAGCTTTCTGCAATGAAAAGGGCATATTTCGACAGTTCAGTTCACCGTACACGCCTCAACAAAATGGCGTTGCAGAACGGAAGAATAGAACAATCATTGAGTGTGCCAGAACTCTACTTGCTGATTCCAATCTTAAATTGTCTTTTTGGGCAGAAGCTGTGAATACAGCCTGCTATGTTCTAAATAGAACTCTCTTGGTTAAACATGCTAACAAGACGCCTTTCAAGTTGTTTTCAAAAGAAAAACCAAACTTAAAACGATTAAAACCGTTTGGATGCGCTTGTACTGTTTTAATCCAGTCGGAACAGTTAGCTAAATTTGCCCCTCGGGCGGATGAAGGCTATTTTGTTGGATACTCGATGAGCTCTCCAGCATTTCGAGTGTTTAACAGAAGAACTCAAGTTATTCTTGAATCGTGCAACGTTACTTTTAACGAGCATGCTCAGAATACTAGAGATCCTGCTCCTGATAGCATGTATGACCTTGAGACTTTTTCTTCTACTTTTAACATGCTTGAGTTTGATGTTGCAGGTAATTTGTTAAATCAAGCTGAACAAGTAAATGAAGAAGTTCTTCCTTCTGTTGATATGTTTGCTCCAATTACTTCGTCTATCCTGGATTCCATCTATTCGGTTGATACTTCGACGATATCAAGGGGAGAATAGTCAACACCATCAACTGATGTCACTGAAGCGACAACAACAACTTCTTTACCTGATCAGCCTTCAGTTCAGATTTTCGAGCCTGTAATTGTGGAGATAGAACCAGCACAAGCAACAACTGAGGCAGAAAACTTAGTTGGAAATGAAGCTGAAACTCATGAGTCAGATTCAGATGACATATCTGAAATTGAAACTGGAGAGACCCCAAGCGACGATCTTCAAATTGGGAATCTTGACTCGTCTATTCCAGCACCTGCTGTTGAAGAGACTCGAATTCATAAGAATCATCCCACTAGTCAGATCATAGGTCCCGTTGATGTGCGTCTCACTAGGAGTAAAACAAAGGATCTGCACACTTGTCTGTTTTCGTGTTTCATATCACAAGAAGAGCCTACTACTATTGCTGCTGCCCTTCTTGATGAAAATTGGATTGATGCTATGCAAACAGAGCTTCTTCAGTTCAAACTGCTCAATGTCTGGCACTTGGTGGACCCGCCAGAAGGTTTAGAACCCATTCCTGTCAAATGGATTTTCAAGAACAAAAGAGATGACCGTGGAATCATTATAAGGAATAAAGCCCGATTAGTTGTAAAAGGGTATAAGCAAATTGATGGCATTGATTATGACGATGTCTATGCTCCTGTCGCTCGTCTAGAGGCAATCCGGATTTTCTTGGCGTATGCTGCGTCAATGAACATCACCGTCTATCACTTGGACGTGAAAACCGCCTTTCTCTATGGTGAGCTTGACGAAGACGTGTACGTAGACCAACCTCCGGGGTTTGTGAACAAAGCTTTTCCCAAGAAATGTTACAAACTGGATAAGGCTCTTTATGGTCTACACCAAGCCCCGAGAAAATGGTACGAGACATTATCAACATATCTGCTGTCAAATGGTTACAAGAGGGGTGTCATTGATCAGACTCTTTTCATTCGTCATGTTGGTGAAGACAAGCTGTTAGTACAAGTGTACGTTGACGACATCATTTTTGCCTCAACAGATGTTGCTCTCTGTCACGAATTTGAGGAACTGATGAAAAAGAAGTTTGAGATGAGTGCTATGGGTGAACTGACATTCTTTCTGGGAATTCAAGTGAAACAGACACCAGATGGTATCTTAATCAGCCAAGGGAAGTATGTCAAAGAAATCCTGAAGAAATTTGGTTTCAATGATTCTAAGGGCTTTTCTACACCCGTCGTTACGCGTCATAGACTCAATCAGGATCCGGAAGGTATTTGTGTGGATGAGCATCTCTACAGGTCAATGATTGGTTCTCTCATGTATCTGACAGCCAGCCGTCCCGACATCATGTTTGGAGTCTGTCTATGTTCCCGATTCCAATGCAAGCCGAAAGAATCGCACTTACTAGCTGTGAAAAGGATTTTTTGATACTTGAGGTCCAATTCAAACAGAGGACTTTGGTATCTTAAAGACCCGTCCTTCGATCTTCGGGCCTTCTCAGATAGTGACTATGCTGGTTGTGAACTCAATCGTAAGTCGACAACGGGAGGAGCTCAGTTCTTGGGTATCCGGTTAGTTTCATGGCAATGCAAGAAGCAGACAACAGTGTCAGTCTCAACGGCTGAAGCGGAATACATTGCTGCCGCATCGTGCTGCTCTCAAGTGCTTTGGATTCAGAATCAGCTTCTGGATTACGGTTTGAACTTCATGGGTACCCCTATTAATATAGATAATACTACTGCTGTTTCTATTGTTAAAAATCCTATTCAGCATTCTAAAACTAAGCACATAGAGATTAGATACCATTTCATTAGGGATTGTGCCGAGAAGAAGCTAGTCACTTTAGTCCATGTTAGCTCCGAGGACCAGTTAGCAGACCTATTCACAAAACCCTTTGATATGTCTAGGTTTAACTTTCTGGTTAGTGCAGTAGGCATGATAAACTATGACTAAGCTTTCTCCATTCTCTAGTATGTTAGTATCTTAACTTTATAGGTTTAGCTGCTTAGAAGTGTTATCTCTGATTTCTTTAGTTACAAATTTTACATTTATCTTTTTTTTTCTTATTTTATCATTTGACCCTGATTTGACCTAAACTTTTGTTTGTGGTTGTCAAGTGTCAATTTTGTCTGTCTTAAAAGATCAAAAAGATTTTTCTTGTTTACTTATGTTTTGTGACTGTCTGCCGTTCCTGCATTGTGGAAGATAAACCAAAAACATTGAAAAAAAAAATTATCAAAAATTAAAAATAGTGTTATTTCTGTCTTCAAATAAGTGTTTTTGAACTCAAGTCAACAAGACTTTTGAGGATTGGCAAAAACAATGAAAAATCAAAATTTTTGGTCTGTGGTCGGACAATATGTTATGAACATGATATAATTCTGGTCTTGTCGATCTAACCATAGGATATGATCCAATCGATCGGTAATTCTATCATTTGATGTGTCGGTAGGCTCAACATACTGAGAAGTAAACAGCTCTCTGTGATTACACACTAATTTCACTGAGAAATGTGGACCACGGAAGTTTAAACAGTCGCATATTCTTTAAATTAGCCCGACTCAGTAGTCTTAGTAAGAAAACTCTAATCACACATCCTTTGTTTCTTCAGTATTAAGTTGACTTATTTCAAAACCGAGCACATCATTTGTCCAAATTCCTAAAGTATTATTAATACAAAGGACATTTGATGGCGCTCAATGAGACTCATCTGCTGAGGAAACTCTGACCTTGAGTTCTCATCCGCCATATAATAATGCTAAGACACATCTGCTGAGGAAACTCTGACCTTGTGTTCTTACGCAATCATTTCATCAAATAAAGTGAGAGGTCATCTGCTGAGGAAACTCTGACCTTGACGCTCTCACACCGCAAAACATCACCTTTTATAGTCATGAAAGAAGGGTTAACATGATTTCATGACTATATCCATGAAATGAGTCACTTAACACTAAAGAAAAGGGGGAAAGATTACTTTTAAATGTGTGATTGAATCTGAAAAGCTACTTGACGATAGGTAGAATACTGTTAACTTCCAACCAAATAAGGACCCCACAAAATATTTCTCTGAATCAGACCAAAACATGATAAAATCACATCACATGAGAAAAGTTGAAAATTACCATGTTTGAGCTTAAGTGGATAACAATACCGACAATCTGACTTAGGTTACCTGATAGGAAAGGTGATTTGAATTATAAGTGTTATTGATCACGTAAATGATCGGTTTGATTCTAAACATGTCTGACCACGACCATTCAAAATTATGTGAATATTCAAAAGCCAATGTGCTTAAAATTTCCAAGTTTGGTGAAAAATTGACCAACTTGTGCTAGAATGAATCTTGGATTTGGTTTGAAATAAACCAACTTGAAAGAAAGTGAATTTCTGAGTTTGGGTGGAAAATTGACCCAATTCGGTCAAAATTAGAAATCTTGAGTTCGGGTGGAAAATTGACCCAACTCGGTTGAAAATGAAATTTTTTAAGTTTGGATGTGTTTTGAACCAATAAAAGTCAAATTTAGGTACTATGAGTGTCATTATCAAATTTGTTGAAATTAACAAGTACTTGTCTTTTAATTCAAAATTTATCTTCCTGGTAGGTTACTGGTGGCAGGCATGCATTTCTGTTTTTAGTTTTGTAGCAAATTTGCAAGATTTAAAATTTTGGTAAACTTTAAGACTTAGAATTTTTCTTATGATTTACAAAATTCTGGTCTTAGCGGACTTGTTTATGCCTTAGAGAACTTCATCCTAGGGCAAGTCCGCTAAGAACAGTCAATATCATTGATCACAGGTTTGCCCTTAGCGAACTTATTTGAAAGTCTTGTAGATTTTCTTTAAGTTTTTCATGAAGTCCGCTAAGAACAAAATATTCTTAGCGAACTTAATTTGTTAATATATATTCTCTTTTTGAGTGAGAAGTCCGCTAAGTTGAATTTATCCTTAGCGAACTTCTCCTGGAACTTTCTTATTTTTGGTTAAGTGTGTGACGAAGTAAGCTAAGAAGGTTTTTGCCTTAGCGAACTTCTCCACTTTCATTTAAAGTCTCATGAGGCTAAACTGTTCTTAGCGAACTTGTCTATGCCTTAGCGGACTTCTTTTGTTACTTAGAAATTTTCGTGATTACAAGTTCATGTTTGGCCTTAGTGTACTTATTTTAGCCTTAGCGAACTTCCTAGCTTAGCGAACTTCATTTAGGCTTAGCGTACTTGTTTTAGCCTTAGCGAACTTCTTAAGCTTAGCGAACTTCTTTTAGGCTTAGCGTACTTGTCTTTGGCATTAGCGAACTTGTTTTCCCTTTAGCGTACTTATTCAGTTCGCTTACACTTAGCGAACTTGGAGCATATGTTAGCGAACTTGTTTAAAATTTTAGATATTTTCAAGTCCGCTAAACCTAAGAGTATATAAAGGGGACTTAACTTGTTTTCTCATTCACGCATTCAAACATTTACACCCGCTCTCATTCTCTCGAACCGACGACTCCTCCCACCACTGTTTGATCGAAAATACCTCGACACTCTCTCGAATCTGTGATTTCTTCTGCGATTAGGGTTGATTCGTACACTCTCATTGCTATCACAGGTTTGGTTTTATGCATTTGTGTTGATTTTTGGTCTCGGTGATTATTGTTAAGCCGTAGGTCCGATTCTAATTTTTTAGGGTTCTAATGATTCATATTGATGCTATCACAGATTTGTTACCATCTTACTTGATTCTAGTTCACTTGTGCTCAAGTTAAAGGTATGTGACTTGAATCTCTCAATTTATCATTGTGAATCCGAGAAGTTTGAAACAGGGGGTTCGGGTGAAGTTTTTAAACATAGAAATTCTTTGAGTATTGAATAACAGATGGGTGTTTTGTGTTCTAGATGGTTAGTTTGAACTATGAAATTTGTTTAAATTGATATTCTATGAACCTAAAAAGTGTGACCTTTGTTATATGAGTACTTAGAGTTTTTGTGAAAAATGTTAAGTTTTGGGACTTTGGTTACTAAATTGTAACTCACTGTGGCTACTGTTATCTTATTTAGATAATGAAAATATGCCTATGAGTTTCTATTAGTCAACCTTGAAGTTTTAATTTGTTTCAGTTTATTGATTGGATTGACATAGTATATTCCACATAAGTGTTGAAACTATATTGTCTCCAATCAGAATAATGCTAATCTTTTGTGATGAGACTTAAATTAAGTTTAAAGTTTCTCATTTGTGTCTTTAAATTCAATTTGCCTTTGTTTTCTGTGTTTGATCATTACTTGAGTTTAACTTATCTTGTCTGATCACAAAAACAGAATCTGTTACTGTTGTGCTATTGATCAAGATCATTTCATCTCTTCATTGTGATCTTAGGTCAATTTAGATCCATAAGAGATTCCTTACTGGTTGAATTGAGAGTTTACTTCATCTTATATTAGATCTTAGTCCACCTTAGATCTTCAGAAAGGTATGAGTTTCTCAATATAAGCATTTATGTTGTTTGATCAGGTAGTGCTTCATCTTACTTTATGTTCTTATATGTTTTACCTTGAGTAAATTTACTTCCAATTGAGCCTAACACTGGTGGTTTAGACTGGTCATGATCCACATGGGTCCTTAACTAGTCAATAACTCAGGTAGAAGGATCTTGGACTTAACTTACTCTAAAACAGATAATCTTGAATATTTTGACATATTTAGGTTAATTTGACCTTCTTTGTGACTAATTGAGAGCATGAATGCATAGGATGTGATCTAGGACACCTCTAAGGTTCTTATGAACTATCTTAGGAATTTATGCTCTGGATGAACACTCATTTGGTCATTTTGACTTTAATAAGTTGAAATTTTACTTAAACTTGTTCTTTTGTGACTATCTATGCTTAAATATGAATTTGGTGAGTTGAGTATGTGTTGTTTGATTCTTATATGCTTATTGTTGCATGATAGGATTGAATTTGACATGTAATGTTGCCAACTAATCTGTTAAGCTTGTGTGATCACATTTTGTCCTTCAAATAGTCAAACTTGATCTTTTGACCCATTAGGACATCCTACTTGCTTTTAAGTGTAAATTTAACCTTGTTGCATCTAAACAAACCTTGTTGATGTTGATATATGATCTATACACCTTGTGTTCAACTCTAAGTGATGAAAGTCTGCAAATTAGACCAAACTGGTCTTAGCGGACTTGTTTCAGTCCTTAGCGTACTTCTCTATCTGCTTAGCGAACTTCTTTTGTTCTTAGCGAACTTGTGCCATAGCTTGGCGAACTTGTTAGTTCCTAGCATACTTGTTCTGTTTTTAGCAAACTTAATAAGTTCTAGCGGACTTGTTGTAGTACTTAAAGGATTTTGAGTCAATTCACATAACTGTAGATCAGTAAATTTGACTGTTTCATACTTGGTTTGTTCTTTGTGTTAACTTGTCTATGTTACACTTATTTGCATGTATTGTTTTAAACTGAGTTGTCTCTTGTCTTTGTGCATCATTTCAAGGAGCTCACAAGCTCGGGTGGAATCATGTCCAATGTGACATTCCCTGAACTGTCTTGATAAACTGGGATCACAAAACCACATATTTTACTTAAAATCATTGGTTGTTGATCCCAGATTGCCAAAACCTTCCTTGATATCTTTGACTGTTATTGAGACCAAGTTGCAGAATTCTAAAAGAATTTCTCCTTGTTTCTTCAACATCCTAGACTTTATTTAACTTAGTCTAAAACTTTGGGTCACTTTTCCATTAACATGCTATTCTTTTATATTATAATGGAGATTTAGATCTGGCTCCTTGTTTTCCAGATTTTCAATACACACACTTGTTAATATTCAAGGTCCCCTGGTGTTTATCATTGTTAACATAAATTCATGTTGTATCTATCCATTATGAGGCATATGCACTGTGTGGTTCATCTTTGTAACTTTGATATTCAAATGAAAAGCTCAGTCACTATCACGAGTCTAGTGTGACATGACATTCATTAAGTGTCAAATTGATATAATCCTGTTGATCTATATGTGCAGATGCCTCCCAGACAAGAGTTAACATATGGTAGATTACACAACGGAATATGTGTTTTCAACAAATTCTGGGAAGATGCTGATGAGCAAGCTATTGATCTCATTTTGCAATCAACTTGGGCTACAGCAATGATGATCAACCCTACCATCTACAAGAGCCACATTGAAGCATTCTGGCATACTGCTCAGTCTGTTGATCTTGCTGATGGATCCAGTGTGATCAGGGCCTGGATTTTGAATACTGATGTGGAGATAACAGAAGACAAAATCAGAACAGCTCTGGTTTTGCAGGATGCTGATATGCCTAAATCCTTTCCCAGAAATGAATGGCAAACAACCATTACCAACATGGGTTATTCTGGCGTCTTACTCCCTAATGTCAGCAACAAAATCAAGAAGACTCTGTTTCCGGCAAACTGGAGGTTTTTGATCAATTTCTTTACTGCCGCATTCTCTCACAGAAAGGCAGCTCCTGATGATTTCGTTGAAGAAACCGCATGTGCTCTGCACGGGTTTATCTCAGGAGAGGGTTTCAATCTCTCTCATCAACTCCTGAGATGGATGATTGCTAACCTACACCCAACTGGAAGGGCAGTCAAGTTTTATTTGTACCCGAGGTTTATTCAGACTATTCTAAATAGATTTTATCCAGATTTGCCTAAGCAAGGTGAAAAGATCAAAACTAGCTCAATGAACTCCGGTTCATACAACAAATTTCAGCAAGGTAAGTACCAAGGTGCTCCTGTACCATTCTTTCCGGCGATGCTAGCTCGTCTTGCTCCTGTTCATGCTGGAGGAGATATCCCAATGGACGAAGCTGCGGTTGAGGCTGAGGTTGATCCCACTGAAGCGGCTCAAGTACATCATGAATTGGACTTAAATGCCCCAGTCAATCCAGAACCTGCTGCTGAAGAAGAAGACCTTGGGAATCTCCAGGGTGAAAATGTTGAAGCAGAAGAGCACTTTGAACCAGTTGTGAGTCCGATGAATGTGATATCATCTGAATCTGCCAAAGATGATGAAGAGTCAGACTCTTCAAGCTCTGATGACTGTCCATCACCATCTAAACTGATGCATCCAAGGAAAAGACAGAGGACTGGAGAATCTTCCAAGGCCTCTATGACACAACCATCATCGTCGGATGACAGCTACAAACCTTCAGAGGATGATATTGATGAAGATGAGACTTCAGTGTCTCTTGATCAAGCAGATCTCTTATATGATCTACAAGATGAACCTGAAAGCCCTCCAAAGTCTCCTCCTACTTTACTATCTCATCAGATGACAAGAACTGCTAGTGAAGGCAATCAATCCTCTGAATTAATTACTATTAGAGCTAAGAGAAGCAAGTCCTGCACTGAAAAACTTCAAGTTAGAAGAAAGCCAGGCTCCTCCAATGAGTATGAAATTGTTGGTTCATCTGGAGCTCAACCTGAAACAACCTTAGCAACTACTTCTGTCTCTCCATCTCTAATGGTTCAAACTGAAAGGATTGATTTGGATCTGAGACCTCTGGAAGTTATTGCAGAAGCTGCTGTTGCCACCTTTGAAGCCACTGGTGCTGTCTCTTCAAGCCCAACAACTTCCGAATCTGAAGGAGTGTTGGAACTCCAAGCAGAAGTGTCAAATCTGCAGAGTCAGAATGACCATCTTAATTGTTCTCTACAAGTGGCCAACTAGAAAATCTCTGAGCAGTCACATGTAATTGCTGAACAGGCTGCTGAGATCCAAAGGCTTAAGGAGCTGCTGGCCAAATCAAATGAAGAAACCCAGCTCGGTGACAAACCAGACAGTGGTGATGCCGGTGATAAAGATTCTGAGCTCCTTTGCCAGAGAACTTGAAGCTGCCAAGGTTTGCACCGGCACTCAAGGCCATTGAAGAATCATCTAGTTTGGAACCAGTAGAATCAGAGATAGATAACTCTCTTCAACTTGCAATCGTCCCTTCTGATCAAGTTGCATCTCTCCCATCATCTGAAATTGTTCCTGCAAACGAAGGTGTCCGTAGATTTTACGTCGACTCGACCTTCTTGGACTTCTCCATGGCAGACTTTCGTGAGTATTATGCTGAAAAGATATACACAAGAAGAAATTCATGTGGGATACTCATTGAAACCGTTGAAGATGATAGTGAAGCAACCTATGAAGAGCATCCTTACACTGTAGATTTCAGTGATGTGGAAGATATGAATGAGCTGGAACAAAGACTAAATGTTCTAGTTAATCAAGCTAACCCACTGAACTACATTGATTTGGATTTGATTGAAAGTGAAGATGAAGAAGAAGAACTTCCTATTCCTACTCCAATTCAAGTCAAAATGGAGGTAGATGATGGAGTGTTTGTGAATGTCTCTCTGCCAACTGGTGTGCCATCTGATGAAACTCCTGCTCTTGATTCTTCTCCACATGTTACCGGTTCTATTCCTGAAGATGCTGAATTTATCAATCTTGAAGAAGCTGCTACTCCAACCATTTCTCAAGCTAATCCTGATGTTTCTACAAATCAAGCTCCAAATGTTCAGATCCATTTAGCTCCTTTCCATCCTTCCTTCCTTCCTATTTTTCCTGATGAAAATGTGACTGGTGATGCTGAGGTTACAGTAACTCAGGAACCTGCTGTTTCTGAACAACCTGGTCCCTCAACCACAGACAAAGGAAAAAGAATTCTTACTCAAGAAGAAGTTGAAGCTGAAGAGCTAAAAAGAGAAGCTGAAAGAGACCGATCACGTAGAGCTCTCATTGCAGAAACACTTGCTGAGGAAAATAGATTGGTCAGAGAAAGAGAGCAAGCTATGAAGAGGTATGAATCAGATCATCCTCCAGCTGTTGTTTATGGAAAGGGTTCAAGTTTGTTACCTGAAAAATCTGCACCATCCAAGGACGATGAGCCAACCATCCGCATCGTCACTAATCTTGAAGGAACAGACGTTGATGTGGATGATGTGTCAGAAACTGCTCAGATGGTGAGGTCTCTTATGAAAGACAGAATTCCTCTGGAATATCTTCTTAGACTTACCGATCTTGAGCTGACTAAGTTGTATACTGACGAGGAGAGATTGAATTCTAACCTCCCTCGTGCTGATGAAGCTGAGAAGATTCCTGAATCATTGGTTGATCCTCTGTCAGATCCATTTGTTGATACTGACAAGACATTTGACTTTGCACCGATCCGAGATCGTCTTTCTGATCTTGTTCTTGACATGGGTAAATCCTTCATTCCTGAAGATCCTGCTGATGATCTACCTGATCCAGACTCTGTTGAGTACATCATTGCTACCACCAACCGGATGACCTTCGAAGAGCTCCGTAATTATCTCAAATTCAAAAATGTGGAGAGAAAGTCTTGGATTCGTAAGAAGACGACTGGCCTTCGCAAATTTGTTATTGAGTATAAGAAGACTGAGAGGCTCGCCAAGTTGGAGCAGATAAGACTGAAGGAACAGGAGA
This sequence comes from Deinandra increscens subsp. villosa, assembly GCA_039602395.1. Taxonomy (NCBI): domain Eukaryota; kingdom Viridiplantae; phylum Streptophyta; class Magnoliopsida; order Asterales; family Asteraceae; genus Deinandra; species Deinandra increscens. The sequence continues at coordinate 52,835,747 of JBCNJP010000012.1, forward strand.
GAGCTGAAGCGGCCAACAGGAATAAAAATCCACCCATTTATGATGACTGGGTGAGAATGGCTCCGAATTCTAAGGCAATGCTGAGATTCACTGCCAAAAATTTGAGAAAGATGCCAGCCAACCCCAATGTTAATCATGGAATGAAGATTCTGGGTTGGAAATATGATGAAGCCTTCGATGCTTTTATTGTGAAGAGACGGAATGGATATGTTCAATTCTTTGCTGACTTCAAAGCTCTTACAAGCCTCTTCTCATGGGAATTGAAGCAGCTCAAATACCTGGACTTGGTGAATCATACGAAACACAGTAAAGGTATTAGAGCTGAACATCTGATCAAATCAGCCTATGATGACAAAAGGTTCAATCTGAATCCTGAAGAAGAAAGAAGAGCTCAGATAGCCGAAGAAAAGAAGCGACTCCGTGCACCACATAAAGGAATCTTCAAGAACATCGGTGATAAAGTCAATGTCAAATGGATCCCAGGGAATCAGAAGAAATTCCCAATAATCAGCTGGTATTACAACGGGATGACACATGAGTTGGTAATCGAAAGGGAAGGTGCTGAGTCTATCAGATTATTTGCTGCTATAGAGCTAAGAATGCTGTCAAGATCATACATCAAGCTCATCTATTACCAGAAGATGCGGACCATCCCTACTCAGCTAAGACCATACGAGTGCTACGATGCCAACTACTTCTTGATGTTTCTGAACTGGTGGTGCAATCAGCTTGCTGGTATTGGTAGGTTCAAGCTTGACGAAGAGATGTTGAGGACTGCAAACTGCTGGTTGATGGAAGAAAATGGTTCGAGTGTGGTTCTTGACAAGGCAAAAAGGTTAGTCGAGCTAAACAACTACAATGATCTGAAGAAACTGGTTTGGCAAGACCTCTGGAGGCTGTATGATCTGGGAATTCATGTCCATTCAGACAGACACAGAGAAGCTGCTAGAGAAAACTGGAGGTTCCTGCTCAAGTTAGTCGGTCAAGATGGTTGAAGCTCGAGAGGTTTGCATTGCCAACATGGGTGGAAATTGTTAGAGCTTATTTATGTTGGCAACACAAACTATTTATCTTTTTGATGTTTATTTGTAATTTTACTTTGGTTTGTACTTAACTTTGATTATGTACTTTGTTATCTTTGATTATGATTATATATGATGTTTTTGACTAAGTGTTAGCGTACTTGTATTTCTCCTTAGCGAACTTCTTGTATATTGAACTTAGCGGACTTGATTAACTCTTAGCGGACTTGTCACTTATCTCTTAGCGTACTTGTTATACTTAGCGAACTTGCCTGATATTAGTCCCAGCGAACTTGTTTTGCTCCTAGCGAACTTGATTTGTTCCTAGCGCACTTAACTTGATCCTAGCGTACTTAATCTGTGCTTAGCGTACTTGTTAGCGGACTTGTTTGTGCCTAGCGAACTTGTTAGCGAACATGTTAATGCTTAGCGTACTTCATCAAGTCCTAGCGAACTTGTTATTGTTCTTAGCGTACTTCATATTCTGTTAGAATATTTTGTTGAATTCTAGGCAATGATTGGTTTGTGTCAAACATTCTATTTGTCCCAGGCTCTCTTGTAGTATAAATACAAAAGTGAAAACCCTAATACGTGTTCCTCCTGGTTATTTTCTACAAGAGAGCCTTTGTGTGTGTGTTCTTGGTGTATTTAGTGCGTGTTCTTGAGTTTCAGAGATCTATGGGGTGAAATCAACCAAGATTGATCATCACACTTGTTTTTCGCACCTGTGTGATGAATCGAATGAGAACATTGTGCTCAAATCTGGTCCTAACATATTGAAGCCAATTAAACAGTAGCATATACAAGTCAATATAAAAGTTTCGGTAACCTTAACTCAAAGGTTTGTAGCAATATTCATGTAAAATGGGAACATGCGATAATGAGTACAAATGATATATCCTATCGCATGCATACTTTTAACAATTCAATATAGTGCAACTTAGCAATAATCAGTGAAACGGTATGACTCTAATCGATGAAACGGTTTAATAAAGCAAATATGATAACGATACTTTGAAGCAATGAAATACGAACTCAAACGAAAATAATTAAGCTACGAGGAAAAGGTCGAAAAACCGCACCTTAGCTTACAAGCAAAAAATAAAGAGCACGCTATGCCGGTGTCAAGAATCACGAGTAGCTACAGTTCGTTATATTTCAAGATTTAGATTTGTTTCAAATTTTGTTGCCTTGCTTTGTTGGATAGTAGTCCTTTACATTGAGGCATATGCATATGGCTTTTAATGTAGGAGAATATCAACCTACAATTTGGCAGGATCTTAACCCCACGAGAACCATAAACTATTTATTTATTATCATTTTCTTTTGTTCCAAATTCCCTTTCATTTACACACTTTGGTTTAGAATCAACACTTATGTTTTACAGACATAAAGGCAATCGATTTTAATTGACATGCTCCGGTGGTAAAGAAGCACTTAACTTGTGTATAGAAATTCGATCCCTGAGTTCCCAGGTTTTACCACCCGGCCGCTTGCGGAGGTGGATTTTCCCTGGAATGAGCTCAACTGGTGTAAATAGTCCTCGGGTTTTCCGGGACATTCGTTGCCGTTAATACAAAAAAAAAAAAAAAAAAAAAACTTGTGTATAGAAATACCCAATTTTAAAACTTAAATGAAAGGAAAAGTACACTGATGAGTTGAAAAGCAGGTCAAAGAAGGAAAAAAATAAATAAATAAAAGACCCTTCTTAGTTTAAGTGCTTGAGTGTGGTACTGTACAATACCTCAAGCAAGGAAATCATTGTATAAGATAATTAACTTTCTTCTTTATATAACTTGCAGGTTTTTGTAAGACTTTTAAAATAGATACCAACCCTTTTTTGTAATGAAAAACAAGTGTTAACATGTCTAGTACCTCACGTGTGAAGTGGATGAGAAATAAATCACGGTGCAATCCAGAGAGACTTTAATTTGCAAGCCTATGCGTGGTCGGCAACGGTGGTCTTCAATCGCGACTGGACTGGATAGTGAAACAGAAGCTTGTCTAAAGAACCAAGCAGAGCAAGGTTCGTTGTCGGTGACGGTGGTTGCCCAAGGGTGTGTTACGAGGCTTGTTGTTGATAGAATAGCTAGCAGGGAGGGGGGCCAAATCACGATTGGAACTTGCGGATGTTGTTTCAGTTGGGACTCCGGTGTGTTTGACGTACGGTGGTGGCCTAGTGATGCTTCCGAGTCTGGCTCAATGTCGATGGAGTTCTTGCATAATGGTGTGTCAGTAACAAGTCGGAGTAATCACTGGTGGCGATTCAGATCAGCTCTTCAACGACCACGATTCCAGTGGTGGTTCACTGTGCAGTCAGCACTCTCCGGTAAAGCTTCCGAAGCATGGTGGTTCACTGTGCAGTCAGCACTCTCCGGTAAAGCTTCCGAAGCAACAGAGTGGTGGACGAGAATGGGGTTTTGGTGGGTTCAATTTATGCGTGAAACGAGTTTAAATAGTGGTCAAGATGCCCGTTGTTCCTCCCTACTTATCTGGTACTTCGTTGGACTAGGAATGAAGATTGCCTTTAATTTAAATCGACGAAAGGATCGACCGGCGGTGACGGAATTTTAAAAAGAAACAAAAACGTTTCAGTTATCATTATCTTTATCATTAATTATTTATTTTTATTTGTATTAATTTGTTTTTCCATGTATGCTAAAAATCGGGTATTTCAGAGTTGGTTTTCCAAAATCGATTTGCGGTTGGGTTATCACCAGTTGAAGGTTAAAGACGAAGACATTCTAAAGACGACCTTTCGAACAAGATACGGTCATTACGAATTCTTGGTAATGTCATTTGGGTTGACTAATGCACCTACATCATTCATGGACCTCATGAATAGAGTATGCCGACCCATGTTGGACCGATTCGTGATCGTGTTCATAGATGACATCCTAATCTATTCCAGGAGCGAGACTGACCATGCCATGCATCTGAAAGAAGTGCTAGAGACATTGAGGAGGGAGAAGTTGTATGCCAAATTTTCCAAATGTGCGTTTTGGCTGAGGGAGGTACAATTCCTTGGTCACGTCATAAACGCAGATGGTGTACTCGTAGATCCCTCCAAGATAGAAACGATAATGAGCTGGAAGCCACCAAGAACACCCTCGGAGATTCGTAGCTTCCTGGTCTTGCCGGTTATTACCGTAGGTTCATCCAAGATTTCTCAAAGATCGCGATGCCTCTAACCAAATCAGCAGAAGGCTTTCGATCTAGAGTTGGCAGCCGTCGTATTTGCTCTCAAAATATGGAGGCATTACTTGCATGGAGTAAAATGCACCATCTACACTGATCATAAGAGCCTAAAGTACTTCTTCGAGCAGAAGGATCTTAATATGAGGCAGCGTAGGTGGTTGGAATTAATCAAAGACTATGACTGTGGAATCATGTATCATCCTGGAAAAACAAACGTAGTTGTAGACGCTTTGAGCAGAAAGGATGAGCATCCGCCCTTCCGAACGATGTCGTAAAGATTAATAGTTACTCCGGATTTCCTTATCCAACTTCGTAAGGAGCAGCATGATGCCCTCAACAAAGAAATTGTCAAGAAGGAAAGAATGGCAGGCCAAACGGAAAGCTTAGAAGAAAACGAGTACGGAGTGAAGATTCGATTCGGTAGAATGTGGGTACCACTTGTTGGTGGATTTCGCACTAAAGTAATGGATGAAGCGCATAAATCACGTTACTCAATCCATCTAGGTTCAACGAAGATGTATTAAGATCTGAAGAAAGACTACTGGTGACCGAGAATGAAGTTCAACGTCATGTACTATGTGAATAAATGTTTAACCTGCGTGAAGGTTAAAGCCGAGCATCAGTATCCGTATGGGAGGTTACAACCTTTGGAACTTCCAGAGTGGAAATGAGAACATATCACCATGGATTTCATAACCAAGCTACAAAAAACAGCTAAAGGTTATGGCACCATTTGGGTGATAGTGGATAGATTGACGAAGAGTGCTTACTTCCTACCTATTCGTGAGAAGCATTCTTCAAAGAAGCTAGCCAATATCTTTGTAAAAGAAGTTATCGCACGTCACGAAGTACAGTGTCTATCATTTTATATAGGGACACTCGGTTTACTTCACGTTTATGGAAGAAATTCCACGAGAATATGGGTGCAAGATTGCACATTAGCACAGTGTATCATCCTCAGACTGACAGCCAGAGCGAAAGAAGGATTCAAACTCTGGAGGATATGCTACGTGCTTGTATAATCGACTTTGGAGGAAGCTGGGATGATCACTTATCATTAGCAGAGTTCTCCTACAACAACAACTATCATTCAAGTATTGGTATGCCGCCTTACGAGATGTTGTACGATAGGAAATGCAGAAGTCTTGTATGTTGGGGTGAAGTTGGCCAGCGGGAAATAGGCAGTAAAGAATCGGTTGAGAATATGGCTCACGATCTTGATATAATCAAGGCACGATTAAAAGCTGCACAGGATCGATAGAAGTCTTATTCTGATAAAATACGAAGGCCAATCGAATTCCAAGTCGGAGATTATGTCCTGTTAAAAGTTTCTCCATGGAAGAACGTTATCCGTTTTCGCAAGAGATGTAAGCTAGGTCCGAGTTTCCTTGGACCTTTCAGAATTTCCAAACATGCCGGAGAGGTTGCTTATCGTTTAGATCTGCCCGAGGAATTGTCTAGGATCCACCCAACATTCCATGTGTCGCATTTCAGAAAGTGGGTGGCAGATGAGTCAGAAATTGTGCCGCTAGTTGCGATTTTAGATCACAGTGAAAGGAAGCTTAGAAATAAAGCAATTCCTATAGTTAGGGTGAAGTGGATGCACATGAAAGGTTCTGAGTCGATGTGGGAAAGGGAAGATGAAATGAAAGAGTTTCATGCCGAGTTATTCGCGAGTTGAGCAAGTTTCGAGGACGAAACCTTTTAAAGGGGAGAGAATTGTAACACCCCGATATTTTCGTCTAGGTAACTACGTATCTTAATATGTTTACCTATGTGTTTTTATTATAAATACGTGTTAGGAAACGATATAATATGAATAAACACGTGTTTATATGATAAAAACGATGAACAAGTTTAGAAATGGTGAGACATGAATGATTACGTCTCGTATACTTGTTTTAATTGAAAAATATACGTATTTGAATAATCATTATGATTAGAATACTAAGGCCTATGTTTTTAAGAAGATAGAAAACAATGGGATACATGTCCATACGTGTATAATATAGTTACGAACAAAAAATTGATAATTTACGTGAAAAAAAATAATGAATACACAAATAATAAATATATATATTTGTATGTATGTATATATATATATATATATATATATATATATATATTACCGAACGCATCCCAATCCTTAGAAAAGATTAAAAATATGTTCCATAATATTTTGGTACATAAATTAACAATACTATAAAAGTTTAAGGGCCTAGAATGCAATTACTAGAACTAGAGGGGCTAAAAATGTAAAATACAAAAATCTGTCCGAAATATGCATGTCTCACGTATCGCGCAGCTTTTCCATATCCACTACGCAATACGCGTAGGGCTTGTCTGCGCAGAAAAAGCTACAGGCTCGTTTTTGAACCACGTCCCTTAACTTGTTCCCCAAATTCCGGCTTCTACGCGTCATTTTAGAAGGCCTAATCACCATGAACACCTAGAGGGGTCTAGGACGAGCTCATAGGCTATAAATAGACCCTCCAACATCACAAATTCCTCAAAACTTCACCAAATCTTTCTCTTAAAAACCCTAACCCGACCCAGTAACTTCATCAAGCAAATTCGGCAAAACGACTAGGATCCAGAAGCTCAAATTTTTCAGTTCTCCTCCATTAGGTATGATTAACAATAACCTATCTCAGTTTTGCAAATTCGATCTCTATGTATGATTTTTAAAAATGTGTTAAAATTAGGGTTCTTGAGCTTGTTTTGTCAAAATCGGGTGATCGGGTGAGAAATAGGATCTGAATTTTTGTAGGTAATCCTAAAATAATGTGTTTTAAGAAAGCCCTAAGTTTTTCACAATTGGAAAAGTTTTGGTTAAGGTTTTTTTAACGGGTTAAAATTAGGGTTTTCGTAACGTTGTTCTGCCCAAATTGAGTAAACTGTGTTTAACTAAGCTTATATATTTTAAAGTATATTATAAAATATTATAATGGATAATAACCTAAGTTGGTTTCGAATAAAAACGAGTTTTGATAAAGAAACAAGAAAAACGAGAAATTAGTGTTTTGAAATATGATTATTTAATATAAAATAATCCAGAGGGTATGGGGACTTGTTTTTTGATATACTAACATGTTTATATATATAATAAATATTATATGGCTTAAAAAGTGAGAAATGTAAAATAATATACCGAGTTATTCGGATACTTAGAAGTTGGGTTTCTGACAAAACGGGGGTGTCGGATAAATCCCAACTGGGAACTGGCATACCTCACTGGGCGATCCCGGAGTGAGCGTTTACTTATTGGAATGCGCGTCTTTATATTATCATTAAAAGGAAAGGATAACCGCCCAAAGGGCATTTTGGTCATTTTGACATTCAAAAGGAATAAGCTTAATAACTAAGTATTGTTAAGTTAATTAAGAAATTAAGATAAACATAAGACGTGTTTATTATATAATACCTTGTGTTAACATCATACAATACGCAATTAGGTGTAATTGGAAGGCGTAAAGGAGGTTCTGACTGAATTAAATTGCTTAAGAGAATAAGGTGAGTTTTATGAGCCCACTTTTAAATGTTTTACTGTTTTCGGGCTGATATGCATACAACTGTTTACTTGCAAAGTATTTGAAATGCCTTTTACCTGTTTGTGTTGATACACATACGTGAAATGTTTTAATGCCTATAAGTGCTTTAAATTGTGATTACCGGTTATAAATTGTCTTCGGGAAGGTTATAATGAATGGGTAATATAAATGATAAAACTTTTAAAATAAAGTTTGATAAATGGAAAAATGTAAACGTTTGGTCTAAGCTTGCGTGTGTTAATAAGTGTCGGATAAAAATAATTTTATTGGCCTTGTTGTAATTATAAGATGTAATCTATACTGGGATGATCCTATATCATATCCGTTTGTATTTAAGGTGTGGTGGATACGCTGCGGTACTTCCTATATATAAACACCTGTAATACAATAAGAAATATAGATTCAGTCCAGTATAGGTTTCACTAAAGTTTAAACGAGACCAATAACATTATATTTATGAAACGCTTATTCCATATACGGGTGATGGACTGGTGTTGAAAAGGTTATGAGTCCAAATACAAAGGTTATTTAAATGGACTTATTGAAAGGGTTTAAAAGGTTAAAAAGGTTTTGATCTAAGCAAATATTGTCTAAGTGAAAAGGGGAAATGGTGGTTGTCCAACTAAAAGCGGGGAATGACGGTTCTCCGGGGTAGCGACGGTTACTCTAATCTTGAAATGGTATTCGGGTGGTGACGGTTGCCCGAGGAACTAACGTGGCTCCGATAGACAATGCTTAATTGAATGAATAAATGGTTAAGTGTTTTGGTATAATGCTGTTATGTTTTATACCTGATAAATATTTAAAGGTTATGTTTTGGTATAATGCTGTTATATTTTATACATGATAAATGTTTGTTAAAAGGGGGCCGTTAGGCCCAAGCGTTGGAATAAGCTTTCGAGAAAAATGTAACACTTTTAGAAAAAAGTAGAACTCACCAGTGTAAGCTGGCGTTTTAAAGTATGTGTATTAGGTGATGTTAAGGATCCAAGCATAAAGGGAAAGGTTAAGGCTTAAGCAGAGTAAGGTGGGCAAGCTGTTGGAGGGAAGCTATAGGGCTGCTGGCATAAGTAATGTAGATAAATGCATATCTAATAATTGTTATCTTTCCTAGTTATAGATATTCGTTGTAGTAGTTTTATCTTACTTGTACTTGGCATCATAAATAAAAAAAAGTTTTTAATTTCCGCTGCTTTAGTTATCTCTGTTATACCTTGTGTTCATGAGTAAATCCGATGATGTGTGACCCCTTCTAAAGCCAAGTCTAGGAGTGGGCATCACAGGGTGAAACAAATGTATCACAGTCAAGGTTATGGAATGCACTCTGGATGGTTCAACAACTAGAGTCGTTTGGAGTAAAATGGAGTTTTCTAAATTATTACGCCGCAAGAGTTTAGTAATGAGAAATACAGTTTGTCAAAAGTTTACAAAACATCAGTGTAAAAGATTGTAAAATATGACACCGTTAGGTGTCATGCTAAGAAATCTCCAATGACTGTTAACCATACTCCAAACTTAGTCAAAAGATCCTAAGAGTCATGTAGGTCCAGGCAGAAGCTAGTAAGAAAGTTCAAGCACCTGAGAATTCATATAGGAAAACGGGTCAATATAAAGTTGGTGAGGTTCACAGGTTTAAAGTTTGCATGCAGTAAAAGGTTTAGTAAAAGCCAGTGTGAAAACAGTTTATTATCTTTAGACTTGTATAAATGTTACCATGAACCCTGAATTCCAAAACTAACTGATTACCCACTTGTATTATATTTAGTCCATTTGATACCGCAAAACCTAATATAACTGTTTGTACTCTTTGACTATTAAAACGGAATCACGATTGGAGCGACCAAATTAGAGAAGGGGCGTTTGTGTCACTTCGTCCAAAATCCAGGTCAAACCTCCTTACTTTGACTTTTAATTAAGGAATTACGTGCATTTACTGAACTGTTTAACTGTTAAATTACCGAATCTCACCGATAGACTGATAACTGATAAACTAATAACTGATAAGCTGATGACGTAGATAAATCCCACGTTTGTACCGAAAACATATAACCGTAAAATACAAGAGTTTTTCATATAATAAATATGGAATTCTAATAATAAGAAATTAAATATAAAAAGGTACTTTTTATATTTTATCAAAAACTAGTGTCACAGATTTATTTCAACGACACAACGAACAGTTAAGCGATTATATATATTTAAAACGACTTGGTTTTAAATAAACTGACGATCGAGCTTAAAACTGACGCGAACAAACAAGATAAAAGTCGTTAACGATCACGCGTACGAAAAACTGTATTCGGAAATCAACCTTCTGAAAAATGAAAATAGCCGTCACGACTTATATACTTGTAGGTACTAAAAATATAACCAAACCTCCTTGTTGTCAAAACTCAACCAAAACTGAAAACCGATGACCTGTTCGGGCCCAGTTCGGTCCAACAAGCCCAACGAACCCGAAACTATAAAACCGATCCCGCGACTAGAACCCGATGACTAAACCCGATTAACCGAGCACTCAACCCGAACCCGAGAAACTGAAATTTCTTGAGCGTGTGGATCTTCTACTTAGTCGTAATAAAATCAATGTAAACGAGTAAAACACGGAGAGGAAATACAAATGAGCTTTGTATTTACCACAGAGAGTTTACACGGAGACACTTAGAAGATATCACCAAGAAGCTTTCCAAAACTATACAAGACATCCTATTTATACAAGCTGAACCACGCTGGTCCGAACCTCAAGTTCGGCCCAAGGTTCGGCCATGTCCGATCTCTAGGTTCGGCCTGAGTTTGGATCTCAGTAATCTTGTGTAATTCGTCTTGTATTCGATACTTCACATGACGATCAGGACCATGGATCAACAAACTCCCCCTCGGCATGTGCAGTATCATCTCCTCCATTAAAAACTTGTATCTTGTATCTTCAATCAAACTCTTCCTTGATCTTGACAATGAGTTCAATCTTGAATACTTCATATTGCATCGTGTGTAATCTCTTTATCAACAAACTTTAGAAGACTTGAAGTGATGATGTTCTCTTTCCACATAGAAACCTGCCAACATAAATAATCTTGGCACAAAACGTCTCTTAGAGACTCCAAGATATTTTGATTTTGAAAGTTAAATTGTATTCCGTGTTGATCAATCGAAAACAAATCAGAAACAAAATCTTTTTGACTTTTAGAAACTTTATATCAAAACACACCTAAAATCTTTTTGGTATTTTCTAACAAGAAAAGAAAAAGCATTACAGAATCAGACACTATTTTTGTCTTTTGTAAGAAAGATCACAACTTGGGATCATATTGGACATAACATGTTGAACTACACTTCAATTTCGACTATTGAAGCACACAAACCATGTCGATTGCAGATATAATTTGTCCAACTTTAAACTCTGGCACAATCATACTCATAACATCTGGATATGTTAAGATATTGATTAGTTTTGCATTGACAAGTGTACCCCACACTATCAGACATACTCAGATATGCTTTTGCTTATCACATTTTATGATTTCATTTGTGATTTTAATCACACAATGATTGTAACCATGATATAGTCAACTGTGTTCCATGCAAAAAGAAATAAGAACGTTAAATCGTCTACCTTAAGGTCGATCTTTCGATACGCAGATAAGACCTCGGATTTAACAAAATAAGAAAATAAAACAAGTTGAAGTTGTATAACTCAACAACAATCAGGTCGGTACTCCCGTACACGCAGAGATAGTCTGATGAGTTATACGAAACACCAAAGAAAAAAAAGCAGAACGTCAAACGAACAACGATCAGGTCGATCTTTCGATACACAGAGAATGTCCGATCGTTTGACAAAATAAAGAAAATCAAACATGTTTAAATCTTTGCAAAATGAACACATGTATACACAGTGACTTCTCATTTTATTTTTCACATATCTTTTTCTTGACATATCATGAGATATATATCAAGATGTTGTCCACTAAGTCAAGCATCAGATTTAATGTATATTACATTTGTATACTTTCTGATTTGTCGAGCCTACCTTACACATCGATCAAATGGTCTTATGGCTTTTTCACTTACTTTATCCATGAGCCAGACGATGTCAGCCAATGTACCATCATTTCCCAATCATGTCAAATACAATTTCTCTATTTTTCAATGTTTTTGTCTTTTTCAAATTTCTCCCCCTAAAAATGACAACGCTATTTATAGATTTTCATTTTTACGATTTGAAAAACAACACACTATTTTTGTATTTGTGCAAAAACAAACTACCCCTCAGAATGAGATGGAGTAAAAAACCAAGAAAAAATGATCAACCAATACAAATACTCTCAGTGTAGCATTTTGAAAACAAAAGGTAATTTTGAAATTTAGGTTAAATTAGCACAGATATTTCACAATCAGCAATTTACCAATCACCGAAAGATCTTCTTGAAATACCTGCTTGACACCAAATAAAACATTAGTCGCTGTGGGATCGACCCGATTCAACAGCGTCGGGTCGCCCGGTGTCTTCCACATAGTCCTTGTTGGCCGTGGTAAAAGTTTTAATTTTTGATCAGATTCAGAATCAGATTCAAAATCAGATTCAACTGACGTACTCGGTTTAGACCAAGACGATTTACGAGCTGATTTAACCGTTGGAGACCATGGTTCATAATAAATTTGACCTTTGTTATCCACATATTTGGCGGTTTTGTGGATATAATCAGTCGTCGGACAATCAGCAGCTAGATTTCCCAGTTGACGACATACATAACAAAGCCGTTCTCTAAAATTATTGGAAAATTGTTTTGACTTTGAAAAACCAGATGAATGCTCAGAATCAAAATTATCAAAGAAACCATCAGAAGAATCATACCTAGGAGATGGACTCCTTGAAGATGACAATCTTCCAGAAGAATAAGAAAATTCTTTCTGAGATGGTGATTTCTTTGCAACCTTTACTTTAGAAATCTTCTCAGCCTTCACTGGTTTCTTAGCTTGAACAGGTTCTTCGTTCACTTTATAACCCAAACCTTTGTGTTTAGATCCTTGATTCTTTGAAGAATTGGAAGAAGAACTTGAAGCTTCTCGTGACTTAGCTTCACTAGTGAATTTTTCTTTGATATCTTTCAGCTTGTTCTTCTCAATCAACCCTTTTTCTTCTTCGGTTGCAGATGACGAACTTGACACAACCTTATCAAAAACTTTTTCATTTTCCAACATGATAGATTTGGAAACAAATTTTGGAGTGACACCCAAAGGCTTCTCCTTCTTCTTAGATTTGGACTTGTTCTTCTTGGGTGGAGTAGCAAATTTCGAATAATCATGTAATTCAGCTTTTGAATCAATTTGAGCAGAAGTAACTTCAAATCAAATCCATTGGTTGAGGAACCGAGTGAACATCCTCCTTCTGAGAACTTTCTGAACTCTGATCCTGTTTGTATAAGAATTTTAACAATGTCGGAGACAAATTGCAATTCTTCACTTGTATTTTTAGCTCTAAAATTTCCAATTTCAAATCATTGATCTTTTGTTGAGCCTCAAACACCTCTTTCTGTGACTTGATGAATTTTTCATTTAGATCATCATATTCATAAGTTTGTAGCTTTCGAATCTCACATTCTGCATATAATTCTTCAAGAACATTTTCTCTCTTCTGCTTATAGATCTCAACATCCTTAGATAAGACTTCATCTCTTGTCTCTATAAAGAACATTCTCATCTTGAAGCATAGAAATCTTATTTTGAAGCTTTTCAACAATAATAACAGTCTTAGCAATAAGAGCAGTAGCTTCCTTATACTTTTGCTGAACCGGATAACTTTTCTCAAACAAATTCTCAAAATCTTGAGCCGCATCTAAAGCTTCAGCTTTAGCTTTTTCACATTCTTTAGCCAATTGAGCCTTTTCCTTCAAAATATCTTCATGAACATGAACCAACTCATAATACTTCTTTTGAAAATCTTCTAACTCTTTCTTGAGCACCACAATCTCTTCTATTGATAGTTGACAACGTTGTTCAAAACTGGCAATCGTCTGGAGCAATTTCTTACATTTAAGACATTCAAACTCATCAACTTTTGAACTATTAGAAACTTTGGTAATATCATCTTGAACCAAAGATGCACTCGAATACGAATCAGAATCAGAATCAGTCAGAAAACTGTCATTATCAGCATGACGAGCAGTCAAAGCAATTGATATAGGAACATGATTCCTTTTATTCGATGAATCTGCATTCCAGGTAAATTCATCTGGATGCCAGAATGTTCCTGTCACATCATTAGCAAAAGAAACTTATTTCGTTGCAACTTTATCTACTTCATTTGATGGATGAAATACTAAATGTGCATGTTGACCAGTTTTCAATTTACTCTCAACAGAACTTGGACATTCTCGTGCAAAATGACCATAATTGGAGCACTTATAACATTTCACCTTTGACTTATCCAAACCAATCTTTCCATCCTGGTTCAATCTCTTCTTCCCTGTCCGATTGAAGAATTTCTTTGTTCTTCGAACCAACATAGCATATTGCGAGTTCAGATCCATTTCCTCCAAATGATCATAATCAATTTGATCATAATCTTCATTTGCTAATTCAGCATTTTCACAGCACCAGTGATAACACCAAAATATGAAGATACTAATGCAGACATCAACGCATTATAATCATCGATAGTTTGAACAGACAATGCACTTTGAATTGAAGAACTAGGACTCGAAACAGTACAACCAACAGAAGAATAACTTGGAATTTCAGCTTTACCTGCAATAAATGCTGTAGGGGTGCAGAACTAAGAATACTCGATTTCCCAGCATTCAAAGTTGAATCATTATTACCATAATACACTACAGGATTTTGAACTTGCTCAGGAAGTGACTTTTTCACCGTTAACTCCATATCCCTTGCTCGGATTCGTTGAATCAGATCATTAAAAGACATTTTTGAATAATCTTTATCATGAGAAACCATCATCACATAATTCTCCCATTTCTCTGGTAGGTCTTCCATGATCTTGTCTTTCTTATAAGCTTCATTTTTTGTAAGATTCACCAATTTCATTTCACTCATTAAATGAGCAAACCGTGCAATCAAATTTAGAATCAATTCATTGTGATAGTGTTTGAAACTATCAAATTCCTTCTTTAGCACCTTTTAGCGACTTTTCTTGTATTGGTCATTACCTTCACATCTCTTTTCTAAAGCATCCCACAAACTCTTTGCCGTGTAGTTACTTGAAAATTGGTGTAATAGTTCTGTCGGCAATGCCATCGTTAAAGTACCATATGGTTTCTTCTCAGCTTGATACGCTTTCTTTTATTCACCGGAAAGCTTCCTTTGAAGAATTGGTTCCCCATCTTCACCCTTAGGATACACATATTGATCAGAATATGATAACCACATATCAATATCATTCGCCAAGACATACGCTTCAAACCGTGTAACCCAACTATGATAATCTTCCAATTTGAGTAATTTAGGAACTTTCTGACTTGTTCCGATTTCGTTATCATAATTCATCATCGACTGCATCGTAGCTTGAACTGAAATTTGAATAGCCGCGAACGCTTGAAAATCGGACATTTTGAAAAATCTGGTTACTGTTCACACCGAACTACCTCCGAACTCTCGCCGAACTTTCTCCGAACGTACTTCGAACCTAGTCCGAGAATAAAACTCGCCGAACTTCGTCCGAACCTAACCTTCAGACACTTAAACAACACCTAGACCGAATGAGCGCTGAACTATCACCGAACTCTGTCCGAATGTGGACCGATCTCTCACCGAACCTATATAACGACCGAACGCCGTCCGAACCTCAATTTCGGAGCGGTTACACGAACGTGTCCGAACCTCAGACAAGCTCGACCTCACTCGACACCATTTTCTCGATTTTCAGTGTTTTTCGATGTAATTTTCGACAGAAATCCAAGTAAACTCGAAATGAATGATCTAGAAATGAATTTTTGACAAGAAGCACACTTAAGATGATCAAAAGAACTCAAAATTGATAATCATTTTCATAAAAACGTGAATTTGAACTCAAAACTCCGAAAAACAATGATTTCCGACTAGTAGAGCAAACCAAAAGCTCTGATACCACTTGAAATTGCTTGAGCGTGTGGATCTTCTACTTAGTCGTAATGAAATCAATGTAAACGAGTAAAACACGAAGAGTAAATACAAATGAGCTTTGTATTAACCACATAGAGTTTACACGGAGACACTTAGAAGATATCACCAAGAAGCTTTCCAAAACTATACAAGACATCCTATTTATACAAGTTGAACCACACTGGTCCGAACCTCAAGTTCGGCCCAAAGTTCGGCCATGTCCGATCTCCAGGTTCGGCCTGAGTTCGGACCTCAGCAATCTTGTGTAATTCGTCTTGTATACGATACTTCACATGATGATCAGGACCATATATCAATAGAAACCCGACCCAACTCCTTTTCCTTTGGATTTTCGGCCCAATATCCAACCCAAACACCATGGGTAATATTTTTTAAAATAAGGCCACCACCTTTTATATTATGGTTGCATAAAGGGAGCCTCAACTAAATTTTATAAAGTTTTGATTTTTAGAATTCATCACCACCAATTAATTTATAAAACCTCTTGATAATTAAACCCACTTATTAAAACATGAACATGGATTTTTTTTTATAAAAATAATAACCTACATCTAGTTAGTGATTTAAGTGGTGAATTAGCATGACACTAAGCCTACTCTACACCATCAAATCCAAAATGGATGGCATTGTACTAATACACGATGGATCAAGAGTTTAACATTGGGGTATTAACCCATTTTGAACCTATAAGAAAAACCCTTCACCACCACACAAACAAACACCCAACACACAGTCTCCTCCCCCTTCCCTTTTGGTTCGGCCAGATACCACCACCATCCACCATTGCCGCCGGTGAGGCAGCAACCACCGGCCACCACCGGCCACCACCGGATCTCCTGCTACTGCTGAGGATCACCGCCGAGCCACCATCACCAACCGTCGATCACCCCATCCTCTTGGTTCCCTCATAACCCCATTGTGAGCCTTTATCCACCTCCATTTCTTTAACACCCAAGATTCCACAAAGTCTTGACAACAAAATCATCAAATCTCTACCTTTCTTAAAGCAAATCATCTAACTAGATCATTTTCTTTCTTTCCTCTTTGATCTAAACATTCATTTGGAGTCTTTTTCTTTCTTTCCTCTTTGATCTAAACATTTGGAGTCTTTGGACTTAATGTTACCAAATGAATGGGTGAAACACGTTAAAGAAATCAAATGAAAGTATTAATGTGCACCATGATCATCTTATGTTCTTTCAGTGTTTTGATTTGTTATTTTTCATCCAAGAACAACCCCTAATGGATATTCATCCAAAGAACTCACAAAGATGAGTTCATGTTCTTTATTTCTTCATGATTATAACCTACATTGTTCTAACACATAAGTGTTAGTGGATTTGATTTAAAAATCTAATCTATGATTAATGTAACTAACAAGATGTTATAAGAAATGATCATGGGTGTTTAACTCACAATTATATCATAATAATGTTTATGTTTTGAAAACACGAATCGTCCCGATCTAGTGAATTTGTACACCGAAATTGAGATCGAAAGTTCACCGAAACAAAGAACACAAAAACGTAAATAATCGCTCGTTTATAGCTCCAATTGATCGATGTTTACATGATTTGGACTCGTTTATAGCATCTAAACATGATCTAATACACAAAACTTCATGAAATTCGAGATCAAAAACTCCTCCCTTACAAATCAAACTCAAAGAAACGGTTATGGCGAGAGTTACTAACCTCCGAACTCCATAACCCATATATATATGCACACTAGTTTGGCTCCCATTCGGATCCAGTTCGGCGATAACCGAACCTCCAGTTCGGATCCCTTCAAATTGTGATTTCTGTCCAAGATTTCCTATTCTTATATGACAAATATTTATTTGTCATTCAAGTCCCTCAAATCTTTCAACTTGACACTTTCTTAAAAATGACACTTGTCATCACCACAAAATTTTGGACTAAATTAAAATTTTGTTAAATTAATTATCCAAGTACTAAATTTCCATATTAGGTTTATTTAGTTTAAACTTTTAATAAGTAATTATCCAATAAAAAATTATTCAAATACAAATATTTATATCAAAGTTAGTAATTATCTAAATACTAATTTTTAATATTAAGGTTAATATTTTATTCAAGATAATATTTTTATTTCATATATATATTATATTTTAGTAAAATAATATATTTTATTGCATATACTTTAATATATTAATCTATATGTAATGCTTCAAATACTTTATTCATAGTAATATTTTAATTAAATATTATACATGTAATATTAAATAATTTATTTTATTTAATTTTATATTTTTTTTGTACTTTAGTTAAGTTTAAATTCAAATTTACTAAGTATTTCATTTCAATATAATAAACAAAAACTTTATATTCTATGACTAGATTTCTTTTTATTTTAAACTGCAAAATTCCGGTTACCCGGGGTTCTATTATAGCAAACGATGTTACTCGCGACACGTTACAACCTTAGTCTGTGCGAGTAATGCAAGACCCTCTGGTGTTGCGCATCCATCCAGACGGAAACTTAATAAACAAAATTTTTTGTCATACTTTAATTAGTAAAAAAAAAGACATTTGTCAATCACCACAAAATTTTATATTAACTCAAATTTTTTATTAATAATCATCCAAATACTAAATTCCCATATTAGGGTTTATTTA
>JBCNJP010000012.1:52854774-52879989 GCA_039602395.1 Deinandra increscens subsp. villosa
AAACGGTGGAGATGGTGCCAAAGGGCGAGCTTTTGTTATGGGTTCAGGTGAAGCGAGAAACGATGCCAACGTCATTACCAGTAAGTTTCTTCTAAACAACTACTTCGCAAATGTCATATTTGATACGGGTGCTGAGAAAAGTTTTATCTCGACTAAGTTCTGTAAGTTGATTAAGGCTACCCAAACTCCACTAAAAGTTGGGTACACGGTTGAATTAACAAATGGTAAGCTTCTTGACACCACTCACTTGGTTGAAAGCTGTACATTAGAACTATCTGGTCATAAACTAAGTATAGACCTTATGCCTTTTTCCATCGGTAGTTTCGACGTGAAAGTGGGAATGGATTGGCTATCCAAACATTAGGCGGTAATTGTTTGTCAAGAAAAAGTCATACGAATACCCGTAGCAGGAGGAGAAGTACTCTCGATTCAGGGCGAAAAGGGAGGTGTTGTCTCCGGAATCATATCATACCTTAAAGCGCAGAAGTGTCTTCGGAAAGGACACATGGCAATCCTGGCCACAGTTACGGACCAGACCAGGGTGGAGAGAAAGATCGAAGACTTCCCGATCGTACATGATTACCCAGAGGTATTTCCTGAGGAATTACCTGGCATGGGCAAGTAGAATTTGGGATTGACCTCGCTCTAGGAGCAGCTCCGATCGCGCGTGCACCATATCGTCTAGCGGTGAACGAATTAAATGAGCTATCCACACAACTACAGGAACTGCTAGATAAAGGTTTTATTAGACCTAGCTTGCCGCCATGGGGAGCACCAGTATTATTCGTCAAGAAGAAGGATGGCACATTTAGGATGTGCATTGATTACCGCGAACTCAACAAGGTCACTATCAAGAATCGATACCCTCTTCCACGAATAGATGATCTTTCCGACAAGCTTCAAGGATCCAGTTACTATTCCAAGATTGATTTAAGGTCTGGCTACCATCAACTTCGAGTCCGTGAGGAGGACATAGAAAAGACAGCCTTCAGAACGCGCTACGGCCTTTATGAATTCTTGGTCATGCCTTCCGGGCTAACAAATGCACCAGCTGTGTTCATGGATCTCATGAACCGTGTGTGCAAACCCTACCTGGATAAATTCGTCATCGTGTTCATCGACGACATCCTCATCTACTCGAAGACAAAGGAAGAACACGAGGAAAATCCTTAGACCAATCATAAGGTTCATCAAGTTGAGAAATCATAGCTTTTCTGTCTTTATTGGAAACATTCTTATCAGACTTACTCTTGTCAGATGATGATTGAGTACAATACCGAGCAAAATGTTTGTAACTGGCACATTTAAAACATTTAATCGTTCATTTATCCAAACCAAGCATTCCTCCTTGAAGAATTATTTTCTTGCCATGTTGTTTCATAAATCTCCTTACCCTCTCAACTACCATAGCAAACTGCCACTCCAGATCTAATTTATTCAACTGATCTTCATCCAACTGATTTAAATCTTCTGCAAACAATATAGAGTGACCAATTTGACTAAAAACTGACCCAGACGAAGATGATATGAAAGCAGATAACAAAGCAGCTAGATCTTCAGTTGCTTGAGCAGAAGTAGAATTTTTTGTTGATTTCTTAGGAATAGTGAACCGACAACCTGAAGAACGACTAGAATTGTCAGAATGTCCAGCAAGTAATGCTGTTGGATCAGGATTTAGATTTGAGCTAACACTTGACTTAGCTTTATCATTTACTATGGCAGAATTCTCTCCAAAGTATAATTCAGGATTTTGAATAGAAGGACTTGCTGACTTTTTCACAATCATTTCCATTTCTCGTGCCTTAAATTTGCTTGTCAATTAATTAAATGTCCATCCTGAGTAGCTTGGATCATTTGTCATCATCATAACATAATTCTCCCATTTATCAGGTAAGGCTTCTAGAAACTTCTCTTTTAATTCATCATTCTATTTTGTAACTTGCACAACTTCAAGTTCGTTTATTAAATGCGAAAATCTTGCAATCAAGTCTGAAATTTTCTCATTCTCTCAATGTCCAAAATTATCAAAATCTTTCTTTAAAAAGTTTCTTTCGGGTCTTCTTATATTGATCATTACCCTCACATCTTTCGGCAATAGCATCCCACAATTCCTTAGAAGTTGTGTAATTCTTAAATTGATGCATCAAATCTTTGTGTAAAGCCATTGTAAGAAAGCTATAAGTTTTCTTCTCTCTTGCAAAAAATTTCCGTTCATTAGAATCAAAATCACTAATCATCTTTGGCTTTCTAGGACTTATCATCGGATACTCATAGTCTATTTAAATCGGAATCCAACAATCTACATCTTGAGAAAAGATGCATTATTCAAATCGTTTCTTCCAATTGTGACAATCCTCCAATCGGAACAACTTAGGAACCTTCTAAGTTGTTCCTATCTCATTATCATAGTTCATCATGGTTTGCATTGAAATTTGAGCTGCTGAAAATGCTTGAAAATCACTCATTTTGAAATAAAAAATTGAACGGCAATACTTCGAACTCAAAAACGAAGGTCTTAGAAGCGGATTTTGGGGGTCAAAACGGAGGGTACTAGCCGTCAGGCAGTAAAAGTGTAGATCTCATCGAGACGGTCGTTTTGGTTGGTATTAGCTCCTGTAACTCTTAAGAGTTCTCAAGTTACGTCGGTTTTAGTGAGCACGACTATTCTGCCAACGTACCAAAACCACCCTCAGCGTACCAAAATGTCGACTTCCGTACCAAAGAAATTTAACGTACCACCACCGGACCAAAACTCCAACGTACCAAGAAACGGACAAGTCTGACTCAGCGTACCAAATCAAGCAGCGTACCAACGTGGTACGGCGTAACTGCCTGCGTACCAGTGAATAACCGTCGCGTACCACCGATGAAGATTGCCTAGCGTACCAACAACCAGCGTACCAGAAATCTATGCACATTTTTATAGCGTACCAACAGATCATCTGGCGTACCATCGTCATCATCCAATGTAACAACGACGTACCAAACTGAAATCCACTGATTTTCGTGATTTTTGACCTTTTGAGCTGGAATTTGAAACAATGATGTGCGAAAACACTCTAGGAACGTTCAGAATTCAGTTTTAGCACCAGAAACACTCGGAATTTAGAAAAATTGATGAAAAACAAAGAAACCCCAACTTTCTCTCACTAGAAAATTCGAATTTAACCAAATCAAAGTAGTAGAGCAACCTAGATTGCTCTGATACCACTTGTAAGTACCTGGAGGGACCTTATTACTGCATGATTCGGTCACAACGATTACAACGAGGTAAATAAAGCTTGGCTTTATTGATTTCACTAAGAGGTTACAATGCTATAGAGAGAAACACTCTGGATACACACAATTAAGAATGATAGAACTTACAGAACTAACTGAGCTCTCTCTAACATGAACTATTATACTCACCAATTAGTCTAGCGTACCATCCAACGTACCATTGGTACGTTGGCTCCATAGCAACTGGTATGGACCTTGGTACGCAGACCCTAAGACTCACACGAATATGCTCTGATCTAGATACAATACACGAGACACGATATAGCATAGGAATATGCTCTAACACCCATATTCAATCCCATTTTGCAAACCGACCAGAATTTATGTAACTCGTATTGTCCCGATCTAGTGATTTGTACACCGAAAGGAAAGTTTATAATAACCTGATTATTATAACATAATAACTCAGATCAGTTGGAAAGGTTTGTAAGGACCTAAAGGAAAGTTTATGATAACCTGATTATTATAAAGGAGAACGGGTTAATGGATTGTAATTAATCACCGTTAGTATAATACTATAATTCTAGAATCTTCGGATTGAATATTATATGTGTTAGGTTATTTGCATCAATTGACAATGAACAAGTTGGTAACCTTTGCTCATTACCCAACACCTGTGAGTCGTTAGCTTCCCTTTTTAAACTTATTTTGGGGCTGCATATGAACTATTTTAAATTATTTATTCTCAATATGTTATTTTTTGGGCTGCATATGAACCATAATCACCACACCTAAGAATTTATTGTATACCCATTTTAAATTTTAGAATTATAAATCTTTGAAAAATTCCACTTCACGTGAACTCTAAAATCACCCCCATGTGCATATTATGGAAACAAAAATAATCAAAGGAAGAATCCTCCCCATTTAATATTGGAAAAAATAGATATAAATAATCTTAACTATGGCCTATTGGCCGATAATATCCTACCTTTATTTTTGTAAATAAAAAGTCTTATATATATACCCCATTTTTCTTAATAATCTTTCCATTAAATTTTTTAACCCCGTTAATATACGTTGACGTGGAAGCTGATGTGGAATCCTAGCCACCAGATTGAGGGGTAATATGTGAACTTTAAAAGTTTGAGGTTCGATTTGGTAATATGTGAACTTTAAAATTAAAATTGTGTGTCGAGACAAAGAAGAAAAGGACGGGGGAGCCGGCGGTTCCTTCCCCGGCGACCTAGCAAAAATGGTCCCCTCGCCATCTTTTAGATCCGATCATCTCTCCCTCTCTTCTGTTGAACATCCGACCTGGATCCGACAGCGATATGGAGAAGGTTGCGGCATCTCGGCGGCAGCGATATGGATATTGTGACAACTGGCAATTTCCCAGGTTAACCCCGTTAATACTTGTGTTATATTTCAATAACGTCCGTTACCTCAGTTAACTAGAATAGTTACACGAACATTGCACATGAGTCTAGACGTCGGTTAACTTACTTGAATAATTATATTTTATGATTTTATGTAAATCATATTTTGTAATTTCATGAAAACGTTTTGTCATTTTATGTGACAAGTATATTTATTATTTTTATGTGGTATATATGTATATATATATATATATATATATATACGCATGTCATTTTATGATTTTATATGACGGTGTGTTACGTAAATTACACGAAGCGTTTCTATATTCTTATAGGAATTTTAAATGTATAGTTATTGAGTTATAACTATGATTTTATGCGAAACATATATAGATTATATTTTATATGAAACTTCGTTTGTAAAATACGTTGTGACGTACGCTCGAATAATCATCGCCAAGTTACTCTTTGTTAGACGTTTCTAAACTTTGAGGGACCCAACTTGTAATTTTCTAGACTTAGGTTATATTTAATAACCTGGAGGGACTTGAGTGTCATTACCCGAAACTTACTTCCCTAATTGTGAAATGGAGAAGGACCAAATCTGCCAAACACCATAACTCATGAATTTAAAGATTTTAAAGTCGGTGTCTGCGATCTCTATTCCGTAACCGATCTCCGATTCAATACCAGCGGTTACGGATGTAATTAGTCGATTAGTCTCTTGAACCTGCTCAAGCCCTTCATTTCAATCATTTCGCCAAAAGAAATCTCTCAAGACTCTCGTCCTGTCGCTCTCGTTTTTCTTTTTGGAGTTTTCCGGCGAACTCGAATTCCGGCGAACCGCCACTGTTTCACCACCCTTTATGTACATCATTGAGATCGTAGTCCTCTGCCGAGCAACCCCGTAGAAACAATTTTGGGAACGGAGCACCATCAGAAGGTACGGGTCGAGACTTTCGTTTTTGTTTCGGCATCAAAAACGCGTCAAAAATCATCCTTGGTTCGAGGTAACCACTTCTCTCTTCTAGTCGCACATTACCCTTCATTTTGTTACTGGTTTCGTGATTTTCCGGTGACCGGAATAAAACTCCGGCCACCGGAGTTGTGGGGAAGAAGATGGGCTCGCGACAGGTTATAGATATATATATATTCTGTGCGTGATCTTAAACGAATGGGAGGCCCATCGCAGTGGTGAGGCTGCGTGTCTGGGACCTGGGGGTCGCGAGTTCTACTCACACTCACTGCAATTTCTTTTTTTGTTTTCTTGGTGCCAAGTTTCCTGACAACTCTATAGCATAAAATGATTGTTGATCGAAAATTAAACCAAAGGGAGGACTGGCCGACTGGTCAGTTTAACGGTGAAGCATGTGGGAGCTCTTGGGTTCGATCCCGGGCGGCTACATATTCTTTTTTTTTCCATGTTTTTGATGATTTTGGACCTTGGAAATGATAAAAACTTGTATTAAATGTTAAAAGGAAAAACAAACATAAAAACTCTAAACTAATTAAATGGATAGGTAAAATCCATAAGAGTGTTTTTTTTTTAATTTAAAACATAAACTCTTAAAATTTTGACACGACATATGAATATAGATATTGGACGTTTTACTTTTTTTTCACACTTTTGACGACGCCTCGATATTTATATTTACGAATATATATATTTACCCGATGATCCCTACATTTACTATTTGGAATACCCTACGCATATTGATTTTCGTAAATTTATGTGTTCTCGATTAAGTGTCATTTTGACTACTTTCGAACAAACGATTTTCGTCACATTGTGAAATTGTCACCTACGTCATATTTGAAATTACTTGGTCTTAATATTGTCGTCTAGGCTATGTGACTCATGCACGAACACACACTTACGTATGTAAAATCGATAGGTGCTCGGTAGTTACGCAAGGCTTGAAGTTTTACTAACTTGTAGCAGCGCACCCTAAGGTTAGTTACACAACCTCTTACGTTACGTCCGGTTTGGACGATAACACACGCAAACACGTTACACCCGGGGTTAGGGTGATAACACAACAACTTTTATGTATGATTAAAGTAGAAATCCAGTATATATCACATGTTCACGTAAAATGCTTTATTTTTCAAGTCCTTACTTATCGAACCGTTAATAGCATATAGCGAGGGGATATTAGGTAGTACTACTGGGGTCTGACAAACCCCACTCAGCGGGCACGAGATGCACCACCTGACTGGCGGTCGGACTGAGGACAATGTCAGCCTAAACTTACCGTGATCGAGTAGACACGGGGAAGGCAAACCACGTAAGGAATTATTCCTACAACTAATTGGTCAGCTTCGGTTGCGAACGTTTTAGTGACATGAACTTAGGCTCGCTACCTACGATATGGATTGTACTGTTAATATACATGCTTACATACGAATAAAAACTGTTGTATTCGTACTACATAACTATACTAGTTATACTTATGTGCTTATGTGAACTCACCAACATTAGTTGACACTTTCTCTTATGCATGCTTTGCAGGACGCTAGGAGAATCTGATTTTTGGGCACGTACGTTGGCTAAAACCTTTTATTTTGGGAATTCGTTTTCAAATCTTTTCAACTTGAACTGGTATTTACTTATCGAGCGCTTGTTTTGCGCAACATGACTTTTATGTGCTTCCGCTAAACCTTAAACTCTGGTTTTGATATTTCCCGTTTGGAAATATATTTACATTTTGAACCCTTAACTTATGTTTAATGTAACTAATGACTTGGGTCCTGGTCTGGTTCACACCCCACACGGTAAAACTCCGTTAGTGGAAATTGGGGGTGTGACAGATTGGTATCAGAGCCCTTGGTTGCAGAGAACTAGAATTTTCAAAAATTCTAAACTGTAACTGTTTTTGAACATCAGTTAGAACAATTCCCAAAAGCATTTTCTTTTCGCTTGCCAAAAATCGATTACTCACATTAGTTTGTTTTTCTTTTGTTTGTGTCTGTCGTGGTTCTGACAGTATGGCACCACACGATAACACGAGGGGTAAGGGAAAGAAAATTGCCAATGAACAGTCATCATCCTCCAACCAACATGGCCGCGAGCCTAAGCAGCCTGAGTACACGATAATGGACTTCCTTCGGGATCAACACATACGTCCTGATAGGTGTGCACCAGACGATTATAGCCAGTTGAATCCGATAACATATCGGTTGCTTGATATGTTTCATGTGCCGGACAGGGTTGACCTACCCTTTGATTTGAAGCGGTTTATTGCGGGACCGATAGTAGCCTATGACAACACTCTTGGAGAAACCAGACAAAATTCCATCAGCAATCGCACACGCGATAGAGAAATCGAGCGACTGCAGGCTGACCAGAGGGAACGGGATACCTACCACTACAACTTAACTCAAGGGGTAATGGGTATCCATGACAGGGTCACTGAGCTTGAGTCGCGACCCAATCCAGCAGATTTGGAGCATGGACTGTAGCAACCCTAAAGTTTTTCTTTTCCTTCCACAGAAACCGTAGCAACTTAAGGCAATTTTCGGGACGAAAATTCCTTAACAAGGGGATGACGTGACAACCGCCAATTTTCCAGGTTAACTCCGTTAACAACTTGTGTTATGTTTCGATAACGTCCGTTACTTCCGTTAACTTTCATAGTTACACGAGCGATGCACATGAGTCTAGACGTCGGTTAACTTACTTGAATAGTTATATTTTATGATTTTATGAAAATCATATTTTATGGAACGTTTTGTCATTTTATGTGGCAACTATATTTATTATTTTTACGTGGTATATATGTATATATATACGCACGTCGTTTTATGATTTTATGTGACGATGTGTCGCGCAATAATACGAACCGTTTATATAATTTTATGGGAATTTAAAAATAGATAGTTATGGGTTATAACTATGATTTTATGTGAAATGTATGTAGGTTATACTTTTATGAAACTTAGTTCGTTGAATACGTTATGACGTACACTCGTATACCTATCGTCAAGTTACTCTTCGTTAAACCCCGTTAGATTTTGTTAACGGTTTGCAACTACGAGGGACCTAACTTGTAATTTCTAAACTTGATTTGTATTTAATAAAGCTGGAGGGGCTGTTGTGTATTAATCTAAACCTGGTAACCATTTGTGTTTATTGTGGAGGGACCATTATTGTCAATTCTCGAAAGTCAATTTAATGACATTTACGAGCAATCAAGAAGGGTCGGTTTAGTCCGACCGTCATCACCACCGGCGGTTTCAATATTCGACCATCAATCTCGTCATTAATTTCCTTCTTGATTTCGAGAACCATATCATCACCAGGAGCCGTTCGGTTGCAACACACAACCCTCTCAAGTCTCAACCGTCCCCTGCCTTTCTCTCGTTTTTTTTTGTTTTCCGGCGAACTCGAGAATTCCGGCTAAATATCCACCGAAACAACACCATTTAGAGACCCTTGTGATCGCGAGAACATCTACAACCCGTAGAGCATCATCGTTTGTCCCGATATTGAAGTTCAAGTTCGAAGCGGGTTTGATTTCGGTTACATTTCGGCTTCAATAACGTGTCAAAACTCATCATCGGTTCGAGGTAACCACTTCTTTGTTCTAGTCGCACGTTACCCTCTCGTTTGGTTCTAGTTTCACGATTTTCCGGTGACCGGAATAAAACTTCGGCCACCGGAGTTTTGGAGAAGAAAGGGGTGACGGGTCATATAAATATATATATTCCTGGAACTGGTTTAGATCGCAAATGGGTATGTAGCGCAGTTGGTTAGGGCTTGCGCTGGAGACCGAGAGGTCTCGAGTTCGACCCCTGGCAACCCCTATCCTTTTTATTTATTTTCCTGTGAAGTGTTTTCCACCCAGACTGTGTACACAAAAGGATTCTGACCAGAACTGTTAACAAAACATCAAACTGCCTCAATGGTAATTGTGCTGTGTCGCAAACCAGAGGTCACGGGTTCGAGTCCCGTGACCCTCACTTCTATTGTTTTAATTTTTTTTAGGGATTTCAAGCATTCTTTGACCCATAACTCAAAACTACCATTTGTTTTCTATAAAACCTTGATCCATAAATGTTTTCGTAGACCCCGTTAGGGAACTCGTTGAATTCTTATTTTTATGAAAACGTTATAGTTTAAATGGATTAATTTAAATTGTCTCGTTATTATTATTATTATTATATTTTCTTTTTGATGTTATAGCATAGTTTAAAATAATATATATATATATATATATATATATATATATATATATATAAATATATGATTTATTATCAAGACTTCTATACATGTGTATATTGCGTAAATTTTTTATGGCAAAGTAAATAAATATATGCATTTGAATTTTTGACACGAAAAATATATATATGCAAGGTATACATATTTTTATGGATTCGCCATGACGTTTTATACATGAATTTACACGTTTCACCCGATCGTCTCAACATATATTATTGGAATGATACACTCGTACCGAGTTTTGTAAATTCTTGTCTTTATGGCTAAACGTCGTCTCCGACTCATTTCGAATAAACGATTTTTATCACGCATTGAATTTGTCACCTACGTCATATTTGGATTTACTTGACAATGAACCGTCGTCTAGGCTATGTTACTTGGTAAACTACGCAATACTCGAAGTCTTAATAAATTGTAGAGTAAATTACGCCAGAGGTCCTCGTGGTTTCACAAAGTAATGAAAGAGGTCCTCAAGGTTTTGAAATTATGAAAAAGTTCCTCGTGGTTTGTATACTTGTAACACCAGAGGTCCCTGCTCACTAACCCTGTTAAGTTTTAATGTTAACTAAGAAATTTGGAATTAAAAGCAAGGGCTATTGTGCAATTTTCCCTTCTATCGAATAGTGATATGCTATTGTGGAAGATTTGCTCAAATTCGCACAATAGCATATCACTATTAGATCGAAGGGAAAATTACACAATTGCCCTTACTTTTAATTCCAAATTTCTTAGTTAACGTTAAAACTTAACGGGGTTAGTGAATAGGGACCTTTGGTGTTACAAGTATACAAACCACGGGGACCTTTTCCATAATTTCAAAACCCTGAGGACCTCTTTCATTACTTGGTGAAACCACGAGGACCTCTAGCGTAATTTACTCTAAATTGTAGCAGCGCACCCTAAGGTGAGTTAAAAAACCGGTTACGTTACGTCCGGTTTTGGACGATAACACGCGCAAACACGTTACACCCGGGTTAGGGTGATAACACAACAACTTTTATGTATGATTAAAGTAGAAATCCAGTATATATCACATGTTCACGTAAAATGCTTTATCTTTGAAAGTCCTTACTTATCGAACCGTTAATAGCATATAGCGAGGGGATATTGGGTAGTACTACTGGGGTCTGACAAACCCCACTCAGCGGGCACGAGATGCACCACCCGACTGGCGGTCGGACTGAGGACAATGTCAGCCTAAACTTACCGTGATCGAGTAGACACGGGGAAGGCAAACCACGTAAGGAAATATTCCTACAACTAATTGGTCAGCTTCGGTTGCGAACGTTTTAGTGACATGAACTTAGGCTCGCTACCTACGATATGGATTGTACTGTTAATATACATGCTTATATACGAATAAAAACTGTTGTATTCGTACTGCATAACTATACTAGTTATACTTATGTGCTTATGTGAACTCACCAACATTAGTTGACACTTGCTCTTATGCATGCCTTGCAAGACGCTAGGAGAATCAGATTTTTGGGCACGTACGCTGGTTAAACTTTATTTTTGGGAACTTGCTTTTAAAACCTTTATCTTGAACTTTATTTACTTGTCGGGCGCTTGTTTTGCGCAACATAACTTTTATAAGCTTCCGCTAAACTTTAACTCTGGTTTGATATTTCCCGTTTGGAAATATATTTACATTTTAAACCCTTAACTTATGTTTGATGTAACTAATGACTCGGGTCCTGGTCTGGTTCACACCCCACACGGTAAAACTCCATTAGTGGAAATTGGGGGTGTGACATGGACTGCATCAAGCATAACATCAGATTACTGCACTCCAACATTCCAACGCGGCACTTGCGGCACAGGTCGCTGCCCTCCAAGCTCAAATGGCAGCCCTGCAGGTTCAAGGTGCTCCGGTTCAAGAAGAAGAGGAGGAACCTTTGAAAAAGAACCTTTTGAGGAGGAGCCTTAAGAGGAGATGGAGGAAGAACCAGATGTTATTGATCCATGATCTAATCTGTCTTCTTTTCTTTTATTTTGTTACTTCGAATAAAATTGACTGGGTGTTCATTTTATTTTGAATGTTTTCAAATGCTGAGGTACATTATGGTTGGATTTTAAAATTTGTAATGGATATTACATCTTTATTTTTCCAATGTGTTTCTAGAAATTATGTCGTGTGATGGATGGATGCATGAATAATTGTTTAGCGCTTAATGAAATTGCTATTGGATATATTAATTATTTGGTTGTATGCGTTCTAACGTATCTAATGAAATTAATATTGGGTATATCAATCATTGAAATGTTTGTATGAAAAACAGAATCATGGCTGAACACCTCACAGCAGCTCCGATCCAGGCTTTGATAAACGAAAACGTTGCGTCAGCACTCGCTACGGCTCAAGCACAAGGAAACAACAACGGTGGCCCAGCTAAGTGCACCTTTAAAACTTACATGGATTGTAAGCCACTCACGTTCAAGGGTGTTGAAGGAGCCGTGGGTCTGCTGCGATGGCTCAAGAAATCAGAAAAGGTGTTCTCAATGTGCAACTTCCCAGTTGCGAATCGGGTAAATTTCGCAACCACTACACTCGAGGGAGCTGCCCTCACTTGGTGGAATGCACAAATCCAAATGCTAGGGCTCGACGCAGCGAATGCTATGACTTGGCAGGAATTTAAGGATGCCATGATGGAGCAGTATTGTCCTCGCGACCAGGTCAAAAGGTTGGAAGGTGAGTTCCAGAACTTGAAAATGGTAAGTTCTGAGGTTGAAGAGTACACCGCTCGCTACCATGAGTACGCGGTGTTGTGTCCTACGATGGTTGATGCTGACTTCAAAAGGATTGAAAGGTACGTGGATGGGTTAGCTCCACAGATCAAGGGGATGGTTACTGCCCCAAACCCTGCAAATGTGCAGAATGCTATCAGGTTGGCCCATAAGCTGACTGACCAGGCCATAGAGCAAGGAACGTTGCCACCCAGAAAGGTCCCCAAAACTGCCCTAGATGGGAAAAGAAAGAGAGATGACGACTCAAGTAACAACAACAACAATGGTAGTGGCAACAATAATGGGAGATCCTCTAACTCTCACAACCAAAACAAGAGATATAACAATCCCAGGGGTGACTATAACAACGGTAACACCAACAACGGGGGCGGTAATCAGAACCGCCAAGGTGGTAGTAATCAGAATCACAATGGGTACAAGGGACGAGCACCGTTCTGCAATCGGTGCAACCAACACCACAATGGGGCATGCAAGAAACTCACCTGTGAGCGTTGTGGTAAAGGGGGCCATGAAGCTAAGAATTGTTGGGTTGAACTACAAAACCGTCCCAATCAGAATCAAAACCAGAGTCAGAATCAGAACCAGAGGCAGAATAATGAAGGCCCTAGGGGGTGTTATGAATGTGGAAAGCCATGACACTTGAAGAGGGACTGCCCACAACTTCGAAAGAATAACAACAATGTTGGCAACAACAATAACCATCGTAACAACAATAACAACGTCGGTGATGGTGGTAGAAACGGTGGAGATGGTGCCAAAGGGCGAGCTTTTGTTATGGGTTCAGGTGAAGCGAGAAACGATGCCAACGTCATTACCAGTAAGTTTCTTCTAAACAACTACTTCGCAAATGTCATATTTGATACGGGTGCTGAGAAAAGTTTTATCTCGACTAAGTTCTGTAAGTTGATTAAGGCTACCCAAACTCCACTAAAAGTTGGGTACACGGTTGAATTAACAAATGGTAAGCTTCTTGACACCACTCACTTGGTTGAAAGCTGTACATTAGAACTATCTGGTCATAAACTAAGTATAGACCTTATGCCTTTTTCCATCGGTAGTTTCGACGTGAAAGTGGGAATGGATTGGCTATCCAAACATTAGGCGGTAATTGTTTGTCAAGAAAAAGTCATACGAATACCCGTAGCAGGAGGAGAAGTACTCTCGATTCAGGGCGAAAAGGGAGGTGTTGTCTCCGGAATCATATCATACCTTAAAGCGCAGAAGTGTCTTCGGAAAGGACACATGGCAATCCTGGCCACAGTTACGGACCAGACCAGGGTGGAGAGAAAGATCGAAGACTTCCCGATCGTACATGATTACCCAGAGGTATTTCCTGAGGAATTACCTGGCATGGGCAAGTAGAATTTGGGATTGACCTCGCTCTAGGAGCAGCTCCGATCGCGCGTGCACCATATCGTCTAGCGGTGAACGAATTAAATGAGCTATCCACACAACTACAGGAACTGCTAGATAAAGGTTTTATTAGACCTAGCTTGCCGCCATGGGGAGCACCAGTATTATTCGTCAAGAAGAAGGATGGCACATTTAGGATGTGCATTGATTACCGCGAACTCAACAAGGTCACTATCAAGAATCGATACCCTCTTCCACGAATAGATGATCTTTCCGACAAGCTTCAAGGATCCAGTTACTATTCCAAGATTGATTTAAGGTCTGGCTACCATCAACTTCGAGTCCGTGAGGAGGACATAGAAAAGACAGCCTTCAGAACGCGCTACGGCCATTATGAATTCTTGGTCATGCCTTCCGGGCTGACAAATGCACCAGCTGTGTTCATGGATCTCATGAACCGTGTGTGCAAACCCTACCTGGATAAATTCGTCATCGTGTTCATCGACGACATCCTCATCTACTCGAAGACAAAGGAAGAACACGAGGAACATCTGCGGTTAATCTTAGAATTGTTAAAGAAAGAACAACTCTATGCGACATTCTTCAAGTGCGATTTTTGGATCCGAGAGGTTCAATTTCTGGGTCACATCGTCAACGAGCAAGGTATCCATGTTGATCCAGCCAAGGTTGAGGCAATTAAAAGTTGGTCTACCCCCAGAGCTCCTACGGAAATTCGCCAATTCCTAGGTTTAGCGGGTTACTACCGTCTTTTTATAAAGGGATTTTCTCAGTTAGGTCAACCACTGACCGCTCTTACGCACAAAGGGGTTCAGTACAGATGGGGTGACAAGGAAGAGGCATCCTTCCAAACTCTGAAAGAGAAACTTTGTACTGCACCTATATTATCTTTACCTGATGGGATTGACGACTTTGAGGTCTATTGTGACGCGTCAATCCAGGGACTCGGATGTGTTTTAATGCAAAGAGGTAAAGTCATCGTATACGGGTCAAGGCAATTAAAGTCTCATGAGAAGAATACACAACTCACGACTTAGAGTTGGGCGCTGTTGTATTTGCCTTGAAATTTTGGAGACACTACTTATACGGTACCAAGTGTACGATATTCATTGATCACAAGAGCCTCCAACACATATTTGAACAGAAGGAACTCAACATGAGACAACGTAGGTGGGTCGAATTGCTAAACGACTACGATCTAGCAATAAAGTATCATCCAGGCAAGGCCAACGTGGTGGCCGATGCCTTGAGTAGAAAGGAGCATGTCAAACCAAGAAGGGTTCGAGCTCTCCATTTAACGATCCATACGGGGCTACCGGATAGACTCCGGGATGCTCAGAAAGAGGCCCTAAAGGAGGAAAATTTCGGGTCTGAATCATTACGTGACATATATGGAACTTCTGAAGTTAAGTCAGATGGACTTCGTTATTATAATAACCGTATATGGGTACCTTTCCATGGAAATCTTAGAGAACTGGTGATGGACGAGGCCCACAAGTCCCGTTATTCGATCCATCCGGGTTCAGACAAAATGTATCAGGACCTAAAGGGGCTATATTGGTGGCCCAATATGAAAGCTGACATCGCTAGATATGTTAGCAAGTGCTTGACGTGCGCAATGGTCAAAACGGAACATCAAAAGCCAGTAGGATTACTGCAACAACCTAAAATTCCTGAATGGAAATGGGAAGAAATCTCGATGGATTTCATCACGGGATTGCCCCGTTCTTCTGGCGGCAACGATATGATTTGGGTTATCGTTGACCGATTAACAAAATCCGCTCATTTCCTAGCTATCAAGGAAAGTGACAAAACAGAGAAACTTGCAAAGATATACCTCAAGGAGATTGTCAAACTCCACGGAGTGCCTCTATCTATTATCTCTGACCGAGACCCTAGGTTTGCTTCAAAATTATGGGGTTCCTTATAAGCGGCGATGGGCACTCGCTTAGATATGAGTACCGCTTATCATCCTCAAACAGATGGACAGGCTGAATGTACCATCCAAACTCTCGAGGACATGCTTAGAGCATGTGTGCTCGACTTCGGGAAAAATTGGGAAACGCATTTACCACTTGTAGAATTCTCCTATAACAACATGTTGGGAATCGAGATACCGAGCCAACATGATTTGGATAGATGTGATAATACTCAATGGCCACTTACTATCTACCGTCCCGACAACATGGTGAAGAACATGACAACTCAAGACACAAGACTCAACTAAAGAAGATGGCTCTAGTGAATATTATTTATTGTTTAAATATTGTCACTAGTTGGTAGTTTTACTATTATGCCCTTAGTGAGTTTGTAGTATATATAGCAAGTCTTTCTCATGTGAAAGACAAGATGATGAGTGTATGTTTGAGAGAGAGTTAGTCATGGTTCCTTGAAGCTTGTCGAGGGTTCTTGAACTTACCTAGTAAGCTCAAGAAACCCGGGAATGCGTGGGGTAGGTAATGTAATCATTCGGTTATTATTAATCATTTGGTTATCCTTTGTTATCTATCTTTCATGTTGATTATCATAGATCTATCTTGTTCTTCATATCCATGTTTCTACTAGCTTTGTTCCTCATCATCATCACATCTCAAACACCACAAACTCTATATCTCGGTGTTATTTGTTTTCTCAAAAACGAGTCACACAAAGACTCGATCCGCTTCCGCAACCAAGGTAAAGGTAGCATTATTTATATATTTGTCCACCACCTCGGTTTTTCAATTGGCATCAGAGCCATGGTCGAGATAATGCAACTTAACCGTTGATTTCTCAACTTTGTGTTCAAATGCTTGTTTTTGTAAACAAATGGAGATGTTAAACTTTTTAGAAAGATTTTGTAATCCCCTCCATGTCTTTCAAAGTCTTCGTGAAAAAGATCCTTGAATTTTTCTTATTTAGAATAGTCAAAGATCTATTTATTCATTTATTATTCTTGAGTCGTCGAAAGTAAATTATTTTGAGTGTTTGTGTTTTTGCCAGTGAACACAATTAGATTTCTTTGATATTCCATTGCTATCAAAATCTAGCCTAAAAATGATTCATGAAACTTTCTGCATATTTTACGTATGCAAATTCCTAAATTCAAATTCATGGTCAACTTTATTTTTTGTAGATCTCAAGAAAAATCTTGAAAGGTGTGAATATTCTATTCACATCACACTTTGTCTGTATGTGTGTAAAATTCAACTTGCTTTTTAAGCTTTTGAGTTTTGTCTTACTCACTTTTTATTGAGTCCCACAAAACAAAGTGTACTTTTTACCAAAATCATCCTATTATCCGTTTCCTTTTTCTATCACAAGCAACCTACATGTCACATTCACATGTTTCAAGTCAACCATAGTACTCTCTCTCTCTCTTG
The DNA here is from genome assembly GCA_039602395.1 of Deinandra increscens subsp. villosa. Lineage (NCBI taxonomy): Eukaryota > Viridiplantae > Streptophyta > Magnoliopsida > Asterales > Asteraceae > Deinandra > Deinandra increscens. The sequence continues at coordinate 52,872,075 of JBCNJP010000012.1, forward strand.
AAAATTAGAAGAACCAAAATATACACAAAATATTGAGTGAGTTACAGGTTATATGAAGATGATGAACTCAGAAAAACGAACACGAGACTGCAGCTCGAGCACGTTCGTTACCCATTTTCTGTTCAGTTCAAGAATGAAGACAAAGGTTCCTAAAGTGATAAGTCGGTGAAGGACGCGATCACGGTTCTGTCCGGTAGCGACGAATCTGTTTTCAGACGGAACAGTCCCGTCACAGATTCAACCAGAAACCACCACCGTTCAACGGACCAACGATCTGTCAAGTTCAAGCGGAGAAGTCAAGCTCAACCGGAGAATGGAACTTCAACCGGAATTTCATGTTCAACCGGAAAACAGGTTTCAACCGGAAAAATTTTGAACTCAACCGGAAAATGGAGATTTGCCAACTTCAACCGGAAGATTTGTGTTCAACCGGATTTCGAACCTTCAACCGGAAACAGAATCTCAACCGGAACTTCAAAGTTCAACCGGATCTGGGGTTTCAACCGGAAAAAGAGATCTGAACCGGAACTTCAGCCAGATACCGAAGTTCAACCGGAAGTTCGAGAATCAACCGGAATTTAAAGCTTCAACCGGTACACTGAGTTCAACCGGAACTCTTGAAGAACTTCGACAGAGCATGTTTTTGGTATGGTTTAGCAAAAGAAGTGGTTTATCTTCGTGCAAAGCATTGGTTTGGTATTCGGCCAAGTATTTCAAGATGGTTGAACTATGGATTCATTTCTCGAGCTTTTCATAGATCCTTTATATTGTTTACTTTCAACAATATTGGCAACTTGAGTTATGACTTAGTCCTCAAGTATATTGCCATTGTGTTGAAGTTTGTAAACACCCTATGCATTACAAGCCCATGGTCAGGGGGTTGAAGAATGTTTATTGTAGGGGAGCTTCACAAAGGAGAATTGAAGAACAAAAGATTTGAAACCACATGAAGATTTTCTTGAAGTCAAGATGCAAGAATACAAGAACCAATGTCACAAGTGTTGAGTATACCATCTACCAAATAGGGGGAGATTGTTGGGAATCGAGATACCGAGCCAACATGATTTGGATAGATGTGATAATACTCAATGGCCACTTACTATCTACCGTCCCGACAACACGGTGAAGAACATGACAACTCAAGACACAAGACTCAACTAAAGAAGATGGCTCTAGTGAATATTGTTTATTGTTTAAATATTGTCACTAGTTGGTAGTTTTACTATTATGCCCTTAGTGAGTTTGTAGTATATATAGCAAGTCTTTCTCATGTGAAAGACAAGATGATGAGTGTATGTTTGAGAGAGAGTTAGTCATGGTTCCTTGAAGCTTGTCGAGGGTTCTTGAACTTACCTAGTAAGCTCAAGAAACCCGGGAATGCGTGGGGTAGGTAATGTAATCATTCGGTTATTATTAATCATTTGGTTATCCTTTGTTATCTATCTTTCATGTTGATTATCATAGATCTATCTTGTTCTTCATATCCATGTTTCTACTAGCTTTGTTCCTCATCATCATCACATCTCAAACACCACAAACTCTATATCTCGGTGTTATTTGTTTTCTCAAAAACGAGTCACACAAAGACTCGATCCGCTTCCGCAACCAAGGTAAAGGTAGCATTATTTATATATTTGCCCACCACCTCGGTTTTTCACAACAGTTACCATACCAGTATTGGAGCCGCTCCATTTGAGGCTCTTTAAGGACGAAAATGCAGATCACCGGTCTGTTGGGCAGAGGTCGGTGAGAGCCAACTCACTGGACCTGAACTAGTACACGAGACCACGGAGAGAATCGTGCAAATCAGAAACCGCATGAAAGCGGCAAGAGATAGACAAAAGAGTTATGCAGATAAACACCGAAGGCCGTTAGAGTTTGAAGTCAGCGACAAAGTACTACTGAAAGTATCACCTGGGAAAGGCGTCGTACGCTTTGGAAAGCGGGGGAAGTTAAATCCTCGCTATGTAGGACCATTCGAGATCACCGGAATCATTGGTCCGGTGGCTTACCGTTTAAATCTACCTCCTGAATTGGATGGAGTACACAACGTGTTTCACGTTTCGAACTTGAGGAAGTGTTTAGCTGATGACACTCTCATAGTTCCATTGGAAGAACTGCAAATCAATGAACAACTGCGATTCATCAAACAACCCGTGGAAATAATGCGACATGTGGAGAAAACACTGAAACGAAGTAAAATTCCCATCGTCAAAGTGAGATGGCAATCTAAGCGTGGACCGGAGTTCACGTGGGAACGAGAGGATCAAATGAGAAAGAAATATCCTCACATATTTGATCAAGCCTCAACATCTAATCAAGATATGAGTTAAATTTTGGGACAAAATTTCCTTAACAAGGGGATGATGTAGCAACCCTAAATTTTTTTCTTTTCATTCCACAGAAACCGTAGCAACTTAAATTCCTTAACAAGGGGATGATGTGACAACCGGCAATTTCCTAGGTTAACCCCGTTAATAACTTGTGTTATATTTCAATAACGTCCGTTACCTCAGTTAACTAGAATAGTTACACGAACATTGCACATGAGTCTAGACGTCGGTTAACTTACTTGAATAATTATATTTTATGATTTTATGTAAATCATATTTTGTAATTTCATGAAAACGTTTTGTCATTTTATGTGACAAGTACATTTATTATTTTTATGTGGTATATATGTATATATATGTATATATATATATATGCATGTCATTTTATGATTTTATATGACGGTGTGTTACGTAAATTACACGAAGCGTTTCTATATTCTTATAGGAATTTTTGATGTATAGTTATTGAGTTATAACTATGATTTTATGCGAAACATATATAGATTATATTTTTTATGAAACTTCGTTTGTAAAATACGTTGTGACGTACGCTCGAATAATCATCGCCAAGTTACTCTTTGTTAGACGTTTCTAAACTTTGAGGGACCCAACTTGTAATTTTCTAGACTTAGGTTATATTTAATAACCTGGAGGGACTTGAGTGTCATTACCCGAAACTTACTTCCCTAATTGTGAAATGGAGAAGGACCAAATCTGCCAAACACCATAACTCATGAATTTAAAGATTTTGAAGTCGGTGTCTGCGATCTCTATTCCGTAACCGATCTCCGATTCAATACCAGCGGTTACGGATGTAATTAGTCAATTAGTCTCTTGAACCTGCTCAAGCCCTTCATTTCAATCATTTCGCCAAAAGAAATCTCTCAAGACTCTTGTCCTGTTGCTCTCGTTTCTCTTTTTGGAGTTTTCCGGCGAACTCGAATTCCGGCGAACCGCCACTGTTTCACCACCCTTTATGTACATCATTGAGATCGTAGTCCTCTGCCGAGCAACCCCGTAGTAACAATTTTGGGAACGGAGCACCATTAGAAGGTACGGGTCGAGACTTTCGTTTTTGTTTCGGCATAAAAAACGCATCAAAAATCATCCTTGGTTCGACGTAACCACTTCTCTCTTCTAGTCGCACATTACCCATCATTTTGTTACTGGTTTCGCGATTTTCCGGTGACCGGAATAAAACTCCGGCCACCGGAGTTGTGGGGAAGAAGATGGGCTCGCGACAGGTTATAGATATATATATTCTATGCGTGATCTTAAACAAATGGGAGGCCCATCGCAGTGGTGAGGCTGCGTGTCTGGGACCTGGGGGTCGCGAGTTCTACTCCCATCCGCTGCAATTTCTTTTTCTGTTTTCTTGGTGCCAAGTTTCCTGACAACTCTATAGCATAAAATGATTGCTGATCGAAAATTAAACCAAAGGGAGGACTGGCCGAGTGGTCAGTTTAACGGTGAAGCATGTGGGAGCTCTTGGGTTCGATCCCGGGTGACTTAACACTTTTGACGACGCCTCGATATTTATATTTACGAATATATATATTTACCCGATGATCCCTACATTTACTATTTGGAATACCCTACGCATATTGATTTTCGTAAATTTATATGTTCTCGATTAAGTGTCATTTTGACTACTTTCGAACAAACGATTTTCGTCACATTGTGAAATTGTCACCTACGTCATATTTGAAATTACTTGGTCTTAATATTGTCGTCTAGGCTATGTGACTCATGCACGAACACACACTTACGTATGTAAAATCGATAGGTGCTCGGTAGTTACGCAAGGCTTGAAGTTTTACTAACTTGTAGCAGCGCACCCTAAGGTTAGTTACACAACCTCTTACGTTACGTCCGGTTTGGACGATAACACACGTAAACACGTTACACCCGGGTTAGGGTGATAACACAACAACTTTTATGTATGATTAAAGTAGAAATCCAGTATATATCACATGTTCACGTAAAATGCTTTATTTTTCAAGTCCTTACTTATCGAACCGTTAATAGCATATAGCGAGGGGATATTGGGTAGTACTACTGGGGTCTGACAAACCCCACTCAGCGGGCACGAGATGCACCACCTGACTGGCGGTCGGACTGAGAACAATGTCAGCCTAAACTTACCGTGATCGAGTAGACACGGGGAATGCAAACCACGTAAGGAATTATTCCTACAACTAATTGGTCAGCTTCGGTTGCGAACGTTTTAGTGACATGAACTTAGGCTCGCTACCTACGATATGGATTGTACTGTTAATATACATGCTTACATACGAATAAAAACTGTTGTATTCGTACTACATAACTATACTAGTTATACTTATGTGCTTATGTGAACTCACCAACATTAGTTGACACTTTCTCTTATGCATGCTTTGCAGGACGCTAGGAGAATCTGATTTTTGGGCACGTACGTTGGCTAAAACCTTTTATTTTGGGAATTCGTTTTCAAATCTTTTCAACTTGAACTGGTATTTACTTATCGAGCGCTTGTTTTGCGCAACATGACTTTTATGTGCTTCCGCTAAACTTTAAACTCTGGTTTTGATATTTCCCGTTTGGAAATATATTTACATTTTGAACCCTTAACTTATGTTTAATGTAACTAATGACTCGGGTCCTGGTCTGGTTCACACCCCACACGGTAAAACTTCGTTAGTGGAAATTAGGGAGAAGGCGACCTAGCAACGTTGGCGATGGAAACGATGGTGACATAAATGATGAACAACGAATCGATTTAGAAGGGGTCGAGATTTTTCCGGCGGCACAGAGGCATCTAAACAACCCGACGACATCGTTTTCTAGATGCACAGACGGCACAAAGGCGTCTAACGACGGCGACGTGCCGTGATTATTTGTTCGAACTTGTTAAATTTGGGGATGATGTGATGAAGAATAGTTGTTGAAGATGGGGGTTTGGGAGGTGCAAAAATTCTCCGACGATGAGATTGGGATTGGTGCTTCAAGTTTCATAATAGTCCCTCAAATTTAGATAACGGTAGGATTGGTCCCTCCAAGTTTTTTTAGTTAGGAACAAACCCTCCCTTTGGCCATATCAGTTGCCATGTCAGCGTATATTAACAGGGTTAAAAAATTTAACGGAAATATTATTAAGAAAAACAAGGTATATTTATAACTTATAAGACTGTTTATGTACAAAAATGAAGGTAGGATTATTATCAGCCAATAGGCCATAGTTAGAATTATTTATATCCACTTTTTCCTTTAATATTGCGGTCAAACGAAAACCAACAAACCCACAAAACTTTATTGTTTTATTTCGGCTTGCACTCAAACAAATTAAATGACTAGTCGCATTATCCATTTAATTCCCACAGGGTCTTAAAACTCTCGGCTCATTTCAAACCAAAACACCCAAAACCCATGAACCACATTAACCCTATTTCCTTTCCGACTTTACGGATGGAACGTGAGAACTCACGTAAACTAATCTCCTATCTTTTAAACCAAACACTTGAGCTCTCATTTTGAACTCATATTTACAAATATCTTCATCATTTCTTTCAAACCCTAGCTCCCACTACCTCTCCCCCCCCCCTCTCTCTCTCTCTCTCTTTCTCTTTCTCTCATCATTTCTTCCATCAAACACTACTTTGCCTTCAAGATTCAAGCACAAGGAAGCCACTAAGAAACAAGGAGGAAGACAACCACTCTCATCTTCATCGTTTAAAATTTCTCCAACTTTTGTGAGGATTTATCTAACTTTCTTTCATAGAAATCTAATTCTAACACTTGTTTCATATTCATTCTCGAATCCTTCTACTTCATATGTCAAGCCTTGATTGTCCATGGTGATGAGCACAAAAACAAACACAAAAACACTAACTTTTCTTAAAGATAACTTGTATGTTTCTTAAGAATTTTGAGATATATGCATTGTCTAATGAATTACTACATGTTATACTTCATATATGTTAGTTTACATGAACATATATATATTACTTGGTTAATATAACAAGAGTTGTGTAAAAGTTGTCGAAAGCACATAAACACTAGATTTTTGGTGGTCAATATCCTAGATCCGATTTTTTAATATGTTATGAACTCATAAACTCTTTTGGACAAATTACAAACAACTTTGGGAACTTTGAAAACACCAAACTAGCACTTTAAAAACCCTAATTACCAAATAAATTAGAGTCCGAATTTTGAACAGGTTTTAAAGGTTATAAGAACAGAAAACTTGGAAATATTAAAACTTCTACAAAAAGATCACAAAAGAAAATGGTGTAATTTGGGGAAAAACCGGCTTAAAACAGGCATTTTTGGACCCTGGAAACCCTACCTTTTGAAAGACATGTGTTAGTGCATGAACCTTGTGTGGCCGTTACTGTTCGAATTGACGAACAGACTGATTTGAGAGTGGACAAAGTCTGGGGTCCGAACCCCGGCCGAACTCAAGGTTCGGTGGCTCCAAACCTTGGCCGAACTCCAGGTTCGGAGGGAGTTCGGACCAGGTTCGGAGGTCCCAGGTTCGGCACAGAACGAAATAGTATAAATAGTGAAGTCTTTGTATTTCATTGTAAGTTTTTGTCCAGTGTCTGTGTGGTTGAGAGGGGAGGTTCTGTCCGACCTCCCCCAGTGCTTAAACGTTTGTATACTCCTTCGGTCTTGTAATCATTCGACACGAATCAATGACAAAACTTCCGTCTCATCCATAGAAACGATCCGTATACGGTTTTTCAACATGTTCTTAAAGTTTAAGCCTGATATTTGAGGTATTTTAAGACTTGCAATAACTTATCATATGTTTACAAAGTGCTTTAGAAACTAAAAATGTCATAAAACGAGTTCCAGGAGCGAAATCGACAAAACCGACACTTTATCGACAAGACCGTCATTTTAGAAATGTAAATTGTGACATATTATTTTTCTGAGATGATAATATAAAAGTATGTTTATTATTTCATATAAAGTGTTTTATCTTCTGATGATACTAGAAAATACCGAGTATTTGACAAATACCGGCGAAATGCTAATTTTAGACTTTCGACCTTAGGAATTTTCATGATTTCCCTAAAAGTCATTAACTTGTAATAATAGTTATTAGATGAGATATTATCTTTAACATCAATGTAATAATAGTTATTAGATGAGATATTATCTTACCAACCACACTATCGGGTTACCATGATGTGAAGACTTGACCAACCAAATTGAAGTGACTTAGATGTCAACCGAATTTTCTAAACTAAGATGTCTTATAATTATATAGGACTGCTTATATGTATGTGACTGTATCACCTGAAATCACACTGCTCAGGTCAGTTTTTCAAGGCCCCTTTTCTCTTTAACTGTTTTTAACTATTTGGGGGAGAATTTATACTTACTTTTGTCGATTGTTATGCTATACAATCAGACTTTGCAAACCTAGACTTTGTAAACCTAGACTTTGTAAACCTATCTGTTTACATGTGCTTTTCGTTTGTCCACACATGTTATATCATGTTCATTCATGTTATAATCAAATCCCACTATTAGCTGAATTCCGGTTAACTTTTCACGAGGAACGGTAACTATTTGAATAGATCTATTGGGTT
>JBCNJP010000012.1:52880489-53035625 GCA_039602395.1 Deinandra increscens subsp. villosa
AGTATAGTTATGTAGTACGAATACAACAGTTTTTATTCGTATGTAAGCATGTATATTAACAGTACAATCCATATCGTAGGTAGCGAGCCTAAGTTCATGTCACTAAAACGTTCGCAACCGAAGCTGACCAATTAGTTGTAGGAATAATTCCTTACGTGGTTTGCCTTCCCCGTGTCTACTCGATCACGGTAAGTTTAGGCTGACATTGTCCTCAGTCCGACCGCCAGTCAGGTGGTGCATCTCGTGCCCGCTGAGTGGGGTTTGTCACACCCCAGTAGTACTACCTAATATCCCCTCGCTATATGCTATTAACGGTTCGATAAGTAAGGACTTGAAAAATAAAGCATTTTACGTGAACATGTGATATATACTGGATTTCTACTTTAATCATACATAAAAGTTGTTGTGTTATCACCCTAACCCGGGTGTAACGTGTTTACGTGTGTTATCGTCCAAACCGGACGTAACGTAAGAGGTTGTGTAACTAACCTTAGGGTGCGCTGCTACAAGTTAGTAAAACTTCAAGCCTTGCGTAACTACCGAGCACCTATCGATTTTACATACGTAAGTGTGTGTTCGTGCATGAGTCACATAGCCTAGACGACAATATTAAGACCAAGTAATTTCAAATATGACGTAGGTGACAATTTCACAATGTGACGAAAATCGTTTGTTCGAAAGTAGTCAAAATGACACTTAATCGAGAACACATAAATTTACGAAAATCAATATGCGTAGGGTATTCCAAATAGTAAATGTAGGGATCATCGGGTAAATATATATATTCGTAAATATAAATATCGAGGCGTCGTCAAAAGTGTGAAAAAAAGTAAAACGTCCAATATCTATATTCATATGTCGTGTCAAAATTTTAAGAGTTTATGTTTTAAATTAAAAAAAAAACACTCTTATGGATTTTACCTATCCATTTAATTAGTTTAGAGTTTTTATGTTTTTTTTTCCTTTTAACATTTAATACAAGTTTTTATCATTTCCAAGGTCCAAAATCATCAAAAACATGGAAAAAAAAAGAATATGTAGCCGCCCGGGATCGAACCCAAGAGCTCCCACATGCTTCACCGTTAAACTGACCAGTCGGCCAGTCCTCCCTTTGGTTTAATTTTCGATCAACAATCATTTTATGCTATAGAGTTGTCAGGAAACTTGGCACCAAGAAAACAAAAAAAGAAATTGCAGTGAGTGTGAGTAGAACTCGCGACCCCCAGGTCCCAGACACGCAGCCTCACCACTGCGATGGGCCTCCCATTCGTTTAAGATCACGCACAGAATATATATATATCTATAACCTGTCGCGAGCCCATCTTCTTCCCCACAACTCCGGTGGCCGGAGTTTTATTCCGGTCACCGGAAAATCACGAAACCAGTAACAAAATGAAGGGTAATGTGCGACTAGAAGAGAGAAGTGGTTACCTCGAACCAAGGATGATTTTTGACGCGTTTTTGATGCCGAAACAAAAACGAAAGTCTCGACCCGTACCTTCTGATGGTGCTCCGTTCCCAAAATTGTTTCTACGGGGTTGCTCGGCAGAGGACTACAATCTCAATGATGTACATAAAGGGTGGTGAAACAGTGGCGGTTCGCCGGAATTCGAGTTCGCCGGAAAACTCCAAAAAGAAAAACGAGAGCGACAGGACGAGAGTCTTGAGAGATTTCTTTTGGCGAAATGATTGAAATGAAGGGCTTGAGCAGGTTCAAGAGACTAATCGACTAATTACATCCGTAACCGCTGGTATTGAATCGGAGATCGGTTACGGAATAGAGATCGCAGACACCGACTTTAAAATCTTTAAATTCATGAGTTATGGTGTTTGGCAGATTTGGTCCTTCTCCATTTCACAATTAGGGAAGTAAGTTTCGGGTAATGACACTCAAGTCCCTCCAGGTTATTAAATATAACCTAAGTCTAGAAAATTACAAGTTGGGTCCCTCAAAGTTTAGAAACGTCTAACAAAGAGTAACTTGGCGATGATTATTCGAGCGTACGTCACAACGTATTTTACAAACGAAGTTTCATATAAAATATAATCTATATATGTTTCGCATAAAATCATAGTTATAACTCAATAACTATACATTTAAAATTCCTATAAGAATATAGAAACGCTTCGTGTAATTTACGTAACACACCGTCATATAAAATCATAAAATGACATGCGTATATATATATATATATATATATACATATATACCACATAAAAATAATAAATATACTTGTCACATAAAATGACAAAACGTTTTCATGAAATTACAAAATATGATTTACATAAAATCATAAAATATAATTATTCAAGTAAGTTAACCGACGTCTAGACTCATGTGCAATGTTCGTGTAACTATTCTAGTTAACTGAGGTAACGGACGTTATTGAAATATAACACAAGTATTAACGGGGTTAACCTGGGAAATTGCCAGTTGTCACAATATCCATATCGCTGCCACCGAGATGCCGCAACCTTCTCCATATCGCTGTCGGATCCAGGTCGGATGTTCAACAGAAGAGAGGGAGAGATGATCGGATCTAAAAGATGGCGAGGGGACCATTTTTGCTAGGTCGCCGGGGAAGGAACCGCCGGCTCCCCCGTCCTTTTCTTCTTTGTCTCGACACACAATTTTAATTTTAAAGTTCACATATTACCAAATCGAACCTCAAACTTTTAAAGTTCACATATTACCCCTCAATCTGGTGGCTAGGATTCCACATCAGCTTCCACGTCAACGTATATTAACGGGGTTAAAAAATTTAATGGAAAGATTATTAAGAAAAATGGGGTATATATATAAGACTTTTTATTTACAAAAATAAAGGTAGGATATTATCGGCCAATAGGCCATAGTTAAGATTATTTATATCTATTTTTTCCAATATTAAATGGGGAGGATTCTTCCTTTGATTATTTTTGTTTCCATAATATGCACATGGGGGTGATTTTAGAGTTCACGTGAAGTGGAATTTTTCAAAGATTTATAATTCTAAAATTTAAAATGGGTATACAATAAATTCTTAGGTGTGGTGATTATGGTTCATATGCAGCCCAAAAAATAACATATTGAGAATAAATAATTTAAAATAGTTCATATGCAGCCCCAAAATAAGTTTAAAAAGGGAAGCTAACGACTCACAGGTGTTGGGTAATGAGCAAAGGTTACCAACTTGTTCATTGTCAATTGATGCAAATAACCTAACACATATAATATTCAATCCGAAGATTCTAGAATTATAGTATTATACTAACGGTGATTAATTACAATCCATTAACCCGTTCTCCTTTATAATAATCAGGTTATCATAAACTTTCCTTTAGGTCCTTACAAACCTTTCCAACTGATCTGAGTTATTATGTTATAATAATCAGGTTATTATAAACTTTCCTTTCGGTGTACAAATCACTAGATCGGGACAATACGAGTTACATAAATTCTGGTCGGTTTGCAAAATGGGATTGAATATGGGTGTTAGAGCATATTCCTATGCTATATCGTGTCTCGTGTATTGTATCTAGATCAGAGCATATTCGTGTGAGTCTTAGGGTCTGCGTACCAAGGTCCATACCAGTTGCTATGGAGCCAACGTACCAATGGTACGTTGGATGGTACGCTAGACTAATTGGTGAGTATAATAGTTCATGTTAGAGAGAGCTCAGTTAGTTCTGTAAGTTCTATCATTCTTAATTGTGTGTATCCAGAGTGTTTCTCTCTATAGCATTGTAACCTCTTAGTGAAATCAATAAAGCCAAGCTTTATTTACCTCGTTGTAATCGTTGTGACCGAATCATGCAGTAATAAGGTCCCTCCAGGTACTTACAAGTGGTATCAGAGCAATCTAGGTTGCTCTACTACTTTGATTTGGTTAAATTCGAATTTTCTAGTGAGAGAAAGTTGGGGTTTCTTTGTTTTTCATCAATTTTTCTAAATTCCGAGTGTTTCTGGTGCTAAAACTGAATTCTGAACGTTCCTAGAGTGTTTTCGCACATCATTGTTTCAAATTCCAGCTCAAAAGGTCAAAAATCACGAAAATCAGTGGATTTCAGTTTGGTACGTCGTTGTTACATTGGATGATGACGATGGTACGCCAGATGATCTGTTGGTACGCTATAAAAATGTGCATAGATTTCTGGTACGCTGGTTGTTGGTACGCTAGGCAATCTTCATCGGTGGTACGCGACGGTTATTCACTGGTACGCAGGCAGTTACGCCGTACCACGTTGGTACGCTGCTTGATTTGGTACGCTGAGTCAGACTTGTCCGTTTCTTGGTACGTTGGAGTTTTGGTCCGGTGGTGGTACGTTAAATTTCTTTGGTACGGAAGTCGACATTTTGGTACGCTGAGGGTGGTTTTGGTACGTTGGCAGAATAGTCGTGCTCACTAAAACCGACGTAACTTGAGAACTCTTAAGAGTTACAGGAGCTAATACCAACCAAAACGACCGTCTCGATGAGATCTACACTTTTACTGCCTGACGGCTAGTACCCTCCGTTTTGACCCCCAAAATCCGCTTCTAAGACCTTCGTTTTTGAGTTCGAAGTATTGCCGTTCAATTTTTTATTTCAAAATGAGTGATTTTCAAGCATTTTCAGCAGCTCAAATTTCAATGCAAACCATGATGAACTATGATAATGAGATAGGAACAACTTAGAAGGTTCCTAAGTTGTTCCGATTGGAGGATTGTCACAATTGGAAGAAACGATTTGAATAATGCATCTTTTCTCAAGATGTAGATTGTTGGATTCCGATTTAAATAGACTATGAGTATCCGATGATAAGTCCTAGAAAGCCAAAGATGATTAGTGATTTTGATTCTAATGAACGGAAATTTTTTGCAAGAGAGAAGAAAACTTATAGCTTTCTTACAATGGCTTTACCCAAAGATTTGATGCATCAATTTAAGAATTACACAACTTCTAAGGAATTGTGGGATGCTATTGCCGAAAGATGTGAGGGTAATGAGCAATATAAGAAGACCCGAAAGAAACTTTTTAAAGAAAGATTTTGATAATTTTGGACATTGAGAGAATGAGAAAATTTCAGACTTGATTGCAAGATTTTCGCATTTAATAAACGAACTTGAAGTTGTGCAAGTTACAAAATAGAATGATGAATTAAAAGAGAAGTTTCTAGAAGCCTTACCTGATAAATGGGAGAATTATGTTATGATGATGACAAATGATCCAAGCTACTCAGGATGGACATTTAATTAATTGACAAGCAAATTTAAGGCACGAGAAATGGAAATGATTGTGAAAAAGTCAGCAAGTCCTTCTATTCAAAATCCTGAATTATACTTTGGAGAGAATTCTGCCATAGTAAATGATAAAGCTAAGTCAAGTGTTAGCTCAAATCTAAATCCTGATCCAACAGCATTACTTGCTGGACATTCTGACAATTCTAGTCGTTCTTCAGGTTGTCGGTTCACTATTCCTAAGAAATCAACAAAAAATTCTACTTCTGCTCAAGCAACTGAAGATCTAGCTGCTTTGTTATCTGCTTTCATATCATCTTCGTCTGGGTCAGTTTTTAGTCAAATTGGTCACTCTATATTGTTTGCAGAAGATTTAAATCAGTTGGATGAAGATCAGTTGAATAAATTAGATCTGGAGTGGCAGTTTGCTATGGTAGTTGAGAGGGTAAGGAGATTTATGAAACAACATGGCAAGAAAATAATTCTTCAAGGAGGAATGCTTGGTTTGGATAAATGAACGATTAAATGTTTTAAATGTGCCAGTTACAAACATTTTGCTCGGTATTGTACTCAATCATCATCTGACAAGAGTAAGTCTGATAAGAATGTTTCCAATAAAGACAGAAAAGCTATGATTTCTCAACTTGATGAACCTTATGATTGGTCTAAGGATTTTCCTGATGAATCTGCATTTATGGAAACTGTGCAAGTTGATTCAAGTGATTCTGATTCCAGTGTTAGTGGTTATAAATCAACTTGTGATATTTGTGCTAAAAAAGATAGAAAGATTTATATATTGGTTCAAGAAATTGAAGGGTTGGTTGTTGAAAAGACAAAGAAGGAAGACGAATTAGAAGGTTTCACAAAGAAGGTTAAAGATTCTGATGAGATTCTCAAGATAAATGAGAAATTAGTCAAGGAAAAGAATATTTTGATGGAGGAGTTTGTAGAGCTCCGGAAAAAATTGGATGGGATAGTTGTTGAAGACAAAGAATGAATTTTGAAGTAACAGATTGAGAATGAAGAATTGGTTAAAAGTGCTGCAAAGTGGGAAAGTGAAGCAAAAGATGTGATTGGTGATTTTGATGCTTTATTTCAGAAATCCACTGCAAGAGTAGAATCGCTTAAGCAATCTTATGATGAACTCAAGAAAGAGTTTGATGAAGTTACTGCTGCCGAAAACCAACATTAATTGGTTCATTTTGAATTACAAGATAAAGTTATAAGTTTGAAAGAAGAAAACCAATTGCTGAAAAGAAATATTGAGATTCATGAGGGAAGGGTGAAGAAAATTACTCAAGAAGTGTATGATGCTCATTATCAGATGCGACAAGAAAAGTTTTTATCTAACAGAGCTTCAGAACAATTGATTGATTCAGAAAACGCATTGGGTGAAGCGCAAATGAAAATATCTGATTTGAGTGTTGAAGTATTGGATCTGAAGCGACAACTGAATAATCTGAAAAATTCACATTCTTTCACAAGTTACTTGTGTAAAGATGAGAATTTCAAGAAAGTTTTTGGCAGAGAAGAACACAACCAAATTCCACATCCAGTTATTTAATCTGATGCTCTAGCTGATATTCATGTTTCTGATATAACTGGAGATTATTTTGAATTTGTGTCTGAGAAGTCTGAGAAGAAGAAATCAAAGCTCTCGAACAAGAAAAAGGAATCTTCAAAAACTGGTGAAACCATATTTGTTAATGTTTCTGGTGGAATTGGTGCAAAGGATAAAGAAATTTATGATGATAAATGGTGGAGAAAGATGAAGAGATGGTGTCTGAGGACAAATTGGCTGCTGAATTGGTAGAAGCTAACAATTTGAAGGGTATTAAAGTTAAATTTACTCAAGTTGCTCAAGCTGGATCTTCGAAATCTCAAGTTGAATTGTCAAGATTACCCGGTAAACGATCAGGTTTGGGTAATACTAATAAGCGGTTTGAGAAGCAAGACAAGAAGAACATGCCTAAGAAAGCTCCAAAAGAAAAGAAAGATACAAATCTTGAACAAATTTATCATTTGGCTCAAGTTTTTATGTCTACAATGGAGAAAGTATTCGGAGATAAACCACAAAAGAAGAAGTCTTCTGAAAGTAATTCAAGAATTGGTCAACAATTCAAAGATTCTTCTTCATATGGTTCCAATTCTACCCCTCGAAGTCGTACATCAAAATGGGTGCATTTTAACTGATTTCAAATTTTTGATGATAATTCTGATTCTGATGATAAATGTCATCCAGTTCAGGGCAAATCACAATCTAAACTATCATATCGTTTGTCCTATCAATGTCGCCGAAAGGGACATATGGCACAGGATTGTCCTGAAACTGCCAAAAGAATATTTTCAAACAAATCTACCACATTTATTGATGAATCAGGCAGAATTTTTACTACGTCTACACATTCCAAATCAAAATCTAAAACGAAATAATTTTTCAAATTTGATTTTATTGTTGGTTGGTCATCACGGGATGATGATTCAGTAAAAACTGAAAAGACAAAAATGTAGTGGCGACCTAAAATGGTCAGCACGGCTGCTTCTGATTTTGTGGAAACACTGGTCGACCAGAAGCTGTGTGCTCCGGGTCAATTGAATACTAATCATTTAAATCCTGTGTGCAGGTTTCTTCAAGAAGACCTGTCGGTGATTATGAAGTTCAAGCTTCAAATGATTGGTGATAGTGGAGTCTCCTGCGTAACTTAAATTGAATGCTTCATATTACAAAATTGAGAGTTTTTTGAAAGCTAAACACTGAACGGTATGAGTGTCGATTGGTCAATTTTCTTTCTTTTACATTTCGTATGTAGTTTAGGGGGAGAAAATTGAAAAAACAAAAATAGTGTTTTTTATGTTTTTTGTTAAAATGAAAAATCCAAAAAAAAGCTTTCATTTTAAGAGGGAGAAAATGGAAAAATACAAAAACATTGAAAAACAGAAAATACAAAAACATTGGAAAATGAGAAATTGTATCCGACATAATTGGGAAATGATGATACATTCGCTTACATGTCTGACTCATGGATAAATTAGATGAAAAAAGCCATAAGATCATTTGTTCGATGTGCTTGGTAGGCTCGACATTAAATCTGAAAGTATTCGAATGTGATATTCATTAAATACTAATGTTTGACCAAGTGGACAACATCTTGACCAAGTGGACAACATCTTGATGCATATCTCAAGATATCAAGAAAAAGATATGTGAAAAAGAAAATTGAGAAGTCACTGTGTATACATGTGTTCATTTTGCAAAGATTTAAACTTGTTTGGTTTTCTTTATTTTGTCAAACGATCGGACTTTCTTTGCGTATTGAAAAATCTACCTGATTGTTGTTCGTTTGACGTTCTGCTTTATGTTTTTTGGTGTTTCGTATAATTCATCGGACTTTCTTTACGTGTCCACAAGACTGACCTGATTGTTGTTGAATTATATAATTTCAACTTGTTTTTATTTTCTTATTTTTTTAATTCGAGGCCTCATCTGCGTATCGAAAGATCGACCTTAAGGTAGACGATTTAACGTTCTTATATCTTTTTACATGGAACACAGCTGACGATATCATTAATTCAATCACTATGTGTTAAATCACAAGTAAAATCACAAAGTGTGATAAGCAATGCATATCGGTGTATGTTTGATAGTGTGGGGTACATTGGTCAGCAAATCTAATTAATACCTTAACATATCCAGATGTTATGAGTATGATTGTGCCTGAGTTTAAGATGGACAAATTATATCAGTAATCGACATGACTTATGTGCTGAAGTAATTAAAATTGAAGTGTAGTTCAACATGTTATGACCAATATAACCCCAAGTTGTGATCTTTCTCGTGAAAGACAAAAATAGTGTCTGATTCTATATTGCATTTATGTTTTAAATCTGAAAAGTTCAAAAAGATTCTAGGTGTGTTTTAGCATAAACTTAGAAATGGGATTGAATATGGGTGTTAGAGCATATTCCTATGTTATATCGTGTCTCGTGTATTGTATCTAGATCAGAGCATATTCGTGTGAGTCTTAGGGTCTGCGTACTAAGGTCCATACCAGATGGTACGGGGCCAACGTACCAATGGTACGTTGGATGGTTCGCTGGACTAAGTGGTGAGTATAAATAGTTCGTGTTAGAGAGAGCTCAGTTAGTTCTGTAAGTTCTATTATTCTTAACTGTGTGTATCCAGAGTGTTTCTCTCTCTAGCATTGTAACCTCTTAGTGAAATCAATAAAGCCAAGCTTTATTTACCTCGTTGTAATCGTTCTGACCAAATCATGCAGTAGTAAGGTCCTTCCAGGTACTTACAATGGGTGTATTACATTTCCCTAATATGGTCGTATTTAATGATATTGTGCTTTTGCAGATCCCCATGATATGACTATATTACCCCTAACCCGACACGGTCGTATCGTGCTGAAATCAGTTTTGAAAATTTGTAGAGCGTCGGATCTAGTGATTTGTACACCGAAATTGGACCGATAGATTACCCAAAACGAAGAACACGAACAAGGTAAATAAACTTGACTTACTACTCAAATCGATCAATGATTACAAGTATCAACTCGAATCTAGTTTCTAATCACTGATCTAAACAAGTTCTCTCATGAAAATCAAGATAAAAAACTACTATCTCTAGAATCAACTCAAAGAAAAACGGTTATGGAGCTTGTTGTTTTGTTCCGAACTCAAACCTCATATATATACTCAAATCCTATCGTGACCACTTCGGTTACTTGAATTCGGGTGACCATTCAATTTGTTCAATCTCAGATTCTTGATCCTCCTTTGGCATCAAACATTCATCTCATATGTTGGGAATCGAGATACCGAGCCAACAAGATTTGGATAGATGTGATTAATACTCAACGACCACTTAACTTAAACCGTCCCGACAACACGGTGAAGACCATGACAAATCAAGATACAAGACTCAACTAAAGAAGATGGCTCTAGTGAATATTATTTATTGTTTAAATATTGTCACTAGTTGGTAGTTTACTATTATGCCCTTAGTGAGTTTGTATTATATATAGTAAGTCTTTCTCATGTGAAAGAGTTGATGATGTATGTCTAGTGAGAGAGAGCTAGTCATGGTTCTTTGAAGCTTGTAAGGGTTCATGAACTCACCTAGTAAGTTCATGATACCCTGGAATGCGTGGGGTAGGTAAAATGTAATCTATCTGTTATCTTTATTTATCTATCATTCCACCTTGTTTATCTATCTATCTATCTTGTTCTTTATCTATCATGTTTATACTAGCTTTGCTCATCATCATCATCACATCTCAAACACCATCGTGTTCATATCCGGGTGTTCATTTGTTCCTACAAAAACGAGTTACACAAAGACTCGATCCGCTTCCGCAACCAAGGTATTTCGCCCACCACCTCGGTTTTTCAATTGGCATCAGAGCCACGGTCGAGATAATGCAACCTCACGGTTGATATCTCAGCTTTGTGTTCATATGCTTATTTTTTGTAAACAAATGGAGATGTTAAACTTTTTAGAAAGATTTTGAACTCCCCTCCATATCTTTCAATGTTTAAGAAAAAGGTTTTTGAATTTTTCTTCCATAGATTAGTCAAAGCCTATTTGTTCTTATGATTCTGTGATGTTCTTGAAAATTTCACTTGGTTTTTGTGTTTGAAGTACTCATGTATTTCTTCAAAACCCAATCTTTCCACTCAAATATATGAATCTGTGTTTTTGTTATTTAAATTTTAAATATTTAGATGCATATGATTTGAGTCTTTCAAGACCTTTACCACACATCACCCACTATTTTCTAATCTATCGACTGCCATACACCTAAACCAACAAAAGTAGTTTTGTTGACTTTCTTCATATTGCTTTTATGTCTGTAAAAGTAAAGAAATTGAGTTTTCTTTCAAAAGACCCTGTCACTTTTTGTGTGTCAGAAGCATGCTCCCCCATTCCAACTCACTTTTCTCATAACCTTTTCCCCATCCACACTCAACCTACAACAAAAAGGTCTCATCCATTCACTTTTTATCTCTTCGAAATTTCATTAGAGTGAAACCTAGAAATGAGTGTCTTAGGCTGTTGAGACAGTTGGCGAGATCACTGGAAATCAGAAAAGATGTAACACGAGTCTTCAACTCGATCATCTTTTCGCTTTTGTATTCTCCAGTTATGAAAGATGATGATCTGTAAGGGTTTTTATCAGAGAAAAGGATGGTGATAACCGTAGACGATGATGATGGAAGCTTCCGGATTGATATTAGGGTTATGCATGACGAAGTAGGTGGTTACGTTTTTTTTTATCTGAGTTCGCGTATAGGTTGAAGATGGTCGTTCATATGAAGATAAATTAAGTGGTTCAGCATTGGGGTTTTTGGAGTTGACGAAGATGATGATGGTAACGATGGTTCCGGTCCAACTATACTTCAACCGGAAAACAGTTTCTTCCAATTTTCAACCGGAAAAACCCTCTCCTGCTCCGTCTGAACTTCAAGCGGAAAACCCACTTGAACCGTAAAAATATTTTCAACCGAAAATTAGTTTCAAATGGAAACTTCGAACGGAAACTCAAAGTTCAACCGGAAACTGAACTTCAACCGGAAATCACTTTCGTGTCAACTTCAAGCTGAACTTTGAAGTTCAACCGGAAACCCACACCAGCCAGAAATTGAGAAGTTTAACCGGAAAGAATGACTTCAACCGGAATTCTGTCATCAACCGGAAAACGAGTTAGCTTCTATTCAGTTCTTGTTTTCAGGCGTTCGGTGATGCTCTTGGCCACCGGAATGTGTCACTGATCGGAGCTCAGATCATCGGACTTGCGACCGGAAAATGTTTCCGTTCAGGCTGCCAGAATTCTCTTCTGATCGTATTCAGCTCGCCGGAAATTGCCTCAGATCGCCAGAGAGCGTATCTGTTCAGGTCAGTATGTTGTTGCTGTTTTTCCACTGCTCGAAACCAGGTTATCGGGTTTAGCTCATTGTTAATTAATGGGTTATGCTCTCGGTTCGGGTACGATGATTTGCGGGTTGAACATTATTACATTGTTGGAGGATGAAGCTTCCGTTCCACTAATCAAAATGTTGAAGTTATTATATACAATGATATATGATTTAGTGCACATGAAGCTTCTGTTCGAAATCTTATGACGGGTTGAGCTTCCGTTCGAGATTTCGATTATGGGTTCGAGTCCGGATAATTTATTTTGTTGTCAACACAAAGTGGAAACCGTTTGCAGCCGTGAAGGATCCGTATCTACCTAGCTGAATCATTCTAACATATTTGTAGCCATCATTTAAACCCAGCTTCTCTTGGATACATCAGGTACAACTGAACTATGTTTTCATATCAACTAGCTTCAATATGACAGACGTGTTATGAGGTCAAGACGAATTAAAATTGTGCACAAGTTTTGTTTCATCTGAGAAGAATTACGGGGTTTGCTAATGTTAGATTGTTGAAATTCATGGGTTTATTATTGCAAGGTTGATTAATTGGGTATATGCCACATTGATGTGTTTTGATTACAACAGAACATGCTTATTTATTTTGTTATGGGTTGCAAAAGTCTAGGGGGAGAAAATGTGATGATTTGATGAGACTTTTGGCAACGGGTTTAGCAAAAGAAAGCAACGTGAATTTTAATCTTCGAAGCATCCTCAAGCCGTAACAGTTGCGACATTGCCATTGCGGTAAAAATCGAAGGCAAGATTATTAGCACAAAAGGAAGTGGTTTATCTTCGTGCAAAGCATCGGTTTGGTATTCGGCCAAGTATTTCAAGATGGTTGAATTGTGGAATTAATTCTCGAGTTTTTCATAAATCCTTTACTTTGTTTACTTTTAACAATATTGGCACCTTGAGTTGTGACTGAGTCCTCAAGTAGCTTGCCATTGTGTTGAAGTTTGTAAACACCCTATGCATTATAGCCTATGGTTTGGGGCTAGAAGAATGTTTATTGTATGGGGAGCTTCACAAAGGAGAACTGAAGAATGAAAGACTTGAAACTACATGAAGATTATCTTGAAGACAAGTTGCAAGAACACAAGGACCAATGTCACAAGTGTTGAGTATACCATCTAACAAATAGGGGGAGATTGTTGGAAATCGAGATACCGAGCCAACAAGATTTGGATAGATGTGATTAATACTCAACGGCCACTTAACTTAAACCGTCCCGACAACACGGTGAAGACCATTGCAACTCAAGATACAAGACTCAACTAAAGAAGATGGCTCTAGTGAATATTATTTATTGTTTAAATATTGTCACTAGTTGGTAGTTTACTATTATGCCCTTAGTGAGTTTGTATTATATATAGTAAGTCTTTCTCATGTGAAAGAGTTGATGATGTATGTCTAGTGAGAGAGAGCTAGTCATGGTTCTTTGAAGCTTGTAAGGGTTCATGAACTCACCTAGTAAGTTCATGATACCCTGGAATGCGTGGGGTAGGTAAAATGTAATCTTTCGGTTATCTTTATTTATCTATCATTCCACCTTGTTTATCTATCTATCTTGTTCTTCATCTATCATGTTTATACTAGCTTTGCTCATCGTCATCATCACATCTCAAACACCATCGTGTTCATATCCGGGTGTTCATTTGTTTCTACAAAAACGAGTTACACAAAGACTCGATCCGCTTCCGCAACCAAGGTATTTCGCCCACCACCTCGGTTTTTCAATTGGCATCAGAGCCACGGTCGAGATAATGCAATCTCACGGTTGATATCTCAGCTTTGTGTTCATATGCTTGTTTTTGTAAAAAAATGGAGATGTTAAACTTTTTAGAAAGATTTTGAACTCCCCTCCATATCTTTCAATGTTTAAGAAAAAGGTTTTCTGAATTTTTCTTCCATAGATTAGTCAAAGCCTATTTGTTCTTATGATTCTGTGATGTTCTTGAAAATTTCACTTGGTTTTTGTGTTTGAAGTACTCATGTATTTCTTCAAAACCCAATCTTTCCACTCAAATCTATGAATCTGTGTTTTTGTTATTTAAATTTTAAATATTTAGATGCATATGATTTGAGTCTTTCAAGACCTTTACCACACATCACCCACTATTTTCTAATCTATCGACTGCCATACACCTAAACCAACAAAAGTAGTTTTATTGACTTTCTTCATATTGCTTTTATGTCTGTAAAAGTAAAGAAATTGAGTTTTCTTTCAAAAGACCTTGTCACTTTTTGTGTGTCAGAAGCATGCTCACCCATTCCAACTCACTTTTCTCATAACCTTTTCCCCATCCACACTCAACCTACAACAAAAAGGTCTCATCCATTCACTTTTTATCTGTTGGTGTACCTTCTTTTATCCAACAAAAAGGTCTCATCCATTCACTTTTTATCTCTTCGAAATTTCATTAGAGTGAAACCTAGAAATGAGTGTCTTAGGCTGTTGAGACAGTTGGCGAGATCACTGGAAATCAGAAAAGATGTAACACGAGTCTTCAACTCGATCATCTTTTCGCTTTTGTATTCTCCAGTTATGAAAGATGATGATCTGTAAGGGTTTTTATCAGAGAAAAAGGATGGTGATAACCGTAGACGATGATGATGGAAGCTTCTGGATTGATATTAGGGTTACGCATGACGAAGTAGGTGGTTACGTTTTTTTTTATCTGAGTTCGCGTATAGGTTGAAGATGGTCGTTTATATGAAGATAAATTAAGTGGTTCAGCATTGGGGTTTTTGGAGTTGACGAAGATGATGATGGTAACGATGGTTCCGGTCCAACTATACTTCAACCGGAAAACAGTTTCTTCCAATTTTCAACCGGAAAAACCCTCTCCTGCTCCGTCTCAACTTCAAGCGGAAAACCCACTTGAACCGGAAAAATATTTTCAACCGGAAATTAGTTTCAAATGGAAACTTCGAACGGAAACTCAAACTTCAACCGGAAACTGAACTTCAACCGGAAATCACTTTCGTGTCAACTTCAAGCTGAACTTTGAAGTTCAACCGGAAACCCACACCAGCCAGAAATTGAGAAGTTTAACCGGAAAGAATGACTTCAACCGGAATTCTGTCATCAACCGGAAAACGAGTTAGCTTCTGTTCACTTCTTGTTTTCAGGCGTTCGGTGATGCTCTTGGCCACCGGAATGTGTCACTGATCGGAGTTCAGATCATCGGACTTGCGACTGGAAAATGTTTCCGTTCAGGCCGCCAGATTTCTCTTCTGATCGTATTCAGCTCGCCGGAAATTGCCTCAGATCGCCGGAGAGCGTATCTGTTCAGGTCAGTATGTTGTTGCTGTTTTTCCACTGCTCGAAACCAGGTTATCGGGTTTAGCTCATTGTTAATTAATGGGTTATGCTCTCGGTTCGGGTACGATGATTTGCGGGTTGAACATTATTACATTGTTGGAGGATGAAGCTTCCGTTCCACTAATCAAAATGTTCAAGTTATTATATATAATGATATATGATTTAGTGCACATGAAGCTTCTGTTCGAAATCTTATGACGGGTTGAGCTTCCGTTCGAGATTTCGATTATGGGTTCGAGTCCGAATAATTTATTTTTGTTGTCAACACAAAGTGGAAACCGTTTGCAGCCGTGAAGGATCCGTATCTACCTAGCTGAATCATTCTAACATATTTGTAGCCATCATTTAAACCAAGCTTCTCTTGGATACATCAGGTACAACTGAACTATGTTTTCATATCAACTAGCTTCAATATGACAGACGTGTTATGAGGTCAAGACGAATTGAAATTGTGCACAAGTTTTGTTTCATCTGAGAAGAATTACGGGGTTTGCTACTGTTAGATTGTTGAAATTCATGGGTTTATTATTGCAAGGTTGATTAATTGGGTATATGCCACATTGATGTGTTTTGATTACAACAGAACATGCTTATTTATTTTGTTATGGGTTGCAAAAGTCTAGGGGGAGAAAATGTGATGATTTGATGAGACTTTTGGCAACGGGTTTAGCAAAAGAAAGCAACGTGAATTTTAATCTTCGAAGCGTCCTCAAGCCATAACAGTTGCGACATTGCCATTGCGGTAAAAATCGAAGGCAATATTATTAGCACAAAAGGAAGTGGTTTATCTTCATGCAAAGCATCGGTTTGGTATTCGGCCAAGTATTTCAAGATGGTTGAATTGTGTAATTAATTCTCGAGTTTTTCATAAATCCTTTACTTTGTTTACTTTTAACAATATTGGCACCTTGAGTTGTGATTGAGTCCTCAAGTAGCTTGCCATTATGTTGAAGTTTGTAAACACCCTATGCATTATAGCCTATGGTTTGGGGCTAGAAGAATGTTTATTGTATGGGGAGCTTCACAAAGGAGAATTGAAGAATGAAAGACTTGAAACTACATGAAGAATATCTTGAAGACAAGTTGCAAGAACACAAGGACCAATGTCACAAGTGTTGAGTATACCATCTACCAAATATGGGGAGATTGTTGGAAATCGAGATACCGGGCCAACAAGATTTGGATAGATGTGATTAATACTCAACGACCACTTAACTTAAACCGTCCCGACAAAATGGTGAAGACCATGACAACTCAAGATACAAGACTCAACTAAAGAAGATGGCTCTAGTGAATATTATTTATTGTTTAAATATTGTCACTAGTTGGTAGTTTACTATTATGCCCTTAGTGAGTTTGTATTATATATAGTAAGTCTTTCTCATGTGAAAGAGTTGATGATGTATGTCTAGTGAGAGAGAGCTAGTCATGGTTCTTTGAAGCTTGTAATGGTTCATGAACTCACCTAGTAAGTTCATGATACCCTGGAATGCGTGGGGTAGGTAAAATGTAATCTTTCGGTTATCTTTATTTATCTATCATTCCACCTTGTTTATCTATCTATCTTGTTCTTCATCTATCATGTTTATACTAGCTTTGCTCATCGTCATCATCACATCTCAAACACCATCGTGTTCATATATGGGTGTTCATTTGTTTCTACAAAAACGAGTTACACAAAGACTCGATCCGCTTCCGCAACCAAGGTATTTCGCCCACCACCTCGGTTTTTCAATTGGCATCAGAGCCACGGTCGAGATAATGCAATCTCACGGTTGATATCTCAGCTTTGTGTTCATATGCTTGTTTTTGTACACAAATGGAGATGTTAAACTTTTTAGAAAGATTTTGAACTCCCCTCCATATCTTTCAATGTTTAAGAAAAAGGTTTTCTAAATTTTTCTTCCATAGATTAGTCAAAGCCTATTTGTTCTTATGATTCTGTGATGTTCTTGAAAATTTCACTTGGTTTTTGTGTTTGAAGTACTCATGTATTTCTTCAAAACCCAATCTTTCCACTCAAATCTATGAATCTGTGTTTTTGTTATTTAAATTTTAAATATTTAGATGCACATGATTTGAGTCTTTCAAGACCTTTACCACACATCACCCACTATTTTCTAATCTATCGACTGCCATACACCTAAACCAACAAAAGTAGTTTTGTTGACTTTCTTCATATTGCTTTTATGTCTGTAAAAGTAAAGAACTTGAGTTTTCTTTCAAAAGACCTTGTCACTTTTTGTGTGTCAGAAGCATGCTCACCCATTCCAACTCACTTTTCTCATAACCTTTTCCCCATCCACACTCAACCTACAACAAAAAGGTCTCATCCATTCACTTTTTATCTGTTGGTGTACCTTCTTTTATCCAACGTGAACCTGGCTTCACTCTTTCTCTCTCTTCGAAATTTCATTAGAGTGAAACCTAGAAATGAGTGTCTTAGGCTGTTGAGACAGTTGACGAGATCATTGGAAATCAGAAAAGATGTAACACGAGTCTTCAACTCGATCATCTTCTCGCTTTTGTATTCTCCAGTTATGAAAGATGATGATTTGTAAGGGTTTTTATCAGAGAAAAGGATGGTGATAACCGTAGACGATGATGATGGAAGCTTCTGGATTGATATTAGGGTTACGCATGACGAAGTAGGTGGTTACGTTTTTTTTATCTGAGTTCGCGTATAGGTTGAAGATGGTCGTTCATATGAAGATAAACTAACTGGTTCAGCATTGGGGTTTTCGGAGTTGACGAAGATGATGATGGTAACGATGGTTCCGGTCCAACTATACTACAACCGGAATACAGATTCGTTCCATTTTCAACCGGAAAAACCCTCTCCTGCTCCGTCTCAACTTCAAGCGGAAAACCCACTAGAACCGGAAAAATATTTTCAACCGGAAAATAGTTTCAAATGGAAACTTCGAACGGAAACTCAAAGTTCAACCGGAAACTGAACTTCAACCGGAAATCACTTCTGTGTCAACTTCAAGAGGAACTTTGAAGTTCAACCGGAAACCCATACCAACCAGAAATTGAGAAGTTTAACCGGAAATAATGACTTCAACCGAAATTCTGTCATTAACCGGAAAACGAGTTAGCTTCTGTTCACTTCTTGTTTTCAGGCGTTCGGTGATGCTCTTGGCCACCGGAATGTGTCACTGATCGGAGCTCAGATCATCGGACTTGCGACTGGAAAATGTTTCCGTTCAGGCCGCCGGAATTCTCTTCTGATCGTATTCAGCTCGCCGAAAATTGCCTCAGATCGCCGGAGAGCTATCTGTTCAGGTCAGTATGTTGTTGTTGTTTTTCCACTCCTCGAAACCAGGTTATCGGGTTTAGCTCATTGTTAATTAATGGGTTATGCTCTCGGTTCGGGTACGATGATTTGCGGGTTGAACA
This sequence comes from Deinandra increscens subsp. villosa, assembly GCA_039602395.1. Taxonomy (NCBI): domain Eukaryota; kingdom Viridiplantae; phylum Streptophyta; class Magnoliopsida; order Asterales; family Asteraceae; genus Deinandra; species Deinandra increscens. The sequence continues at coordinate 52,899,343 of JBCNJP010000012.1, forward strand.
TTATTACATTGTTGGAGGATGAATCTTCCGTTACACTGATCAAAATGTTGAAGTTATTATATATAATGATATATGATTTAGTGCACATGGAGCTTCTGTTTGAAATATTATGACGGGTTAAGCTTCCGTTCGAGATTTCGATTATGTGTTCGAGTCCGGATAATTTATTTTTGTTGTCAACACAAAGTGGAAACCGTTTGCAGCCGTGAAGGATCCGTATCTACCTAGCTGACTCATTCTAACATATTTGTAGCCATCATTTAAACCCAGCTTCTCTTGGATACATCAGGTACAACTGAACTATGTTTTCATATCAACTAGCTTCAATATGACAGACGTGTTATGAGGTCAAGACGAATTGAAATTGTGCACAAGTTTTGTTTCATCTGAGAAGAATTACGGGGTTTGCTACTGTTAGATTGTTGAAATTCATGGGTTTATTATTGCAAGGTTGATTAATTGGGTATATGCCACATTGATGTGTTTTGATTACAACAGAACATGCTTATTTATTTTGTTATGGGTTGCAAAAGTCTAGGGGGGAGAAAATGTGATGATTTGATGAGACTTTTGGCAACGGGTTTAGCAAAAGAAAGCAACGTGAATTTTAATCTTCGAAGCGTCCTCAAGCCATAACAGTTGCGACATTGCCATTGCGGTAAAAATCGAAGGCAATATTATTAGCACAAAAGGAAGTGGTTTATCTTCATGCAAAGCATCGGTTTGGTATTCGGCCAAGTATTTCAAGATGGTTGAATTGTGTAATTAATTCTCGAGTTTTTCATAAATCCTTTACTTTGTTTACTTTTAACAATATTGGCACCTTGAGTTGTGATTGAGTCCTCAAGTAGCTTGCCATTGTGTTGAAGTTTGTAAACACCCTATGCATTATAGCCTATGGTTTGGGGCTAGAAGAATGTTTATTGTATGGGGAGCTTCACAAAGGAGAATTGAAGAATGAAAGACTTGAAACTACATGAAGATTATCTTGAAGACAAGTTGCAAGAACACAAGGACCAATGTCACAAGTGTTGAGTATACCATCTACCAAATATGGGGAGATTGTTGGAAATCGAGATACCGGGCCAACAAGATTTGGATAGATGTGATTAATACTCAACGACCACTTAACTTAAACCGTCCCGACAAAATGGTGAAGACCATGACAACTCAAGATACAAGACTCAACTAAAGAAGATGGCTCTAGTGAATATTATTTATTGTTTAAATATTGTCACTAGTTGGTAGTTTACTATTATGCCCTTAGTGAGTTTGTATTATATATAGTAAGTCTTTCTCATGTGAAAGAGTTGATGATGTATGTCTAGTGAGAGAGAGCTAGTCATGGTTCTTTGAAGCTTGTAAGGGTTCATGAACTCACCTAGTAAGTTCATGATACCCTGGAATGCGTGGGGTAGGTAAAATGTAATCTTTCGGTTATCTTTATTTATCTATCATTCCACCTTGTTTATCTATCTATCTTGTTCTTCATCTATCATGTTTATACTAGCTTTGCTCATCGTCATCATCACATCTCAAACACCATCGTGTTCATATCTGGGTGTTCATTTGTTTCTACAAAAACGAGTTACACAAAGACTCGATCCGCTTCCGCAACCAAGGTATTTCGCCCACCACCTCGGTTTTTCAATTGGCATCAGAGCCACGGTCGAGATAATGCAATCTCACGGTTGATATCTCAGCTTTGTGTTCATATGCTTGTTTTTGTACACAAATGGAGATGTTAAACTTTTTAGAAAGATTTTGAACTCCCCTCCATATCTTTCAATGTTTAAGAAAAAGGTTTTCTAAATTTTTCTTCCATAGATTAGTCAAAGCCTATTTGTTCTTATGATTCTGTGATGTTCTTGAAAATTTCACTTGGTTTTTGTGTTTGAAGTACTCATGTATTTCTTCAAAACCCAATCTTTCCACTCAAATCTATGAATCTGTGTTTTTGTTATTTAAATTTTAAATATTTAGATGCACATGATTTGAGTCTTTCAAGACCTTTACCACACATCACCCACTATTTTCTAATCTATCGACTGCCATACACCTAAACCAACAAAAGTAGTTTTGTTGACTTTCTTCATATTGCTTTTATGTCTGTAAAAGTAAAGAACTTGAGTTTTCTTTCAAAAGACCTTGTCACTTTTTGTGTGTCAGAAGCATGCTCACCCATTCCAACTCACTTTTCTCATAACCTTTTCCCCATCCACACTCAACCTACAACAAAAAGGTCTCATCCATTCACTTTTTATCTGTTGGTGTACCTTCTTTTATCCAACGTGAACCTGGCTTCACTCTCTCTCTCTCTTCGAAATTTCATTAGAGTGAAACCTAGAAATGAGTGTCTTAGGCTGTTGAGACAGTTGACGAGATCATTGGAAATCAGAAAAGATGTAACACGAGTCTTCAACTCGATCATCTTCTCGCTTTTGTATTCTCCAGTTATGAAAGATGATGATTTGTAAGGGTTTTTATCAGAGAAAAGGATGGTGATAACCGTAGACGATGATGATGGAAGCTTCTGGATTGATATTAGGGTTACGCATGACGAAGTAGGTGGTTACGTTTTTTTTATCTGAGTTCGCGTATAGGTTGAAGATGGTCGTTCATATGAAGATAAACTAACTGGTTCAGCATTGGGGTTTTTGGAGTTGACGAAGATGATGATGGTAACGATGGTTCCGGTCCAACTATACTACAACCGGAATACAGATTCGTTCCATTTTCAACCGGAAAAACCCTCTCCTGCTCCGTCTCAACTTCAAGCGGAAAACCCACTAGAACCGGAAAAATATTTTCAACCGGAAATTAGTTTCAAATGGAAACTTCGAACGGAAACTCAAAGTTCAACCGGAAACTGAACTTCAACCGGAAATCACTTCCGTGTCAACTTCAAGAGGAACTTTGAAGTTCAACCGGAAACCCATACCAACCAGAAATTGAGAAGTTTAACCGGAAATAATGACTTCAACCGAAATTCTGTCATTAACCGGAAAACGAGTTAGCTTCTGTTCACTTCTTGTTTTCAGGCGTTCGGTGATGCTCTTGGCCACCGGAATGTGTCACTGATCGGAGCTCAGATCATCGGACTTGCGACTGGAAAATGTTTCCGTTCAGGCCGCCGGAATTCTCTTCTGATCGTATTCAGCTCGCCGAAAATTGCCTCAGATCGCCGGAGAGCTATCTGTTCAGGTCAGTATGTTGTTGTTGTTTTTCCACTCCTCGAAACCAGGTTATCGGGTTTAGCTCATTGTTAATTAATGGGTTATGCTCTCGGTTCGGGTACGATGATTTGCGGGTTGAACATTATTACATTGTTGGAGGATGAATCTTCCGTTCCACTGATCAAAATGTTGAAGTTATTATATATAATGATATATGATTTAGTGCACATGGAGCTTCTGTTTGAAATCTTATGACGGGTTAAGCTTCCGTTCGAGATTTCGATTATGGGTTCGAGTCCGGATAATTTATTTTTGTTGTCAACACAAAGTGGAAACCGTTTGCAGCCGTGAAGGATCCGTATCTACCTAGCTGACTCATTCTAACATATTTGTAGCCATCATTTAAACCCAGCTTCTCTTGGATACATCAGGTACAACTGAACCATGTTTTCATATCAACTAGCTTCAATATGACAGACGTGTTATGAGGTCAAGACGAATTGAAATTGTGCACAAGTTTTGTTTCATCTGAGAAGAATTACGGGATTTGCTACTGTTAGATTGTTGAAATTCATGGGTTTGATATTGCATGGTTGATTAATTGGTATATGCCACATTGATGTGTTTTGATTACAACAGAACATGCTTATTTATTTTGTTATGGGTTGCAAAAGTCTAGGGGGAGAAAATGTGATAATTTGATGAGACTTTTGGCAACGGGTTTAGCAAAAGATAGCAACGTGAATTTTAATCTTCGAAGCGTCCTCAAGCCGTAACAATTGCGACATTGCCTTTGCGGTAAAAATCGAAGGCAAGATTATTAGCACAAAAGGAAGTGGTTTATCTTCGTGCAAAGCATTGGTTTGGTATTCGGCCAAGTATTTCAAGATGGTTGAATTGTGGAATTAATTCTCGAGTTTTTCATAAATCCTTTACTTTGTTTACTTTTAACAATATTGGCACCTTGAGTTGTGGCTGAGTCCTGAAGTAGTTTGCCATTGTGTTGAAGTTTGTAAACACCCTATGCATTATAGCCTATGGTTTGGGGCTAGAAGAATGTTTATTGTAGGGGGAGCTTCACAAAGGAGAATTGAAGAATGAAAGACTTGAACTACATGAAGATTATCTTGAAGTCAAGTTGCAAGAACACAAGAACCAATGTCACAAGTGTTGAGTATACCATCTACCAAATAGGGGGAGATTGTTGGGAATCGAGATACCGAGCCAACAAGATTTGGATAGATGTGATTAATACTCAATGGCCACTTAACTTAAACCGTCCCGACAACACGGTGAAGACCATGACAACTCAAGATACAAGACTCAACTAAAGAAGATGGCTCTAGTGAATATTATTTATTGTTTAAATATTGTCACTAGTTGGTAGTTTACTATTATGCCCTTAGTGAGTTTGTATTATATATAGTATGTCTTTCTCATGTGAAAGACTTGATGATGTATGTCTAGTGAGAGAGAGCTAGTCATGGTTCTTTGAAGCTTGTAAGGGTTCATGAACTCACCTAGTAAGTTCATGATACCCGGGAATCCGTGGGGTATGTCAAATGTAATCTTTCGGTTATCTTTATTTATCTATCATTCCACCTTGTTTATCTATCTATCTTGTTCTTCATCTATCATGTTTATACTAGCTTTGCTCATCATCATCATCACATCTCAAACACCATCGTGTTCATATCCGGGTGTTCATTTGTTTCTACAAAAACGAGTTACACAAAGACTCGATCCGCTTCCGCAACCAAGGTATTTCGCCCACCACCTCGGTTTTTCATCATATATGAGACTTCATAACTAATATTTGAAGTTACCATCCAAGCCCACAACAATAGTATAACGACACTATCTACCCTCTAACATTGATTTAATAATCTAACTAAAACAACTAATGAAACTAACTAGAATACACACACGTCACACATATTTTGCACTAACAAACTCCCCCTTGATGTGTGCTGTATCAGATCTTCAAACTCTTTGAATCTGTTGTTAGTTGATGTAGGATAGGCTTGGCAAGAACAAGACTGTGTTAACTGAACCATTTCTGAAAGCAATAAACTCTTCACGTACTCCCCCTTTCACCATGCTTGTGACAACCTTTTTAACCTACAATTTCATAAGACAGAAATGTGGTTTTCCATTTTCAAGCCAACATAAGTTAATCTTTGGAAAAAGCTCCTTTGGATAACCAAGATATATGTTTTGAAAATTTGTTTCTCGTATCTTGTGTCGATCAATCGAAAACAAACAAGAAATAAAATCTTTTTGGATTTTCAAAGGTTATACTAAAACACACCAAAATTCTTTTTGATTTTTCTGAAATGAGAAATAGAACGCAATATAGAATCAGCAAGCACGCCAAGATAATCGCAAATACAACATTTGTGTTAAATTTCAGCATGAACTAATCTTATATATCGTTTTCAGATATGCTTAAGGTAATGTTGGAACTAAAATCTATGTGACTAACGCCAACAAATTTGTTTACCGAAGCATTCGACTGAAGAATCCATCGTGAAATGATTCAGAGAAACGAGTTGTGATGATCGAGGCTTGCGAGATTGGACCGAACACCGTTTTCTGGAAAAGTCAACCGTTTAAGTCAATGGTCAACCTAAAAGTCAACAGTCGATCGGTTCGAGCGATTCAAGCTTCAGATTAATTAAATCAACTTTGATTTGATCAATATTTATATTTATTTGATTTTATTTGTGTTTAGCTCATTGTATTTTTGTTTACTAGTTAGTGGGCTAGTGAGCACATGGGCTCTCATATAAATAGAGGTGGATGTGCTCCATTAGTGATTGATGATCTTGAGTGATGTGAGCTATCATTTTCTGGAGGGAGAGTCTCATCTTGGGTTTGAGCTCAACCCAAGATGACCATGGAAGATTCATGAGGCTTATGATGATTGTTGTGATTTCTTGTTGATTGTAATCATTTGGTTCAATGAAATCATTCGACTTGATCATCATATTTTATGTTTCATCCTAGATTCTCGTTCATCATACCGTCTCCACGTCTGATCTTCGTAATTTTGGGCGAAGAAAAACGAGCTCGGAAAAATATTCCGTGAGGATTTCTGAGTCAAACGGTGCAATCTGGAATAAATCTGAGCAAAATCGTCAATTTTCATCAAGTTACGACAATCCGAGAGATTTAACGGATAAATTCTAATAATTTAACTGAGATTCCAGTTAATCCGGTTAGCTGACATCAGCTAATAATAAAACCGTGAGACATAACGGAAAAAGCCGCATAATTAACCGGATAATAAAGCTAACCCGTCAGTGGTCAATAGCCAACGTACGGGTGATGCCAATAAACGAGAACCCCAATAAATAAATGAGATAAATCCATGACTAACGAAAATTTTCAAAATTTCGTTGCGGCTTTATCTCCGTTAATCTTGTAAAAGATTGATAGAAAAGGCCTCCAATTAAAGAAAAATGCTAAAAAATTCATTAGTTTTGTTAAATCCCCTTGAAGAAGCACAATCCATGTGCTTAAAAACAAGCCAATCAGATTTCAGCTTAAAAAATGATCAACAGCTGGAAAATAATGTTGATCTACGGATCAGATTGCAATCCGAGTGAAATAAATACAGCTAATCAGATTTAACATTCTCATCTGATATACGGTTAGGAATAAGCTGATCCAGGGGTCCGGATCGCATTATCCGTGTGAGAACCGTGAACTCCAATAAGAACTCGACAACATACAAGTCTCAAACGGCTCTTTGAAGGCTGTGTGGGGTCCACGCGTAGGTTTCAGCCACTCAGAAAGGGACAACGTAAAACCTATCAACGGGATCATTTCACTTGTGGACCCACGATCATTCCTCTTGCCTAATCAAACTGTGACATCAGAAAAAGAAGTCTTCGGATAAAGAAAAGGAGGAGAGAGAGACTGAAGTCAAACATTCTCTTCTTCCCAGTCGTTGCCTTACATGTCATCATCTTCCCTAAATAATGTCGCAGCTCCCGTAACCCTAAAAGAAGTCGCCGGAAACCGTATTCTGATCATATCTTGCTCAAAACTTAAGGAAACTTGATGCTTTTTACACCGTTGAACTCGTAGCTCGATTCTCTACACATCTAGACGACCAAAATTTTCTGAAACAACCTCGAACATAAACCCAATTTTCAAGTCCGCTATCTTTGAAGTCCGCTAACCATACCAGAAGTTCGCTAGGTCACACTGAATTTCGCTGAGGACTCAAGTCCGCTAAAGCATAATGAAGTTCGCTAAGCAAAACTTTAAGTCCGCTAAAACGTCATGAACTTCGCTAAAGAGAGAAAAAGTACGCTAAGAACAGTGGAAGTTCGTTAAGGCAATCTTCATAGCTTCAAAAACACTTGAATGAATCTGGAAAACTAGATGAACAAGAAGAACATGATGAACACTAACCTGTACAACCCACTTTGATGCTCTTAAATCCACCAAAAACATGAGGAAAACACGAATTGATGATGGAATCATGTAGACAAACCATCCACGAAGATATTCTGGTCACAAACACCTTCCGAACAATAGCTATGATCATCGAATCTGACCGAAAAACCCCCATTTCAGGAAAACTTGAAGAACACCAAGAACGCACATAGTAGTGTGTGTTTTTCCAGAATCTTCGAATATGATACGATTCAGACTAAACCGATGCTTCTAATGGATCCGAAACGCGATTTCCACTAAAATTAATGCTTCATTTCATCCAAATCCGACCATTAAAACACCAAAAACCGAGAATCAAAGCTCCAAAATCTTCAAAAACCCAAAGACGGGAAAAATCCAACAACTTCGTTTTTTCATCTCGGATCTTCAACTTTTTCATAGATTTGAACATGTAGAATATAAACAATCATCAGGATGAAGTCAATGAACCAGAACGAACATCCAAAACATCAAATCTGTCCAGAGTCATCCAAAATGAAGAAAAAATGAAGAAAAAGTCTCCTAAGTGGGTTTTCAAATCTTCACTTCATTAAAGCTCAAAATAAAGATTCGAGTGATCAGATTCATCATGAGAAGAAATTTGATCGTTTACCTTGCTCTGATACCATATGTAAGGACCGATTTCACATCAAGAATCTCAATGTTGAGCGAGAACGAAGGTCAGATGCGGAGATTGGATGATGAAAATTTAGGATGAAACACAAAATATGATGATCAAGTCGAATGTTTTCATTAAACCGAATGATTACTATCAACAAAAAATCACAACAATCATTATAACCCTCATGAATCTTCCATGCTCATCTTGGGTTGATCTCAAACCCAAGATGAGACTCTCTATCTCTAGAAGTGTAGCTCACACACTCAAAAGATCATCTCTTCTCTAATGGAGCACATCACCCCTATTTATAGGGAGCCCATGTGCTCACTAGCCCACTAACTAGCAAACACAAATACAAATGAGCTAAATACAAATAAAACAAATAACATAAATATTAATTAAATCAAAGTTGATTTAATTAATCCGAAACTTGACTCGCTCGAACCAATCTTCCGTTGACTTTTATGTTGACCGTTGACCCGAACAGTTGACTTTTCCAGAAAACGGTATTCGGTCCAAACTCGCAAGCCTCAATCATCACAACCCGTGTCTCTGAATCATTTCACGATGGATCCTTCGGTCGAATGCTTCGGTAAACAGATTTGATGGTGTTAGTCATAATGATTTTAGTTCCAACATATTCCCCCTTGACGGATGCTTTCAAATCTGTTCAATTGCTGAAGAATCGCTCTGCCGTACATCTTCAATGAGAAACTAATAAACTTGAGACTTTCTGTCGTAGAGATTCCCCCTCTGAATAAGCTTCTTCTTTTCTTATTTCTCCAGTTGAGAGCCAAGTGTTCCGCGCACTCGGTTCACAAGGGTGGGCACAATACTAAGAATGCTGAACATTGGAGTCAAAACTGCATCAAATCGAATCAGATAAACAAATCAAATACTGAAAATGCTCCAACTTCTGATAATCGACCCGATAATCCATTTCCATAATAATTTCCCCTATTTTTCTAAATCTCTTAAAAAACATCTAGTCGGAAGCATGAAAATCAGATGCAGAGAGTCGAACCGTCCTACTCGGTTGTCTAGAGAAACCGGTGTCAAAAATCTTGAAATCGGAGAATCTTGTGAAAAACCGGAAGCTGGATGCTGACAATTGTGATTGATCCATGAATAAATCTTGTGTTCCACGTGACTGGTTTGGATGCAAAAATAAACTTTCAAATCGGAGAAAAAGTGAGACCCCGAGCATAAAATAATCATAACTGGAGTCTTCGTAATTTTGTGCGAAGAAATTTAACTGAAAAATTCCATCAATTTTCGTCAAGTTACCGCCTCTCGAGAGATTTAACTGGAATATTCCACAATTTAACTGAGATTCCAGTTAATCCGGTTAGCTGACATCAGCGCTGCATCAGCTACAAATAAAACGGTGAGACATAACGGAAAAAGCTGCATAATTAACCGGATAATAAAGCTAACCCGTCAGTGGTCGATAGCTAACGTTCGTGTGACGTCAATAAACGAGAACCCCAATAAAATAAATCGGAATAAATCCATGACCAATAAAAGTTTCTAAAATTTCGTTGCGGCATTATCTCTTCAATCTCGTAAAAGACTGATAGAAAAAGCCCCACATTTAACGAATAATACTGAAAATATTAAAACACGATACGGATCGTTTCCAGATCATAACAAAGACAGAGACAGAGAATCTAGTCATTAATTGTGTCAGATGGTTACAAACTGAAGAAGTATACATCATTGAAGCTCCGAGAGAGGTTGGACAAACCTCTCCTCTCAACACAAAGACAAATGACCAGAAATCTAAAATGCAAAACTAAGCTTCACCTATTTATAGGTGACCTGTCCAACGTACCATACTGTCCAGCGTACCATTTGGTATGTAGCAGCGTAGCAACTGGTACGCCACAAGATACGTTGGCAGCATAGCTACAATTTACAATCTATACAATATCACAATTCGCACAGTAATGACCACACCCGGAACATGCTCTATAAATTCCCCCTTGGACATTACTGTCGAATGTAGGTCTTTATCTTCCAGCAATCGTCACCAGTCAGTCTGCTACATCTTGAAATCTTGAACTTCAGCAAACTCCCTTTGGACTGAATTTCAGGCGTGCAGGAAATAGTTTGAATCTTGTACAATCTCCACAACCAATACAATTCCCCCTAGCTTCAAGCACAACCATCCAACTGGAACCGACATATATGATAATGGTTCACTTCATCAGTAGTTACCCGGAAACTTGGAAAGACATCCACGAACATCACTGCATGTTAACAACAATTCATAATCGTCACAAACTTGTAATACATTATGATCTTTATGAAAAACTAACACGATCAGCATTTTCAATCATAGAAATTCCTCCTCGGCATGAAATACACCCCAATATATAATTCCGGTAAACGCATATCTCGTTGTAGACTGGAACCTCACCAAGTCTTCACAACAACTTTGACATATCGGTTCGCACGAACATCAGAAAACACTACCAATTCACGAAGATCACAAATCACCGTCATCCCTGAACTGATTGCTTTGAATATTCACATTTTCCGTTCTCATCAGATAAAACTTCGAAATTTTCAAGGGTCCCAATTTCCCCCCTAAACATGTGACATATTCAATTCCCAATTCCAACCCTGCAAGCAATATGTTCTTCAGGTAGCTCGCACTGGAATCACATTATATCTTCAGTTTGTGTACAATGATAATCTCCGACAAACTTTCCATAGTAATCACACCCCAGTTTCTGAATCTCTGTCCATAATCAGAAAAATGTTTTTGAATATATGCCAATAATAAAAAAACCGTGACTACCCACAAACATATCTCAGAAATTCGACGACTAATTCTTGATAATCACCGAAATCTGGTAACTCTTTACTTTAAATTCATAGTTACCGAATCAAGGCTAAACCCGATAACTGATTAAATATTTGAAATTCCCATTAACTCTCCCCTTTCTTGAACATATCCCCCAAATGTTTATTACTGATTAACGGGCATTCAGGGGCAGCGCCCCCGAGAAGCGGGGTCCAAGGGGCAGAGCGCCTGGCTGGGAAAAAGCTGCCGGGTTAGCGCGAAATTTTTTTCTGAACAAAATTGCTTCACTGAAAATGCATCAGAAAATTTGCGGCGGATCATAAGCTCCAACGTACCAAAACTTCAGCGAACCAATAACCAGCAGACCAATATCACCGGCGTATCATTTGGTACGGTATAACCGCTACACACAAAAAATAATCGCTCCGGATCACTATGGTACGTTCGATGAGTGCACTGGTACGATGGATGAAGATTCAAAGGGCATACCAACGTGTTCTTTCGGCGTACCAACACGTTTAACCGGCCTACCAACACTGAAAAACTCGAAATTCACTCCAGATTCAGAATTTGTCGAATTTCTTCACTCAATCACTCATATTAGGTGCGAAACTGACTCAGGAACACTCGTTTGAACAAAATTTGATCAAAACATCACTGAATCTCGCCTAATTAAACTTTTTACATCTCAAAAACTCTCAAAAACGTAAATATGATCTGGAAATTGAGCTAACGGCTCTGATACCACTGTAAAACCAAGTATGGATCTTACTATTGCGTGATATGATTGATTCGATGAACACAAAGTAAATAAACGCTTCTTTGATTGATTTCAGTAGCAAATTGTTCTAGAGAGAAATAGAAAGAGAACACGTATTAAAACACACACTTAAGACTGGATGCACTCACTCTTCTCCTCTGAACAAAAGACTCGAAACTATTTATAGCCACCTGCCCAGCTTACCAACTTAACCAACGTACCAGTTGGTCCGGAGCTGGGTACCAACTGGTCCGCACACTGGTACGATGGGATAGAAACTTTACAAAATAAACTTTACATCACCAAAACGCTTAGACCTAGAATCAGACACACTAACTTGTTCTAACAGAAAATACCATTAGTCATTAAAAATCCCTCAAAGAAAAGCCATAATCCAAAAACATCTGACCAATCAGATTTAAGGTCTGAGAAAGCACAATCCGTGAGTTAAGGGCGCTGGCAAATCAGAATTCAGATTCTCATCTGATTGACGGTAGCAAATAAGTCGATCTGATGGGCAGGATCTATGATCCGTGTGACATGGCGCTGAGCCAATTTAGAAAACAACACCCAGCAGGATCTGACGACCCAGATTAAAACAAATCCAACGGCCTGAAGCTTCAATCCGCGTGAGATGTGCGTTGACCAATCAGATGCAGCCAACGCTATGACCTTTTCAACAGATACTTGAACTCAGTTGGTCCCATGGAATGTTTTCTCCAATGAGGAGGCAACAGCGCAAGCAACATTAACGATTCATTGCATAGCTTAGGACCCATGAGAATTCTCAGCCAATATGCATAGTACAACAATTAAATTGCAACGGCTGTCTTTCATACCTGGTCCCATGCGCCTATGAATTCAGCCAATCAAATTTGACCACCTGATGCTTTTCAACGGATGCTTTTTGTACAGGGGTCCCATGAGACTTTCTTGAGCCAATAGGAATTAGACAATACAAAAGAGATGTAGGGTTTGACCGACAGCAAGGAAAGATAACATTCCTTTGTAGCCAATCAATGACCGATATGTCATCTGTCTTCTCCAAAACGTCCGAATGCTCTAGAAACCCTAAAACCATAAGAAAAGTCACCAGGAAAATGATGTTCACCGAAAAAGCGTATTCTGATCATATCGTGCTCAAAACTTAATGAAACTCGATGAATTTTATATGGATGAACTCATAATCCAATACTCTACAAACCCGAACGTTCAAAAACATCCGAAACAACTTCGAACAAAAACCTAGATTCCAAGTTCGCTAACTTTTTGAAGTCCGCTAAAACTACCCGAAGTCCACTAAACTTACTGAGAAGTTCGCTAAGCTTATTTTAAGTTCGCTAGAGCGCCTGGGAAATTCGCTAAGGACCAAGTCCACTAAGCAGAAAAAAAGTTCGCTAAAAACTCATCAAGTTTGCTAAGCAGACCTTGAGGTCCGCTAAGACCAGTCAAGTCCGCTAAGAGCAGCAGAAGTCTACTAGGACAATCTTCAAACCTTCAAAACTTGTTAAATTTCTGGAGAAACTCGATGAACAGTGAAGAACATGAGGAACAAACAGCCTCTTCGATGCTTAATTTAACCTAGAAAAACAATTGGAAAACCCAGATTCATGACGGATTCGTGTAGTCTTACAATCCAAGATGATGTTCTAGCCACAAAGAAACCCCAAACAGTAGCCACGATCATTGAATTGGACCCCGAAATCTGAAAAAAAAAACCAAGAGCATCAAGAACACCGCGAAACACACACTAGTGTGTTTTTCCAGATCTGCCCGAACTGTTATGATTTAGATGAAACGAATGGTTCCATTGGATCCGGAACGCAATTTCCACTAAGAATCATGCTTCGTTTCATCCAAAAACACGAAGAATAGTCCAGAAAACCAAAAATCAAACTCGAAAATCTTCAAAAACCCCCAAAACGGGAAAACTCAACAGTTACGAATTTTCAGCTCGGATCTTCAAAAAATCACTGATCTGAACATTTGGAGCATGAAATCACATCTAGATAAACCCAACAACATGAATCTATCATCATATTCATCCAGTAAATCATCCACCAACTCCAAAAACACAAGAAAAAAATGAAGAAAAAGTCTCCTAAGTGGGTTTTCAAACCTTCACTTCATTCAAGCTCAAAATCAAGATTCGAGTGATCAGATTCATCATGAGAAGAAATCTGATCGGTTAGCTTTGTTAGATCATGTTCCGGGTGTGGTCATTACTGTGCGAATTATGATATTGTATAGATTGTAAATTGTAGCTAGGCTACCAATGTACCTTGTGGCGTACCAGTTGGTACGCTGCTGCATACCAAATGGTACACTGGACAGTATGGTACGCTGGGTAGGTCACCTATAAATAGGTGAAGCTTAGTCTTGCAATATAGATTTCTGGTCATTTGTCTTTGTGTTGAGAGGAAAGTTATGTCCAACCTCTCCCGGAGCTTCAATGATGTCACTACGTCAATATTCACCTTTGGCCATGGAAAAAAACCGTGACCAAAGGTGTTTGGTCATGTTATTTTTCCCATTTCAATCGACACCAAAGGTCCCGTCACCTTATGTATCCTACGACCACGTTACAATATCAATGGCTGAAGCCACCTAGAAGCGTGGCTAAAGGGTACCAATATTTTTTGTTGTAATCAAACAATTCTTCCGGAAAGCGTGGCCAAAGGGTCCCAACGGCCACATGTGTTTGTTTAATGTGGCCTTTGGTATTATATGGTCACGTGTATTTGTGTTTTAGCCACATATGATATAAAAAAACGTGGCCAAATGGGTTGCTAAAATTATAATTTTTGTCCCAATACGCGTGGCCAAAGGGTGGCAACGGCCACGTTAAAATATGAATACCGTGGCCTTTGGTATTATATGGTCACGTATATTTGTGTTTTAGCCACATATATTGTAAAAATACGTGGCCAAATGGGTTGCTGAAATCATACATTTTGTCACAATACGCGTGGCTAAAGGGTGGCAACGGCCACATTAAAATATAAATAGCATGGCCTTTGGTATTATATGGTCACGTATATTTGTGTTTTAGCCACACATATTATAAAAAAACGTGGCCAAATGGGTTGCTGAAATTATACATTTTGTCCCAATACGCGTGGCCAAAGGGTGGCAACGACCATATTAAAATATAAAAAGCGTGACCTTTGGTATTATATGGTCACGTATATTTGTGTTTTAGCCACATATATTTGGAAAAAAAAGTTGCCAAAGGGTAGTTGAAATTAGATAATTTGTCCCAATACGGTGGCCAAATGGTGGCAATAGCCACGTTAAAATATAAAAAGTGTGGCCTCTGGTATTATATGGTCACGTATATTTGCGTTTTAGCCACATATATTTGGGAAAAAAAAAGTGGCCAAAGGGTAGTTGAAATCAGATATTCTGTCCCAATACGCGTGGCCAAAGGGTGGCAACGACCACGTTAAAATATAAAAAGTGTGACCTTTGATATTATATATATGGTCACATATATTTTCTTAATTACAATTAATTATACTGCACATTATTTAATATAGAGAAACCTTAAATCATATTATAATTAAAAATTAATGTACATACACTAATAAAATGTTGTTAAAAAAAATAACATACACTAATCAAAGTTTAATTTCTATAATAAATTAATTATAATTTATTGTCCGTGCTCATCAGCTGCTTCTGCTGGATCCGTGTACTAAGTTTTCTGTTTATCAGATCTTGACTCAGCTAGTTTGGTGTTAAGTATACTTTCGACATCTTTTTCCGATCATTATTTACCTAGAAACATGACAAATAAAACCGATAAGATCGATATATATATATATATATATATATATATATATATTAACGGAGACGGTTAACTAATGTAGTAATTACCTGTGGTTGTTCCAGTACTTTTTGAACCGTAGAATGATTAATCGGTTGTGATTTATTTGATGTGTTATTAGAATGAAGGATCATTCGGTTCATCGGCCATGCAATAATATATTTATTTTCAACCTCCGAAAGCATTGTTTTATCATCTAATGGGAATGGTAAATATGTTGCACCCTTATTGACCTGATAAGCTGTAATTCTACGACAACTAGGAGGTAATGGACTTCCATGAATCTTCTCATCTTTTTCTTTTGGTAATAATTTAGCCATTCCCACGACGTTCAGTGGATTCCCCTCCATGTGCAACGTCGCAGTTTGACACCTCTGATCAGAAGTGACACAATAATAATAATAATATTAATTATAACATATATATATTAACAATTAATTAATTAAAGTAAAAAATAGAATAAAAAATTGTGGTATATACTAATATATATACCTCTGGGATTACTGTCTGATCGATAGGAGCTGCAATGACATCATAATTATTTGGTTTTTCCAACTGATCACTCTTCTTAGGAGGTACTTTACGAGCTGCAGGTTTTACTGATTTTGCATGTCTCTTATTGTTTTCCTAAATTGACACCATGTAATTAACTGATTAGTAACATATATATTAATTAACAATAACGTCAAAGCCATTTGTCAAATCCTTAATTATATATACCACTTCCTGCTCTGATGCCCCAGCTGCTGCTTCAGTACTTCTTTGTCTCCTTTTCCCCTAAAGACATCATGATGCAACATTTAATTAAATGATCATATAGCAATTAGTTATAAGGGAATTGAAGTACACAATTGTGTAAAATATATAATTACCCTTACGTTTTGCCCGGACGCTGTTGATGTAGATGGAGGAGTGTCTTGTGATCCGGTCGCAGAACAGACCTACAATTGAATTAAATATTTAGCTAGCGAGCTAGTTTATTTGTCTTATTAAATCAAATCATAACCGGCTAAACATTAATTAACTATCCGGATAACCATCCGGATGAAGTACAAACTTTTCATGGCCGGAACAGTTATTAATTATATTCCGGAAGAACTCTAACTATCCTGATGAACTTTAACTATCCGGATGAACTACAACCATCTTGATGAAGTACAAAGTTATCATAGTCGGACAGTTATTATTTATATTCCGGAAGAACTCTAACTATCCTGATGAACTGAAACTATCCTGATGAACTACAACCATCCGGATGAAGTACAAACTTATCATAGCCGGTACAGTTATTATTTATATTCCGGAAGAACTCTAACTATCCCGATGAACGGTAACTATTCGGATGGACTATAACTAGAGAAGCATGTTCATCCAGGTGAACAAGAATCTTCCATATCAACTCAATTTCAAAACTGTTTCAATTCAGATATGTACCTTATCTTTTGACCTCTTAGATGAGTTTGATTGAAGAGATTGTTTTATCGATGTATTGTGTGCAGAATTGACCATGTCCTACGTACAATTCAATAATAACCTAGTTAATTAATTAATTAATTATAGGTATGTGTGTATATATATATATATATATATTTATATATATATATATATATATATAATTTGTCCCTTACAGAATTTACAGCTTTATCTGGTCCACCAAGTTGTCGTTGATTAATCATTTGGCTGTTCATAAACGCCATCAGCATCTCAATGTTTTCATTCTGTTCTTTAACCTTAGAAATGAGGTGATCAACCTCTTCATCTTTTTTCACACGCATCTGTTTTTCGTTCTTGAGTTGCGCCTCAAGTTTTTCGATGTGATCTTTTGATCGCCCTTTTAGAGCACCATGCTACCAATATTGACGAGAATTCACTCCATAACCCATACGTTTTACGAATCCACCCCTTTCCTTGCCAAGGACCATTGTCGGGGCATCCGTTCTCGGTTCTGCAGTCAAGGATCCCGCTTTTATTTGTGTTTATTTCTCGGCCTGCAGTAATTAATATTTAGTTAATGTAGTGAGGTGCTATTAATTTTTAACATGTAATTAGTTAGGTATATATATATATAGCAATTAAACATACTATTTGCTCTGCTAGGCCCTTCATCACAGGCGTCTTGTATTCCCCCTCTTTGTCTACCCTTGCTTTCCTCCACATAAGAGCTCGATCGAGGTCCTCATCAGCTTCAATCTCTTTGTTTTGTACCTTGTATTATAATAATATATATCAGACTTGAAACATACATTGCAGGTTCTCAACCATGATAGGCCGGATGTAAGACTCTTAATTAGCTTATTACCACTTTTTGTATCAAAAAGGCATATCCTCCCCGGCCCATGGTATGATCATAAGTATAATGTGCTCGAACCTGTTTTGCACTGGTTAACACAGCCTTTCCAACAGAATAGTAGGATATATAATTATATCTCATTAATTATAACATGCACTTAGCTAATTAATTATTGAAAGCTGCAGTTTGAATTGAATAAAAACCTAGAATTCTTCAGATTTTGTATATTGTACAAATCTGTCCCAATCTTGTTTTTCCAGAATACCAAAATACGGCTTTGGAACTTTCGCAAGTACCTTTGGTTTCGCCAGGTTGGGAAGAATGTATTTTTCACGCAATTTTCTTCTAAAACCCCTTAGCAACCCACCAAGCATTACCATAATAGTATTCTTTCGACATTTATCAACCTCGAAATATTGCTAAAAAATAACATAGATTTTTTAGTCACATGACTTAATGTGAGAAAATGTTTAATATGTTTAATATCCTAAATCAGAGCCCACATCGTCTTCTTGCTGTCTGTTGGCACCTTCTTCCAATCAGGATACTTTAATCCAACCTCTGCCCTTACAATATCTCCTTTAAAACTTGAAAACTTTGGTCTATGCTCCCTGATAACCCTTCCAGCATTGTCAAATGTTAGTGGCCATTTTTTCCACCATTGTTAGCAAATTTGGCACGCCACTTTACCAACCGCAACAACCCCCTCTTGCAATTTGTAGTTTGGGAAGTAGAGGTTGTGGGTTCCTCATCCTCATTCTCAGTATGAACCTCATCCTCGACTTGGGCTTAATCGTTTATCATTTCCTCTTCTTCTGATTCCTCATTACGTTCCCCTTCACTGTCTGAGGTTGTGGCTTCTGAATATTCATTATATTGATCCTCGTCACTGTCCCTTGAATAATCATGAATGTCCTTCAATGTTTCACCATCACGCTCCATTGTAAATGAGATGAATCCTAAAATGAAATAAATAGGGAATGAAATAAATGCGATGGAATATTTGAGATGAAAAAACGATCTACTGAAAATGACAGTGAAATTAATACTGACTGAAATTTGGTAGTGATCTCCTAAAGATTTTAGAGGGAAGAAGAGAGTGATGAATCAAGAAGAGAGTGATGAATCGTATTGGTGATAAAATTTTGGTGAGAGGGAATAGGAACTGATCAATGAATTTTGAGGAAATTTGATAAATGGTGGGAAGTAATTTGGGGATTAATATGATCAATCCGGGTGAAAACATCTCACCTAATAAGGACGTGACAGCATTTATCGGATTTAATATAAATTCAATTAATTCCAAACATAAATATAATAGTATTTTAAACATAACTTTAAAATGATGTTTAAGTGTAAAATAGAATATTAACCAATAAATTTAATGATAATTGTATCTCTTAATGGTTGTGATTAATTTCTTTTTTCCTTTTTTTCTTTTGTCTTATTATTCAGAATATTTCACATGTGACACATATGGAAAAAAGAGCTATATATTTCACATAACCTCACCCTATATAGTCTACATATATATATATGTATATATATATATATATCTTTCAATGTATTGTAATATATACATTATCGTATACACCTTATTGGGACACATTGGTCCCAACTGACCCTCGTTGCCCCTAAACACACCTTATTGGTCCTATGCACAACTTATTGGTTATATATACACCTTATTGGGACTCATTGGTCCCAAATGACCCTCATTGCCCCTAAATACACCTTATTGGGCCATCATTGGTGCTAAGCCCAACTTATTAGCCATCATTGGTCTTAAACACAACTTATTGGTTATATACACACTTTATTGGAACTCATTAGTCCCAATTGACCCTCGTTGCCCCTAAACACACCTTATCGGGCCAACATTGGTCCTAAACACAACTTATTGGTCATCATTGGTCCTAAACACAACTTATTGGTTATATACACACCTTATTGGGCCATCATTGGTCCTAAAAACAACTTATTGGCCATCATTGGTCCTAAACACAACTTATTGGTTATATACACACCTTATTGAGACTCATTGGTCCCAATTGACCCTTGTTGCCCTTAAACTCACCCTTTTGGTCCTATTGGTTATATACACACCTTATTAGGCCATCATTGGTCCTAAACACAACTTATTGGTTATATACACACCTTATTGGGACTTCAAAGTGCGTGAGCGTATGGATCTTCTACTTAGTCGTGATGAAATCAATCAAATACGAGATGAACACAAAGAGTAAATACAATGAACTTTGTATTAACCACAGAGACCACAGAGTACAATCAAAGTATATGACACGGAAGCTTAGACTGTTTCTTAATATAACACAAGACAAAACTATTTATACAAGCTGAAATACGACTGGCCGAACCTCAGGTTCGGCCACACGTTCGGCCATGTCCGAACTCCAGGTTCGCTGGAGTTCGGACCTCAGCTATCTTGTGTGATCCATCTTGTATTCGATACTTCACATGACGATCAGGACTATGTATCAACAAACTCCCCCTCGGCATGTGCAGTATCTCCTCCTCTAATCAAACTTGTATCTTGTATCTTCAATCAAACTCTTCCTCGATCTTGACGATGAGTTCAATCTTGAATACTTGATATTACATCGTGTGTAAACTCTTTATCAACAAACTTCAGAAGACTTGAAGTTGTGATGTTCTCTTCCCACTTAGAAACCTGCCAACATAAATAATCTTGGTGCAAAATGTCTCTTCGAGACTCCAAGATATTTTGGTTTTGAAAATGATTTCGTATTTCGTGTTGATCAATCGAAAACAAATCAGAAACAAAATCTTTTTGGCTTTTAGAAACTTTATATCAAAACACACCTAAAATCTTTTTGGTATTTTCTGATAAGAAAGGTAAAACAATACCGAAATAGACACTATTTTTGTCTTTTGTGAGAAAGATCACAACTTGGGATCATATCAGTCATAACATGCTGAGCTACAATTCAATTTCGATTATTGAAGCACATAAGCCATGCCGATTGCAGATATAATTTGTCCAACTTTAAACTCTGGCACAATCATACTCATAACATCTGGATATGTTAAGGTATTGATTAAATTTGCATTGACCAGTGTACCCCACACTATCAGACATACTTAGATATGCTTTGCTTATCACATTTTGTGATTTCACTTGTGATTTTAATCACATAATGATTGTAACCATGATATAGTCAACTATGTTCCATGCAAAAAGAAATAAGAACGTTAAATCGTCTACCTTAAGGTCGATCCTTCGATACGTAGATAAGGCCTCGGATTTAACAAAATAAGAACATAAAACAAGTTGAAATTGTATAACTTAACAACAATCAGGTCGGTACTCCCGTACACGCAGAGAAAATCCGATGAGTTATACAAAAACACCAAAGAAAATAAAGCAGAACATCAAACGAACAACAATCAGGTCGGTCTTTCGACACGCAGAGAAAGTCCGATCGTTTGACAAAATAAAGAAAATCAAACAAGTTTAAATCTTTGCAAAATGAACACATGTATACACAGTGACTTCTCATTTTATTTTTCACATATCTTTTTCTTGATATATCATGAGATATGCATCAAGATGTTGTCCACTAGGTCAAGCATCAGATTTAGTATATATCACATTTGTATACTTTCTGATTTGCCGAGCCTACCTTACACATCGATCAAATGGTCTTATGGCTTGTTCATCTACTTTATCCATGAGTCAGACAATGTCAGCCAATGTACCATCATTTCCCAAACATGTCGGATACAATTTCTCATTTTTCAATGTTTTTGGATTTTTGCATTTTTCATTGTTTTTGTCTTTTCCAAAGTTCTCCCCCTAAAAATGACAATTCTATGTATAGATTTTCATTTTTACGATTTGAAAAACAAAACACTATTTTTGCAAAAACAAACTCCCCCTCAGAATGAGACGGAGTAAAAACAAGAAAAATTTACCAACCAACACGAATACTAGCAGTTTAGCCTTTTTTAAAACAAAAATGATTTTGAAATTCAATATAATTAAAATAGATATTTCACAATCAGCAATTTTTCAATCACCGAAGGTCTTCCTGAAACACCTGCCTGACACCAAATAAAGCATTAGTTGTGCTGGGATCGACCCGATTCAATATCGTCGGGTCGCCCGGTGTCTTCCACAAAGTCCTTGTTGGCCTTGGAAACAACTTTTGGTTTCCAAATTTGTAAAAGTGTTAATTTTTTATCAGAACCAGAATCAGATTCAACCGACGAACTTGATTTAGACCAAGACGATTTACGAGTTGATGTAATCTTTGGAGACCATGGTTCATCAAAAATTTGACCTTTGTTATCCACATATTTGGCAGTTTTGTGGATATATGCAGTCGTCGGACAATCAGCAGCTAGATGTCCTGGCTGACGACATACATAACAAAGTCTTTCTCTAAAATTGTTTGAAAATGATTTTGATTTTTGAGAATCAGATGAATGTTCAGAATGAAAGTTATCAAAGAAACCATCAGAAGAATCATACCTAGGAGATGGACTCCTTGAAGAAGAAGAACCTCCAGAATAATAAGAAAATTCTTTCTGAGATGGTGATTTCTTTGTAACTTTTGCTTTAACAGCCTTGACAGCTTTCACTGGTTTCTTGGCAACATCTGGAACTTCCTTCATAACAAAACCCAAACCTTTATGCTTGGAACCTGAAACCTTTGAAGAACTTGAAGAAGAACCGGAAGCACGTCTTGACTGAGCTTCACTAGTAAATTTGGCTTTGATATCCTTCAGCTTGTTCTTTTCAATCAAAACTTTGTCTTCTTCAGATGCGGAGGAAGAACTTGAAGCAACCTTATCAAAAACTTTTTCATTCTCCAACAGAACAGACTTAGTAACAAATTTAGGAGCATCACCCAAAGGCTTCTCCTTCTTCTTAGACTTGGACTTGTGCTTCTTGGATGGAGTAGAAAACCTGGAATAATCATGCAAGACATCTTTTGGATCAATCTGAGCAGCAGTAACTTCATTTAAATCCACTGGTTGAGGTACCAAGTGAACATCAGCCTGCTTAGAACCTTCTGAACTCTGATCCTGCTTGTATAAGAAGTTAAGCAATGTTGGTGACAAATTGCAATTCTTAACTTGTCGTTTCAAATCCAAAATCTCCAATTTCAAGTCATTAATTTTCTGTTGACCTTCAAACACTTCTTGTTGTGACTTGATGAACTTCGCATTGAGATCATCATATTCATAAGTCTGTAACTTTCTGATCTCACACTCTGCAAACAGTTCTTGAAGAACACTCTCTCTCTTTTGTTTATAGATCTCAACATCTTTATTTAATACTTCATTCTTGTCTCTATAAAGAACATTCTCATCTTGAAGCGTAGAGATCTTATTTTGAAGCTTCTCAACTGTAACAGCAGTTTTAGCAATAAGAGCTGTAGCTTCTTCATATTTTTGCTGAACCGGATAACTTTTCTCAAATAAGTTCTCAAAATCATGCGCGGCATCTAATGCTTCAGCTTTGGCTTTCTCAAAATCTTCAACCAATTGAGCTTTTTCCTTTAAAACATCTTCATGGATATGAACCAACTCATAATATTTCTTTTGAAAATCCTCCAATTCTTTCTTTAACACCACAATTTCTTCAGTTGAAATTTGATGACTTTGTTCAAAACTTGCAATATCCTGGATCAATATTTCACATTTAAAACATTTAAATTCTTCAACCTTTGAACTATCAGAAACGTTAGGTTGATCTTCGTGAACCAAAGATACACTTGAATAAGAATCAGAATCAGTCAGAAGACTATCATTATCATCATGACGAACAGTTAAAGCAATTGAAATTGGAGTATGATTCTTCTTCGCTTCAGTATCTGCATTCCAATCAAATTCACTTGAATGTGGAAAATTATTGGTCCAATCATGAACAAGAGTAGCAGATTGCTGATGAACCCTTTCAGTTTTATCAGATGGATGAAAAACTAAATGTGCATGCTGACCAGTTTTCAATTTACTTTCTGTAGAACTTGGACATTCTCGAGCAAAGTGACCATAATTTGAACACTTATAACATTTCACCTTCGATTTATCCAAACCAATCTTTCCTTCCTGATTAAGTCTCTTCTTGCCAGTCCTATTAAAAAACTTCTTTGTTCGACGAACCAACATAGCATATTGCCAATTGAGATCCATTTCCTCCAAATGATCATAATCAATCTGATCATAATCTTCATTTGCTAACTCAGCATTACTCACAGAACCAGTGATAACACCAAAGTATGAAGATACTAATGCAGACATCAATGCATTATAATCATCGACAGTTTGAACAGACAATGCACTTTGAGTCGAAGAACTTGGAAATGACACAGTACAACCAGCAGAAGAATAACTTGGAATTTCAGATTTACCTGCTAGAAATGCTGTAGGAGGAGCAGAACTAAGAATATTAGACTTCTCAGCATTCATTGTAGAATCATTTTCACCATGATACACAGCAGGATTCTGAATTTGTGTAGGAAGTGATTTATTCACCATTAGTTCCATATCCCGAGCCTGAAGTCTTTGAACCAAATCATTGAAAGACAATCCAGAAAAATCCTTATCATGAGTAATCATTATCACATAATTTTCCCATTTTTCAGGCAATGCTTCCAAAATCTTTTCTTTCATATCAACCTCTTCTTTAGTAAGATTCACCAAACGCATTTCACTTATCAGATGAGCGAATCTTGCAATTAGATTGGGAATCGTTTCATTCTGATAATGCTTAAAACTATCAAACTCTTTCTTCAAAACCTTTTGGCGACTTTTCTTGTACTGATCATTGCCTTCACATCGTTTTTCCAATGCATCCCATAAACTTTTGGATGTGTAGTTACCAGCAAATTGATGAAGTAACTCTTTAGGCAATGCCATCGTTAACGTACCATACACCTTTTTCTCAGCTTGATAAGCTTTCTTTTATTCAGACGACATTTTCCTTTGAAGAATAGGTTCACCAGTTTCATCCTTAGGATAAACATATTGCTCAGTGAACGCTAACCACATATCAATGTCATTTGTATCGACAAATGCTTCAAACCGTTTAACCCAACTATGATAATCTTCCAATTTAAGTAATTTGGGAACTTTCTGACTTGTTCCGATTTCATTATCATAATTCAACATTTTTTGCATCGTTGCTTGAACCGAATTTTGAATAGCTGCAAACGCTTGAAAATCGGACATTTTCGAAAAACTGAACACTGTTCACACCGAACTTCGTCCGAACCTCCTCCGAACGTTCACCGATCCTAGTCCGAACCTAGTCCGAAACGCAAAATCGCTGAGCTCTCACCGAACCTGACCTTCGGAGTAACAAAGACCGAACGTTGTCCGAACGTTGACCGATCTCTCACCGAATTCAAAGACACACCGAATGCTCACCAAACTCCGTCCGAACTTCGAGTTCGGAGCGGTTAGACCGAACGAGTCCGAACCTCAAACGAGACAGATTTCACTCGACGCCATTTTCTCGATTTTCAGTGTTTTTCGATGGAATTTTCGACAGGAATTCAAGTAAACTCGATAGAAATGAATTAGGAATGAATCTATGGTGAGAAGCACACTCGAGATGATCAAATGAACTTAAAAACGATACTCATTTTCTCAAAAACATGAATTTGAACTCAAAACTCCGAAAAACAGTGATTTCCGACTAGTAGAGCAAACCAAATGCTCTGATACCACTTCAAAGTGCGTGAGCGTATGGATCTTCTACTTAGTCGTGATGAAATCAATGAAATACGAGATGAACACAAAGAGTAAATACAAATGAACTTTGTATTAACCACAGAGACCACAAAGTACAATCAAAGTATATCACACGGAAGCTTAGACTGTTTCTTAATACAACACAAGACACAACTATTTATACAAGCTGAAATACGACTGGCCGAACCTCAGGTTCGGCCACACGTTCGGCCATGTCCGAACTCCAGGTTCGCTGGAGTTCGGACCTCAGCTATCTTGTGTGATCCATCTTGTATTCGATACTTCACATGACGATCAGGACTATGTATCAACAGGACTCATTGATCCAAACTGACCCTTGTTGCCCCTAAACACACCTTTTTGGTCCTATTGGTTATATACACACCGTATTGGGCCATCATTGGTCCTAAACACAACTTATTGGTTATATACACACCTTATTGGGAATCATTAGTCCCAACTGACCCTTGTTGCCCCTAAACACACATGTTTGGTCCTGTTGGTTATATACACACCTTATTGCGCCATTATTGGTCTTAAACCCAAATTATTGGCCATCATTGGTCTTAAACACAACTTATTGGTTATATACACACCTTATTGGGACTCATTGGTCCCAGGTGACCCTAGTTGCCCCTAAACACACCTTATTGGGCCATCATTGGTCCTAAACACAATTATTCACCATCATTGGTCCTAAACACAACTTTTTGGTTATATACACACCTTATTGGGCCATTATTGGTCCTAAACACAACTTATTGGTTATATACACACCTTATTGGGACTCATTGATCCAAACTGACCCTTGTTGCCCCTAAACACACCTTTTTGGTCCTATTGGTTATATACACACCTTATTGGGCCATCATTGGTCCTAAACACAACTTATTGGTTATATACACACCTTATTGGGAATCATTGGTCCCAACTGACCCTTGTTGCCCCTAAATACACATTTTTGGTCCTGTTGGTTATATACACACCTTATTGCGCCATCATTGGTCTTAAACCCAAATTATTGGCCATCATTGGTCTTAAACACAACTTATTGGTTATATACACACCTTATTGGGACTCATTGGTCCCAGGTGACCCTAGTTGCCCCTAAACACACCTTATTGGGCCATCATTGGTCCTAAACACAACTTATTCACCATCATTGGTCCTAATACACAACTTTTTGGTTATATACACACTTATTGGGCCATCATTGGTCCTAAACACAACTTATTTGCCATCACTGGTCCTAAACACAACTTATTGATTATATATACTCCTTATTGGGACTCATTGGTCCCAATTGACCCTTGTTGCCCCTAAAATACCTTTTTGGTCCTATTAGTTATATACACACCTTATTGGGCCATCATTGCTCCTAAACACAACTTATTGGTTATATACACACCTTATTGGGACTCATTGGTCCCAACTGATCCTTGTTGCCCCTAAACACACATTTTTGGTCCTATTGGTTATATACACACCTTATTAGGCCATCATTGGTCTTAAACAAAACTTATTGGTTATATACACAACTTATTGTAGATACATGGTTCCTGGTCGTCCTGTGAAGTATCAAATACAAGACAAGATGATGCAAGTTTTCTATGGGCCGAACTCTAGGCGAACTCAGAGTTCGGACCCAGACGAACCTGGTCCGAACCTGAGGTTCGGCTGATCAATTGTTGGTCTAGTATAAATAGTTTGTCTTGTGTTATTTTGAGGACTTCTTGGAAAATCTTCTATGTGTGTTTTAACTATGTAATCTCTTTATGGTTAATACAAGTTGAAAAACCGTAAGATGGATCTTACTAAAGGTTTGCTTGATCATAGATTAAGAACGAGAAAAAAACGAGTTGTAAATACAGTTTGTTTTATTGAAATCAACAAAGATTCAATTACAAACTCTCTAATCAGCTCTCTAGAGAAACACTCTAAAAAACACATAGTTAAGATCTGGTCTCTCTCAACTCGTCTCTCACCGTTACAGATTACAAGACAAAGTTCCTATATATATACGTCTGGGCCGAACCCTGTCCGAACTCTAGGTTCGGACCAGGTTCGGCTGGCAGCTTGAACTTGTATCTTGATCTTCACATCGTCTCGTTCAGATACTTCCATGACGCACATATTGTGTATCAACAAACTCCCCCTCGTCATGTGTAGTATATGGTCACCAGTTAAAACATATTCTTCGAACAAACTCCCCTTCAACTTGATGGTAGCTCGATCTTTGA
Organism: Deinandra increscens subsp. villosa; assembly: GCA_039602395.1. Classification (NCBI taxonomy): domain Eukaryota; kingdom Viridiplantae; phylum Streptophyta; class Magnoliopsida; order Asterales; family Asteraceae; genus Deinandra; species Deinandra increscens. The sequence continues at coordinate 52,927,267 of JBCNJP010000012.1, forward strand.
ATACTTGACGATGCACAGTTTCTTTTATCCTTATCAATAGCTTCAGAAGACTTGAAGTTGTGACGAACTCTTTCCTTTGAATACCTGGCCAACATAAATAATCTTGGCGCAAAACTTCTCTTCGAGAATCGAATATATATGAATTAATTTTTTTTCGTATCTTGTGTCGATTAATCGAAAACAAATAAGAAGTAAACTCTTTTTGGCTTTTAGAAAGTTTATATCAAAACAAACCTAAAATCTTTTTGATTTTTCAAACTTATGTTAAAACACACCAAAAATCTTTTTGTACTTTTATGATATGAAATGTAAATGTAATAGAGAATCATACACTATTTTTGTCTTTTGCGAGAAAGATCACGACGCGAGATCATATCAGACATAACGTATTTAGCACATTTCAATTTCGGTCTTAATCAGCATGCAAGCCAAGATAATCGCAAATACAACATTGAGGTTTATTTCAGAATGCACCAATCATATTTATGGTTTTCAGATATGCTTAAGGTAATTTTTATCATGCACTGATAACTCGGCCTCCACTCTATCAGAAATAGTAGCAAATCATCATGTTTATCATATAGAAGTAACTTTTATTTGAGATTTAATCATCCTTGATGAGTCATGCAAAAATAAAGCAGAACCTCAAATACCTAGCAATCAGGTCGGTCTTGTGGACACGCAGAGAAAGCCCAAGTATTTGAGAAAATATAACAGCAAAACAAGTTGAAGTTGTATAATCTAACAACAATCAGGTCGATACTTCCGTATACGCAGAGAAAGTCCGATGGATTATACAAAACACCAATGAAAATAAAGCAGAACGTCAAAGGAACAGCAATCAGGTCAATCTTTCGATATGCAGAGAAAGTCCGATCGTTTGACAAAATAAAGAAAATAAAACAAGTTTCAATCTTCCAAAATGAAAACATGCATTCATCAGGATATCTCTTATTCTATTTTTGTCGGAATCGTCACATAACATTCATCAAGAAGCAAACAACCAAAGATCATCAGGCAAGCTTTATGTTTATATCTTACTTGCAGATTCAGATTAGTCATGCACATTCACAGATTATGCAAGTACCTACAATGTTTAGACTTAATCTATCCATGGCAAATAAACGTATATGCTGATGTACTATCATTTCTCGCTTTTGTCGGATCAATTTCTCAATTTTTCCACTTTTTTATATTTTCCAAATTTCTCCCCCTAAAATTCAAATTAACACTATTTTTTGAATTTTCAAATATTCTCCCCCTAAAACTATGAACGAAAGAAAATGAAAAACAAAAATGAAAATGATTGATCAACACTTGACACATTTTTGAAAATGTAATTTTTGAAAATCAACGTTTCAAAGATAAAAACGATGCATTGTAACTTAAAACTAGAAGTATCTCACTGTCAGCAATCTCTCGATTACTAACAGGTCTTCCTGAAATACCTACAAACACTGGAAAATAGTAAGTTTTTAAGACCCCGACCCTCATCCCCAACGATAGTAGGTCGTCCAGTGTCTTCAACAAAATATGTGTTGGTTGTGGAGACAACTTTAGGTCTCCATTCCTGTTTTGGTTTGATAATTTCTAGTGAACCATTGTCAACTGATGAGTGACAATCAGATCTACTACCCAACTTTTCCGAAGTAATCTTCTTTTTCCAGAAAAAGTTAGTGTTGGGTATTGGTGCACTAAAAATAATACCATCAAAATCAACATACATTGTATGTTTGGCATTTGATGACGAATTGTTAGTTGTCGTACGAAAATTATTTGCATAATGACCCTTCTTACGACAAACATAGCAAAGTCTTTTACCAGCTGGATTGATTGAAATTTGTTTTCCAAACTGATCAGTGAAACATTCATCATAAACTTTTGAAAACACAGGTTTAGGTTTCTTTGGTTTTTGGAATTTTGGAAAACATTATGGAGAATCATAAAAACTAGAATCATCTCCATAACCAAAGAATTTATCTTTATGATAATACCTACTTGATTTAGCATAATGAAATGAATCTGAATTGTTACCGCCTTGTGGTTTAGCATCAGATATACAAGAAGACTCTTCAGAAGAAAGCTTTTCATCTGATGAAGATACCTTCTTCTTCCAACATTGTGACTTCTTATCTGAAAACACCTTCCGCTTCTTTATATTCTTTGCTTTGAATTCCGTCTTGTTGAAATCCTTAGGCAACATTTCTTTTACTTCAAATCCCAAACCACCATTCTTTTGCTTGAATTTATCTTTAACAGAATTTGGTATCGCATGACCTTGTTTGGCAAGCTTTGTAAATTCAGACTTGATACCTTTCAAATCATTTTTCCTAGAAATCAAAGTATTATCAATCACGATCTCAGAAAACTTTGGCACTTTTACATTTCCAGGATTTCCATTAAACACCTTTTCTTTTGCAAGAAATGTAGATTTGGAATCAAACTTCAATCCTTTGCAATAATCAAACTCTTTTTTATTCTTCTTAGATTTTGACTTGGTTTTCTTTTCTGAACTGGTATCAGCAAACTTTGAATAATCATGTTGTTCAATACCAAATGGTATAGCTGGAACAAACAGTTCAATATCCACAGGAGCAGGAACTTGATGAATTCTTGCATCTTTACCATTCTCCTGACTCTTTTCCAACTTATACAAATAATTCAGGAAAGTCAGTGACCTGTTGCAATTTTTCGATTTCCTTTGCAAGTCAAAAATCTCAATCTTTTGTTCAGCTATTTTTGTATTAGCTTCTATCAACTCTTTTTGTGAAGCAATGTACTTGTCTGACAATTTGTTATAATCAATTTTATGACATTCTCTCAATTGACACTCTTCCAGAACTTCGGCAGTAACTTTCTCAACTTGTTTCTTATAATAGACAACATCTTGTTTCAAAATGTTATTTTGACTTTGAATCTCACCATTTTTATCACACAACTTTGTAAGTTCCTCCTGAAGGTGAATTATTGTATCAGCAGCTTCGACAGAAATTATATGAATATTTACATATTTTTGTTGAAGAGGAGAACATTTTGCAAATAACGCATCAAAGTCTTCAATTACTTCTTTTTCATTAGCTTTCGCTTTATTGCATTCTTCAATCAACATATTCTTCTCATTCAACCATTCTTCCTTAATTAGTCAAATTCCAAACAATTTGCACATGATGCAGACACATCCTTTTGAATTTCGGCAGCTAAACCATCATAAACTTTATTCTTCCATTTCTCCACTTCTGTTGTCAGAAAAATATTCTCTTCAGTCAACTTTCCCACCACATTCTCTAACTCTTTAATTTTACCTTTAAGCTTCACATCCTGATCAACTGTTTCAACTGTTTTCTGAGAAATTTTAGACATATGTTCCTCACACTGTTTCTTTACAAAATCCCATATCAGTTTTGCTTTTCGACACTTTCTGATTTGACTTTTAAGAGTTATAGGAAAAGCTAACAGAAGAAGTGTAACACCCTTTTCATTTTGATCATACGATTTCCTTTCTTCACTTGAAAAATTATGCATCTCCTTAAACTCACCACGATAATAAGTTGGATACTGAAATTCATTCATAACTGGTAACCACAACTATTGATCCAGTTCAACAATATAATCTCTAAAATTTGTTGCCCAACCATGATAATCTTCAAGATTTATCAACTTTGGCACATTCTGACGATGACGCTCAATGAATACCTCAATTTCATACATTTTGAAAATTGTGAATTTCGATATCAAAACTTCAAACTTTAAAATGAAGATCTTTCAAGCGGATTTTGGGTACCAAAATGGAGGGTACTGGCCAATAGGCTAGTAAAATTATGAATCTTTCCGAGACGGTCGTTTTGGCTGGTATTGGGTTCTGTAACTCTCAACGGTTCTCAAGTTACGTCAGTTTTCGTGAAACAACCCAAAAATACCAAATTTGTCCGAACTTGATCCGAACCCTATCTGAACTTCCTCCGAACTGCGTCCTAACCCTATCTGAACTTTATCCGAACAAAATCCACCCAAACTCCTTCCGAACGTAAACACAGTCAACAGTGTCCAAACCCTATCCGAACTCCGGCCGAACTCTCTCCGAACGATGTCCGAACTTCACACGAACTTAAGGTTTAGAGCGGTAATTTGGGCGAACCTGAGGTTCGGACGCGCGTTTTTTTGCAGACTAACGAACGCGACCGAACAAAAGTTTTTGGTCAAAAATCACGATTTTCAGTATATTTGAACGAAATTTACAGTAGTCAACGTGATTTTAGCAACAGGAAGATTTCAAGAATTGAATTTCACTCGGTTTTATCAAGAAAACGACCACGATCAAAGCAAAACGCAATAGAGCAACCTGGATTTGCTCTGATACCAATTGAAAAACCGTAAGACGGATCTTACTAAAGGTTTGCTTGATCGTAGAGTAAGAATGAGATGAAAACGAGATGTAAATAAAGTTTGTTTTATTGAAATCAACAAAGATTCAATTACAAACTCTCTAATCAGCTCTCTAGAGAAACACTCTAAAAAACACATAGTTAAGTCTGGTCTCTCTCAACTCCCCTCTTACCGTTATAGATTACAAGACAAAGTTCCTATATATATACGTCTGGGCCGAACCCTGTCCGAACTCTAGGTTTGGCCGGTCCGAACTCTAGGTTCGGACCAGGTTTGGCTGGCAGCTTGAACTTGTATCTTGATCTTCACATCGTCTCGTTCAGATACTTCACATGATGCACATATTCTGTATCAACACAAGTCCTTTGTATTTACTCTCGTGTTCATCGTTTTACATTGATTTCGATACGACCGAGTAGATGATCCACCGCTCAAGCACTTTCAAGTGGTATTAGAGCGTTAGGTTCAATCTACTGGTCGGAAATCTATGTTTTTATCGGTTTGAGTCAAAAACCCCAAGTTTTGCGAGAAGGTTACTCATTTTTTAGCTTGTTTGATCTTCTCAAGTGTGCTTTTCATGAAAAATCTTCTCCTAGATTGTTTCTATTGAGTTTACTTAAATTCCTGTAAAACAATTCATCCAAAAACACTGAAAATCACGAAAATAGAGTCGAGAGTGGTGGAGTTCGTTTGAGGTTCGGCTGTAACTGAAAAGTAACCGCTCCGAACTCTAGGTTCGGCTGAAATTCTAACGAAGCTGAGATTCGGATAGTGTTCGGAGATACTTCGGATAAGGTTCGGTTGAAGTTCGGTCAAGATCTTTCAAAGCCAAGTTCGGTTAAGGTTTGGAAGAGTTTCGGTTCGAGTTCGGATTAGGTTCGAACGAAGTTCAGCAAAAATAGAACAAGTTCAGCTGAGGTTCAGGTGAACAGTAATCCGGATTTTTGGAAGGGTTCATGGAAACTGATGTAACTTGAGAACTGTAAAGAGTTACGGAACCCAATACCAGCCAAAACAACCATCTTGGAAAGATCTATACTTATACTCGCCTAACGGTTAGTACTCTCCATTTTGGTACCCAAAATTCACTTCTAAGACCTTCATTTTTGGGTTTGAAATTTTGGTATACAAGTTTTCAGACAAGATGAGTGATTTTCAAGCGTTTGCAGCAATTCAGAATTCGGTTCAAGCGACGATGCAAACTATGATGAACTATGATAATGAAATTGGAACAAGTCAGAAAGTTCCCAAATTACTCAAATTGGAAGATTATCATAGTTGGGTTAAACGATTTGAAGCGTATGTTCACACAAATGATATTGATATGTGGTTGTCTTTTACTGATTAATATGTCTATCCTAAGGATGAAACCAGGGTGCCAATTCTTCAAAGGAAGCTTACAAACATCTGAACAAAAGAAAGCGTATCAAGCTAAGAAGAAGGAATATGGTACTTTGACAATGGCATTACCTAAAGAATTGTTACATCAATTCTCGGGTAACTATACATTAAAGAGTTCGTGGGATGCATTGGAAAAGAGATGTGACGGCAATGACCAATATAAGAAAAGTCGACAAAAGGTTTTGAAGAAGGAGTTTGATAGTTTCAAGCATTATCAGAATGAAACTATTCCAAATCTGATTGCACGATTTGCCCATTTAATGAGTGAAATGCATCTGGTAAATCTTACAAAAGAAGGAGCTGATATGAAAGAAAATATTTTGGAGGCTTTACCTAAGACTTGGGAGAATTATAATGATGATAACTCATGATAAAGAATATCTAGGATTATCATTTAATTATTTGGCTCAAAGAATTCAAGCAAGGGATATGGAGTTAATGGTAAACAAGTCACTTCTTGCGCAAGTTCAAAATCGTACAGTGTATTATGGTGACAATGATTCAACTATGAATGCTGGGAAATCTAATATTCTTAGTTATTCTGCTGGTTGTACTGTTTATGTTCCTAGGTTTTCAACTCAGAATGCTTTATCTGCTCAAACTACCGATGATTATAATGCTTTTATGTCTGCATTGCTATCTTCATATTTTGGTGTTATTACTGGTTCGGAAAGTAACACAGAATTAACCAATGAAGATTATGATCAAATTGATTATGATCATTTGGAAGAAATGGATTTGAAGTGGCAGTATGCTATGTAGGTTCGAATAACAAAGAAAATTTTCAATAGAACTGGCAAGAAGAGATTGAATCAGGATGGAAAAATTGGACTGGACAAATCAAAGGTTAAATGTTATAAGTGTTTTGTATATGGACATTTTGTACGAGAATGCCCAAGTTCAACTGAAAATAAATTGAATTCTGGTCAACATGCTCATTTGGTTATTCATTCACCAAATGAAGCTCCCACGGTTGAGAGAAAATCTGTTTCTTTTGATGAAAAACTGACTGAATTGTTTTGGCATCCAGATGAATTTGCCTTGAATGCAGATTCTGAAGCAAAAATGAAACATGCTCCATTTATTATTGCTTTAATAGCTCGTCATGATGATGATAGTATTCTAACTGATTTTGATTCCAATTCGACAATATCAATGATCAAAGAAGTTAAGGTCGAAGAATCAAAATGTCTTGAATGTGTAAGGTTGAGTAAGAAGAATGCAAGTCTTGAGAATGATTCTTAATTATTGTCGGAAGAAGTGATGATATTAAAGAAAGAGTTGGAATATTTTCAAAATAAATATTATGAATTGGTTCATGTTCATGAGGATGTTTTGAAAGAAAAGAGTCAATTGGTTGAAGAATGTGAAAAAGCCAAGGATGAAGCTTTAGATGCAGCACAAGATTTTGAAATTTGTTTGAAAAGAGTTATCTGGTTCAACAAAAGTATGAAAAAGCTAATGCTCTTGTGGTTGAATCGGCCGTTACAATTGAAAAACTTCAATCTAAGATCTCTACACTTCAAGATGAAAATGTTCTTTATCGTAATAAGAATGAAGTCATTAAAATTTTCAAGAAGAAAAGAGAAAGTGTGCTTGAGGAATTATTTGCTAAATGTGAGATCCGGAAGTTGCAAACATACGAGTATGATGATCTCAATGCAAAGTTCATCAAGTCTCAAAAAGAAGTGTTTGATGCTCAACAAAAATTTTCTGAATTGAAGCTGGAAATTTTGGAATTGAAAAGGCAAGTGAAGAATTGCAATTTATCGCCGACATTGTTGAATTTTTTATACAAACAGGATCAGAGTGAAGATAGTTCCAAAAAGGATGATATTCACATGGTTCCTCCACCAGTGGATTTATCTGAATTCACATATGCTCAACTTGATCCTAAAAATGAATTGCATGATTATTGAAAGTTTGCCACTCCATCAAAGAAGAAGAAATCAAAGTCTGAGAAAAAGCAAAAACCTTTGGGAGAAGCTCCAAAGTTTACTTCTAAGTCTACATTATTGGAAAATGAATAGGTGTTTGATAAGGGTGCTTCGAGTACTTCGTCTGGAACTAAAGAAGAAAAAGTTTTGTTTGAAAAGAACAAACTTATTGACATCAAAGCTAAATTCACTAGAGAAGCTAAGGGGAGAGAAGCTTCTAGTTCTTCTTCAGATTCAACCAAGACCCCAGGTTTCAAGAACAAAGGATTGGGTTATGAAGTCAAGGAAACACCAGTTCAAGTTAAGAAACCAGAAAAAGCTACAAAGATTCCCAAAGTTAAGGTTCCAAAGAAACCACCTCCTCCGAAGGACAAATCTTATTATTCTGGAAGGTCATCATCTTCAAGGATTCCATCTCCTAGGTATGATTACTATGATGATTTCTTTGATAACTTTGATTCTGAACATTCATCTGGTTTTCTCAAATATTTTTCTAGAACGACTTTGTTATGCCTGTCGTCAACCTGGACATCTTGCTGCTGATTGTCCGACGACTGCATATATCCACAATACTGCTAACTATGTGGATAACAAAGGTCAAATTTTTGATGAACCATGGTCTCCAAAGATCAAATCAACACGTAAGTCGTCTTGGTTCAAATCAAAGGTCAGATTCTGATTCTGGTTCTAATAAAAAATTAAAATTGTTACAAATTTGGAAACCAAAGGTTATTTTTAATGCCAACGATGACTATGTGGAAGACACCGGGCGACCCGACGCTGTTGAATCGGGTCGATCCCAACACATCTAATGTTTTCTTTGGTGTCAGCAGGTATTTCAGGAAGACCTTTCGATGGTTGACAAATCGCTGATTGTGGAATATCTGTGACAACTTAAATTGAATTTCAAACTCAATTTTGTTTTCAAAATGCTAAATTGCAAGTATTCGTGTTGGTTGATCAATTTCTGTTTTGTTTTTCATTCCGTCTCATTTTGAGGGGGAGTTTGTTTTTGCAAAAAAATACAAAAATAGTGTGTTGTTTTTCAAATCATAAAAATGAAAATCTAAAAAAAGAGTTTGTCATTTTAGTGGGAGAAATTTGAAAAGACAAAAACAATGAAAAATGCAAAAATCCAAAAACATTGAAAAATGAGAAATTGTATCCGACATGATTGGGAAATGATGGTACATTGGCTAACGATGTCTAGCTCATGGATAAAATAGATGAAAAAACCATAAAACCATATGATCGATGTGTAAGGTAGGCTCGGCAAATCAGAAAGTATTCAAATGTGATATACACTAAAACTGATGCTTAACCTAGTGGACAACATCTTGATGCGTATCTCAAGATATATGAAGAAAAAGATATGTGAAAAGAAAAATGAGAAGTCACTATGTTTACATGTGTTCATTTTGCAAGGATTTTAACTTGTTTGATTTTATTTATTTTGTCAAACGATCGGACTTTCTCTGCGTATCGAAAGATTGACCTGATTGTTATTCGTTTGATGTTCTGCTCTATTTTCTTTGGAGTTTCGTATAACTCATCGGACTTTCTCTGCGTGTGGCGGGAGCACTGACCTGATTGTTGTTGGGTTATACATTTTCAACTTGTTTTATTTTTTTATATTATTAAATTTGAGGCCTTATCTGCATATCGAAAGATCAACCTTAAGGTAGACGATTTAATGTTCTTATTTCTTTTTGCATGGAACACTGTTGACTATATCATGTATACAATCAGTATGTGATAAATCACAAGAGAAATCACAAAATGTGATAAGCAAAACATATCTGAGTATGTCTGATAGTGTGGGGTACACTGGTCAAAGCAAATTTAATCAATACCTTAACATATCCAGATGTTATGAGTATCATTTTGTCTGAGTTTAAAGTTGGACAAATTATATCTATAATCGACATGGCTTATGTGCTACAATAATTGAAATTGAAGTATAGTTCAGCACGTTATGACTAATATGATCCCAAGTCGTGATCTTTCATACAAAAGACAAAAAATAGTGTCTGATTTTGTATTAAATTTACTTTCATATTAGAAAATACCAAAAAGATTTTAGGTGTGTTTTGATGTAAAGTTTCTAAAAATAAAAAAAGATTTTATTTCTAATTTATTTTCGATTGATCAACACGGAATACAAAATCATTTTCAAAATCAAAATATATTGGAGTCTCGAAGAGACGTTTTGCGCCAAGATTATTTATGTTGGCAGGTTTCTAAGTGGAAAAAGAACATCACAACTTCAAGTCTTCTGAAGCTATTGATAAAAAGATTTCACACTATGCAATATCAAGTATTCAAGATTGAACTCATCGTCAAGTCAAGGGAGAGTTTGATTGAAGATACAAGATACAAGTTTTAAAGTGGAAGCTAATACTGCACATATCGAGGGGGAGTTTGTAATTACATGGTTCCTGATCGTCATGCGAAGTATCAAATACAAGACAAGATGATGCAAGTTTTCTATGGGCCGAACCCTAGGCGAACTCAGAGTTCGGACCCAGACGAACCTGGTCCAAACCTGAGGTTCGGCTGATCGAGTGTTGGTCTAATATAAATAGTTTGTCTTGTGTTGTTTTCAGGACTTCTTGGAAAATCTTCTATGTGTGTTTTGACTGTGTAATCTCTCTGTGGTTAATACAAGTCGTTTGTATTTACTCTCGTGTTCATCGTTTTACATTGATTTTAATACGACTGGGTAGACGATCCACCACTCACGCACTTTCACTTATTGGGACTCATTGGTCCCAACTGACCCTAATTTCCCCTAAACACACCTTATTAGGCCATCATTGGTCCTAAACACAACTTATTGGCCATCAATGGTCCTAAACATAACTTATTGGTTATATTATATACACACCTTATTGGGCCATCATTGGTCATAAACACAACTTATTGGTTATATACACACCTTATTGGGACTCTTTGGTCCCAATTGACCCTTGTTACCCGTAAACACACCTTTTTGGTCCCATTTGTTATATACACACCTTATTGGGCCATCATTGGTCCTAAACACAAGTTATTATTTATATACACACCTTATTGGGTCTCATTGGTCCTAACTGACCTTGTTGCCCCTAAAAACACCTTTTTGGTCCTATTAGTTATATACACCCTTTATTGGGCCATCATTGGTCCTAAACACAACTTATTGGCCATCATTGGTCATAAACACAACTTATTAGCCATCAATGGTCCTAAACATAACTTATTGGTTATATTATATACACACCTTATTGGGCCATCATTGGTACTAAACACAACTTATTGGTTATATACACACCTTATTGGGACTCATTGGTCCCAACTTGTTTATATGGCATGGTTGAAGGTTTTGAAATTTAAAAACAAACAACGGAAAAGTGAAATTAGCCGTTACTAGTTACATCACCTGTTTAGGTTTTTAAAATTTCAAAAATAAACGGTAAAAAAAGTAACGCAATAAGGATTCGAAACGAATCATGGTATGTGAATCTAAAGCGCTTCTACCACCCGAGCAGCACCCTGAGTTAGAAGATACTTTTCATTATAATTTATTTAATTATGATTCTAACTAGGCCTGCTAAATTCTAAAAAGAGGCGGGATAAATTAATGAGCGAATTCAAATGAAGATTTCACATAACACTCTTGATTTCCCTAATTCTCCGCTCCCCATTTCTCCATTGCTTATTAATCGACAGAATTTTCCCTTCGTCATATTTCTTCTCCAATAAACAGGTTCACAGTAAAGATTATTGAAAAGGGTTTTCAGTATTAGCAAAACATCCGTTTTTAATAATCTTTGTTGTTGTATTTGTTAGCAAAACAAACATGGACAAGTCTTGGATGGTAACCACTAGAACTACGAAATCATATTCAGATGGAGTTAAATCATTCTTAAAGTTTGCAGTTACAAATTTGAAAAAGATGGAAATTCCATGTCCCTGTGTTAAATGTCTAAACCATTACTCTTATCCTTTTGATGATGTAGATTATCATTTGTTTTCAAAGGGATTCGACCTGACTTATACAAGGTGGACTAAACACGGAGAGACACACAAGCCCGCAGGAGAGGAGCTTCACACGAAATTATTTTTCGATTCCGGAATGCCATTCGATGCATCAGAAACAATAGAAATGGTCAAAGCTACTGAAAATTTCACTGGGGACCATGAGAAATTTCAAGAACGACTCATGGATGCTGAGAAGCCCATGTATGGAGGATGCCGTACCTTCACAAGGTTATTTGCCTTGGTTCAACTACTGAACTTGAAGACTAAGCATGGAGCATCAGATAAGTGTTTTAATGAACTTTTAGCTTTGTTGAAACGGATGCTACCTGAAGGTAATGAATTGTGAAAATACTTATGAGGCTAAGAAGATTGTGAAGCAATGGGTGCAGGCAGGGTATACCAAGATACATATGTGTATCAATGATTGTATTCTTTACAGGAAGGAGAACAAGGACCTAACTGTAAAGGTAATTTGGTATTTCCCCATCACTCCAAGATTGAAATGAATTTTTCATGTGAAAACCACAGCGGAAGATCTAAGATGGCATGCCACTAGTTCCAAAATACCCGGTGTGTTACGCCACCCATCCGATTCACCGGCATGGAAATCAAAAAATCGCTAAACGATCCTAGAAGTCTTCGTCTTAGCATTTCAACTGATGGGGTCGACGTGATAAGAGGCAACAGAAATCACAGTTTTTGTGGCCGGTTCTATCTGTCATTTACAACCTTCCACCATGGTTATGTATGAAAAGAAAGTTCATCATGCTTTCGTTATTAATATCGGGAGCGCCTGGAAACGATATTAATGTGTTTTTTGAACCATTGATTGATGACTTAGAGATGTTATTTGAGGCAGGTGTGGAAACATATGATGCGTATGCGCAAGAATAGTTTATTATGTGTGCACTTGTTTTATGGACGATTAATGATTACCCTGCACTTGGTACACTTTGTGGTTGCGCATACAGTGGATTCAATGGTTGTGTGGTATGCCGGGAACAAACTAAATGCATTAGGCTTCCTTTCTCAGCTAAGCAGTGTGATGCTGGTCACAGAAGATATCTACCACATACGCATGCCTTCCGAAAGCAAATCGAGGCCTTCGATGGTAAACAAGAGTTGAAAGTTGCTACAGTTCCTATGACCTTCCTGTAAAGTAGGTCCTTGTTCTCCTTCTTGTAAAGTTCCTATTGAAATTCTTTAAACGTTTGACATATCCTCAGCATGATGTACACATTCCTGGACATAATGTCCATCACTTCCCTTAGAGTAGAGAGCCTGAATTCTTTCGATAATATTACTTTCAAGAGCGACTCTTGTAACAATTGATACTGATTAAATTTCGGGACGAAATTTCTTTACAACTTGGGGATGATGTCATAACTGGAAATTTTCATTCCATTTTTCCTTCATCCCAGTCAACTAGTCAGCGCTACCTTAAGCGTTACCTTAATTTTCGGGATGAAAATTCTTCAACTTGGGGATGATGTGACAACCAGCAATTTCCCAGGTTAACCCCATTAATAACTTGTGTTATACTTCAATAACGTCCGTTACCTCAGTTAACTAAATTAATTACACGAGCACTGCACAAGAGTATAGACGTCAGTTGACCAACTTGAATGTTTCTAATTTATAATTTTATATAAATTATATTTTACGATTTCATGAAAACGTATGTCATTTTATGTGACAATTATATTTATTATTTTTATGTGATATATATGTATATATATACACATGCTATTTTATGATTTTATGTGATGATGTGTCACGTAATCGTACGAAACGTTTCTATAGTTTTATATGAATTTAAAAACATGTAGTTATGGGTTATAACTATGATTTTATGCTAGATATATACATGTTATATTTTTATAAATCTTCGTTTGTCAATTATGTTTTGACGCACGCTCGAACAATCATCGCCTAGTTACTATTCGTTAGCCCTCGTTAGCATTCGTTAGATGCTTCTAAATTTAGAGGGACACAACTTGTAACCTTCTAAACTTGAATTCTATTTATTAAACCTGAAAGGACTGGTTGTGTATTATCTAAACTTCATGATTTATTGTGTAAATTCTAGAGGGACCAGATTTGCCATTTCTTTAAACTTGTCTTTGAATACCCTTTAATTCTAAAATCGATGACCGTCCCTGCCGTGTAACCGTCCTCCCCTATAAACCGCGATTGAAGTAAACTGTCGGTTAAGGAACCGATCGTTTCCACCCTTGAATACATTAGCATAATCCCTTGGTTCACCATTTGATCACCATCACTTCCCCTTTGGCTTCTCTCTAGCCGACGCGAAGAAAACCCCCACCGAAGCCAAAGAAAACTTCCGGCCAAACCTTACTGCACCACCCCTCTACCACCCGTTCAGGCACCATTTTTCGACCAAAAGCTTCCGCTTGAAGCAACTAAGGGTTCCAGGTCGTTGTCGGCTTCCGAGATCGAAGTCGGGGTCGTGTTCGAGTTCGAGTTCGGTTGTATTTTGTCATCACGAACGCATCGGTTTTCATCTTTGACTTAAGTTATGTCTTAGCCCCTGTAAATCGATTGTTTTCTGTGCATATTTTCATCGTTCGCGTTTGTCCTGCGACCGGAAACCAGGTCCGATCACCGGACTTCTTTAATGAAGAAGATGATGACGGGTCGGAAACGCTTATATATTTCTCTGAACTTTAATGCAATCGAGTCTGTAGCTCAGTTGGTTAGTGCGCTCGTTGGAGACTGAGAAGTCTCGGGTTCGAAACCCATCCACCTCCTCTCTTTTTACAGATTTCCAAAAAAAAATAATAGATAAAAATCTAATTTTCATTTGTCCTAATAGTTAATAACATTTCTATTGGATCGGTAATCAAAACAAGCATCTGTCCGGGTGGTCAAGGTGATGTGTGTTAAACTAGAGGTTACGGGTTCGAGTCCCGTGACCAACACTTTTGCTGTTTTATTTTTTTTTAGAGATTTTAAGTATTATTTGGTCTAAAACCCAAAACTACTATTACATGTCTATAAAATTTTGATCCGTGAAGTTTCCATAGACCCCGTTAGGGTACTCGTTGGATTTTTATTTTATGGAAACCTTATGATTTAAAAGAATTAAAAACTTGATGGTTTCGTTTATATTAATATAATTTAGTTTTGAACGTAGAAATATATATATTTGTTTTATTCTCATGTACTTACATACATGCGAACATTTTAAAGATTTTTCTTTGAACTGTTAAAATTTTTGACACGGTATATAAATAAATGTATAGGACATTTTATTTTCCACACTTTTGGCTATACATATATATTTATATTTATGAGAGCGTATATGTTTTCCCGATCATCTCTACATTTATTATTTGGAATAACATATTCACATTGATTTTTGTAAATCCTTGCGTCCTTGATTTAATGTCACTTTTGACTACTTTCGAACAAACAATTTTTATCACGTGTTGTAATCTATCACATACGTCACAATTGGAATTACTTGATATCAATACTGTCATCTAGGCTATGTCGCGCATGTTCAAATACGCACTTACGCATATAAATTCAATAGGTGCTCGGTAGTTACGCAAGACACGAAGTCTTACAAAATTGTAGCAGCGCATCCTATGGTGAGTTACACAACCTTTTACGTTACGTCCGGGTTTGGACGATAACACGCAAACCTGTTACACTCGGGTTAGGGTGATAACACGATAACTATTATGTATGATTAAAGTAGAAATCCTGTATATATCACATGTTTACGTAAAATTCCTTATCTTTCAAGTCCTTACTTATCGAACCGTTAATAGCATATAACGAGGGGATATTGGGTAGTACTACTGGGGTCTGACAAACCCCACTCAGCGGGCACGAGATGCACCACCCGACTGGCGGTCGGATTGAGGACAATGTCAGCCTAACTTACCGTGATCGAGTGGCACGGGGAAGGCAAACCACGTAAGGATTATTCCTACAACTAATTGGTCAGCTTCGATTGCGAACGTTTTAGTGATATGAACTTAGGCTCGCTACCTACGATATGGATTGTACTTTTAACATACATACTTACATATGAATAAAAACTGTTGTATTCATACTGCATAATTATACTAGATATACTTATGTGCTTATGTGAACTCACCAACCTTTGGTTGACACTTCCTCTTTAAACATGTTTCTCTCAGGTCGCAGGTGTTCGAGTATCACGAGTATGCATGCATGAGCCTTCAATACCCCGTTATAGTTTTTATATACAAGTTACGTTATTTCGAGTGACAATGTTTTGTATGAGCACTAAGTATTTTTGTTATGCTTCCGCTTTTGTAAAACTCGGGATATATATATATATTATAATTTAATATAATGCAAATGTTTTTATAGTTAATGGTTGTTTGGTGTAACTAATGGACTGGGATCCTGGTTTGCTCATACCCCACACGGTTAAACTCCGTTAATGGAAATTGGGGGTGTGACAGATTGGTATCAGAGCCCATGGTTACAGTAAACTAAGATTTTAGTCTTAGACTGTAACCGTTTTGCATTAGTTGCATACTTAAACGTTTTTCTCATGCATCGTGATACTCACTCCAACACGCACCTAACCTACAATATGTCATTTTGATTTTATCATCGAACTCTCTTATACTCATGGCGAGGAGCCGGTTATTCTTGAGTCGTCTTTAACATCTATGAGTCGTGTATCTCTTGGTTAACATCCATGGAGGACGAGTCGTCGAATCAGATCAGTGGATCACATCTTCACTCTTAACGAGTCATTTGTTGCTCGAGATTATTCTAGACTGAAGGACTAGGCATAGTACCCAGAAACAGGGCGAGTGCTTACTTAGGAAGGTGGTGTGATACCTCTTCCTGTTCTTAAACCTTTCAGACAACTTAGGAGGTTCTTGTTATACCTTCCTCTAATATACTGCCCAACTCTCATGCTCAGGGAACAAAAACACGACGCGCTAATAATGCGAACATCTAACTTCAGCAGTGGAAACATTGTGTGAATTCAAGTGGTTGCCTATGGGGCATTTGAATCGGTTTTCGTTATCCTGATTGTTTTCGCATTTGCCCTGATCTTTGAAAATCTTTACATTCTCTTTCCTATCGCGTTGTGCTAAGAAAAGACATGACTTGGGTGCAACTCTTATAACCTCAACGGTACCTGATGTGGGCCGACTGAATTTCTTTTTATGTACCGGATTGTGATCACGTCTGTATGTGTGATAACTATTCTCTAACTTCAAGCTAAACTAGGGACATTGTGATATGCCTTATTCAAACCTTATTGAACAAAATTTCTGGCCAACTTGTGCCAAGTGGTTCATCCGAGGTAAAGCGGGCATCCTATTCTCGAAACATGTCTCGTTCACGAATTCTGATCATGATAACTTTGGGTTACCCACTCTGGGGATATCTCATATGTACTCCACCATACCTTGTAGCTGAAGTAAGAGGAACTAGAGTGATCATATAAAGTAAATCACATTTACGGGTGCACACGTAAATGTAATTTACAGTATATGGAAAGCCTAGAGAATCCTACTAGGTAAGCCAATGGTCGTATTGGGACCAAATTTCTGTCAAAAAATTCTTTCTTCCTAGTGGCATTGAATGTTGAGCATGTTGAACTCACCCGAATGGTTGAAGTCATCTATCTTTGTAAACGTTATCGCATGATCTTATCTCTCTTATATATGGATTCTAATCCCTTCGGGAACTCTTTTGAAACATATTATGAATGCTAGCCCGGATGGGACATTGTTTCACTCACGTAATTATATGACAAGTTTTTCGTGACTACAAAAAAAAAACTATTGACGAAACCTTTGACTAGTTTGAATTCATCTTGAAACACAAATCTATTTTTACGACTTTACCTACCACATAAATCCTTGGAACTCTACAATGTGAGACAACTTAAATATATATTCACCGAACGAATAGCCATACAACAATGGATAAACGAATTGGATAAACCATATACAGCAAGCATAGGAGCAAATTTCTAGGCCGAAAACTCTTGTGAATTTTCCCTTTAAAGATTCATACTCGATTTTCTTGTGTGAACCAAACTTGTTGCCAACAACGTCGTCACGATTGTACAAACTACTTGCCTCACCACAAAAGATCATTTTCCCTGATAGGGTAATGTTACTGAAAAGCCTTCCTGATTTTCAGACTAATGACTTCCAGTTTTAACGTAACGACTATTCCTATTGACCTTTTAAACTTGTATCGTTGATTTTGTCTGCATGATGTGCACCGTTTATGATTTAGCAACCAACAATTCATGATTCTAGAGCTTTTGAAATCCTTTATGCCCTGGGTAAGCTTTTAAGCTTTGAACCGGAAGGTGTTACACTTTTGGTTGGCTTTTTAACTAGTTAACATGTGCCTCTACTTTTGTAACAATACAGAGTCTTTCATGAAAACTCAAATTACACTCAATGAGCACGAATTCCTTGTTACCTATAGTTGATCGTACCATCGACCTTGTATTTCCCTTCCTTACGAATTAGGTACACCAAGTTATCAATATTTTTTGTATATTTATTAACGCTCTTGTCATAAAAACTATCCACGAATTTCTGGTACATGGATCCTCATCATCCTTTTCAGGAAAGTTTCATTGATGAACCCCAACGTGTACTTACACCGAATGACATACTTTAAATTTTGGATCGTCTTGAAATCTGAAGCGTCATGATAGTTGCACTGCGTGTGCCAAACTCTCGACGATCTTCACTAGAACAACAAACTCTATGCATCCTACTGGTCTTGTGAATGGAGATACCTACACCTTTTTACTTGTACAACGTATTGAGGTTTTAATCTCTCGCCCCCTTTACATTCAAGCGTACGGGAGAAACCTGACGTTCCCTGTTTCCGCTAGAAATATCTAATGTGGTTTGACTAGTAACCAGTAATGGTGGGTAGTTGGTACGCCTTCAAGGTGCTGGTAGTGTGGTGGGTTAGCTGCGGTACACCCTATGTATAAGCATTAGTGGCATGTTGAATGTGGGACCAATACCGGACCAAGGATTGACTTTAGAGTCATACGCAAAACCTCATCTAGAGAGACTCCATCTAACGGGACTTTATTATTGACAAAACTGTTTAATGGTACTTTTTTTTCTTGAGATAACAAATATCTCTTACGTATTTCTACCAAGAGAGACATACCTGATATAATCAAACCTATGCTTTTAGAAATCTCTCCTATGTGAGTTCTGACTCAGATGAACACCGACATTTTAAAAACCTGAGATTTTTCCTCTTATGAATGAAAAACCGCATGATTGAATGAACAACTCCAACTGTTAGAAGTACCTGTTAAGAAGTAGATCGACTTTCGTTGAAGGGAAACTACTTTTGAGTCGACGGATTTTTTTTTGATAACCTTTTTGGCATTCATAGAAGTGATACTTCCCCCGATCCATTTGTGTTTATCACCCGATATGACATTTTAATCTGTAGTACATCTACTCTAAAACCTAACCATAACCCATATGTAAATTGAAAGCCAAAACACTTTTGAACATCCTGATTTTTTTTGTCTCGCAGACACCATTTTACAACATTTTTGTACCCAATTTTACTTTTGAAGACCATTTGAACCGATGTTTTGATAAGAAAGGAAGTATAACGCATTAAGCGCAAGAACACCAAGGAGATTGGACACACTGGTGAGCTTAAACAATGACGATTTACCTAACGAGACGTTTACTCTATTGGATTGTATAAACCTTGACATGTTCATTTCGATATCTATTTATGTGAATTCATTGCCAAATCCTGCCTATATATTCCTCTCTGAGTTTTATACTATTTTATTACGTTATTTGCATCATCTCTGCTGGTATCTTTACCATTGCCAGTTTAAACTCACATGTCGTCCTTGAAATGTGAAGTTGCGACTATCATAAGCTTGCTATCCCATCGCTTACCCGAATTCATGAACTAAGCCGTTTGTGTTTTTCCTCTATTTTCTATTCTCATGCCTGATGCCATGCGTAATCCTGCAAATCACTTTTCGATATTCGATACCTCATAGTTACACTTTTATTTTGTTGGGTCTTCACACTAAATTTTTGGATCCTTTAGCAAGGTAATGTGCATGATGATATGCTGTATGATACTGAACTCCAACTTGAATTTGAACCTAATTGTCTATGTGATCTCTTGTATAATTCATAACAGAAATGAGTAATTCTCTTATAAAATAAACCGCTACGTGTTACCTTTTAAATGAAAATGGGCTCTTGATTAGATTTTTCTTTAGACCTCAGTCCTTTTTTTTTCACAAAATCACTGTGTTACTAGTTATATTTTAGTATGCGAGCAACTGTTGAACCATTTTAACCATGATAAATAGTTTGTTTGCTTCTAATCTTCTCATGGGAAATGTTTATAAAACATACGTGTTTATGCATGCTAACATTTGAGAATCTAATCCTATGTTTAGGGTATATAAATTGATTAATCATTGAAGTGTTGATTTAAACATAAGTTGCTTAGAATAGCATGATTAGTAATGTGTACGAAACGTGTTAGGAACCAGAAAATGACATGTTGTGGATGTATTAACTTGATTGAGTATGAAAACCATACACCATACAAGGTCCCAGGTCTCCTACCTCGGTGGGAATGACAAGACTGTGTAAAGTTGCCCCGCCAACTTTGCACCGTATGGTTTGTGTCTGTTAGTTTATGAACTTATATGCTAGAGATATGCCATGTTAGGGTCTATGCTAGTATATAAGGTATTGGGACAATTGTATGCGTTGTATGGTAAGACGTTCATGATAGATTGCAAGCTAGTATGCTTTGACCATATCAATCATTAAAGGAGGCCTCATAGAGACTCAAATGTCATCTGAATCATTATTGCATGAAAAGTGATTCTGAACGTTATTTGGAATTACATGAACTTAATTGATCATAACACCATAAAGTATCAGGTCAACCAGTTTTCTCACGTTAACTTGACCAGTCTTGTGAAATTTCATGTTATTTGCTAGTTCGCAGGCAAAATTCAGATGTTTACTTATTTATTTATTTATTTATTTACTTAGACAACGTGTCTATTTCATGAACATTGATCAACTCGAGGCACACACAATTTTCTCCTACCTAAATTACATTCTCGACAGATTCACCTAGGTGATTGGTGAATGCGATTGCCTTATGCGAAAACGAGACATGAAATGAGAATCTCGATCCTAGCATTAGGTGCGATAAGCTAGGGGTTGCTTGTCACACCCCAAAAATTCCACGCGCGAAATACCACCGTAGGGAGCGTGACAAACCAGGATCGCCGTCCATTAGTTACACCAAATTACCAATAATTAATAAAAAGGTTTTATATTTCATTAAAATATAAATACAGAGTTTTACAAATGCGGAAGCGTAAACATAATTACAGTATTTATGTAAACATCATCACCCAATATGACGTGGTTTGTTCAAAGACACTAAAAGTGTTTCAAAGTCTCATGCATGTGTACTCGTGATACTCGAACATCTGCAACCTGAGAAATAACATGCTAAAAAGTGTCAACACAAAGGTTGGTGAGTTCACAGGTTTATCAGTTGAAAAACAGTTCAATTTCAGTTTAAGATTGATTGTTCAACAACAATCAAGTTTAGTTTAAGATTGACTAATCAACAATAGTCAAGTTGAGTTTAAGATTGACTGTTCAACAACAGTCAAGTTGTAAGAGCATAATCACTAATATATATCAAATAGCTAGCTAGGCTATATACATGAAACTTCGCACGTTGATGGTCACCGAAGCTAACAGTTGTTTACAGTTTATCCAATTTGCCTTGTTGTGTTTAGGACGAATATAACACCCATTTGATATCTGATCGTGTCAGCGCGACTGACCCGGGTGGGGTTTGTCAGACCCAGTAGTACTACATTATATTTCCCGCTATCGTCATTAATACAAACGGTACCATAAGAAGGACTTTGTTTTATCAGTGTGCTACAAGTACTTCAAGTGATATATAAAAGTCTAATTATCTCAGTTGTATAAATCATGCATGTTAATCTCCCCCAACAGGATTAAAACAGTAAAATGGGGCCGTGAAACTCACCTTCGAGTGCACAGCAATTCCAGATAAAATAATAACAACAAGTAGCAACTAACAACAAGCAGGTCTTGTGTACTCTACCAAGCACCTAACGAGCATAAACGTATAAGTGTGTGTCCGACTAAAAATGACTAAGTATAACCCAACGATGAAAGAGGAATGATGTTGACTAAGATATGACGAAGGTTGTGAAATCCGGAACGACTCTAGTATGGAAAATTGCCAAAATCACGACGATTACGAAAGTCGTCAAAAAGTATTATTAACTAATAATATGGGTTCATGAAATCGATTAAGAAAATATGTACATATATATAAATATATATTCGTAACCGAATAATAGTGTATCAATAACGAGTACTCCAAAATGTACTTATGTGTTTATAAATATTTATATTAATAAAATCTAATATTTAAAATGTTTATATCGCAAAATACATATATTCATCATTATGCGTTAACGTATTTTCCACACAAGT
This sequence comes from Deinandra increscens subsp. villosa, assembly GCA_039602395.1. Classification (NCBI taxonomy): domain Eukaryota; kingdom Viridiplantae; phylum Streptophyta; class Magnoliopsida; order Asterales; family Asteraceae; genus Deinandra; species Deinandra increscens. Next base: position 52,949,588 of record JBCNJP010000012.1, read on the forward strand.
AAAGAGATTCATAAAACGTTCATTTTATATTTATCAATACCAAGTTATATATATACCAAATACTCACTTTTATATAGATATACTCCATTTCGAATTTTCTAATAGCATACGTATGTATATGTATTTATATTCTATAAAAGTTTGTGTTATATAAAATAACGAATTAAAATAAAAAATAACCATGTCCACGAGAGCCTACGGGTCCAAAATAACGTATAGAGCAATTGGTGGTAGGTTTCGGGTCAAACATGAAACAGTGATAACCAGGGGTCAACGGGTTCGAAACCGTGACCTCTGGTTCCAAACTCAATGACCATACCATTATGCTAAAGTCCCTGTTTGGTTATGATTTCGGAAAACAACAGTTTTGATTACACAGAAGGCTGGTTACATAAATTAAATGGAAAAAGGAATGCGGACATGGGTTTGCAGGGTTCGAACACGGGACCTGCCAGTCACAATGACCGACGCCTAACCAATCGAGACAAAAGCTTATTTGATTCTTGACCCAACAAACAAAGTATATACCCGATGTAATTCGGGTATCATCTTCCTCACCCTAAAACCCTACATCCCCGTCCCGACTCTAGTAACCGGAAACACGAACAGAAGCATAAAACAGAGGGAAGGATCGACGGGAAACGATTACAAAAAGGTATTAATCTTACTTGGAGGATGCGGATGAACCCGGATGCAAAAACGATGACCCGAACTCGCACCCGAACACGAACGGAACTCAAATCCGATCACAAACTTGATAACTCCTGATTGCTCGACAGTGGTTGTTGGTGATCTGGAGTACTCGAACAGTGAATTGCGATAACAAAACCACGATCAAACGGTGGTCGAGTGGTGGCACACGGTGGTTGGAATTCTTCTCCGGTGGTTGTGTCTTTTGGATGAAACGAGAGGGAGGGATGATTGTGAGATGGAAATGAAATGATTTGGAAAAAGTGTGCGATTAGTATCATGAATTGATGGATTGTAACCAACGAAAACTTGATTCTCGGTTAATGTTCGTCGTCGGTTACCGGTTATGGAAGAGCCGCCGTCGACAGTTTCAAGATCACAAAGAAACTTTGTTGATTTAGCACAATAAGTCCCTCAATCATTTACAATTTTGAGGGTTAAGTTTTGCTAATTACCATGCTAGTCCTTGTAAGTTCGGTTTGATTAAAATAAGTTTAGGAATTGGCAACATAAACCCCTTGAGGTTAACGGGGGTTTAACTAACTCTAACAGAGTTAACGGGGGATCCTTTAACGGTATATATATACGAGTGTTTGATAAAATATAATTATCATATAACGTTTATAAGATGTAACATTTATTTGCTCACATAATATCATGAATATAAACTCATAGCTATATATGTATAACTCATATAAATCATAGAAACGTTATCATGTAACCACGTGACTCATTGTCACATCGAATAATAGAATATAATGTATATATGTATGTATATATATATATGTATGTATTTTTTTATCACATAAAATCATAAGTATAATTGCCACATAAATTGATAAAATGTTCACATGAAATCATAGATCATGATTTACATAAAATCATAAGATATAAATCGTCTAAACTTAAGTGCATGCTCGTATAGTGATGGTTACACAAACCCTAGTTGCTAAGGTCAAGACAATTCAACACATAAATGCTAACACGACATTTATAATAGTTTTAAGATAAATGTTCTCACGACATTAATATCATTTTAAGTTTTTTTATTTAAATCAGGAAAAGATCCGAAAAGACGGATTGTCACAGTATCCCCTTGTTGAAGAATTTTCGTTCCCGAAAACTGCGTAACGCGGTAAAGGTTAATGTGTTTGACACAAGGAAAAGAAAAGAAAAATTCTCAGTCGTCACATCATCCCATTGTTGAAATAATTTCATCCCGAAATTTAAATCAGTGATAATTGCTTGAAGTGTCGAATTAACAGTAACATATCGAACAAATTCAGGTTTCCTACTTCAAATGGAGTGATTGATGTTATGATCAAGGATGTGTACCCAATGTTGAGGAGATGCATGCCAAATGTTTAGAGGTTTTCGAAAGGAATTCGAATATAGAGTATAAAATATGATTTTCCTATCAAACGTTCTCCTATGAGAAGAGTTGAACAACTGTATTCGGGAATCGTGTTGAGTGACAAGGCCGAACAGAGTGACACGATAACATAAGTATTTGAATATCAAGTTTTCAATGTGAAGAAAAATCATAATACGTCTGAGTAGCCTCTAGTTATCGTACCCATTGCTGGAAGTGAGATTCTCGTTTAGGGTCTCGTTTTTACTTAAGGTGTACGCATTCACCAATAGACCAGGTGACTTGGAGCGAAGGAATCTGAGTATCAGAGAATTTTGGATGCATGAAGTCAATAAGTGTTTGTTTAGTAGACCTGAGGTCCAGATGAAAACGTAAACATCTGAATTTGCCTATCCGCTAGGAAATAACATAGAATTTACATAAGTCTGACCAAGCTAACATGAAGGCTCGATGGTTGATTTAGTTCTTAATAAAGTTATGACCAATTAAGTTCACATGATTCATAATAACATCGAAATTCACATTTCATTCAATAACGGTTCAAATAATATACGAGTCTGTACGAAGGTTTCTTTTAAAGGTTGATGCGGTCAAAGTGTACTATCATGTAATTTATCTTGAGGGTTCTAGCATAAAACGCATAGAATTGTCCTAGCATCAGATATACTAGCATACAACCTTGGCATGACATGTTTTCAGCACATAATTTCACATACCAACCAACACAACCCATACGGTGCAAAGTTGACGGGACAACTTCACACAGTCTTGTCATTCCCACCGAGGTAGGAGACTTAGGACCTTGTATGGTGTATGGTTTTCATACCCAATCAAATTAATACATTCAAAACATTTCATTTTATGGTTTCTAACACGTTTCACACACATAACTAATCATGAAATTTTATGCAACCTATGTTTAAACCAGCACTTCAATGATTAATCAATTTATATACCCTAAACATAAAATAGATTCTCAAATTTTAGCATGCATAACATGTATGTTTTATAAATGTTGGAACTTTTAATAAGTGTGACTGACGCCATCAAATCTATTCTCGAATAATTCGGTTGAAGAATCCATTGTGATTTGATTCAGAGACGCGGGTTGTGATGCTCGAGGCTTGCAAGTTTGGACCGAAGACGTTTTCTTGAAAAGTCAACTGTTCGAGTCAACGGTCAACGTAAAAGTCAACGGAAGATCGGTTCGAGCGAGTCAAGCTTCATATTAATTAAATCATCTTTGATTTAGTTAATAATAATTATGTCATTTGTTTTATTTGTATTTGCTCATTCGTATGTGTGTTAGCTAGTTAGTGGGCTAGTGAGCACATGGGCTCTCTATAAATAGGAAGGGATAGCCTCATTAGATTAATAAATATGATGAATAATGAAAGAATAATGAGTGATGTGAGCTATCATTCTAGAGAGAGAGAGTCACACATTGGGTTTGAGCTCAACCCAATGTGACCATGGATTTCCTATGACGAGTTTGTAATCATTCGGTTCGTTGTAATCATTCAACAATAATCACTGAATCGTTTGATCTTTCATTTTCTTGTCATGTATTATCTCTAATTCTCATCATCCCGTCTCCCTCAATCTCACCTTTGTTCTTGCTCAAGATCGGGATTCTCGATGTGAAATCTTTGTCAGGACCGATTTCACATCAAGAATCCCGATCTTGAGCAAGAACAAAGGTGAGATTGAGAGGAGGCGGGATGAAGAGAAAATCATAGATAATACATGACAAGAAATAATAAATCAAACGATTCATTGATTATTGCTGAATGATTACAACGAACCGAATGATTACAAAACTCGTCATAGGAAATCCATGGTCACATTGGGTTGAGCTCAAACCCAATGTGTGACTCTCTCTCTAGAAATGATAGCTCACATCACTCATTATTCAATCCTTTATTCATCTTTTATTCATCTATTATTCATCCTCTCATCTAATGAGGCTATCCCTTCCTATTTATAGAGAGCCCATGTGCTCACTAGCCCACTAACTAGCTAACACACATAAAATGAGCAAATACAAATAAACAAATGACATAATTATTCTTAATTAAATCAAAGATAATTTAATTAATATGAAGCTTGACTCGCTCGAACCGATCTTCCGTTGACTTTTACGTTGACCGTTGACCCGAACGGTTGACTTTTCCTGAAAACGTCTTCGGTCCAAACTTGCAAGCCTCGAGCATCACAACCCGCGTCTCTGAATCAAATCACAATGGATTCTTCAACCGAATTATTCGAGAATAGATTTGATGGCGTCAGTCACACTTATTAAAAGTTCCAACAATTCCCCCTTGACCGACGCTTTCAAATCTGTCATACTGGTGAAGAACCGCTCTGTCGTGCATCTTCGAAGAATAACTGATAAACCGGAATCTTTCTGTTGTAAAGGTTCCCCCTTTTAATAAGCTTCTTCTGTTCTTGTTGCTCCAGTTGAGATCCAAGTGCTGCAGTTCACTCGGTTCACACGGTCGGGTACAATACTAAGAATGCTGAACGTTGGAGAGAAAATCGCAACAAATCGAATCAGATAAACCAATCAATCACTGAAAATGCTCCAACTTCAGATAATCGACCCGATAATCCAAATCCACAGAAGTTCCCCCTTTTCTCTAGATCCCTCTGAAAACATCCGATGCGGAAGCGGAAAATCAGATGCAGAGAGTGGAACCGTTCCGCTCAGTTCCGAAGAGAAAACGGTACAAAAATCCTGAAATCGGACAATCTTGCGAAAAACCGGAAGCCGGGTGCTAACAGTTGTGAATGATCCATAAATACTGAACTTGTTCCGCGTGACTGGGTTGGATGCGAAAATAATGTCAAATCGGTGAAAAACTGAGATCCCGAGCATAAACGCAAAATTTATTCATAATCGGAGTCTTCGTAATTTTTGGTGAAGAAAATCGAGCTCGGAAAAATATTCCGTGAAGAATTCTGAGTAAAACGGTGCAATTTGGAATGAATCTGAGAAGACCGTAAATTTTATTCAAGTAACGGCCTTCCGTTAGAGATTTAACGGAATATTCCAATATTTAACTGAGATTCCAGTTAATTCGGTTAGATGACATCAGCGCTGCATCAGCTAAACAACTTGGAGTGAGACTTAACGAAACAGTCACAAACTTAACCGAGAAGCGAAACTAGTCCGTCAGTGGTCGTTAGCTAACGTGGCTTTGACGTCAACAAAAACTAGAAACCCGGTCAATAAATGAAATAAATCCATGACCACTAAAATATTTTCAAAATTTCGTTTCGGCGTTATCTCGTTATTCTCGTAAAAAAATTGATGAGAAAAACCCCGCATTTAACGAAATAATGCTGGAAATTTAATTAGTGGAATTAAATCCCCCAAAGAAACACAAATCCATGTCTAATTAAATAGACCAATCAGAATTAAGCCTCACAAGACCATAATCCGTGTGCAGCCAGCTCAGCCAATCAAAATCAATCCTCCAAAAGTGATCAACGGTTGGTAATGAGAGAGATCAATGGTTGCTGAGTGCGATCCATGTGGAGGGAGGCGCAACCAATCAGAATGAGACAGCAGACAGTACATTCAACGGATCATTTATTCCATGTGGGCCCACAGACTTATTTTCCAGCCAATGAGCTCAACGGCTCTTATTCCAGCGCAGGTCCCACGCGGTTTATTTTTCAGCCAGTATAAATTAGCCAGCATGAGAGAGGCAACGGCTCTTTGTACCAGATGGGACCCGCCGCCAACCTTTTCATCCAATCAACATGAGACAACAAATAAAGAGAGTTGACCCATAATTCCTTTCCAGCGACATATGAGAGAAAACATAATTCTCTTGTGCCCAATGTTGACGCGACACGTCATCGTCACTTTAAAGGAAATGTACCAGCCTCCCGAAACCCTAATGCTGATCGGAAATTTGAGACCCTTCACCGGAAAACCGTATTTTCCTCATATCTCCGTGAATACCGAACGAAATCCATCGAATTTTAGCTCGTTGAACTCGTATGATCATTCTCTACACATCTAGACGTTCGAAATCCACTAAGATTTATTTAAACAAAAACCCAGTTGATGAACTCAAACGAGATCGCCAACATTCGAAGTCGCCATGATTTATTCGAGGTCGCCAAGGCTCCTTCGAGATCGCCAAGGCCAGATCGCCATGAACAAACTTGAAATCGCCAAGATATGACTCGAGATCGCTAAGGACAAACCGAAATCGCCAAGGACAGATTCGAAATCGCCAAGTGTAAGCCGAGGTCGCCAAGCACATATTCAAGTTCACCTGAGATCGCCAAGTACATCTTCAAGAGCATCTCAGGTCGCCAAGAACACCTTCAACAGCTGTGAGCTCGCCAAGGCAATCTTCATAAAAATGAAGAACACCAAGAACACCGTGAAACACACACTGCTGTGTGTTTTTCCAGATCTGTCAAATCTGTTGCGAATCAGGCGAAACCGATGCTCCCAATGGATCCGGAATGCGTTTTCCTTCAAGATTCATACTTTATTTCATCCAAAAACACTGATTAAAACACCAAAAACTCAGAATCAAAGCTCAAAAAAATCTTCAAAACCCCAAAAACGGGAAAACTCTAACAGTTTCGTTTTTCAGCCTCAGATCTCGTATTTCTTCACAGATTATGACATATGGAGCATGAAATCATCTCTAAATGAACCCAATAACAAGAATCTATCATCAGATTCATCCAGAAACCATCAATCAGCTCCAAAAATAAGAAAAAAGTAGAAAAAGTCTCCAAAGTGGGTTTTCCAATCAGCACCACATTCAAGCTCAAAATCACAGATTCGAGTGACCAGATTCACGGTGAGATGAATCTGATCGGTACCCGCTCTGATACCATTTGTCAGGACCGATTTCACATCAAGAATCCCGATCTTGAGCAAGAACAAAGGTGAGATTGAGAGGAGGCGGGATGAAGAGAAAATCATAGATAATACATGACAAGAAATAATAAATCAAACGATTCATTGAATGATATGTCAGATGTCAATGCTGCTGATCCTGATAATAATGCAGCAAATCTACAAGATGATCATCCAATCAACTCTCCCATTCATGATGACCCTATGCATTCAGAACCTGAAGACAGAGCTTCAACCAAAGATGCAACTGAATCAGACAAATCAGAAGATGAAGATGAAGAGTCTGGTATTGAAGCTGATGCGTCTGGCAATGATGCTAACAATAACTCAAATAAATCTGGATCCAAACCCGAATCTGGGTCAAGATTCCAACCTGGATCAGAATCAAGTTCTGACTCTACCAGTTCTGATACTAGGGGTCCAAACAAAACAAAAAAAAACTAAAAACAAGAGAAAAAGCCAAAGTTAGTGAACAACCTATGGCTCGTGACATGAAGAGCAATAGGAGAATAAAGACCATGCAAGATCAAAATGACCACTGAAGCCTGAGTACCTTGAAGAACTGGATCATGGTTAGCCAAAGGATTTGTTATCTCTCCCGTGGTTCACAAAGGGTGTTGGAGCTGTGGAACTATTCTGATTTGAATAAATTTGCGCGGGAAGACCTCTGTAGATTATATTCCGAACTGAGCATTTGCTTAGATGATCATTATATGTATCTTGCTAGGAAGTACTCGAGGTTCTTGCTGATGCTACTCGGACAACTCAGATAGTTTGTCAGTCTCACATGTTTGTATTGCCACCAAAGGGGGAACCTTTACAACAGAAAGATTCCGGTTTATCAGTTATTCTTTGAAGATGCACGACAGAGCGGTTCTTCACCAGTATGACAGATTTGACAGCGTCAGTCAAGGGGGAATTGTTGGAACTTTTAATAAGTATGACTGACGCCATCAAATCTATTCTCGAATAATTCGGTTGAAGAATCCATTGTGATTTGATTCAGAGACGCGGGTTGTGATGCTCGAGGCTTGCAAGTTTGGACCGAAGACGTTTTCTGGAAAAGTCAACCGTTCGGGTCAACGGTCAACGTAAAAGTCAACGGAAGATCGGTTCGAGCAAGTCAAGCTTCATATTGATTAAATCATCTTTGATTTAATTAATAATAATTATGTCATTTGTTTTATTTGTATTTAGCTCATTTTATTTGTGTTAGCTAGTTAGTGGGCTAGTGAGCACATGGGCTCTCTATATATAGGGTGAGTGTGCTCCATTAGATAGAGGATGAATAATAGATGAATAAAAGATGAATAAGCATGAATAAGGATGTTCTAGAGAGATGTGAGCTATCATTTTCTAGAGAGAGAGTCACACATTGGGTTTGAGCTCAACCCAATGTGACCATGGATTTCCTATGACGAGTTTGTAATCATTCGGTTCGTTGTAATCATTCAGCAATAATCAATGAATCGTTTGATTTTATCATTTCTTGTCATTTATTATCTTTGATTCTCTTCATCCCGTCTCCTTCCTCAATCTCACCTTCGTTCTTGCTCAAGATCGGGATTCTTGATGTGAAATTCGGTCCTGACAAATGGTATCAGAGCGGGTACCGATCAGATTCATCTCACCGTGAATCTGGTCACTCGAATCTGTGATTTTGAGCTTGAATGAGGTGCTGATTGGAAAAACCCACTTAGGAGACTTTTTCTATTTTTTTCTCATTTTTGGAGCTGATTGATGATTTCTGGATGAATCTGATGATATATTCTTGTTATTGGGTTCATTTAGATATGATTTCATGCTCCATATGTTCAAATCAGTGAAGAAATACGAGATCTGAGGCTGAAAAACGAAGCTGTTAGAGTTTTCCCGTTTTTGGGTTTTTGAAGATTTTTAGAGCTTTGATTCTGAGTTTTTGGTGCTAAAATCAGTGTTTTTTGATGAAATAAAGTATGAATCTTGAAGGAAAACGCATTCCGGATCCATTGGGAGCATCGGTTTCGCCTGATTCGCAACAGATTTGACAGATCTGGAGAAACACACAGTAGTGTGTGTTTCATGGTGTTCTTGGTGTTCTTCATTTTTTATGAAGATTGCCTTGGCGATCTCACTGCTGTTGAAGGTGTTCTTGGCGACCTGAGGTGTCCTTGAAGATTGTCTTGGCGACCTCGGGTGTGTTTGAACTTTTTCTTGGCGATTTGAGTTTAATCTTGGCGACCTCGTGTTTGTTCTTGGCGATTTCAATAAAGGTTGGCAATCTTGAACGGTTTGGCGACCTCGTATGAAGCTTGGCGACCTTGTGTGGCTTTGGCGACCTCGTCACCTTGGCGATCTCGACTAAGTTCACCAACTGGGTTTTCATTCGAATAAGTTTCAGTGAATTCTGAACGTCCAGGAATGTAGAGCATGAAGCTACGAGTTCGTGGGTATAAAAATCATAGAGTTTCGTCGAGTATTCATGGAGTTATGGTCTGAATAAGCTTTTCCGGCGGGTATACGTTTTTCAGGCATGTATTTTCCGGTTGTCTAGGGTTTATGAGGTTGAAGAAGACTCGTGGGACCAGCCTGTGATGTGGCGATTGACGATTGGCTCAAGTAGAATGTTCTCTCTCATTTGTCGCATGATACATGGTCAACCCTAAACTGCTTGTCGAATTCTGGTTGGTGGAATGAAGGCAGGTGGGACCACCTGAATAAAGACCCGTTGAAATGCTCTCTCTCTCTGTCGCGCTCTGATTGGCCCTTGCCATTTCACGCAGATTGACGTTTCTGAGCCGCTGGATTTCATTCCTTATCAGCCGTTCGATCATTTATTGTGTTTCTTCAGCTGAGCTATGATTGGCTCACAGCTATTCACGCAGATCACAGTCCAGGACCCTTTGATCACATTAATTTCAACCGTAGATGTAGAGGAGAAAGCTAAATCTGATTGGTTATATTTAAATCACATGGATGTGTGCTTTTCTGCTCATTCCTGATTGGCTAGCCGCCATTTACAAGGATCGGGAATCAGGACCATCAGATCATTTTCAATTCCAGCCGTTAGATGTGATTTAATCCTCATTTCTGATTGGCCAGAATTAACACACACGGATTGTGCTTTCTCTTTGAGGGATTTTTCTACCATTAATTAATTTTCAGCATTATTTCGTTAAATGCGGGGTTTTTCTCATCAATTTTTTACGAGAATAACGAGATAACGCCGAAACGAAATTTTGAAAATATCTTAGTGGTCATGGATTTATTTCATTTATTGACCGGGTTTCTAGTTTTTGTTGACGTCAAGACCACGTTAGCTAACGACCACTGACGGATTGGTTTCGCTTCTCGGTTAAGTCTGCAACTGTTTCGTTATGTCTCACTTCAAGTTGTTTAGCTGATGCAGCGCTGATGTCATCTAACCGAATTAACTGGAATCTCAGTTAAATATTGGAATATTCCGTTAAATCTCTAACGGAAGGCCGTTACTTGAATAAAATTTACGGTCTTCTCAGATTCATTCCAAATTGCACCGTTTAACTCAGAATTCTTCACGGAATATTTTTCCGAGCTCGATTTTCTTCGCCCAAAATTACGAAGACTCCGGTTATGAATAAATTTTGCGTTTATGCTCGGGATCTCAGTTTTTCACCGATTTGACATTGTTTTTGCATCCAACCCAGTCACGCGGAACAAGTTCGGTATTTATGGATCATTCACAACTGTCAGCACCCGGCTTCCGGTTTTTCGCAAGATTGTCCGATTTCAGGATTTGAATACCGTTTTCTCTTCGGAACTGAGCGGAACGGTTCCACTCTCTGCATCTGATTTTCCGCTTCCGCATCGGATGTTTTCAGAGGGATCTAGAGAAAAGGGGGAACTTCTATGGATTTGGATTATCGGGTCGATTATCTGAAGTTGGAGCATTTTCAGTGATTGATTGGTTTATCTGATTCGATTTGTTGCGATTTCTTCTCCAATGTTCAGCATTCTTAGTATTGTACCCGACCGTGTGAACCGAGTGAACTGCAGCACTTGGATCTCAACTGGAGCAACAAGAACAGAAGAAGCTTACTCAAAGGGGGAACCTTTACAACAGAAAGATTCAGGTTTATCAGTTGTTCTTTGAAGATGCACGACAGAGCGGTTCTTCACCAGTATGACAGATTTGAAAGCGTCAGTCAAGGGGGAATTGTTGGAACTTTTAATAAGTATGACTGACGCCATCAAATCTATTCTCGAATAATTCGGTTGAAGAATCCATTGTGATTTGATTCAGAGACGCGGGTTGTGATGCTCGAGGCTTGCAAGTTTGGACCGAAGACGTTTTCTGGAAAAGTCAACCGTTCGGGTCAACGGTCAACGTAAAAGTCAACGGAAGATCGGTTCGAGCGAGTCAGGCTTCATATTAATTAAATCATCTTTGATTTAATTAATAATAATTATGTCATTTGTTTATTTGTATTTGCTCATTTGTATGTGTGTTGGCTAGTTAGTGGGCTAGTGAGCACATGGGCTCTCTATAAATAGGAAGGGATAGCCTCATTTGATAGAAGATGAATAAGATGATGAATAAGTGATGAATAATGAGTGATGTGAGCTATCATTTCTAGAGAGAGAGAGAGTCACACATTGGGTTTGAGCTCAACCCAATGTGACCATGGATTTCCTATGACGAGTTTGTAATCATTCGGTTCGTCGTAATCATTCAACAATAATCAATGAATCGTTTGATTTTATCATTTCTTGTCATTTATTATCTTTGATTCTCTTCATCCCGTCTCCTTCCAATCTCACCTTCGTTCTTGCTCAAGATCGGGATTCTCGACGTGAAATCGGTCCTGACAAACTCGTTGTAATTGTAACACGGCCAGATGTCAGGGGAACCATAAAAGCTGCAAATCTCTGAAATCAAGTGTCACTATTTATATCTTATATGGATCTATGGTTCAAGTAATCTATAGTACCTCTGATTAACCATCTTCACTACACATAAAACCCCACGTTAAGAAGCTCCCATCTTCTAAGTTTTGTGCAAACTAAGGTTGAGCTGAAGAGTCGAATAAACAAACCATAACATAAATGACCGAACAAGGCTTAACAGAAATAAGCTAAGGGATTGACCCTATGTTACAATCACCACATGTCTGTATTCTTAACCTCATATTATGGCATATTTAAATACTGACACTCAATGCATATTTGAGGAAAATATGTAGACCAAAGTTGAAATATTTTCCTTTAGATTTAAAGTTTTTGGCAGCAGCTAAATTAAGATTACTCGACCAATTAGAAAAAAGAAAAAAGAAACCTGCAAATTGAAAGAGCAATGACACGGAGAAAAAAAACCCACCATAAAGCCTGCGAAACAGAATCTAAAGTTAGTATAATATAAGGAAATGATGATACAAAAATTTACAGAGAATCTCATTTAAGAACCTGTATTAGTACATTTGGTTTAAAGCTATAACCAGTCTAACTTCTTATTTGTAATCAACCTGCAATAAATAAAAAATACAACCACAAAGTATTAGTTACACATAAATAACCATCTAGTTTTCATCACATTCTAAAATAACAACCCAAACACCCAAATGGTCACATTTTTACTAATTAAAATAAATAACCAAAATCCTCATACAAAGTTTTTTCCTACATACAATTTATAAAAATACCATTTAGAGTCATAAAAAATTGAAGCATACAAATTTGCATTTTGGTTTTACCAAAATTTTCGCATCACTTAGTTGGCATGCCTTCTCTATAAACGTAATATGCTCACATCAGCATCAGATCGTTGTGGAGACTGCTACGAGTTCTGCATCTGTAATGATCCCTATCTATATTATGTCACCTTTAGGATCTTGGACCTGATGATATAACTTTCTTTTTTTCTCAAGAACTTTATGACATCCATAAGAATTCATTTCACACTGTACAGGCCCACAAAGCGTCTAAAACAACTGAACAAAAAGTTAAAAAAAACAAACAAGCAAACCAGGTACAACCTCAAATGCACGATGTGCATATCAATCGCATGTGAATGAGCAATTAGAAGGGTTTACACACAAAAAGGAATCAGAAACCACAATGCAAAGCCAAAATTAAATGATTAAAACTCTAAAACAAACATAGAAATTGAAACTAAAAGGTGCTGATGGTTTTAGAGAAGTACATATTCAAGAAGTAAAGTGCTCGATAAGCTTTTGACCTCTATAAAATGTTAATAAAATAGATAGCTTGAATCGCTATTTAAAACCAGTTTAGAACCTGCATACCTAGTAAGAACTACATCATCATATTTTCTCTAAACCCATCAACCAGGAACAAGACATCATATTTTAGAAATCAAAAAGGGAATTAGATCATAGAGCTGCATATAGACACAAATAATGATGGAACATAGAATTTAATCAAAAAATAAAAGGCAGTTCAACTTCATAAACCTGCAAGAAAGAAACAAAAAAGAAAGAGTACGTAATAACAAAAGAACTACAACTTACATTAACACTTTAGAAGTAGTTTAAATCACAAAGTTTTACATAATAGGATAAGTAGGCTACCTTACTGACCTAACCTTTGCTACACTTATGAACCAGAATCAGTTTCACTATCGAAGCCCATCTCCTTCTCCTCATCAGAGTTAGAATAGGTTTCACCTTTGTTTCCCATGTTCACTCTTATGGAACCGAAACAACATTTTGAATACCTTGTGAACCTTTGCTCATTCAGATTTGTCAGGATGGATATCCGGATCAGAGCCAGTAGTGTTGTAAAAAGCCTCGTATTCACTCAAGGCAAATGTATTAGACACTTCAGAATATGAACTATTGTCAGATAGATCCTACAATGGTATACAGATTTAGATATGATAGTAGGTTTGTTGTAGGTTTCTGATGGCATAAACTAAATGGGCCCTTACTATTACACAAACAAAGAAAACATAATCGGCATGCTAAATCATCTAATTAAACTATTAAATCCCCAAAAAGATCAGATAGACAATTGAGTGAGCATACTAAGAATTAGTGATGAGAAATTTCATCAAAACTCAAGAGTAACAATTTGACATCCAAAAGTTAAAAGAAGCATCATCATAGTCACATGTTCACGAATAATCACCAAAACACTTAAAAAAACATGATTAATGACTGGATTAACCTTAAAAAGATGAGAAATTTCATACCTCACATTTTCTGCTGTTTTTCATAGATCAAAAGCACACCCGTTCCCTCTCTTTTACGTATTAGAGGATAGCTATAATACCTGGATAACATAAGGCAAAGTCAAACCCTATATCAATTCGATTGTGTGAACCGATTCAGGTAAATGGAGCTATCGTTTGGCAGTAAAAGAACATTTTAAAAAAAGAGATTACTATCGTTGTCCAGAGAGGTACCTCTAGCAGCGCAACCCTTTGAAACGATGATCATTGTTGTTCTTACAATCCTGTAAAATTAGACCTAAAAACATCAAACCTAAACAATCAGATGAAAAGAACATTTAAAAAAGAGATTACCATCGTTGTTCACATCTAGATTGAAATTTCAAATGTTCTTCGTGGCTGAGAGATAGAGTTACAGCATTGAAGCGATGGCTGCAATAGGAAGTGATGGCAGGCTATAGGAAGCGATCAGCGGCAATCGATTTTAGGATAACTGTAGCGGTGGTCGGCGGTAGGAAGCAAGATGAAGAGATCTAGGGTTTGCGCCGTGGTCGGAAACGGGGAGGTTTGCGGAGAGACGGCTGCTGCACTTTGAAATGAGAAATGAGAAAAGAAACCTTTTATACCTAGGGTTTCAGGAGTTTTTGTGCAGTCCAGACTTGTACACGATGCTTTATAGTTTGTATGCGTCTTAAAATTAAGACATGTCACTTTCTCTCTCCAATATGTATTATATATAGTAATAGATATATATGTATTTTTTTATCACATAAAATCATAAGTATAATTGCCACATAAATTGACAAAATGTTCACATGAAATCATAGATCATGATTTACATAAAATCATAAGATATAAATCGTCTATACTTAAGTGCATGCTCGTATAGTGATGGTTACACAAACCCTAGTTGCTAAGGTCAAGACAATTCAACACATAAATGCTAACACGACATTTATAATAGTTTTAAGATAAATGTTGTCACGACATTAATATCATTTTAAGTTTTTTTTTTTAAATCAGGAAAAGATCCGAAAAGACGGATTGTCACATTGCTCTTACAAAATATGATCCCTCCGTCACATAAAGTTTTGACTTCAGAAACTTATGTTATCATGTTACTCTGTTAGGCTTTGTCACTCGACAAGATCCACGTGATATGGTTGTTCGACTTTCCTTATAGAAACGCTTAATCGAAGAAACCACTTTTTACACTTTTGACCTGAATTCCTTTCGAAATTCTTTAAACGTTTGACATATCCTCAGCATGATGTACACATTCCTGGACATAATGTCCATCACTTCCCTTGGAGTAGAGAGCCTGAATTCTTTCGATAATATTACTTTCAAGAGCGACTCTTGTAACAATTGATACTGATTAAATTTCGGGACGAAATTTCTTTACAACTTGGGGATGATGTCATAACTGGAAATTTTCATTCCATGTTTCCTTCATCCCAGTCAACTAGTCAGCGCTACCTTAAGCGTTACCTTAATTTTCGGGATGAAATTCTTCAACTTGGGGATGATGTGACAACCAGCAATTTCCCAGGTTAACCCCGTTAATAACTTGTGTTATACTTCAATAACGTTCGTTACCTCAGTTAACTAAATTAATTACACGAGCACTGCACAAGAGTGTAGACGTCGGTTGACCAACTTGAATGTTTATAATTTATAATTTTATATAAATTATATTTATACGATTTCATGAAAACGTATGTCATTTTATGTGACAATTATATTTATTATTTTTATGTGATATATATGTATATATATACACATGTTATTTTATGATTTTTTTGTGATGATGTGTCACGTAATCGTACGAAACGTTTCTATAGTTTTATATGAATTTAAAAACATGTAGTTATGGGTTATAACTATGATTTTATGCTAGATATATACATGTTATATTTTTATAAAACTTTGTTCGTCAATTATGTTTTGACGCACACTCGAACAATCATCGCCTAGTTACTATTTGTTAGCCGTCGTTAGCATTCGTTAGATGCTTCTAAATTTAGAGTGACACAACTTGTAACCTTCTAAACTTGAATTCTATTTATTAAACCTGGAAGGAATGGTTGTGTAATTATCTAAACTTCATGATTTATTGTGTAAATTCTAGAGGGACCAGATTTGCCATTTCTTTAAATTTGTCTTTGAATACCCTTTAATTCTAAAATCGATGACCGTCCCTGCCGTGTAACCGTCCTCCCCTATAAACCGCGATTGAAGTAAACTGTCGGTTAAGGAACCGATCGTTTCCACCCTTGAATACATTAGCATAATCCCTTGGTTCACCATTTGATCACCATCACTTCCCCTTTGGCTTCTCTCTAGCCGACGCGAAGAAAACCCCCACCGAAGCCAAAGAAAACTTTCGGCCAAACCTCACTGCACCACCCCTCTACCACCCGTTCAGGCACTATTTTTTAGGCACTATGTTCCAGGTCGTTGTCGGCTTCCGAGATCGAAGTCGGGGTCGTGTTCGAGTTCGATTTCGGTTGGATTTTGTCATCACGAACGCATCGGTTTTCATCTTTGACTTAAGTTATGTCTTAGCCCCTGTAAATCGATTGTTTTCTGTGCATATTTTCATCGTTCGCGTTTTTCCGGCAACCGGAAACCAGGTCCGATCACCGGACTTCTTTAATGAAGAAGATGATGACGGGTCGGAAACACTTATATATTTAACTCACTGAACTTTAATGCAATCGAGTCTGTAGCTCAGTTGGTTAGTGCGCTCGTTGGAGACTGAGAAGTCTCGGGTTCGAAACCCATCCACCTCCTCTCTTTTTACAGATTTCCAAAAATAAAATAATAGATAAAAATCTAATTTTCATTTGTCCTAATAGTTAATAACATTTCTATTGGATCGGTAATCAAAACAAGCGTCTGTCCGGGTGGTCAAGGTGATGTGTGTTAAACTAGAGGTTACGGGTTCGAGTCCCGTGACCAACACTTTTGCTGTTTTATTTTTTTTAGAGATTTTAAGTATTATTTGGTCTAAAACCCAAAACTACTATTACATGTCTATAAAATTTTGATCCGTGAAATTTCCATAGACCCCGTTAGGGTACTCGTTGGATTTTTATTTTATGGAAACCTTATGATTTAAAAGAATTAAAAAGTTGATGGTTTCGTTTATATTAATATAAATTAGTTTTGAACGTAGAAATATATATATTTGTTTTATTGTCATGTACTTACATACATGCGAACATTTTAAAGATTTTTCTTTGAACTGTTAAAAATTTTGACACGGTATATAAATAAATCTATAGGACATTTTATTTTCCACACTTTTGGCTATACATATATATTTACTAGGGGGGTACCCGCGCGTTGCGGCGGCAACAGTTTATAGGGTGTTATTCGTCATGTGTTCGCTTGTTATGACGGTACGACAATTTACTTCGAGGTATTCGTTGTTTTAGCGTGATGCAATCTGGTGTCAACTTATAATGCGGTAAGCGGTGTCATCATAATCTATACCGGATTCAAACTCCAAAACCACACTTAAAGAACATGCGAGTTTAGGGGCGACGATAATTTTCAACACTCGTGAGATAGGTTTCTTAATTCCTTCCATCCGTTTGAATTCTTAACATTCCAACGAATGTAAAAATGTTACCAAAATGTCCTTGTCTTCTTAAAAAAACATCCGCAATATCATACCATTCGCATCATCATCATTTGGATGGATCGTCGTCACCTTACATTGTTGAATCTGAAAATTAAACATTATTGAAGCAAAGTTAATTCACAACATTATTGAACTCACCAACTCACCAACAACTCACTAATAGTTAATTTTCAAGTTCACTGAATAATTTATAAATGCAACAAAAATCCTCAATTAAATCAGAAAATCAAACCAAAAGAAGAAATGAACCATTCTATAAACAATTAAAAATATGAACAAGATGAAGATGGAGTCGTCTAGAGAGAAAATCAATTTACGTGATGTTAGTTTTGTCAGAACATGTCCATTTGACTTTCATTCAAAAAGCAGCCAAATTAGTTTGATACATATTTTCATCTATTGATTTGTGATTTTATTGCGATTTTATTTTTATTTGTTAGTTAAAATACATATTTCAAAACACGTCCTTTTGAATTTGTGATTTTATTTTTACTTTATCCAAATATTTGTAAGTTAAAATAAATAGTATACCTATTATTTTTAATATGAACATCTAAAATTGCTTCTTTTCATGGTTTAACATGCTAGAGTAGAGTGTGTAAGTCATTTCAAGACTACTTTTTTTGCCACATCTTTTTCACTTTATATTTGATTTTCGTTTTATCGAACTATTTGTAAGTTAAAATAAATACTATGTCATTATTTTTAATTTGAATATTTAAAATTGATTCTTTTTATGCTTTTACAAGATAGAGTACAGTGACAAGTCTTTTCAAAACTACTTTTTGCGACAGGTCCTTTTCACTTTGTGTTTTGATTTTTATTTTCTACAAGTATTTGCAAGTTAGAATACTTTTTCAGCTTTTCAGTTTTTGTCTTTACTTTTTTTATATCTCTTTCTCTTTCTTTGGAAAGATATCAGATTTTATAGAGATTTTCAAAAAGAAAAAGTTTGACTTTCCTTATAGATTGAGTAATTGAATTTGAATTTCAAATTTTCTTTTGTGCCACCAAATTTCAAACTCTTTTACAGTTTAAATCTTTTAGAAGGTGACACGTTTTTAGTTTTTTGCATTTATCTCCTATAAAAGTTTTAGAAGGTGACACGTTTTTAGTTTTTTGCATTTATCTCCTATAAAAGTGAGTACCTGTCTTCAGCTTTTCAGTTTTTTGTCTTACTTTTTTTACGCCACCAAAAAAATTGAATCTGAATTTCAATTTCAAATTTTTTTTGCGTCACCAAATTTCAATTTTTTTTAGACTTTGAATCTTATATAAGGTGACGACAACTGAAAGTTAAAAAGAAAATCTCATATGGAAGGAAATTATTTAACGGTTCTCAAAATTAATGGATATTATTCAATTTTAGTAAATTTATAGATGTTATTCATTTTTAGTTTATTTTTTAAAGAAAAAAAAGTATGAAGTTCCTTTTAGCAAAAAAAATAATAAGTTGACTTTTTAATAGTAAAACAAGATAAATTAGTTATTTATTTTAGTTATTTAAATTAGTTATTTATTTAGTAGTCTTAATTTAAAACTTTAAGTATCGGCTCCCTTCCTTTTTCTTGCTGTGATGGAAAGTTTTCACTTGATGATGGAAAGGGCTGGTTCCGCTGGGGTTTTTAATGGCATTCGAGTTCCTTCTTTGGATTTCCCTTTAACGCATGTCCTTTTCGCCGATGACGCTCTCCTGTTAGGTGAATGGGGTATGGAGAATGTGTCAAATATTAAAAGGTTGCTGCGCTGCTTTCATTTAGTCTCTGGCATGAAGGTTAATTTGGCAAAGT
This sequence comes from Deinandra increscens subsp. villosa, assembly GCA_039602395.1. Classification (NCBI taxonomy): domain Eukaryota; kingdom Viridiplantae; phylum Streptophyta; class Magnoliopsida; order Asterales; family Asteraceae; genus Deinandra; species Deinandra increscens. The sequence goes on from JBCNJP010000012.1 coordinate 52,969,133, forward strand.
GCATGCTTTTTGGTATTAATGTGCATGAGGATGAATGTCAATCTGCGGCTAACGTGCTCAGATGTAGAAGGGAGTCTCTCCCTTTTTTTCATCTGGGAATTGCTATAGGTGCTAATATGAACAGGTGCAATTCTTGGAATTCTGTCATTGAGATTTTCGAAAAACGGTTGTCGTTGTGGAAGGCTGAATCGTTATCTATTGGGGGGCGTCTTACTCTTGTGAAATCGGTTCTTGAAAGCCTCCCTACGTACTATTTCTCCCTATTTAAAGCCCCGGCCAAAGTCATTGACAAACTCGAGAGCCTTAGGAGGTCTTTTCTATGGGGTGGTTCAAAGGATAAAGCTAAGATCTGTTGGGTTAGTTGGGATAAGGTGACGACACCGAAAGAAGCAGGAGGCCTTGGGCTGGAACCGTTGGCGGATATTAACCTTAGTCTTCTAGCGAAATGGTGGTGGAGATTCCGTTTAGAGCCGGAAAGACTTTGGCGAAAAGTTATCGCCGGGTTGCACGGGGAGCCTCGGGGTTCCATGCCTATTCCCTTTAGGATTTCTTCTTCTGGGGTGTGGCGTAATCTTTCCAAAATTGATAGGGCCTTCTCGGATCTCAACCTGGATTTAGTTGAGTTTTGTTGTGGTCAGGAAGATGGGTTGTCGGTCTCCCACCTGAAAAGGTTGATTCATAGCAAGTCTCAAGCGGAGGGTTTTGTCATGGAGTGGAATAGGATGGTGCCGTTAAAAGTGAATATTTTTATTTGGAGGGCTCAACTGGGAAGAATCGCTACTTACGACAACCTTGCAAAAAGGAACGTGGTAGTCGGATCGGGGCTATGTCCAATGTGCAGGAACATGGAAGAATCGGTCGATCATCTGTTCATCTCCTGCGAGGTGGCTGCGATGATTTGGAGCATAATTTCCGCATGGTGTAATACTCCGCAGGTCTTTGCTTTTTCGGTTAAAGATCTGGTGAGTTTTCATCAAACGGCGAAGGTGGAGAAAAGAAGAAGCAAGATTTTGCAGGCAGTGATTTTCATCACGTGTTGGGTTTTATGGAAGGTGCGAAATGAGGCTGTTTTCAAGCAAATAGTCCCTTCTCTAGCGGGCATAATTAAGGAGATTAAGAGTTTTTGCTTGTTATGGGTCAACAGTAGATCAAATGTTAAGTTAAAGGATGGTTACTTGGGTAGTTAGTTTTTTAATCTCTCCTGTGGTGTTGTTTTCCTGCTCCGATGGGGCTGTAGGTCCAGCCTCTAGCTGGATGGGTGTTTGTTCTTTTCCTTTTGGTGAATAAAATGCTGTTCAAAATAAAAAAGTATCTATAATTTTACAACATATAACAGGCATAATTCTCGTTGGTACATATGTTTAAAACATGCAAAGAAATCATATAAACAAACTATATAACAGGCATAATTCTAGTTACCAAAGCAAACAGTGATATGTCCCTATCACAATAGGTTTTGCAGGGCTTTAAGGTTACTTTTTAGCAGCTTTTGGAGGCTAGTTAAAGGCTTTCAAATTTCTTTTGTGCCATCAAATTTTAATTTTTTTTAGATTTCTTTTATTACCTTGTTTTGATTTTGATTGTTTTCTAGTTCATTCGCATTAGCCTAATACGCACCACAGCCCATGTGAATCTCATGTAATCCAAATTCTAAACCCACATGCCCTCACATGAAGTTGTTCTATTTAAAAATGTCAACATAAGTTAATTCATTTATTTTAAAAAAATTTAGTTACTCATTTAAATTAATTCATTTATTTTAAAAGATATTTAGTTACTCATTTAATTTTTAATAATATTAGAGCACTATCTAAATATGGTCCACTTGGTATCGAATTGTTAAAGCACAAGTTCAACTGAATAGTAAGAATTTAAACTCATTTACATCACAACCAGCCGACTAATAAAAAATAAATTAATTAATATACATACATCTTATATCCGTGTATTTTTAATATATAGTTAATATCAAATGGAGTTACCCTAAAAAAGGTCATGTGACAATTTTAATAGCAAACTCCAAAAAAAAAAAAAAGAGGTGGCAAATTAATGAGGGTATTCAACTTTTTTAAGTTTGTCACCATAATTCTAAATTGCCATATTTCAAAAAAAGTCTCATAATTTCTTTTGTGCCGTCAAATTTCAAATTTTTTAAGTTTCTTTTTAAGATTTGTCTTCTACAAAAGTTAATAAATTATAAATAAATTATAAAATAGTTAATATTTCAAAAGGCATTCAAAGTCACATATAATTATTATAATAATAAACTAATACACCTACAAAATAGACAAATAATAGATTAAAACAAATAATAATAGACTAATACACGTACATTTAAATGGTCTTAAATTCGTTCATTTATATTAATATAAAATCAAATAATAGATTAAAACAAATCTTTAGTCCAAGACTAAATTATATGTTTTTTAGTTAAAAAAAACAGTGAAATGTCTCTGTCACAACAGTGAAAAGCAAAAAACTTCTAATCAAACAAAACAAAAACTTGACAAATCAAATAAAAACATGAAACAAACTTTTAATAACCCAAATGGCTCAACTGATCATCATAGCCATATAGCCACACAATAGACAAATAAGCATACAAAAAAGCGAAGCCAAACCAGCACCATAACCATAAAATAAATAAATATCAAACAAAGAATTAGGTCATAGAATCAAGAGGGCTCAGATCTGATTTAGATAAGTCGTTGCATTGTTCTAGATATCATCGGAGTTAGGGCTCGGGTCTGTGATGGCTGCGAATAGAGAGAATCGCCACGCCTATGCTTAGACCTTCATAAGCCGTGTACACCTCAAAAACAATCGATCATCATCGCTATACAAGGTCCGAATAACCATCAGAAACAGGTCATCAAATGGCTCACACCGAAATTTTTTTGGCCATTACAGTTATCACCGGAGTTAGAAAGCTCAGATCTGAGATGGCTGCGAATCGAAAAATCACAAAGCCAAGACCGTCAAGCCGTAAACACCTCAAACCAAAAAAATCATCATAAAACACAGTAAAACCAAAGCAAATCATAGATCTCAGATCTAATTTCAAATCTCACAACTCAGATCATATTTCAACAGATCTAAACAGTAAAATCAAAGCAAAGCAGAGAGTCACTCTCTCAGATCTAAACATATCTAAAATATAGCTCAGAAGAAAGCGAAGCATACGAAATCAATTAAGGCTCAACAGGGTTAGAAACCCTAAATTATCACTGCATCATCTGACGGCGGCTGCGATTAACGCCTCCTTGCCGTCGGAAAACCACCATCGGAAAACCACCATCGAGATGGTTATAAAGAACTATGCCGGTTTTAAAGCATCAACGGCGGCTGCGATTAGCTCGGCCGGATTTCAGCGGAGCGGCGGTCGGATTTAAGGCGAAGTTAGAGAGAGAGAGGAGCAGCGGTAAGCTTAGAGAGTTTAGAGAGAGAGAGAGGAAGATAAATGTGAGGTAGGTCTAAGAGACCGCTAGGGTTAAAAGGCTCAAGAGATAAATGTGAGGCTGAGTTTGAGCCGTTCAAAAAGAGTTTACAATCTACGGTTTAAAAAGAGTAATCCATGTGAGGTAAAATGATTGGTTATTGAAAAAATGAGTCCAGCCAAATATTTAAGAGATTCAACATTTTAGCTTTGTTGACTTGTACACAATGCAATAATAATTGTACAAGTCTTAATTTTCAACCATTTGGAAGAATATGCATTATAAGATAGTATAGATACTAGCCGTGTGCCCGCGCGTTGTGGCGGCAATAGTTTATACCTTGTTATTTGTCTTCTGTTTGTGTGTTCGCACGCTAAGGGTTGTTCGCATTTGATCTTCCTGCATATATATATATATATATATATATATATATATAATACTTTATATATATATATATATATAATACTTTATATATATATATAGTGGCATACCCGCGCGTTGCGGCGAACGGCAGTTATAGCGCGTTATTTGTCTTCTGTTCGCGGGTTCGGCGACAGCGACAATTTACAACCCGATATTAGTTTCTGTTAACGCAATGCGGGACGAAGAAAATTTATCATGGCGGAAACCCGCACGATGCGGCGACATCAATTATGAAACACATAACTTATTTTCTGTTAGTTTATAAATACTCTCGTAATATATTATTTCTAATAGAAAACAACAACCAAAGGAGAGGGTGACTAATGTCTTAACAAATGAATATTACAAAACAAAATTCAAAGCCAACATTGATTGGCCTTAACGAATGTTGCAACTAACAAGCCTTTTTAAATGCACATTAATTTGACAGAAAACTTTATAGAATAGTAATTAAGTTTCAAGTTTGTTCCAATTAAGTCACCCATACTTTTTTTTGTTCTAGTTAGGTTATTTAACTTTCAGTGAATGTTCTAATACCATGTTTTTACTTATGATAGTAGGATAATGTGTCTATTTAATAAAAAAAATTCTAAATGTATGTTAATTTCCACATTCGTAATATCTATGTAGTCTATCTTTTTCATGGGAGATCTGAAAACAAAAAATGTAGAAAAAAAAAAAACAAAAGAAACAGAAGTAATTAAAACATACTTACATAAGAAGCAATTTTTAGCAAATCTTTCATGCGTCTAGTGTAGAATATTTTGTTTCAAGTGATTCAACATTTACTTTTGATGGAAACAATCGTCAAGAGTCTCTAAATATGTCTGTTCTAGCATTTATTACAACCTTCGTTGAGATTACAATTTTTCTCACTATCATACTTAAATCTAATCCCTTTTAAGTATAAGGTAAAAATCAGTTCCTTTTGTCTAGTGATATCATGTGACTATATATACCAAAGATGTGAAAACTTTGTTCTTACCATCTCAAATTATAATAAATAATGGGGAGCCCCACTACGCGTTGAGAGGGACGGGTTATGTTTATGAGTGGGGCATGAGGTATTGCGAATACACTAAACATGTCTACATTAGAATAAAAAAATGGTCGGTACACTCTAATACACACTAAATTGACATGTTATCAAACAAGAATAAAAAAATGGTCGGTACACTCTAATACACACTAAATTGACATGTTATCAAACAACCCACAAGTGTTATAACAAAACATTTGATGTATTTTTACCTGTAAAAACTAAGAGCAACTTACGTTCAAAGAATCAAAGATATCAAATATCAAAGAATTCGTAACTACAAAAACTAAAAACAACTCATGTTCAAAGATATCAAAGTACTCATGCCAACGGAGTCGCACTAAAAACAACACTCATAGTTGTTCAAAGATATCTGAATTACATAACCAAATACTCAATTTGCTGCAAAATAGAGATGCTTGCACCTCTAACTCTTTCAGGTCAATCATACTAATTTATCAATTGTGAAGCAGCTACTTCAAACATGCTTGTTGATACACTTTATCTTACTCGTTTCCCTCGAGTTAACGATTTGTACACGCCGCATCTGAAAAGGAAGCGTTCAATAAATTTAGGAATTTAAGTAATAATGAGGTAACAATAATTAGATAGTAAATCTGTTACTATAGCTAAATGACAAAAAATACAACTATACACTTCTCCTATGGCAATTCACTTTTAGCCAAAGCCTTGTAATTTATGATTATACACTTAGCCAAATACAACTATACATTTATCCTAAGGAGTCTTGTAATTTAACCTACAAAATACTCTTAGCCAAACTAATAACAGAAAATCAAGACTTATGTCAAAGAGAAGAGGGATATTTCAGCCACTTTGACTTATATTACTAAGTTAATCCTTGCTCCACTCCTCCTACCTAGATGACCTAGAATGATGCATAACCCAATAGCATGCATAGTACACAGAGTTAGGATTCTACATTAGGTACGAAAATGCATAACTCAACCTGCAGTTACTTTAATTTATATCACAAAGCTAATGTTTACTGATTATATTACGAAAATGTATATAAAGAAAACTTTTTTAAACCTTCCAGTGATAAACTGACTTAATTATATAGTAGGATTATCCAAACAGTTACCTTCTCGACATAAGAGCGAACCATATTTTCAATATCTTCAAAAACTGAATTTGGTTGCCACTCTGCAAAAACCCAAAAAAAATATCATTACATATGCCTGCATCAGTTACAGGCCTTACGGCTGTCATAGTATATCACTTAAGGCTAAACAAATTAAGCTATACCTAAACAGTAGTAAATTCTCACCTACTGCAACTTTTGTTAACCAAAGAAGATCTATATGATTGGTACACAATGTAAAAAAACAAATAATAGATATTCCCTTAAACAAAATAGATAAAGTTAATAAACATGAGAAAATAGCTTCTTTCTTTCAAGACTTCTACTCCTACATTAATGCTAAAATAAATTATTATTTTATTATATTTTTAAGCTTACAAATGCTAATGAATAAATATCCAAAAGTAGATCAAAAGAAAGATAAGGAGTACCTTGCTCCTAAACGTCCCATCCTGCCCGCCCAGTTCTAGTGTCTGATCAGCTTCTTTTCTTGTGCTTTGGCACCAAGCTTTTTTCAAGTTTCCAAATTCATCAGATCCAACATGGATATGTTATTAGTCCAGAAAAACTGAAATTTACTGAACCTGCTTGAAGATCCAATTTATGAATACGCATGAACATAATTGTTCACACCAACTACAGCAAAAGGATATTCCCACATCGCCCGTACAATTATTATACATAATCATATAAATATTGGAATGATTTATGCATAAGTTAAAGCAAATTAAACCAAAATATGTGAACATCATATTCGAATATCAAGATTACACAGGCTACCTTTGTCAATCCAATATTTCTTTCGAGCTGCTGATGCGAGTCTAGAAACAACATCAGCAACACTTTCCCCACCTTCTTCTGGCTTCAAAATATTGTATATAGCCTGTTATTGATTGTGAAATTTTATTGAGCAATAAAATACAGATATTACCAATTTGACACCACTAAAAGAATAAAAACTCATTAACAAATCAACTGATTCATAAGCAAATAGTTGTGCATAATCTACTTCAAATTAAATCAGTGATGATTAAAATACTTACATCCAATTGATTCTCTATGAAAAACAACAAAAGTACAAACACAGTAGTAGCAACGCTGCTCACCAATTGAAGATGCAGAACACACCAGAGACGATATCTCTTAAAATTAGTGGAGAATACAACCTATAAAGCCAGATATAAAATTGGATGAAAAGTAAAGGGATAAACAAAAGGATTTCAAGGATAAAAAAATGGGGAGAAGCAAAACATAATCATAGCCAATTCGTGTGATGTAATCCTTTTAGGGTGATATAATGGAAAAATCATAGCAGAACATTGAATTATAATACAACATCTACTAATTAACTCACCATCACATCCATCAGAAAATTAGCCAATTCGTCCGTATCAATCTTCTACGCCGCTTCCGCAATCGTGACTTTAGGTCACCAACACCTCATGTATAAACCTCCCATCCATCCTAATTACCTCATGCATGTCACCACTGACTTAACCTCCATAGGCATGTCAATTGCAACTGATTGTTACAATCATGTTGTAATTATGATTATAGCCTAACAACATCACAAACCCGTCAGATATTAAACCAAATATCGCATTTAACTAAAATTCTACATGAAAGATAGATTTCTTGAACTCAAATACTTACTAATATTAAAGATGAACTCAAAATTTGAACTCAAATACTTACTAATATTCCTTAAACTATTTTAGACCCCATAAATCTTTTATCCGCTAAAAGCCTATGTAATTATGTAATTTGTATTTTCTCCCGGTAAAAAAAATCATAAAAAACTCATATTATGTTTTTGTGCAAAAAATAAAATATTTTCTACAAAATGGAAGTCCAAATTGTCCAAAAAATAGTGTTTGAAAGCCTCTGATGTACTTGTGACCAAACATAGATCTATATGCACAAAAATGAAGTAAAATACAGACCTGTTTTGCAACAGCCATTGAGCCAAAGAAAGAAAAGCATTTTTAACTTATCAGTTGAAGTAACCATTGAAAGTTTGGCTAGTCATTGCAAGAACAAACTAACAAACTTTGATGGATATAACTAAGTAGCCTCCTGTTTCAAGAAATATTATGCATATAGTGCTAAAATCCTTTCCTGCATAGAGAGACAAAAAATTATAAATTGATTTTAGTTGAGATATACAAATAAGTTGGAAAAGTTGGATAACTTTGTACCGGACCAAGAGTTACACCAAAGAGAAAATAGCAACCATCAGTTAAAAATTGTTGGTTACAGCATCAAAAACTAAATTTGTGCATCACTTTTGACGCATTGAAGGGGAATCCGAGTTAACCAAATGTTGAAAATTTCATACCCTCCTTGGTCACAAAAATCACAACTATATGAAATATATAACCCGTTAAAATCCTTTTCAAGTTCGTGAAACAATTAAGAATATTAAAATTTGAGCTTCAGTATGTAGATTAAGCTCAGTTAAGTGAGCTTTATGTCGGTGAATATGAAAAAATAAATAAAAGAATGAACTCTTTTACAGAAACTGAATTATAAAAAAAATCCTTACCAGTACTTAGGCGAACAGAGGATGAAATGAGATGGTAACCCGATCAGCTCCGTAAGAGCTGCTTATGGAGTAAAAAATATGCAAACACATAACCAAGGAAATCGATTAGAGTGAAGCAAATTGAAAACTGCAAACTAAAAAAAAATTTATGAATTAAATGTATAAACCAAGAAATGAAGTCAAAAAGGGAGATAGGCTAACCTTTAGACAAAGCAAAACATAAATAAACAGATTAGCCACCAGATCAACGAACTCCTTCACCTATAAATAGAAAAATATGGAGAAAGACAGTAGCAGAGTGAGATTTCTGTACATACCAACATCGTACAAAGGCTTATAAATCTGCCTAGACTTCTTTTCCAAACAATGACAAATCTGTAAAACATGAACCTATAAAAATGTATGTATATTTATAGAAAAACAAAAAACCTCGAGGGTTTACACATCCAATCTCAAATCTGTAAAACATGAAGTGATAAAAAATGTCTATATGTTAATAGGAAAACAAAAAACCTAGTGAGACAGGGAACCACAAAAACCCTATGACTTATGGATGATGTTTACTGATTTACTAAGAAAACAATATCTTGTATTCAATCGAACTACTAAGAAAACAATATCTTTTATTCAATCAACCGATTGATTCACGGCTACCATTCTGATTGACACATATCTTCATAGGTACGATTCACTACAGAATTAGTACAAATTAGTTTGAACAAAGAACCTGCAGAAAAAATCAGTAAATCACGAAACATAATCAAACAAACAACGAACCAGATAAATTAAAACGTGAATACGACTTTCTCGAGTATGATTGAAGATGAAAAACCTACCAGATTAACAAAAATCACTTGCAGAAGAGAGGCAGAAGCGTGATTAGGGTTTGTACCAAAGAAGTACCGCCACTGCGCAAAAAGCTTGGAGCCAGCAAAACTGAAAAAGCTGATGATGAAAAAAATGGAATTACAGATCTGGAAAGAGCACTTTTCGTTCGGCCGTGAGGGATTTGAAGAAGCAAAGAAGCAGAAGAATCCTTGAACTCCTGGGTGCGCAAGGGCTACGAAGCCATCTTCACTGATTTCTGCACCAAATTACCTACTTTGAGGGAAACTAAAAACTCACTGCTAATTCTCGTTTGCTTGTCGCACTGGTACTTTTTTGCTTCAATGATTTACCCAGCCATGGATGATCTTGAGAGATGATCAGAAGAGGCGGAAGCGAGATTTAGGGTTTGAGAGAGAATACGGGAAAAGAGACGGCGTGAATTAGGGTTTGTATTCGTAAAACAAAAGAAGTACCGTCTCTCAGCCAACATATGTTCACGCTTTGTCGACTTGTACATATTGCATGTTGACTTGTACGCGTCTTAAAAATTAAGACACTCCACTTTCTCTCTCCAATATGTATTATATATATTAATAGATTTATGAGCGTATATGTTTTCCCGATCATCTCTACATTTATTATTTGGAATAACATATTCACATTGATTTTTGTAAATCCTTGTGTCCTTGATTTAATGTCACTTTTGACTACTTTCGAACAAACAATTTTTATCACGTGTTGTAATCTATCACATACGTCACAATTGGAATTACTTGATATCAATACTGTCGTCTAGGCTATGTCGTGCATGTTCAAATACGCACTTACGCATATAAATTCAATAGGTGCTCGGTAGTTACGCAAGACACGAAGTCTTACAAAATTGTAGCAGCGCACTATAAGGTGAGTTACACAACCTTTTACGTTACGTCCGGGTTTGGACGATAACCCGCAAACCTGTTACACCCGGGTTAGGGTGATAACACGACAACTATTATGTATGATCAAAGTAGAAATCCTGTATATATCACATGTTCACGTAAAATGCTTTATCTTTCAAGTCCTTACTTATCGAACCATTAATAGCATATAGCGAGGGGATATTGGGTAGTACTACTGGGGTCTGACAAACCCCACTCAGCGGGCACGAGATGCACCACCCGACTGGCGGTCGGACTGAGGACAATGTCAGCCTAACTTACCGTGATCGAGTAGACATGGGGAAGGCAAACCACGTAAGGATTATTCCTACAACTAATTGGTTAGCTTTGGTTGCGAACGTTTTAGTGACATGAACTTAGGCTCGCTACCTACGATATGGATTGTACTTGTAATATACATACTTACATATGAATAAAAACTGTTGTATTCATACTCCATAATTATACTAGATATACTTATGTGCTTATGTGAACTCACCAACCTTTGGTTGACACTTCCTCTTTAAACATGTTTCTCTTAGGTCGCAGGTGTTCGGGTATCACGAGTATGCATGCATGAGCCTTCAATACCCCGTTATAGTTTTTATATACAAGTTACATTATTTCGAGTGACAATGTTTTGTATGAGCACTAGTATTTTTGTTATGCTTCCGCTTCTGTAAAACTCGGGATATATATATATATATATATATTATATTTTAATATATATATATATATATTATATTTTAATATAATGCAAATGTTTTTATAGTTAATGGTTATTTGGTGTAACTAATGGACTGGGATCCTAGTTTGCTCATACCCCACACGGTTAAACTCAGTTAATGGAAATTGGGGCTGTGACAACGGTGCACGTTACTAGGGAGGTAAAATTATGTGGCCCAATATGCTTTTGATGGATGTATCCATTTAAAAGGTGTATGAAGGTAATTAAGGGGCCACGTGAGAAACAAAACTTATCCAGAAGGGTGCATTGCTGATGAGAACATTGTAGAAGAAACGATTGAATTTCTTAGCGAATACCAAAAAAACATCACAACTATTGGTGTTCCAACTAAAAAGCATAGCAGTGCGGATGGAAGTCCTGGGTCAGCTGGTAGATCAGTTGAAGTCTCTCCAGAGCTCCTATCGAAAGCACATTTATTTGTGTTGCTAACTACGCCTGAAATTGAGCATTATTGTAAGGATCGAAATAACCCAAACACGATATCACAACCTCTAATGAATGTGCGGAATCCAAACACTAGAGTGATTCAAGATAAATCAAGAAAAATACGTAAAAGCAATAACAAAACAAGTAAGAACACAAACCGATTGAAGAGAACACTTTACTATTAATCACCAGTTGCTTACACACTTAGTCGAAATTCTCAAAGAGAATTTCGAGATCACCAAAAACCACAAACACCTTAGGAGCAACCAACCCTAATCTTCTAATTAAACCATCCTTATATAGGAGGAGATTAGCTTGGAAAACAAGCTAATCTATCTTTGGTAACCCTAAATAACATAAAATTCCCGTATTTGACTTTAATGGCCCATAAAACTCCACCTAAACTCATTCTAAATGAGCCCAAACATGTCTAAATTGGCCCAATGACCCAATATAACCATAACCCAGCTTATTTTCACCTATTCTAACACATAGGCCTTCAGAATACTCTGCCAAGTGATGATTTAATACACAAGCCACAAATCTTGGTCCTTACAATCTTCCCCTTGGCTTGTGCTATTAAATATCTTCTACTTTCAATCTTCAGACTTCAGTCTTCTCCTTGGCTTGAACATGGGTTGATGAAGATTCTTTTCTTTAACAATCTTCATTGGGCAGCATATGGTCGATGATCTGGTGAGCTTTCTCTCAATCAACATCAGCTTGGACTTCAAATGATAAACAAGTAATGAGAGGAGGATTCTCAAATACTTGCTTCTTCTTGAAAACTGTTGAGTCCTTGCTGAATCAGTCAGTAACTGTCTTGACTTGCATGTGACTTCAGAGGACAAATTTTGAAAACCTCTGTCTTGGCATTCTTGAATTTCTTGTTGTGACTGCTCTGCATCTTTTCTTCAATTAGCTTCCCCTAAACTTGAGAACGGTGTCTTTGGAAGCTTTACTTGAACAACCAACAAACTTCCCCTGAGTATAGGGTAAGTCCTTTTCCGGCTGGTTCTTCAACACGAACAGTAGCAGAGTTCTTGCTTTGGTCAACTGAGTCCTTGACCTTCTTCTCCATGAGTTGTCTTTTCTCACTTAACCTGTCAAACACAACATGAAACAGACACTAACCAGACGATGACTGGTTATCGGGTTAGCATTATTTAACCAAAAACACTTCCCCTGAACCCGAGGACTCTTCGCATTATCTCCCCTTGAGATTTTGGAGGAGTGAAACATTCTTGCATAAAACCCATAAAACTTATTTAAAAACCTTTAAATTAACCTGGCCATGGTTGAAAAAATAAATAATAAAAACTTAAGATAACACAAAAGAAAAATAGAATAATAAAAACAAACATACCAAATTACTAAACGAGAAAGGTTTCTATGGGATCAAACCGTATGAATCTGACTGAGGAACCCTTTTCAGCTTCTGTTACTCGAACACGTCCAGGTGATTGCCAATATACTGATCCACTTTAAACTCAAACCCTTTTCTTATTCAGGCTGTTTGTCACTTTATTATCTTTTATTGTGTATTAATTATGAACAACAAGTGGGTTTCAACAAATCCTAGGTACATGTTATTACACACTATCAAGCATATAAATTCCCTACCACATATTTTCACAACCTGAACCAGAAGTTTGAAACTGAGCTCGAGACTTGGTTGAGAAGAGAAAGAATAGATCACATAGATTTTTTGGGTATAATATACAAAGTCAACTGAATTTTTGAAACATTTTTAATAATGCTCTCATCAGTGACAAAGGCTGAGGGTTTTGGACTCTTGAGGGTCTCTTTTGATGTGCTCTTTGGCATCTTTTGGGTGTATATATATTTTTTTATAATTTTTTATTATTTTAGGTGATCTAGAAGCACGTATGTATGGACAACTCCAGGTCATTGCTCACGCAAAGCAGAGGAGAGCCTTACATACATGCGAAGCATCCCCAGGTCATTGCTCACGCAAAGCAGAGGGGACACCGACTTTTTGAGCTCAATTTCACACTCTTGGAGACAAGCGTGTGTATCGGGAACTTGAACATGCAGTCAAATAGAAATGCAATTAACCTAAGTGCTGTTACCCAACAAACTGCCATACGTTATCTTTAAGTGTGTAACGCATACCTTTTCAGATTTAAGAGCCGAGCCTACCAGCATATCACCATGGATCATGTCTTTCACATCTGCCTTACGCGTGTCAGCCATCTCCAAAACGGAAGTTTATTTCACTTCCCACCTTCTCAAACGCACAAACAAAAGATTAAAAATTAAAAAGCACAATTTAATTTTGAGGGGTCAACAATTTCATCTTTTCTATTCTTCCCCTTGCTTTTTGATTTTTAATAACAACACACATTTTTATTTTTTTTGATTTTTTTTTTGATTTTTTTTTTATATATATATTTTTTTTGATATATTTTTTTTAACACTCACTGACACAATACTAAATATGTACTAAAAACTGGCCAAGCTAACCTTCAAAGTTTATCTTTTGAAAATTTTCAGAAATGGGTTTTGTTTCATGCACAACCATACTTCACATCAAATCAGCCAAGAAACAAACAATTCAGACAGTGTTACCTTTACTGCTGATTTTCTCAGATTTACCTCTCACAAGGAAACATACCCTCCATTGAAATCTTCATGTCATGTGGTAGAGAGATGCCTCCTATCCTGTGCCTGGAACAATCACTATCACAAACAAACAAGGTTAATGAAAGTCCTCCTTGACTGTTCCTGCACACTGTGAGAGATTAGTTAGCCATTAAAACCCAGGCCATTGTGGTTCTGGGTAAACCCGATGAATCAATGAAAGTTACTTCTTTTAAACACATGCCCTTTGAAAAATCAGGAATTTGAGTTGCAGCTGCCTTTGATTTTGGTTTCCAAATACCAGGTGATTTGAAAGTTGTTTTAGTCACCTTTGAAGTAGTGACTTTAGGTATTTCAACCTTCTTCATTTCAGGTTTCCTTTTCAAAACAGTTTTAGTTACCTTTGGAGGAGTAACTTTAGGTTTGTCAACTTTGTGTTGTTTTGAAATCGGTTTCTTCACCTTTTTATGAAAATTTTCAAAATTTGGAAAAACATATTTTTGATTTGAAAATTTTCTTTGCTCTTTGGCAGCGCCCCAATGTTGATCAGAGGGTTTTATCGAAGGAGAAACAGTCTTCATCGCCTTAGGTGGTTGCACCTTCATTGGCTTAGACTTTATTGAATCCTGAGACGAAACACTCCGACTTTGCGGATAATATGGCTCATAGGGGCGATAGAGACAATTTCGGGCAATGTGACCAGGATTGCCACAATTAAAGCAAGTTTGCTTCTTCAGGTAGAAGTCAGAAGTGTGACCGTTTGAGCTGCATGGCTTTGATGGAAAGGCATTGAGATTCGGTTGCATGTTCAGAAAGACTCCAGATCTCCAGTTGTTCGATCTTTCTGACCTTGATCCATTTCTGTTGAATCTTTTCTGGTTTGTTGAAAACTGAGCAGAACCAGACATTTGAACTTTTGGGCCCACTGGTTTCTTTGAGACTGTTGTGTTGCCACTGCATGAGCCCACTGATGAGTTTGGAGACTTGATAGTAGTTTTGGGCCTTTCAATCTTGATAGGAACAGAAGTTGGAGGCTTGATGGTGATCTTGGGCCTCATGCTCTTAATGTTAGATGATAAACCGCCATCATGACCCAAGCCTTTGAACTTGGAGGAGAAGGATGGTAGTTCATAGCCAACATTTGGTTCTTGGTCAAACATAGACCCAGATGTCATGAATATCCTACCATTGGGCCTTGTAGTCATCACCACACGTTCCCGCTTTACCTCATCCACCACTTTCGAATAAGGAGTCTCGATCTTTGGATAAGGAGTCAACTTTTCTTCATCAGCTCTGTTCACTTCACTAGAGCTTGAACCAGCACACTCAGTAGTGTTATTAGACTGAGTTGCTTCAGTGACTGTCTTTTCATCTTTCTGCACTGGTTGAGTCCCATATACCATGGTTGCTTCATTCAGGGACTCCTTCAACAATTCCTCTGCAGTTTGGGGCACTTTGATGTATTCATGTTGTAATGGGGGAGGAAAATTTCCATCCCCGAGGCCAGATGTTTCTTTTACATGCTCGAGTCGCTCCTCTGATTTGAATAAAGTACGATGAGAGTCCATCATTTTCTTTTGAATAACTTGATGTTTCTCAAGGGCAGATTGGGAAGTGTTAAGTTTTGCTCTTAGTTCCTCAACCTCCTTGGTTAGCTCTTCTACCTTAGCGTTAGCAAGCCTAAGATATGTGCTTTTATTACTCACCTGAGATTGAAGATTCTTAACATCAACCTGAATGGCCTCAAGTTTCTCTCTAAAAATTTTGGTCTTTCCTTTGGACTCCCTAAGGTCTCTAGCAGTGATTGCATGATTTTGACATTCATTTGTAAACTTGCTCTCCCATTCTTTAATCAAAGCACAGCACGTGGGGTTTGAGCATTCCTCGCAGTTACAGATCCAAGTTCCATCAGCACGATTGATCTTCCGTTTTTCCTCCTCTTTTTCACGGAATGTCCGGAAAAGATACTTCTCCTGACTGAGTTCGTTACCTAAAGACTCTATCCTCTTTTTGTAGGGTTCGACTTGTTTTAGATGATTCTTTAGTTTGTACTCTGCATTGAGACGGTCTCTTTCTTCAGTTCGAAACAGTTGCTTATAATGTTCGATTGATTCGGAGCAAGCCGAGTTCGAACATGTCTGAGTTTGATCACTCACCAGAAGAGAAGCAACTTGAGTACTTTTCATCATATTTTTTTTTTTTTTTTTTTGACGTCTAGGTCAAATTCGGACCGGAAAGACTTGACCGGATCGAAGAGTGAAAGCCGAAGGGTTGGATAGAAAAGGGTGAAGTTTGGATAGAAAAGTCAAGTTTTGGATCGAAAAGTGGACTTTTTGATCGAAAAGTGGATTTTTTGATCGAAAAATGGACTTTTTGATCGAAAAGTGTGGCTGATCGAAAAGCTGGTCGAAAAGCTGGTTGGCTGATCGAAAAGCTGTCTTGGCTGATCGAAAAGCTGTTTGGCTGATCGAAAAGCTGTCTTGGCTGATCGAAAAGCTGTCTTGGCTGATCGAAAAGCTGTCTTGGCTGATCGAAAAGCTGTTTGGCTGATCGAAAAGCTGTTTTGGCTGATCGAAAAGCTGTTTGGCTGATCGAAAAGCTGTCTTGGCTGATCGAAAAGCTGTTTGGCTGATCGAAAAGCTGTTTTGGCTGATCGAAAAGCCACAAGGGGGACTTTTCGATCGACAGATGGCTGATCGAAAAGTCACAAGGGGACTTTCCGATCGAAATGGGCTGATCGAAAAGTCACAAGGGGGACTTTTCGATCGACAGATGGCTGATCGAAAAGTCACAAGGGGACTTTCCGATCGAAATGGGCTGATCGAAAAGTCACAAGGGGACTTTCCGATCGAGATGGCGCGACAGAAAAGGCTTTTCGATCAGGAGGACGATCAAAAAGTCTAGAAACAGGGTCGAAAAGTCTCCAATTCACGAATTTTGCACCTCGAATGCTCCTGTCTTGACTCGAAACCTGCAAAAATACTTCCGAACTGTGCTAAAAACTGAAAATCACCAACAAAACTCAAACGGTTAGTTGACAAAAACTTGAATCGGATATCGCGAGAGCCTCGAAACTTGCGTTTCTTGGCTCTGATACCAATTGTAAGGATCGAAATAACCCAAACACGATATCACAACCTCTAATGAATGTGCGGAATCCAAACACTAGAGTGATTCAAGATAAATCAAGAAAAATACGTAAAAGCAATAACAAAACAAGTAAGAACACAAACCGATTGAAGAGAACACTTTACTATTAATCACCAGTTGCTTACACACTTAGTCGAAATTCTCAAAGAGAATTTCGAGATCACCAAAAACCACAAACACCTTAGGAGCAACCAACCCTAATCTTCTAATTAAACCATCCTTATATAGGAGGAGATTAGCTTGGAAAACAAGCTAATCTATCTTTGGTAACCCTAAATAACATAAAATTCCCGTATTTGACTTTAATGGCCCATAAAACTCCACCTAAACTCATTCTAAATGAGCCCAAACATGTCTAAATTGGCCCAATGACCCAATATAACCATAACCCAGCTTATTTTCACCTATTCTAACACATAGGCCTTCAGAATACTCTGCCAAGTGATGATTTAATACACAAGCCACAAATCTTGGTCCTTACAATTATATCGAGTAAGTAATTTAGATTATTAACCTTTTTTTATCTATTTAATTAATTATAAACTTTTATAGATAACTTCAACTCATGTAATTGCAGAGAACACATGAAATTTTTGTAAAAGGAACATCCTGGTAGTAGACTAAATGAGCTGACTAAGATGCAGAGCACAACATTTGGTAAATGGTTACGTAACAAGGTCAGCTAAATTTGCTTATTGTTTTAATTCCGGATGAACAGTAACTTTCCTGAACAGCTTACCTGAGTCGTCCGGAACAACTCCATTTTCTATCCGGATGAACTATAACCTTCTTGGTGAACTGAAACTATTTTCTTATTGTTTTAATTCCTGATGAACTGTAACTTTCCTGAACAACTGACCTGAATTGTCCGGAACAACTCTATTTTCTATCCGGATGAACTATAACCTTCTTGGTGAACTGAAACTATTTTCTTATAGTTTTAATTCTGGATGAACTGTAACTTTCCGGAACAACAGAACTGAGTTGTCCGAAACAACTCTATATTCTATCCGGATGAACTATAACCTTCCTGGTGAACGGAAACTATTTTCTTATTGTTTTAATTCCGGATGAACTATAACTTTCCTGAAAAACTGACCTGACTTGTCCGGAACAACTTTATTTTATTTTTGGAAGAACTATAACCTTCCTTTTCATAATGAACTTTCCTAATGAACCTACTATGAATTTCAGGTTGAAAAGGAGACGACGGAATCCCCAGAAACTATATCAGAGACCCTTAGGTGGATTTCACACGGTCCACATAGAAGCGTGAGGAAATATGAAGTATATGACATCAATGGCTATTCATTTCGTACAAAATATCGAGACGGTAGGGTTTACCAGAACAGCGGGGTTGGTGTAGAGGTAAATGACATGCACATCTCTAACGAGGTATTAACCTATGGACAAAAACCTTACTATGGAGTTTAAAATAGATATGGCTACTAAAATACCATATTAAAAGCATCCCTCTATTTATGTGCGACTGGGGTGAGAATACACATGGGGTCAAAAAAGATAGTCTTGGTTACACTTTGGTCAACCTTAAAAGACTAGGTCACAAGGAGGACCCGTTCATTTTCACGTCACACATATGACTGTTGTTTTACGTCAAAGACCTGCTAGATAAAAAACTGCATATTGTCTTTATGACACCTCCTAGAATTTACAGAGATTATTATGAAGACGATGCCAATGAAGAATTTAGTACAGTAGTTTTTCCTCACAACGATAATGTATTGCCACCCGTAGATACATGTGAGAATGTTTACCTTAGAGCTGACTATACTGGAATGATATTACGTAAAGCCGATTAATTGATCATTTTATTTTTTTTGAATTTTAGCAAATTACAGTCTCAACAATATTTGGTTTTTTTCTTTATGTATTCTGGAATATTATGGATCTTAATTTTGAGTCAAGTGTTTCCTTTTTTTATTGTGCGGGATGAGCACGGGTACCGTACACGTACCTGACCGGTACCGGTCCCGGTTGGTACCGGTTATGTTTTGAACGAAAGTTGGGTACCGATCCCGGTACCTAATATATTGGTACGGGTACCAGGTACCGGGATTTAGGTACTATACTTGTTTGGTACCTGGTTAGCAAATCCCTTCATGAATTAATATTAAGAGCATCATGAAATTGAATTAATATTAGAGTACCAATAAACATTCGTAATATTCTTTGTGATCCACAAATAGGTGCTTTTGTACGTTCAACATGCTACCTCAAATCAAACTTGGTACAAATTAATAAACTAAGCTCCTATATAAACGGTTTTTTTTAGCAATGACCCTCAAATCTGGTACGATTCTTAATCGATGGTCGTGTCTAATTATTCTCTGATCTGATGATCGACACGCACGATGCTTCAGTTATCATATATATTTTAATGTGTTTTTATTTATTAAATAAAAAACCTATATATATTTTCGGGTACCGGTACCCTACCGGGTATTTTATGATTTTTCCCGATACCGGTCCTGAAAATTAACAAAATGAGGTCCCGGTCCCGGTACAGAATATGTGGGTACGGGTACCGGTTCGGGTACGGTACCGGTACGGTATGGGTACCGGTACGAGTACTAGGTACCAATTGCTCATCCCTTTACTAAACTCCAAAATAGTTTCAGTTCACCAGGAAGTTATTTGTGCCTGTAGGTCTCCTCTCTTTGACCAAACCAGAGTCAATAAAAGTAAAAAATAAACAAACAAAATCAACTGTTTCTTTACCAAACACAATTACATACATAATCCAAAGGGTATGATTCCATTAATACATTGATCTATAAAATTACAACTGAAAAACTACTAACTAAAAAGGGAGAAGAAACGGCTGAAGACAAATCCCTCTTTGCTTTCTCACATGGTGCACTAAAGAGATTGTCTGAATCATCATCATCACGGCTACTTGCTGCTGATCAAGTGAAAAGAGAGAACAAGTCCATTTTTGCTTTCTCACATGCACTTGCTTCAGGTCAAAAAGGAGAAGAAGCTGCTGTAGAAAAATCAGGTTCGTGGGGACAAAAGGGAGAGACGCACCTGAAGAATACAAGTTCTTCAAACATCATCATGTGCCCTTAGTGCTGACTGTTATAAAATTATACAATAACTTAAAATCTGCTCTCAGTAAAGCATTTGTATGAACCATTAGAGACTCCTCGTCTCCATGGTTTCCACAATAACTTAAAATCTGCTCCCAGGAGATACAGATCTTTCCCTGCACAAGAAAAAAATTACCAAATATGAGACACAAAATTCAATCAAATTTCAGTGGTGAAGATGATAACTTACCGTTTTCCACATACGGATGACGCCAATTCCACATTTTTTGCCGGCGATGATGGACGAAAAACAGAGAGAGAGAAACTGGGAGAAAAGGCGCATGGTGGAGATGATGATGATGAAAACTGATAGAGAGATAAGTATATATCAATACTCGAGGGGCGTGGTAGATGGAGATTTGAACGATAAAGTAAATGAAAAAGTAATGATTACAAGCGCCATAGACTGTTGGTCTTCTTTTAGCCACCCAAAATTAATATATCGTGAACATTTCTCATAATTTGTCACGCAAACAAATTTTAATATGAGTGGCCATATCACAAGATAATCAAACAAGATAAACATATATAACCATCATATATTCAATTCTAACTACTAATATCATAACAAAATAAACATATAAAATGTTGTTCTTAATTTGTTTATAAACATATACATAATTTATTAATAATCTGGATCACTGCAATCTTCGGATATGTATCCTAAACTTGCATCGTCATCATCATCATCATCATCATCATCATCATCACATCCTTCTTCAATCCGACCATTTTTTGCAGGATCTTGAACCCAATCGGCCACCGTATCCTTCACCTTTTGTTGAATGTCATTCCCGGAATCATTCCCATCTTTGTTAATTATGGGAATTTCACTCAATTTTTTGAGAAAGTTCATATCATAAGATCCCACAATTTCATTCACGGAAATTTTTTTACTCTCTTTTGTGTTCATGTATTTCACTTCAATCTGGTTAGTAGAACTTAAATACTCCTAAGATTGGACAATTTCATCTTCATCTTCTTCATCGTCTTCATCTTCTTCGTCTTCTTCGGATACAAATTCATTGAATTTTATATAAAGGACATAGAATAATTTCGTTATCTCAACAGAGTACGCAAAAGAATCAGGAATCTATCTGCGCATGGAGTTGCATCAGGATGTTCTCATCGTTGTTTTTAATAACAGATTTGTGGGACTTGAAGGATCTTCTTCTCCTATTGCTGTAAACCAAAAAAATACGATTATTCTTCACATACCAGTAATTAAGAGAGCGTTGATTATCGACCATTTGATACCAGAATTGGTGTAAAGAATTTGAGATCAAGAAACGGATGGCGGTAAAGGAAAATAACAATGATGATGATATACAGGGTAGCAGATTTGAACACGCTCGAACTGGTGTAATTAAGAAAAAGCACGTTGTTTTAGAGGGAAACAAATCGTCTCTTTTTCGCCACGCGTTTAATATTTTACCGTGACTATAAAATAGATTTTTGTCACTCACAACCTACTATTTAGTCACACAACCTAATAACAGTAGCCAATGTACTAGCTTTTAGCCACATAACTAATAAAAAACAGTGGTCATTGCTCACATTTAACCACACATAATATATACTTAATAGTTTTGTTTTTTTTTTAATTTACTAAGTAACAAAATCTACTCTTCCATCCCACAACATTATTTAAGCGTGGCCATACATTCCTTTTTGGTCACACTAATAAAAAATTATAAAAATTCCGTGGCGGTTTGGTGAATTTCGCTATTCTTTTTTAAGTGTGACATATAAGTGCCACATGTTTTTGTAAAACAGTGGCTAAAGCCACTGCACCTGATTGTTATTATCACATAAACAAAAAAAAATACGTGGCTAAAAGGGTCCAAAGGCTATATATTTGGCCACGGGTACAAAATATGTGTGGCTAAAACTAGTGTTTCTTACCTTTGGTCACGTTTTTTTTTTCAAAACATTGGCTATGCGTTAGAAAAAATTGTGGCCAAAGCCACTTTTTGACGTAGTGTGTATACTTCTTTGGTTTGTAACCATTTGACACAATTAATGACTAGATTCTCCGTCTCTATCTTTGTTATGATCTGGAAACGATCCGTATCGTGTTTTTACAAGTGGTATCAGAGCTATAGGTTGCTCTGTTGCTATGATTTTGGTTGGTTTTTGAATTCTAGAGAGAGAAAGTAGGATTTTGAGTCAATTCTCTTCATTTCATCTCAATTCTGAGTGTATTCGATACAAAAATTGATTTCATAATGATCCTTGAGTGTGTTAGCTGAATTTTGTGTCAAATTCCTGTTCAAAAAGCTGAAAAATCAAAATTCATTCGATTTCAGTTGCTACGCCGATGGTACGCCCGCAGAACATCCTTGGTACACTGCTGGTACACAAGGCAATCTTCTTAGGTGTGTTGGTGCGTTCAAGCTGGTATGTAGGACAATCTTCTTAGGTGGTACGTGACAGTTACTCACTGGTACGTTGACGGTTACGCCGTACCAGTCTGGTACGCTACACATTTTGGTATGCTGAGTTGATCTGGTCCATAGGTGGTACGCCTGAGATTATCTGGTATGTAGATGGTACGTGTATAGAAGTTGGTACGCTGAAATTAGTCTGGTACGGAAGTCGATTTTCTGGTACGCCTGAGTCAGTTTTAATAGAATTCATCATGG
The DNA here is from genome assembly GCA_039602395.1 of Deinandra increscens subsp. villosa. Taxonomy (NCBI): domain Eukaryota; kingdom Viridiplantae; phylum Streptophyta; class Magnoliopsida; order Asterales; family Asteraceae; genus Deinandra; species Deinandra increscens. The sequence continues at coordinate 52,992,113 of JBCNJP010000012.1, forward strand.
ATCAGTTCCAAGATTTTTGCTGCGACGTCAACAACGGTTTAAGCTTTACTTAACTACGACAACGAGATTGGAACCACGAACAAGGTTCCTAAGTTGATGAAGTTCGAGGACTTTCACAATTGGAAAACTCGTTATGAATCATACATAGGTGTGACCGATGTTACTGTTTGGACACCTATGCTGGATGGATACGTTGTGCCAAAGTTTACAAGTGGTGAAATAAAACCATACAATAAAATGAACGACACTGAAAAAGAAGCTTTCAAGTTGGAGAAGAAGACATTTTCTAATCTATCAATGGCATTACCGAAGGATATTCTTCATTAATTTAAAATGCACACGACTTCGAAAGCGTTGTGGGATGCATTATGTAACCGATGTGAAGGAAACGCCCAGTAGAAGAAAAGCAAGAAGAAAGTATTGTTGAGGGAATATGACAATTTCTGCCATGTTCAAAATGAAACAATCAATGATCTTGTTTCAAGATTGTCACATCTGGTGAGCGAGCTTGAAATTGTTGGCGTAAAAAAGGAAGCAAATGAGTTGAAAGAAACGTTATTGGATGCCTTACCAGCTAAATGGGAAGGATATATTTTGCTATTAACTCATGATAAAGGATTTGACAATGTATTATATGATGATTTAACCAGGAATTTGTTGGCACGGGAATTGGATATGATGAGAGTTAAAACACTTCCAGCACAAGTGCAGAACCCAGATGTATATTTTGGAGAAAATGCATCCACTATGCATGCCAAAGTCAAAGCAAACACAAATCCACCAACTACTGCGTTCTATGTGGAAAATTCTTCGATTGGTCATGCAAATGTGTCTCGGGGTTCATCTGTGGATACTTATACTCATAAGGCTGTTGTGACATATCCGGTTTATACAAATCAATCTGCTTCTGCATCAAACCAGAGTGCTTTCTCAACAAAAACTACAAATAACTTCATGGCATTGTTTTCTACAATGATTTCTTCTTATGAGGTGTGGTGGCAAGAAAGCTAACGAGTGCTGAATTAAGTGATGAAGATTATGAGCAGACTGATGCAGATGACTTAGAACTCATGGATATCAATTGGTTAGTGGCTATGCTGGTCCGGAGGGGTAAGAAATTCATGCAAAGGATGGGATGCAAGGATCTTAACCCTGAAGGAGAACTTGGTTTTGACAAATCCAAAGTTCGCTGCTACAACTGTCAGAACTACGGTCATTTTGCCAAAGAATGTAGTAATGGAAAGTAGTAAGAGACTTCTAAACTATATCAGAAATATGCGTCTCAAAGTGCTAAGGCATCAGGGAGTAACTCTAATCCATCTAGCTTTAATGCAAATGCTAATGCTAATGCTTCGAATTCAGACTCAAAAGCATTAGTTTCTCAAACTGGTAAGGGCTACGATTGGAATGCAGATTTTCGTGATGAATCTGCTTTTCTGTGCAGATCTGAAGATCAAAATGTGAAGATGGAAGGAGATTCTGAACTTCCAGGAGAAGATTTATTAGATATGGTCAACAAGCTTTCATGGCTGATGTTCAGGTTGATTCTAAACTCCATGAACATTGCATGTTAATTGCTAACCAATTAAGGGAACTTTCTAATAAGAAGGTTATGTTTTATGACAAATACCAAGATCAGGACAACCCTTCAAATAAGCAAAGATTCTCTTTACTGCTAACAAATGTGAAGCTTTGAGAGATGCCTGGTACCTAGCACACATGCAATCAAACCACACCTGATGTTAATTCAATTCCGGTTCCTCCTCCTAAATCTGTGAAATTTAGTCGGTTCGGTTTTGGATCAAATTCTGAAAATTCTGAGGTTAATTCGAAGAAACCTCAGAATATTCAGAAGCATGACAAGAAAAGTGTCAACACATGTGACACAAAGTTTGGAAAATCTGATGATAAACTAAAAAGTAAAACCGAGATTGGTGAATCCTCTCAGAAAATGAAACTGTATTGTCTCAAAGGTAGTGATACCATTTTTTCTGATGAGATGTTCCCAATGTGTTGTGTTGATTGAACACGAATTCCTAAAGTTTTCTATACTGAGTCTGAAGAGAAAGGTGTATCTAATTATGGAAATGTGGAAAATGTTTCATTACCAGATTATAAATCCAGATCAAATGATCAGAGCTCTCACAACAGATCATACTCTCCACAAGCTCAAAGATATCAGAAATTTAACTCAAAGTCAAAACCTTCAAATTACTCACCAAAGAGTTTTTACAACTCTGATGGTCAGTTTTCTGCAAAATCAAACAGTTTTGACTATGAATCATATAGCTTTGTGAAGACTATAATTTTTATGATGACTTTAGGCAATTTGAGCAAAATAAAATCAAACAGGTCAAACCAAAAGGTTATTCTCATCAGTGTGGGGTGGATGAGTATGGGTTCTATAACAAATTTGGGTATATTAGTCCTTTGTTTAAACCTCTACCGATCTCTAAATCTCGGAGGCTTAAGACTGAAAATGCGTGAGCATCGGATCGTCTACTCGATCTAGCTAATCGAACATTGAAATGTAATTAACCGATTGTTTTATCGAACAAAACGAACAATTACAATCAGTGAAACACTCAGAGTACAGACACAGAGAACACTCTCAGAAACACACACTTAGCTGTAATCTCGCACCCTCAGCCCTGAAAATTACAAAGACCAAATGCCTACTTATACTAGCTGGCCGAGCTTCGGCCGAACATCAGGTTCGGCCAGTCCGAACTGCACGTTCGGACGAAGATCGGCCAGACCTAATTTGACTTGATCTGTTACATTGCTTGATACTTCACACGACGCACATATCAGGTATCAACAAACTCCCCCTCGTCGTGTGCAGTATCTCTTCAACATCATCAACTTTGTATCTTCAATCATGCTCCCCCTCAAGTATAGAATCCGTTCATTTAATGAAGTGAATCTTCAAATAAACTCCTCCTCAACTCGATTGTAGCTTGATCTTGAATACTTGATGACATTTTAGTGTATCTCTGGTCTTTCATCAACAGCTTCAGAAGACTTGAAGTCGTGATATCTTGCACATAGCAACCTGCTCAATCATTTAAATAATCTTGGCGCAAAACGTCTCTTCGAGACTCCAAGATATGATTTAGAAAAATTGATTTGTATCACGTGTTGATCAGATCGAAAATAAAGCAGAAACAAATCTTTTTGATTTTACAAAGTTTATGTTAAAACACACCGAAAATATTTTTGTTCTTTTTTAAAATGAAATGAAATTGTAATACAGAATCAAACATTATTTTTGGTATAAGAAAGATCACTATTTGGGATCATATTGAACATAACGCACTGAACTACACTTTAATTTCAATTAATCGAAACACATAAGTCATGCTGATTGCTGGTATAATTTGTCCAACTTAAACTCAGGCAGAATCATACTCATAACATCTGGATATGTTAAGGTATTGATTAAATTTGCTTTGACTAGTGTATCCCACACTATCAGACATAAACAAACTTTTTCAGTTTTTCTTCCTTTTTCCGTTTGTGTGACAGCACTTGTGATTTTTCACAATGCATAGTATTTTCATGATATAGTCAACTGTATTCCATGAAAAAAAGAAATAAGAACGTTAAATCGTCTACCTTAAGGTCGATTTTTTGATACGCAGATAAGGCCTCGGATTTAACAAAAAAAGAAAATAAAACAAGTTGAAATTGTATAACCCAACAACAATCAGGTCGGTACTCCCGTACACGCAGAGAAAGTCCGATGAGTTATACGAAACACCAAAGAAAATAAAGCAGAACGTTAAACGAACAACAATCAGGTCGATATTTTGATACGCAGAGAAAGTCCGATCGTTTGACAAAATAAAGAAAATCAAATAAGTTTAAATCTTTGCAAATGAATACATGTATACACAGTGACTTCTCATTTTGAATTTCACACTTATTTTTCTTTTTGTGTCATGACGTATGCATCAAGACATTATCCACATGGTCAAGCATTAGAATTTAGTGTATATCACATCTGAATACTTTCTGATTTGCCGAGCCTACCAAGCATATCAAACAATGATCTTATGGCTCTTTCATCTACTTTATCCATGAGTCAGATACATAAGCCAATGTACCATCATTTCCCAATAATCAATTTCTCACAATTTTATATTTTGCATGAATTCACCTTCCTTCATTATATATTTGGCATGTATTCACAATAATCGTCTACCTTAAGGTCGATCTTTTGATACCCCTATAAGGCCTCGGATTTAACAAAAAAAAGAAAATAAAACAAGTTGAAATTGTATAACCCAACAACAATCAGGTCGGTACCCCCGTACACGCAGAGAAAGTCCGATGAGTTATACGAAACACCAAAGAAAATAAAGCAGAACGTTAAACGGACAACAATCAGGTCGATCTTTCGATACGCAGAGAAAGTCCGATCGTTTGACAAAATAAAGAAAATCAAACAAGTTTAAATCTTTGCAAAATGAACACATGTATACACAGTGACTTCTCATTTTGAATTTCACACTTATTTTTCTTTTTGTGTCATGACTTATGCATCAAGACGTTATCCACATGGTCAAGCATTAGAATTTAGTGTATATCACATCTGAATACTTTCTGATTTGCCGAGCCTACCAAGCATATCAAACAATGATCTTATGGCTCTTTCATCTACTGTATCCATGAGTCAGATACATAAGCCAATGTACCATCATTTCCAAATGATCAATTTCTCGCAATTTTATATTTTGCATGAATTCACCTTGGCATGTATTCACAATTTTCTCCCTTAAAATGAAAACTCTATTTTTGGATTTTTATTTTACACAAGCAAAACTCTATTTTTGGATTTTCATTTTACACAAGCAAAACTCTATTTTTGGGTTTTTGAGAAAATTTAGAAACAAAGAAAAGTGATCAATCAACACGGATATGGTGTAGTTTTAGAATTCAGATAATTTCCAGATTTAGAAAATTCATCATGAAATTTAAATTAAGCAGAATACTCCTCCATCAACAACTTTGCAATCGTCGATAGGTCTTCTAGAAGTACCTGCACACTGGTCAAACTAATTAGTCCAAAAAGGACCAGAAGCGAATCGCTTCTGGTCGACCAGTGTCCTTGTTTTGTTTAGAAACCACCTTAGGTTTCCATTGTTGTTGTTTTGGTAATTCAGTTTTTGACGAGACAATCACAGGTGACTGTGATGATGAACCTACACTTTGAACCTTTGAAAACATTGGAACAAAACGTTTTTGTTTATGAAAAAATATAGGTTCGAAGTCATCAAAAACTCTGCCTTGTTCATCAAAGAACTTTGTGTTGGCAGGTTTACCAAAAACTGGTTTCTTATGAAACCCTTGAGGTGAATCAGCAGGTGATGGACAATCCTTTGCCATATGCCCTGGTCGATGGCAAATATAGCAGATTCGTTTCGTTTTGTCCCATCTCTGATGTACCTGCGAAGAACACACATGAATATCTCGAACATGATCAGAATGAGAATCATATACTTGATGCCTGTGATCATGTACCCATTTGTATGTAGGGCTTCGAGATTGAGAACTTTCAGAAGAAATGGTAGCTTTCACAAAGGCCTCAGCAATCTTTCGAGCATCAACACAATGAAGTGGAAATTCTTTGTCAGAAAATAATTGATCCGAACCCTTGAGTTTGTAGAACCGCTCGAATTGAACTTTATCAGCTTGAAAAACTTCCTTCTTCACTTCTTTCATCTTTAATTTCTTCAGATTTTGAGATGATGATGCTGGAACCTTCTCAACTTTGTCTTTCATCCCGTGAAAACCCAATCCTTCATGCTTTCCAGAAATCTTCTCCTCAGGTGTAAAATGTCCATTCTTCGCTAACCGAGAAAATTCAGCTTTTACTTCAGTTACATTCTTTTGATCATAGAAGATCTTTTCATCAAACTCAGGTTGAGAATGAAACTTGTCACTCGAAGTAGCCGATGTCACATTATCAGCAGAAGATGAACCAGATACAAACTTTGTAGCAGGAGAAACTGCAGATTTCTTGTCATTCTTTTTCTTATTCTTCATGTTCTTCTTCTTCGTCACAACTTTCTCATTCTCAACAGTAGATGATGAAACCTTTGAATAATCAAAATCATCAACTTGTTCCTTCACATATTTGAAAGCTTCTTTGATATGAGCAGGGGGTGATGCAGTCTTATCAAACATTTTCTCAAAATTTTCATCGTTAGCTAAGAAGCTTGTGAAGACTTGAGAATTTGAAACATTATTGAGCAATCGATTAGCATCCAGAACTTGAATTCTTAGATCAGAAATTTTCTGTTGAGCCTCAGCAAATTCTTTTTCCTTAGCAATCAATCACTTTGCAACCTTGTGAGTTTCAAATTGTTGCAGACGAAGATTATCTAATCCTTCGAACAATTCTTTCTTCAATTTATCTTCATTTCTTTTGAATCTCCAAATTTGCTGCTTGAACTTTATTGACACGAACTAACTCTCGCTTTTCATCCAACAACTTTCCCATGTCAACTTGATATGCTTCAATCTTAGCAGTTGATTCGTCCACATTCTTTGTAAGCAGATCAAGCTTGACATTTGATTTATCAAACAGATTTGTGAAATCAGAAGCAGTATCCTCCGCTTCAGCCTTCCATTTCTTGACTTCTATTTCCAATTCATCCCTTTCTTCACAGATCTTAGTCTTTGCAACTTCAACATCTCTTTTATCTTGTTTAGAAATTTCTAAAACTTCATTCAACAATTCGATCTCTTTTCGCAAACATTCATTCTTCAGACCCAAATTCGTCTCATTTTCTTTAGAAATTCCTAACTCCGAACTAATCATTTTGAAATCAGCAGTAACTCTTTTGACTTCATCAATCAGAAATTCTTTTTCTTTCATCAAAGCTTCAATCTTAGATTCAAGTTTTTCATTCTCAGCAGCGTCATATGAAGTCGAATCAGAATAATAATCATCTTGTTCATGAGTGACAATTAATGCTGATGTATCATATCCAAAATGTTGACTCCAATCATAAACACCATCATTTTGAACCATCAAAGCTGTTGTCTTGCTTGCGTTACTAGTAGATGGTTGAGTAAAACCAAGCTTGGGTGATTGAGTAAAACCAGGCTTGCTTGCATGAGCCTGTTGACAATCTTTGGCAAAATGTCCAAGCTGCGAACATTTATAGCATTTTAGCTTAGACTTGTCAAACCCAATTTATCACCAGAAAGATTTCTTCCATGTTTCTTGAAGAACCTCTTCGATCTTTGGCATAACATAACATATTGCCAAGATATATCCAATTCAGTTAGTTGATCGTCATCAAGAACATCAAGATCATCACTAGTTAACTTTGCATCAGCAACATTTTTAATAATCGAACCAAAAGATGATGAAATCAAGGCAGAAATCATTTTAGTACAATCCTCTGTTGATTCAGTAGAAAAAGCATTCTGATTTGAAAAATTTGGAATTATAAAGCTACAATCCCGTGAAGACTTGTTATCAGGATTATCAGAAATTCCAGTCAAGAAAGCTGTACTTGGTGCAGAACTCAGACTTGGTTTAGCTGTAGCATTCATGCTTGCCGTATTCTCACCATGATACAATTCAGGATTTTGCAGAGTAGCAGTTGACTTCTTTGAATTTAATATTTCCATTTCTCGAGCATGAAGTTTTCCAGTAAGCTCGTGAAACGTCATTGTAGAATAATCCTTGTCATGAGTGAGCAACAAAACATAATTCTCCCACTTTTCAGGTAAAGCTTCCATGATCTTTTCCTTCAAATCAGCATCAGATTTCTCAATACCAACTACCTTTAATTCACTCATTAGATGTGAAAACCGTGAAACGAGAGCAGTAATGTTCTCATTTTCATAGTTTTGAAAATTATCAAATTCTTTGTTCAATACTTTCTTCCGACTTTTCTTGTAATCATCATTACCCTCACATCTTGCTGAGAGAGCATCCCACAATTGTTTTGATTTCTTACAAGTGTTGAATTGATGTAACAATTCGGTAGGTAACGCCATGGTAAGATAACCATAAACTTTCTTTTCAAGCTCATAACTTCTCCTTTCAGCAGCATCAAAATCTTGAAGTTCCTTATAATCTCCTTCTTCGGTTGGTCGTTCATATAACTTTCGAATCGGAATCCATAGATCAATATCATTTGTGTTTATATATGCAGAAAACCGTTTCTTCCAATTTTGATAATCTTCAAGCTTCAACAATTTAGGATTTTTCTGACTTGTTCCAATTTCATTATCAAAATTCAACATGGTTTGCATCGCACTTTGCATTGCAGCAAACACATGAAATTCCGACATCGTTGAACAACTTTTAAATTCTGTCGGCCGAACCTGCTCCGATCCTAACACTGGACTCCAAACTCTGTCCGAACCTAGAATCAAAGTCCGAACTTCGTCCGAACCTGCTCCGAATAAAAAACAACAGTCCAAACTCCTAAGTTACTCCGATCTAGCTCCGAACCTTGAAACACTCCGAACCTTGACCGAGATAACTCCGAACTTTCACCGAACGTTCACCGAACTCGAAGTTCGGAGTAGTTACTCCGAACCTGACCAGGTACCTCCGAACCTCGACTTCATTTTTCAAAAACGCTTGAAAATGGACTGATTTTGACGAAACTTGATACTGTGACTGAGAAAAACCAATAGAAAATGGTTTAGGGGCAGATTTGACACCAAACACTCGATAGAATTGATGAAAAACACGAAAACAAACTCGAGAATCATGAAAAACGCTTCAAAAACCCAAAAATAGCAACCACAAATCAGTAGAGTGAACTAGATAGGTCTGATACCACTTGAAAATGCGTGAGCATCGGATCGTCTACTCGATCTAGCTAATCGAACATTGAAACGTAATTAACCGATTGTTTTATCGAACAAAACGAACAATTACAATCAATGAAACACTCAGAATACAGACACAGAGAACACTCTCAGAAACACACACTTAGCTGTAATCTTGCACCCTCAGCCCTGAAAATTACAAAGACCAAATGCTTATTTATACTAGCTGGCCGAGCTTTGGCCGAACCTCAAGTTCGGCCAGTCCGAACTCCAAGTTCGGACCAAGATCGGCCAGACCTAATTTGACTTGATCCATTATATTGCTTGATACTTCACACGACGCACATATCAGGTATCAACAAAGACCAAGGCACCCAAGAAAGTTTTTCAGCCAATGCATGTTGATAGCACCTCAGATGAATTAGAAATGTTTTTCCTATGGTCTTTATTGATCGTAGGAGGTGTTATCACTACTATCAGCGTGGTCATCTATGTAATAGGTGTCCAACTTTTGCTAAGAAACGTGCTTCTGCTGTCAATAGTGAAAAATCTTATTCAGATTCAAAATCTGATTCCAAGCCAAAGATAATAGATGGAAAACTGGTTACAAAACAGTTTTTTAAAAGAGGAAAAATTTTCAAATATACTCATAAGTCTTTTGGTAGTTCATCCAGTTGTGATTCCACCACTGATTCATCTATTCCATCTTTAACGCGAAAGTGGCTGCCAAAAATGTCTTCAAAAGCCACTAAATATTTCTTCAAAGATACCAGTCGACCCAAAGCTATAAGCTTGTGTCCAGATTCCAACTAATTATTTGCTACCTTGTGCAGGGTGCTCGAAAGCCAGCTATCAACAACTTCTGGGTGGTTGATAGTGGAGCATCCAGGCACATGACTGGTAATATTTCCTTGTTATATGATGTTGAACCAATTCATGGCGGGAATGTTACCTTTGCTGGAAATAAGAGAGGAAGAATAACCGGTGAAGGCAAAATGGGTAACGAGAAAGTTACATTCGATAAAGTTTAATTTATGGAAGAATTGCAACATAACATGCCTAGTTTCTCACAGATTTGTGACAAGCGGTACACTACTGCTTTCACATGTTCTGAATGCTTAATTCTGAAACCCGGTATCCAGATTCCAGAAGATTGGATCCTGATGGGTGCACAGTTATCAGGCAAGCATTATGTTGATATCATACTTGCATATATCAGATTTGTCATGCACATCACACATATCAAGCAATAACCTACAACCTTTACATCTACTTTATCCATGGCAGATAATGTATATGCTGATGTACCATCATTTCTCACGTAGTCGGATCAATTTCTCATTTTTAAATTTTTCATTTTTCTATTTTTTTATAATTTCCATTTTCTCCCCCCCCCTTACATGAAAAACACACTATTTTTGGATTTTTTAAATAGTCTCCCACTAAAATTCAATAAACTCTATTTTTGAATTTTCTAAAATATCTCCCCCTAAAAATATGAAAGAAAGTAAAAGAGAAGAAAATAAATTGATCGACCAACACGGATACCTGGAATTTTTAGATTTTGAAAAATCATTTTTCTCAAAACTTGTGTGAAATATCAACTCGGTGAAGTGCTAACTTAGGCAAAATATTCCACTATCAGCAACTTTGCAATCACCAATAGGTATTTTTGAAGCATCCTGCACACAACCTCAAACAATTTTTAGTTAAATACGGCAATCCAAACCGGCTTGGCTCGTCCCGTATCCTTAACAAAATCGTTTCCCGCAGAGGTTGCAATTTTCTGTTTCCAAGAATGGAATGGTTTTGATGATTTCACCCGATGCGAATCAGAACCATTAAAAAACTTTGACATGTTGGAAACAATATCTAACAACTCACCAACCAACATTTTCTCATATTTTGAGTAACGTTCTCAATGTCCATATATGAAAAATCATTTGAGTAAGGCATTCAAAATCATTATTGAAAAATTGTTTTCTTTTTTAAAATTGTTTTGAGTTTGAAAACTGTGGGAAATCATCATCAAAATGTAAAGTTTTACCCACAAACGTCCTCTTGGTAGTTGACTTTCGTTGATGATTCTGATGTCGCTTGATTGGTATCTCATTGAGAATCAGCGAATCAGATGATGATGATTGATTTGAACCACGTGAAAATTTTCGTCGAATAGCACAATCAAGAATAACATGTCCCGTCTTGTTGCAGTAAAAGAAATCTCTTTCATCGACCTTCTTAGGTGACATGGATTCGGACGACATTGTGGACTTTGAAGAAAAATCACTCTCTTGAAGCTCTAACTTAGAATTTTTCTTGTCAGAAACTCAGTATTTTCAGCACTAACTTTCTCATCTTGAACATCATTGAGAATTTCATCCATTTTGTTGACAAACTCCTTTTGTTTTAATGTAATTCTCTCAGAAAGTTTAAGTGATGTATCAGAAGAGGAATTTTTTGTCTGATCCACCACTGTTTCTTCATGCACCGCATCATTTTTCTTCTCAAAACCCAAACCTTTCTGTTTATAACCAGGTAGCTTTGAAAGTTCATCTTAAGAATTAGATTCTCCTTTTTCTATTTTAGCAACTCTTGTAAACGAAGCCTTAATTTCCTTTAGATTGTTTGTTTCAGTTTTCTCTTCAGACGAAATTTTATCAACCTTCTCACGAACTTCCTCATCATGCACCTTTTCTTTTTCAAAAGAAGTTGAAGCTGAAAAATAATGTTGACGTTGTTCCTCTTTCAAGCATCTGCTTCTCAAACTTCGACTTCTTCTTCTTTTCTGAAACAACATTTGCAAACGTTGAATAATCATGCAATTCATCAAGTTTTCTTTTAAGATTTGAAATCTCAGTTTGTGCCTCAGCAAATCTTTTGTTAACCATGTCTAACTCAACTCTAAGCTTCTTTACTTCTTCTTCTTTATGCATGAATTTGATATTCAATTCAGACATATCATCTTCAAATGATCTGATTGATGAAGCAGAAGTAAAATTTTGTGGAGAAGGAACATCAGAATAATCAACTTCTTTCTTAGCACTGAACATAAAACTAATTGTGGAAGGCGAATTCTGATAACCATCTAACTTCCGTTTCAGTTCCACAATCTCAATTTGAGCATCACCAAACTGCTTTCGACACATAGCTTGTGAATCTGCCAATTGTTTCTTACATTCAATAAGTTCCTCGTATTTACAATCAAGCTCAATCTTTTGATTTCTCATGAACGCATGTTCCTTAGTTAGCTCCAATTTTGTATCTGTCCACCTCTTTTTATAAATCTCAACATTTTTAATAATGTATTCTCATCTATCAACCTAGTATTTTGAAGTGCATCATATTTTTATAAATCTCAACATTTCGTCAAGCAATTTTGTGTTGTCTTCTTGACGATGAAGATCTTTATCAGCAAGTTCAAAACAAGTATTTTGAAGTGCATTCAAAATTACCCTTTTAGAATAAAGTGCATCGAAGTCTTCAGTAACTTCTTTCACCGCATGTTTACAATTCTCCAAATTCTCTTTTGTAATTTTGCAATCTTCAATTGACAAACTCTTTTCCTTTCTTAAATTTTCAATTTGTTTCTGATAGATTTGCTCACTGTCAATCTCTTTTCCATATTCATTTGTTTCTGCATCAATCACATTTGCTTTTGTTATATTCTCAAGATCAACACATTCCTGAGCAAGAGCATCCCATACCTCTTTTGAAGTTTTATGCCATTTGAATTGCCAAAAGATCTCTTTAGGTAAGGCTCTCATCAAAGCATAATAAGCTATCTTTCTCAATATCATGATATTTAATCTCATATTCAGTCATTCTTGAAAAGAACTTTGGTGGTGGTACTTTTCGACGTGAATTATTTAAAACCGGAAACTCATATCCATCTTGAATTGAGTTTCAGACATATTCACCCAAGAAACCAACCACAAACTCTTGGAATTGACCTTTCCAATTGCAATAATCATCAAAATGAATAAGCATTGGAACTTCACTTTCAATCAGTTGAAACTTTTCCAAAGAATAATATGAATAAATGGAAGAACCACTGTTGAAACCCATTTTCGCTTTGTCTCAAATTCTTTGAATAACCACTTCAAATTTGACGAATGATCCCGAGCCTTCGAAAATATCACTTGAAATCTCTTAAAACTTTGTTTTTTTTTTTGTTTTTTTTTATATTTTGTAATATTTGATTTAGTTTTGTTTTTTTTTTAAGAAAAAGAAAGACGCAACGAAAAATATCAAGCCAAGTTCAAGAATCAATCCAACGAACACAAGAACTTTGTGTAAACCATTTTTCTTAAAAAAAATTTGTAGGTTTTAGAAAATTTATTTTATATTTTTGTAATACTAGTGAACCAACGCCATTTTTTTAGAAAAAGAAGTAGGTTCTTATTTGTTTGTTAGTCTTATTAAAAGATATATATAGTATTGTAGTTTGTTAAAAAAGGCGTTTTTCTCTTTTTTGCTCCGGCGAATAAAGAAAATCCGGCGAGTTTATCCGGTGACTAACCATAATTTACACCACAACTTCAATTGATCATAACTCGATCAATTTTGAACCAAATTCAATCCGAAAGTTGCGTTGAGCTCGTGAGACCGAGAAGATTCAAACTAGCACCATTGTTGCTAGGTTTTGAGAAGCTTTGAGCATCGAACAAGAACACCCGACGAACTCAACGTTTTTGAGAAATTGTGATCTTCTCAAATCAACACCAAAACCGAAAAGAATCGTTGCATTAGCTTTGTATCATCGAAAGGAACGTGTAGCAACCAAAATAAGATGTAACGATCAAGTATTCAAAGATTTGCCATTGATGAGAATGAAGAAGACGTGAAGAAGCTGTGAAATTGCAATTCAAATCAAAACTCAACCAAACTCGGCTGCTATATCAATTACGAAAAACCCCGTGCAACATTCCAAGACTAAGCACATTGACATTAGATAGCACTTTATTCGGGATTGCTATGAAAAGAAATTAATTGATTTACAGAAAATTCACACTGATTTTCAAAGAGCTGATTTATTTACAAAAGCGTTTGATAAAACTCACTTTCAATTTCTTTTGAAAATCAATGGAGTTACTCGTTTCTCTGCCTCGTAATCTAGTTCAGTTGATCATTTTTTTTCTTTGTTTTTCTGCTTTTTAGGGGAGATATATGGAAAATACAAAAATAGTGTGATTTCTTGTATTCAATATGAAAAAGCATAAAAAAATTTGAAAAATGCAAAAATTAAAAAAAAATGAAAAAAAATCAGAATTGAGAAATATGATCCAACTTTGTGAGAAATGATGGTACATCAAAATATGATACTAACCATGGATAAAATAGGAAGAAAGGTTGTAGATACTTATCTGTGTTTCTGAATGTGTTAATCAAATCTGATATATGCAAGTATGATATAAAGATAAAGCTAGTCTGAAATTCGTGGTGAAACATGATTCTCATTTTTGAGTAATTCTGATCTTATATGAAAATACAAAAATAGAATAAGAGAATGTTCTAGTGTATGCATGCTTTATTTTGAAAGATTTAAACTTGTTTGATTTTCTTTATTTTTTTAAACGATCGGACTTTCTCTGCGTATCGAAAGATCGACCTAATTGTTATTCATTTGACGTTCTGCTTTATTTTTCTTGAAAAACCGTAATACGGATCTTACTATAGGTTTGCTTGATTGTAGAGTAAACACGAGACGTAAATAATAGTTTGTTTTGTTGAAATCAACAAAGACTCAATTACAAACTCTCTTTGAAGCTCTCTAGAGAAACACTGTCAAAAACATATAGTTAAAAACTGGTCTCTCTCACTCTCTTTTCACATTCCAAGCACAAGTTCCTATATATACTAGTCTGGTCCGATCTCCGTCCGAACCCCAAGTTCAGCGGGTCCGAACCTCAGGTTCGGACCTAGTTCGGCCGACAGCTTGAACTTGTCTTGAATCTTCACATCGTCTCGTTTAGATACTTCACATGACGCACATATCAGGTATCAACAAACTCCCCCTCATCATGTGCAGTATCTGTTCGGCAGTTAAAACATATTCTTTGAACAAACTCCCCCTCAACTTGATGGTAGCTTGATCTTTGAATACTCGACGATGAACAATTTCTTTCTTCTTTATCAACAGCTTTAGAAGACTTGAAGTTGTGATTAACTCTTTCCTTTGAGTACCTGGCCAACATAAATAATCTTGGCACAAAACTTCTCTTTGAGAATCCAAGATATAAATTTTGAAAATGTTTTTTCGTATCTTGTGTCGAACAATCGAAAACAAATAAGAAGTAAAATCTTTTTGACTTTTAGAAAATTTATATCAAAACAAACCTAAAATCTTTTTGATTTTTCAGACTTATGCTAAAACACACCAAAAATCTTTTTGTACTTTTCTAAAATAAAATGTAAATGCAATGCAGAAACTGTTGATGCATGAACCTTGTGTGGCTGTTACTGTTCGAATTGTCAAACAGACTGATTTATCGGAGACATGAACTGAGGTCCGAAACCCAACCGAACTCTAGGTTCGGAGTTGGCCGAACCTAGATGGCCGAACTCCAGGTTCGGAGGGAGTTCGGACAGAGTTCGGAGGTGCCCAGTTCGGACAGAATTAAGAAGTATAAATAGTTTCGTCTTTGTATTTCTTTGTAAGTTTCTGTCTTGTGTCTGTGTATTGAGAGGGGAGGTTCTGTCCGACCTCCCCCAGAGCTTAAACGTTTGTATACTCCTTCGTTATGTAATCATTCAACATGATTCAATGACAAAACTTCCGTCTCATCCATAGAAACGATCCGTATACGTACGGTTTTTCAGTTGGTATCAGAGCTGTTGGCTCTTTCTATGGTCGAAATCTATCATTTTTCTTCATTTCGAGACGTTAAACCTTCGGTTAGGGGTGATTGAAAGTGCTTCTGATTGATTTTTAATCAATCGAGTCTTTCTGAGTCATGTTTTTACCTAACAGAAGCCTCTAGATGTCCAAATTCGATCAAATTCTGAATCTGGTTCGAGTTCAAAAATTTCCAGTTCGAGTTCGGACAACGTTCGGCTGAAGAACAGATCTGAAAAATAACCGCTCCGAACTCTAGGTTCGGACGTCCGATGGTCAGGTTCGGAGGAGGTTCCGAAGGTCAGGTTCGGACTAGGTCCGAAGCTCGATCCCAGCCAGGGGCTCTGCCCCTTGGACCCCGCCAGGGGCTGCCGCCCCTTGGACCCCGCTTCTCAGGGGCGCTGCCCCCGAACCCTTGTTAGGTGGGATTTTGAAAGAAGCGGATCAGTTATCGAGTTTTACCCTTGATTCGGAAGCTGTGGGGTGTTATATTTGAAGAAAATCCAGATTCTGATACTTGTTACGAGTTAGTGATCGAATTTCAAGAAATAAGTTTGTGGGTAGTCATTGTTCTTGTTTATGGCCGAACTCCAGGTTCGGAGGGAGTTCGGACAGAGTTTCGGAGGTGCCCAGTTCGGACAGAATTAAGAAGTATAAATAGTTTCGTCTTTGTATTTCTTTGTAAGTTTCTGTCTTGTGTCTGTGTGTTGAGAGGGGAGGTTCTGTCCGACCTCCCCCAGAGCTTAATCGTTGTATACTCCTTCGTTATGTAATCATTCAACATGATTCAATGACAAAACTTCCGTCTCATCCATAGAAACGATCCGTATACGGTTTTTCAGTTAGTACAAAATATGTGTCGTGTGTGTATCAGTTAGTTTCGTTAGTTGATTGAGTTAGAATAGTTAATTCAAGGTTAGGGGGTGGAAAGTGTCAATTTATTAAAGTGGAGGGACTAGTTTGTGATTTAGTAATAATCACATATATGTCATACGTATACGTGAATTGAAGTTCAACGGAGTGAAGGCCGAACCTAGTGTTCGGTACTCACGAACTGCCTCTGAAACTGGAGTTCGGCTCTCGCAAGCTGATGTGCATATATATATATGAATTACTTGGAGTTCGGACGAGAATAACAACTCGAATAACCGTTTTCAGTGAGTTAGATTTCTAAGAGGAGGAGTTTTCGATCTTGTTTTTTAAAGAGAACTAAGTATAGGATCGTGTTTAGCTGCTGTAAACGAGTCGATTCATGTAAACATTGATCCAATTCAAGCTATAAACTGAGTTTAATTTACGTTTTGTGTTCTTGAGTTCGGAGTAACTTTCGGTCCAATATCGGTGTATAAATCACTAGATCCGACGCTTACGAGTTTTCAATTGGTATCAGAGCAACTCCAGGCGTGATTCTACAACGTTTTTAATTGAATTCAAGCTTAAATCTGGAAAAATTGAAGATTTTTTTCGAAGTTTGACTTTTCAAAAGTCAAACTGCGAACTTTGATTCGAAAATTGGACGTGAATTCGATTGTGTTTACGATTTTGATTAAATTCATCAGCTTTGGTGTGATCATACGAAGCTAATTCAAGTTACAGATTCGAATTTGGTTACGATTTGGTAAACTTGCAATTTCACAGTGACGTGAAAGTGTTCTTCATGCTTCATCAATGGTGATTTCTACAAAACTTTATCATTCTTCGTAATTTTAGTTGCTACAGACTCGGTTCGATCATACGAAGCTAATACAATGATCCGTTTCCAATTTGGTTGTGTTTTGACAAGATCACAAAATTACCATCTTCTTCATTAACCGGAGTTCTTTCGTTCGATGCTCAAATCTCATCAAAACCTATCAACAATGGTGCTCTTTTGATTCTTCTTGATCTCACGATTCTAACGCAACTTTCGGATTGAATTTTGATTAAGATTTGTGAAAGTTATGTTCGATTGAAGATTGTGGTGGTGCTTGGGTTTACATCGCCGGAAAAAAACGCTTTGGCCGGAATAATTTGGTTCTCCGGTGGCTAAATCTCAATCAAACGATTATTTTGTCTTTTTTGAAAGTTACATCTTAGTCCCTCGAATTTCTAGAATGTTTAAATGAGTTTCATACTAAAAAAAAAACTTTCTAAAACAAAATAAAAACAATGTTTTATTTAAAAAAAAAATTCACTAGTTATTAAATAACATTTTTTTAAAATTTTTTTACACAAAGTGTTTGTGTTCATTGAATTGTTTCGTGAACGCAAAATATTTTTGTGTTTGTCGAATCGGTTTACAAACATAAACTCGTTTGTTTTTGTTTTTATCTTGCTATTTTTTTCTGTTGTTTCGTTTCTTTTCTTTAAGAACAAAACAAAAACTATAAACATTTTGCTTTCAAGTTTTTTTTTATAAAAAATTAAGATTTAAATTCACCAATTTCACAAAGTTCAAGGTACAAGATTCAATGATTGAAATTTTCTGGTGTAATCACAATGAGTAAAGTTCAAGCGAGTTCGGTGGTTCCCGAATTATTAAAATGTAAAGATTATCAAGAATGGAGAAAAGATTTTTGAGATTTTTATCAACGCTAACTTTGAAGAATTTTGGAAGGCGATTGATAAAAAGTATTCATATCCGACTGATTGGCATGGTGTTCCTAAATTTCAAAGAGATCTTTCATTTGAAGAAAGGGAATGTTATGAAAGAGAATTAAAAGCTTACGATATTCTCATAATGGCATTGTCAAAAGAATTACTGTCTCAATTCAAAACGTGCAAGAATTCTAAAATGTTATGGGATGTTCTTGCTCTAGAAATATGCTGAATTGAATGAATCTGTTATGGAAGAAGTTCAAAAAGATGGGTCTTCAAAATGTGAAGATGTTGTGAATGAATTGCAGCTTCAACTCAAGAATGCAGAGTTAATTGCAAAAGTTTCAAAGCTGACTGAAGATTGCTAGAAGATCAATGTCTGGATTCGACAGTAACGTCCAAGGGGGAATTTGTTGATGCATGAACCTTGTGTGGCCGTTACTGTTCGAATTGTCAAACAGACTGATTTATCGGAGACATGAACTGAGGTCCGAAACCCAACCGAACTCTAGGTTCGGAGTTGGCCGAACCTAGATGGCCGAACTCCAGGTTCGGAGGGAGTTCGGACAGAGTTCGGAGGTGCCGAGTTCGGACCTTATGAAGAAGTATAAATAGATTCGTCTTTGTATTTCTTTGTAAGTTTCTGTCTTGTGTCTGTGTGTTGAGAGGGGAGGTTATGTCCGACCTCCCCCAGAGCTTAATCGTTGTATACTCCTTCGTTATGTAATCATTCAACATGATTCAATGACAAAACTTCCGTCTCATCCATAGAATCGATCCGTAAACGGTTTTTTCAGAAACAAACTCTATTTTTTTTTTGTATTTTGTGAGAAAGATCACGACGCAAGATCATATCAGTCATAACGCATCTAGCACATTTTAATTTCGGTCTTAATCAGCATGCAAGCCAAGATAATCGCAAATACAACATTGATTGTTTATTTCAGCATGCACCAATCATACTTATCGTTTTCAGATATGCTTGAGGTAAATTTTATCATGCACTGATAACTCGGCCTCTACTCTATCAGAAATACTAGCAAATCATCATGTTTATCATATTTTTACTTGAGATTTAAACATCCTTGATGAGTCATGCAAAAATAAAGCAGAACCTCAAATACCTAGCAATCAGGTCGGTCTTGTGGACACGCAGAGAAAGCCCAAGTATTTGAGAAAATAAGAAAGCAAAACAAGTTGAAGTTGTATAATCCAACAACAATCGGGTCGATACTTTCGTATACGCAGAGAAAGTCCGATGGATTATACGAAACACCAATGAAAATAAAGCAGAACGTCAAACGAACAACGATCAGGTCGATCTTTCGATACGCAGAGAAAGTCCGGTTGTTTGACAAAATAAAGAAAATCAAACAAGTTTAAATCTTTCAAAATGAAAACATGCATTCATCAGTATATCTCTTTATTCTATTCTTGTCTCAGAATCATCACATAGCATTCATCAAGAAGCAAACAACCAAAGATTATCAGGAAAGCTTTATGTTTATATCTTACTTGCAGATATCAGATTAGTCATGCACATTCACAGATCATACAAGAACCTACAGCCTTTAGACTTACTCTATCCATGGCAGATAACGTATATGCTGATGTACTATCATTACTCGCTTTTGTCGGATCAATTTCTCAATTTTTTCATCATCATTTTTTTTATATTTTCCAATTGCTCCCCCTAAAATTCAAACAAATATTATTTGTTGAATTTTCAAATATTCTCCCCTAAAGATATGAATAAAAGAAAATGAAAAACAAAAATGAAAATGATCGATCAACACTTGACACATTTTTGAAAATGATTTTTGTAAAAATTTGTGTTTCAAAGATAGGAACGGTGCATTTTAACTTAAAACCACAAGTATCTCACTGTCAGCCACCTCATGATTACTAACAGGTCTTCCTGAAATACCTGCAAACACGTGAAAATAGTAAGTTCTTAAAACCCCGACCCTCATCCCCAACGATGGTAGTTCGTCCAGTGTCTTCAACAAAATCTGTGTTGGCCGTGGAGACAACTTTCGGTCTCCATTCCTGTTTTGGTTTGGGGATTTCTAGTGAACCATCGTCAACTGATGAGTGACAATCAGAACTACTACCCAATTTTTTGAAAGAAATTTCTTTTTCCATGAAAATTTAATATTGGGCATTGGTTCACTAAAATAATACCATCAAGATCAACATACTTTGTATGTTTGGCATTGGATGATGA
This sequence comes from Deinandra increscens subsp. villosa, assembly GCA_039602395.1. NCBI lineage: Eukaryota > Viridiplantae > Streptophyta > Magnoliopsida > Asterales > Asteraceae > Deinandra > Deinandra increscens. Next base: position 53,012,560 of record JBCNJP010000012.1, read on the forward strand.
ATTGTTAGCTGTCGTAGGACAATTATTTGCATAATGACCTTTCTTACGACAAACAAAACATAGTCTTTTACCAGTTGAATTGATAGAAATCGGTTTTCCAAACTGATCAGTCAGACATTCATCAAAAACTTTTGAAAACATAGGTTGAAATTTCTTTGGTTTATGAAATTTTGAAAAACATTTTGGAGAATCATAAAAATCATAATCATCTCCATAACCAAAGAATTTATCTTGACGATAAAACCTGTTAGAATTAGCAGAATAAAATGAATCTGAATTGTTACCGCCTTGTGGTGTAGCATCAGATATACAAGACGACTCTTCAGAAGAAATCTTTGCATCTGGTGAAGATACTTTCTGCTTCCAACATTGTGCCTTCTTATCTGAAAACACCCTCTGCTTCTTTATCTTCTCGCTTTGAGTTCCTTTTTGTTGAAATCCTTTGTCGGCATTTCTGTTTCTTTGAATCCCAAACCACCATTCTTGTGCTAAAATTTATCTTGAACAGAAATCGGTATCTCATGACCTTGTTTGGAAAGCTTTGTAAATTCAGACTTGATACCTTTCAAATCATTCTTCCCGCAAATCAAGGAATTATCTATCACAATCTCAGAAAACTTTGGCACTTTCACATTTCCTGGATTTCCATAAAACACCTTTTCTTTTTCAAGAAATGTAGATTTGGAATCAAACTTCAACCCTTTGCGATAATCAACCTCATTGTTATTCTTCTTTGATTTGAATTTTTGTTAATGCATGAACCTTGTGTGGCCGTTACTGTTCGAATTGTCAAACAGACTGATTTGTCAGAAACATGAACTGAGGTCCGAAACCCAGCCGAACTCTAGGTTCGGAGTTGGCCGAACCTAGATGGCCGAACTCCAAGTTCGGAGGAAGCTCGGAGCAGGTTCGGAGGTTACCCAGTTCGGACAGAATGAAGAAGTATAAATAGATTCGTCTTTGTATTTCTTTGTAAGTTTCTGTCTTGTGTCTGTGTGTTGAGAGGGGAGGTTCTGTCCGACCTCCCCCAGAGCTTAATCGTTGTATACTCCTTCTGTCACACCCCGATGTTTCGGATTACGTGGGCGTATGACGTCATGGGGTCATAGTCGTGGATACAAAGAACGACGTCTAACTGTTTCGTTTATGTTTGAAAACCAAGTATGTTATCAAAGTTGCAGCGGATTATATAAAAGATAACATTGTTTTACAATACTGAATCGAGAACGTTATGATAAGAAATACAATTGTTCATGATTTATTTAAACAGTAAAAGGTGACCATGACTCCATTCCTATTGCAGGCCCTTTTGTTTGACAGACTTCCAATTTGCACACCGAGAGCGATCTTAGTTACCTGAGAAATACATGAGTTTGAAAAGAAAGGTCAACATAATGTTGGTGAGTTCACAGGTTTGAGTCTTTACAAAATGTATTTGTAAAATGTTGATGATACACAAAATATTATAAAGGTTACTCGTTGTTGCATTGATCTACTTGTTCCTTGATTTCAAACACTAACAGATTTACCCACCTATGGTAACTTCCCCTAAGAAATACCAATGGCAAAGAATAACTGACATGTACCCCCAGACTTGTTACGCGTGTGTCAGAACTGGAGCGACCAGATAGGGCAGGGTTGTCAACCCAAATAGATCTATTCACTAGTCATCGTTTCGTTACGGAACTAATTGAAATCAATTGATGATGGGATTTGTAGCAATATGTTATTAGCAAATTACTATGAAGGGGTATGAAAGAACAGATAATCAATAGCGTAACAGTAATACCATAATATCAAGTTGAAAGATTTGTTTGATCATGATTTCTCCCCCAAAAGTATAAAACAGTTGATAAAGGAAAGGGGCCGTGAAACTCACGTTGTATATATCTGGAAAATATATGAAGTTTAATGTTTCATGTATTTCTCCCCCATAGTTAAAACAGTAAAGGAAAAGGGGCCGTGAAACTCACTTGATTAAGGTGATGATGAAAGCTGTATCGCGCTGGACGTAGCAAGTAAACCGTGTCCTAGTAATAATTAATAAGACGGTTTTAAGGTACTGTTTCAGTTGGATAATGTTCTGTTACCCAAATGATCCTGGTCGAGTCTTGACATAATATTCCCGTTTGTATTGTTTCGAAAGTCTGTTTGGAATATTTATCGTTCAAATAAATATTTACGTTAATGGATATATTTATGATCGAATAAATATATATAGCTTTGTAGAAATAATTATAATCAAATAATTATTTAAGATTACGAAAATATACATTCAATCAAGTTTTGAACATCGAGATAAATAAAGTATTTATTATTTGAAGTTCACGCTGTATATTTAAGTTCGAGCTTATAATTATAAACAAATAATTATACATAAGTTATAGAAATATTTATGCAAATAAATAGATATAACTTATATGTTTCAATATTCTCAAGATTTTAGAAGAAAATATAAACATTTGTATGTTAAGAAATTAGTCGTTGGCTTTGCCGCGATACGATACAAGTATCCGATAATTGGCCGAAATGATAATAAATATTTAGCTCCGTAAATATTATTATGTTGATGATATCTCTCAAATAGTTTTTCTAAATTATATTTAGAAAATAATATTTAATAATAAAATATTAAGACGAGATATTTGTGTGAAGAGGTGTTGATATATTTGTCATAAATATGTTTCGTCGCATAAGTTGAAAATATAACATTTTATATTTTTCAGTCCAACGTTTAGAATTTATACGATATATATTGTTTATAATATATATATTTGACAAATAATATGATATGAAAAAAACTAATATTTAAATCTCTTAAATATTAATAGGTTGTAATAACTTTAAATAAATATTTCAAGTTAATAAAATGAGATCTAAAAATAGGAACACTTTAAATGTCAATAATGAGTCAAAGTGCTCGGTTATTTAGAATTACATACGTTCTATAAAAATGAACCTATTTTTATAACACATAGTCAAAATATATTTCTTTATATTTTATGTCCAATTATATATTTGTTTATATATTTTTAGTCCAACGTCTCACTTTGAGGGTCCCTGAGTCAGTTTTTATATCGTTCGATCTATAATCTTTTTAGTCCTCTCAACTATTGTTAAATATATATGGTGACACAACTTCTGAAATATTAACGTTAGTTTAATATTTAGTACGATTCGTTCAGTTTATATATTTAGTGGGTTGAGTGTCAAGACTCGTTTTGGGGTGATTATAAATATTAAAAACGAATAATAAAAATGATTAAATTGAAAAGTATAGACTTTTACCTCTAGCACTAGGCTAGGTGACGAACCGAAAGAGGCGAGAATATCTCCGTAGACTCGATCGAAGAATATCGATTTTAGCCGTGTTGGCCCGAAGGGTAAAGCGCCATTTTGCGGGCTAGTTTTCGGTGGTTTAAGGTGATCGTTAGGGACAAACGTTGAGGCCGTTTAGAAGGTGGCCGAGTGTACTTTCCATCGGTGGGGATTGGGTGGCTTGACGGTGGTTCGATGGTGGCGAAATGGTGGCCTAAAGATGGCTCAAGGGGCTGTTTTGGAATTAAAACATAAGAAATTCAACAGAGTGAAATCGAATCGAGAAGGTCGGCTGGGATTGTTTCTGTTTTATTTTCTTTCACTTCTTTGGTTCTACATATATATATATATATATACTATATATACGTACATATACATATATATATGCGTGAGTTTTGAAGGTGATGGTGGTGGTTGCCGATGATAGTGACGGTGGAGGGTGGTGATAGCGGTAGCTGCGGTGGAGGGTGACGAGGGTGGTGGTTGTGATTGGCGATGGTGATGATGATGCCGAGGGTGGTGGTGGCAGCAGTGTCGTGGTGGTGGCTTTCGGTTGGTGGTGGTGGTTGATCGGGGAGTCGAGTGACGGGGTGACGGGGTAGTGATCGGTGTTGAAGGTGGCGGTGGTCGGTGATGGAGCTGACGGGTGAGGCTGATGGTGGCGGTGGTCGACAAGGATGAGGATGGTGGTGGTGTGTTGCTGGTCGAGGAGGCTGTGGTGGTGATCGTTGGCGAGAAGGGAGGCGGAGGGTGGAGGCTTCGGTTTGTGAAAGAAGCATGGTGGGGGTGGGTATATATATATATATTGTGATTTGCAAGTTGATTGAAGATATCTGATCTTTATCATCAGATTTATTTTGATTTTATTTCTTTATTTAATTTAAAATATCTTTTTAACCTTAGTTAAACAATTCAACCTCGGTCAGTTGTTAGGTTAGGTTAGTTCTATTAGATATTTTGGGTGGTCGTACGGTGTTCAATTTTTATAAAAACTACACATTAACCAAATTATTTTATGACGATTATAAAATAATTATAGTGTCATAGTAAAATAATTATTGCGAAACCGTTGGGTTTTGAAAGGGGTTCGAACGTTTAGAGAAACGGTTCAAGGCCGGTATAGGTCGTGTCAGGTCGGTGTTCGAGGCTTTCTCCGTTTTGGTCGCGGTCAGTCTCAATATTTCCTAAAATTATCCGTGAGTGATACGTTATACTTTTTAGGTGTTGTTTTACTCGTTGGGCCGTGTTTTGGGCTTAGATGCTTTATTTTGGTTTATTGGGCCGGACCGGGCCCAAATTAGTAAATGGCTCTTTTAAGCCGAACCGTTGCACCGTTTTGGCCGAAATAAGTTTCTAAATTATTTATGAGATCATGACATCGTTATATAATTATAATTCGTTGTGAATTTAATTATTTTGAAAGTATACTTATTTATTTACTTTATTTATTCGCAGCACCGCGTAAAGAAATAAATAAATGATTCTATCGTTTCGGCTCGAGCTCGGATATTTCATTATTCAATCTCATAAGGGATTATAATTTGAAATATTCGCTTAAGCGTTATCGGGCGTTATAGTGATTTCTCACGACACCGGTTAGGAAAATATATAAGTTACTTTTTATATTTATCTTTCTTGTTGTTGAAGTTCCATCGATCTAGGATGGACCTTTCTGTTGGTTATTATACAAACGTGGGAATTGTCAAGGTTGGACGTTTACGTGCATAGTGTTTATTAATAATATTAATAAATCAAGTCATACACATGTATATACGTATATATATACGGTCAAAGTATAGGGTTGACCTTTGATTTTTGACGGGTTGTCACATTCTCCCCCTGTTGGAAGAATTTCGTCCCGAAATTTAGCTAATGCCGATTGATGGCTCTGCATTGGTGGACAACTTAAAGCTAATATTGTTTGGTCTGATTCTTGCTTACCCAGATGATAGTTTTATCATTGACAAGTATGTCAGCGATCCATATTGTTGGGAGTGCGATTCTGATTCTTTCTATATGGATCACGTGATCCTTTATGATTTTCTAACTAAGTGGAGTTGATAGCACATCCACAATAAATCTTCAGCAAGACGAGTGTTAGACACATAGATGAATGAGATTCTAGTTTGAATGATTTGGACAAGTCATGATTACTCACGGATGGGCTCTACCAGGATTTTCATGTAGTTCAGATTACAATTATGTGTGCACCCACAATTGTGATTTGCCTTACATGATCAGCCTAGGCTTTGCTCATACTTGAGTTTTCAGTTTTCGTTGGAGTATACAATGTATCGAGGACAAGGTGGTTTATGGAAAAGTTTAGATTGATTCGCTACCGGACGGGATCTTCCTTGATTCCCGGGAGTTCTATTGATAATAAGGATGAAAATGCAGTTTGGCTCCAGTCTATTGGTCTTGTAGTCTAAGATCTTAATAGGTTCTACACAAGATGGGTTTGTAGGCCACTGGTCCACTCCGTTCCAGGATCTCAAGGGACCAATGAGGTTTAAGCATTCCTTGCTTTCCTGACCTAGTTATCTCTGTCTGAGGCAAAATCTATTATACGGTTTTGAACCCTCTTAGAGATTCTAAGGTTTCGCGTCGAGTCTTAACGTAGGTACTCCTAATGATTACCCGTGACTTTCGAAAGGCATGAAAAATTGGAAAGGTCTTCCCAGTAGTTTCATGAACTATCACTGGACCAGTCAGTTGATTGAGACCGGCTTCGGTCTAGCGAAGGGACGAATGACACTTTCTTCCATACAAGTCTTCGAAAAGGGGTGGCTTGGATACTCGAGCGATAACTATTGTTATAAGGAAACACGACGAGTGGCAAGTGGTTGTCTCAGCCATTACTTAGGTCTGTCTTGCGTGATGACAATCTGTCACATAACTACGCAACGTATCTCATTAAGGTCTGAATTTTCCTTTCGCTTTGATCATCAGTATAACTCCTTTATACTTTCATGCATCTTGTTGGATCCCTGGTAACTAGAATATCTAGTTTTGTGGGCTTCCTTTAAGACCAATCTCCTTATCGTTTTAAGGTTTGACACTCCAGGTTTATCTACAGGGAGTAGGCTCCATTTGGTTTCCTTACCAATTGCCTTTCGGTTTCATGTAAGCACCTCATTGCTTGAATTCTCCTTTCAGAGTTTCGAGTTGTGCATCACAAACTTGTGACATGAGACTAGTACGAATGGTCGTGACCAGTGCTCGAACTCGAAGAGGCTTAACGCGTTCCTTTCTACTTAATGCATCAGTTACAAAGTTAGCTTTGTCAAGATGATAACGAATCTCGCAATCGTAGTCATTGAGTAGCTCAATCCATCGGTGTTGTATCAATATCAGCTCCTTCTGATTAAAGATAGGCTGGTGACCCTTATGGTCAGTGAATACCTCGCTTCTTACAAGTAGTGTCTCCAAATCTTTTGGAGTGAACACAACAGTTCCAAACTCTAAATCATGGGTTGTATAATTCTTCTTAAGTTTTCGAGAGGTATAAGTGATTCCTTTCTCTTGTTGCATTAGCACGCATCTCAAACTTTGATACGAAGAATCACGATATGCAACAAAATCTCCAATTTTTGTTAGGTATGGACAGGATCAGTGCGTTGCAAAGTTTTGCTTCAACAATTGGAAGGCTCCTTTAGTCTTGGTATCCGAATAAACTTCTTATCTTTTCTGAGTTAGAGTGGTCAGCGGCTAGGCTATCTTTGAGAAGTTCCTAACGAATCGGTGATAGTCGCCAGCAAGACCTACGAATTGATGAATCTCTAATGGAGTTGTGGGAGTACTCCAATTCATGATAGCTTCACTTTAGATGAATCAACATAAATACCTTTATCGTTAATCACATGATGCAAGAAATGAGTCTCGCGAATCCAAATGTCGTATTTGGAAAACTTCGCGTACAGTTCTTCTTTCTTCAGCAATTCCAGGATAAGTCTCAAATGTTGTTCGTGTTCTTTCTTACTACGGGAGTAGATTAGAATATCAATGATGAACACGATAACAAATTTATCCAAGTAAGGTTTGCACACGCGGTTCATTAGGCTTATGAACACCGCAGGTGCGTTGGTCAATCCGAATGGCATAACGATGAACTCGTAATGACCATAGCGTGTTCTGAACGCTGTCTTCGTAACGTCTTTATTTCTGATGTAGGGTTGATGGTAGCTTGATCTCCAGTCGATCTTGGAGTAGTAACTTGACTCTTGAGGCTGATCGAATAAATCGTCGATTCCCGGGAGCGGATAGCGGTTCTTCGCTGTTAGCTTGTTCGATTCTCTGTAATCGATACTCATCCAAAATGTTCTGTCTTCCTTCTTTTAGTAACAATACAGTAGCGTCCTAAGTAGGGTGACTTGACCGGATAAAACCTTTACCCAACAACTCTGGTAGTTGTCTAGATAGTTCTTGTTCCTTAGACGGCGCAAGACAGTAAGGGGTTTTGGCAATGAGGGCGGCTCCAGGTGTTTAGTCGATGCGAAGTTCTATTTGCCGATGCGGTGGCAAGCTAGGTAAGTCTTCAGGAAAGACTTCTGGGATTTCGCAGATTGTCGGAATGTCTTCAATATGCTCCTCCTTTGGCTTCTTCTCCGTGACGAGAGCCGGAATGGCATGACGTCCTTTACGAAGGGATTTTCGGGTCTTCATGCAATATGACATTGGGTTGGGCTTCATTCCTTTCACCTTGTACGTTAAGAGTGTCGCCTTTTGCCAGTGGCATTCTGACTATCTTCTTGTGTCAAACGATCTCAGCTTGGTTCTTGATAACCAATCTATCGTAATGGTAATATCAACGCTTCCTAACTCGACATGCATTAAATCAATGTCGAATGTATGCTCCAAAAGTTCATCCTTTGCAATTTCTCTAGTTTCTATCATCATTAGTTAATTCTATGGTAAACTTGGTGTCTAGGGCAACAGAGGCGATTTCGAGTAATTGACTAAAATCGGTAGACACGAAGTTCCTATTGGCACCATATCAAATAAACTAAAAGCGTAATGGCTATTCAGTAGAAACTTACCCGTTACTGTGTTAGAGTCAGAATGGGTATTATCAGCATTAATGACAAATGCTTTTCCTTTTGCCTGGTTGGGAGTCTGGTTCTTCAGTTTGATGCAATCTTGCGTGATGTGCTCCTTGGCTTTGCACGTCTACAATAGATGTTTTTCATAAACCATGGAGTGGTGAAGGTTGCACATGTTGCATAGGTTAGTGGAGTAACCAGTCTTTCTTGACTCGTGAACATGCGTAGTGGCAACATAGACCTTTATTGGTTCCAAATTCTTCTCGGGAACCTTCTATGAATTCTTCTCTTGTTATTCGGCTTCCTGCTTGATGAGGGGGCAACACTGACGTCTGCTGGTTTAACTTCAAGATTCTTCTTGGCAAAAGTCACACTTTTATGTGTGGCTTGATAAACCAGATTATGTGCCAGGCGCACAACACTAGAAAAAGTGGTTGGGTTTGATGTCAGAATATCTCCTTGAATATGGGGCGTAAGACCCTAGATGTACCTTCTTGTACATGGGAGTGACCATGGTTTGAACAAAGATGAGCAAGTTCACGAAATTGCTTGGCGTAGCCAGCGATATCGGTACCATTTATAGTCAAACTCCAGAACTTAGCTTCCGATCTCTGAAGCTCTTTCTCCTGAGTAGTGCTCGTCACGTGAAAGTTGCTTGATTTCGTTCTAAGTCATGGCATAGGCTAAGTTGGTTCCTATGGGGTTGGCGTGGGAGTCCTACTATACGTGTGCACATTTGGTTAATGTGCAGGTAGAGCAATGTAGTCTTTGGTGTAGTCGCTTATGTGAAGTACTGACTCCGTCTTCCCAATCTATCTGATTAGTCCAATGACACCTTTCGTGCCTTTGGAGCTCATAATGTTGGGTTCTATTTGACAATGGATCTTACACGAAAGCTAGTGCGGAACTACAAGTATTCATGATCCATCAGCAAGTAATATTCTAGATGTCGTATGAGTTTGCTAAGAATAATCTACAGGTCTGCTAGGAATAACTTGTGAAGTCCGCTAATATCCAAGATCACTAAGCATTGCTAAAGTTTGCTGGGCAGAAATCCGATAAGGATAAGTTCAAGTCTGCTGAGAGGAAATCAAGTCTTCCTATCCTAGGGGTTCTTTACCGGAAATGATCAATGGTGTAGAGTTTGAGTTGCCACAACCCAAAATGATAGATTTCACAGATAGGCTTGTCTCTTATGAAGTCCTTGCAGGAGCAGTAACGCGCACTACGCGGTGATCTACCTTAACGCCTATCGTTGGTACGATATACCTTGCTAGAAGCTGCGGCTTCGACGACTCTCTGGGTGATCACTTCCTCGAATTTTGGTGGCATTCATCATGAGAGGGATCGAAGGGGTTTCGAGTTTGGCGTTTCAGAGGCATGTTTTCTATTTAGGTTCTTAGAGGGGAACGCTTAAAGAAAATAGGATAATATATAACTAAAGTCATGATAATACTATAGCATTAATAATAAATATTAACACGCTAATAAGTATATATGTAACATGAGACATCATGTTAGTATGACAAGTAAATATATATCTAAAATGTGACAACATGTTTCTACGATAAGTTGATGTATGTCTGGTATGAGACAACATGTTTGTACCGGTTGATACATATATATAATAACAAGATAGTAATTATACACATAAGTAATAGCAAAGTTACCCATTTAGCTACGACATGTATTTTCGTACCTCAGGATGTTGATAGTGAGCCTCGTATGCAAATGGAAGTCTCGTAGAGCGGGCTATAGTCTAGGTTTCTTTGTTTTTGTTACCTAGTTCGCTATAACCACGGCTCTGATACCAATCTGTCACACCCCGATGTTTCGGATTACGTGGGCGTATGACGTCATGGGGTCATAGTCGTGGATACAAAGAACGACGTCTAACTGTTTCGTTTATGTTTGAAAACCAAGTATGTTATCAAAGTTGCAGCGGATTATATAAAAGATAACATTGTTTTACAATACTGAATCGAGAACGTTATGATAAGAAATACAATTGTTCATGATTTATTTAAACAGTAAAAGGTGACCATGACTCCATTCCTATTGCAGGCCCTTTTGTATGACAGACTTCCCATTTGCACACCGAGAGCGATCTTAGTTACCTGAGAAATACATGAGTTTGAAAAGAAAGGTCAACATAATGTTGGTGAGTTCACAGGTTTGAGTCTTTACAAAATGTATTTGTAAAATGTTGATGATACACAAAATATTATAAAGGTTACTCGTTGTTGCATTGATCTACTTGTTCCTTGATTTCAAACACTAACAGATTTACCCACCTATGGTAACTTCCCCTAAGAAATACCAATGGCAAAGAATAACTGACATGTACCCCCAGACTTGTTACGCGTGTGTCAGAACTGGAGCGACCAGATAGGGCAGGGTTGTCAACCCAAATAGATCTATTCACTAGTCATCGTTTCGTTACGGAACTAATTGAAATCAATTGATGATGGGATTTGTAGCAATATGTTATCAGCAAATTACTATGAAGGGGTATGAAAGAACAGATAATCAATAGCGTAACAGTAATACCATAATATCAAGTTGAAAGATTTGTTTGATCATGATTTCTCCCCCAAAAGTATAAAACAGTTGATAAAGGAAAGGGGCCGTGAAACTCACGTTGTATATATCTGGAAAATATATGAAGTTTAATGTTTCATGTATTTCTCCCCCATAGTTAAAACAGTAAAGGAAAAGGGGCCGTGAAACTCACTTGATTAAGGTGATGATGAAAGCTGTATCGCGCTGGACGTAGCAAGTAAACCGTGTCCTAGTAATAATTAATAAGACGGTTTTAAGGTACTGTTTCAGTTGGATAATGTTCTGTTACCCAAATGATCCTGGTCGAGTCTTGACATAATATTCCCGTTTGTATTGTTTCGAAAGTCCGTTTGGAATATTTATCGTTCAAATAAATATTTACGTTAATGGATATATTTATGATCGAATAAATATATATAGCTTTGTAGAAATAATTATAATCAAATAATTATTTAAGATTACGAAAATATACATTCAATCAAGTTTTGAACATCGAGATAATAATAAAGTATTTATTATTTGAAGTTCACGCTGTATATTTAAGTTCGAGCTTATAATTATAAACAAATAATTATACATAAGTTATAGAAATATTTATGCAAATAAATAGATATAACTTATATGTTTCAATATTCTCAAGATTTTAGAAGAAAATATAAACATTTGTATGTTAAGAAATTAGTCGTTGGCTTTGCCGCGATACGATACAAGTATCCGATAATTGGCCGAAATGATAATAAATATTTAGCTCCGTAAATATTATTATGTTGATGATATCTCTCAAATAGTTTTTCTAAATTATATTTAGAAAATAATATTTAATAATAAAATATTAAGACGAGATATTTGTGTGAAGAGGTGTTGATATATTTGTCATAAATATGTTTCGTCGCATAAGTTGAAAATATAACATTTTATATTTTTCAGTCCAAGGTTTAGAATTTATACGATATATATTGTTTATAATATATATATTTGACAAATAATATGATATGAATAAAACTAATATTTAAATCTCTTAAATATTAATAGGTTGTAATAACTTTAAATAAATATTTCAAGTTAATAAAATGAGATCTAAAAATAGGAACACTTTAAATGTCAATAATGAGTCAAAGTGCTCGGTTATTTAGAATTACATACGTTCTATAAAAATGAACCTATTTTTATAACACATAGTCAAAATATATTTCTTTATATTTTATGTCCAATTATATATTTGTTTATATATTTTTAGTCCAACGTCTCACTTTGAGGGTCCCTGAGTCAGTTTTTATATCGTTCGATCTATAATCTTTTTAGTCCTCTCAACTATTGTTAAATATATATGGTGACACAACTTCTGAAATATTAACGTTAGTTTAATATTTAGTACGATTCGTTCAGTTTATATATTTAGTGGGTTGAGTGTCAAGACTCGTTTTGGGGTGATTATAAATATTAAAAACGAATAATAAAAATGATTAAATTGAAAAGTATAGACTTTACCTCTAGCACTAGGCTAGGTGACGAACCGAAAGAGGCGATAATATCTCCGTAGACTCGATCGAAGAATATCGATTTTAGCCGTGTTGGCCCGAAGGGTAAAGCGCCATTTTGCGGGCTAGTTTTCGGTGGTTTAAGGTGATCGTTAGGGACAAACGTTGAGGCCGTTTAGAAGGTGGCCGAGTGTACTTTCCATCGGTGGGGATTGGGTGGCTTGACGGTGGTTCGATGGTGGCGAAATGGTGGCCTAAAGATGGCTCAAGGGGCTGTTTTGGAATTAAAACATAAGAAATTCAACAGAGTGAAATCGAATCGAGAAGGTCGGCTGGGATTGTTTCTGTTTTATTTTCTTTCACTTCTTTGGTTCTACATATATATATATATATATCTATATATACGTACATATACATATATATATGCGTGAGTTTTGAAGGTGATGGTGGTGGTTGCCGATGATAGTGACGGTGGAGGGTGGTGATAGCGGTAGCTGCGGTGGAGGGTGACGAGGGTGGTGGTTGTGATTGGCGATGGTGATGATGATGCCGAGGGTGGTGGTGGCAGCAGTGTCGTGGTGGTGGCTTTCGGTTGGTGGTGGTGGTTGATCGGGGAGTCGAGTGACGGGGTGACGGGGTAGTGATCGGTGTTGAAGGTGGCGGTGGTCGGTGATGGAGCTGACGGGTGAGGCTGATGGTGGCGGTGGTCGACAAGGATGAGGATGGTGGTGGTGTGTTGCTGGTCGAGGAGGCTGTGGTGGTGATCGTTGGCGAGAAGGGAGGCGGAGGGTGGAGGCTTCGGTTTGTGAAAGAAGCATGGTGGGGGTGGGTATATATATATATATTGTGATTTGCAAGTTGATTGAAGATATCTGATCTTTATCATCAGATTTATTTTGATTTTATTTCTTTATTTAATTTAAAATATCTTTTTAACCTTAGTTAAACAATTCAACCTCGGTCAGTTGTTAGGTTAGGTTAGTTCTATTAGATATTTTGGGTGGTCGTACGGTGTTCAATTTTTATAAAAACTACACATTAACCAAATTATTTTATGACGATTATAAAATAATTATAGTGTCATAGTAAAATAATTATTGCGAAACCGTTGGGTTTTGAAAGGGGTTCGAACGTTTAGAGAAACGGTTCAAGGCCGGTATAGGTCGTGTCAGGTCGGTGTTCGAGGCTTTCTCCGTTTTGGTCGCGGTCAGTCTCAATATTTCCTAAAATTATCCGTGAGTGATACGTTATACTTTTTAGGTGTTGTTTTACTCGTTGGGCCGTGTTTTGGGCTTAGATGCTTTATTTTGGTTTATTGGGCCGGACCGGGCCCAAATTAGTAAATGGCTCTTTTAAGCCGAACCGTTGCACCGTTTTGGCCGAAATAAGTTTCTAAATTATTTATGAGATCATGACATCGTTATATAATTATAATTCGTTGTGAATTTAATTATTTTGAAAGTATACTTATTTATTTACTTTATTTATTCGCAGCACCGCGTAAAGAAATAAATAAATGATTCTATCGTTTCGGCTCGAGCTCGGATATTTCATTATTCAATCTCATAAGGGATTATAATTTGAAATATTCGCTTAAGCGTTGTCGGGCGTTATAGTGATTTCTCACGACACCGGTTAGGAAAATATATAAGTTACTTTTTATATTTATCTTTCTTGTTGTTGAAGTTCCATCGATCTAGGATGGACCTTTCTGTTGGTTATTATACAAACGTGGGAATTGTCAAGGTTGGACGTTTACGTGCATAGTGTTTATTAATAATATTAATAAATCAAGTCATACACATGTATATACGTATATATATACGGTCAAAGTATAGGGTTGACCTTTGATTTTTGACGGGTTGTCACACCTTCGTTATGTAATCATTCAACATGATTCAATGACAAAACTTCCGTCTCATCCATAGAAACGATCCGTATACGGTTTTTCAGTTGGTATCAGAGCTGTTGGCTCTTTCTATGGTCGAAATCTATCGTTTTTCTTCATTTCGAGACGTTAAACCTTCGGTTAGGGATGATTGAAAGTGTTTCTGATTGGTTTTTGATCAATCGAGTCTTTTTGAGTCATGTTTTTACCTAACAGAAGCCTCTAGATGTCTAAATTCGATCAAATTCTGGATCTGGTTCGAGTTCAAAAATTTCCAGTTCGAGTTCGGACAACGTTCGGCCGAAGAACAGATCTGAAAAATAACCGCTCCGAACTCCAGGTTCGGACGTCCGATGGTCAGGTTCGGAGGAGGTTCCGAAGATCAGGTTGGGACTAGGTCCGAAGGTCAGTTTCGGAGAGGGTTCGGAGGATCGGGTTCGGAGGTAGATCGGACAAGGTCAGCACGGCCCCAGCCAGGGGCTCTGCCCTTGGACCCCGCTAGGGGCTGCCGCCCCTTGGACCCTGCTTCTCAGGGGCGATGCCCCCGAACCCCCGTTAGATGGGAATGTTACAGAAGCGGATCAGTTATCGAGTTTACCCTTGATTCGGTAGCTGTGGGGTGTTATGTTTGAAGAAAATCCAGATTCCGATACTTGTTACGAGTTAGTGATCGAATTTCAAGAAATGTGTTTGTTGGTTTTTCAGTTGTTCTTGATGTTGGACAGAGATTCAAGAATACGTGTTTCCGATGATGGACAGAGATTCGGAGACATGGTTATGATTATTTGGGAACGTTTGTCGGAGATTATCATTCTACACAAACTAAAGATTATGTGATATTAAAGATTCCGTTGCGGGCCACTTGAGTTTATCATTCCACTAAAAAGAAAGGATTTGTTCCTACGGGGTTGGAATCATAAGAAATTGAAGATTTGAATATGTCACTTGTTTAGGGGGAATTGGGGACCCTAAAAACTTTCAAAGCTTCATATTTGAAAAAGTGAATATTCAAAAGCAATCTGTTCAGGGATGATGGTGGTTTTTGATCTTCATGGAAAGGTGATATAGTCTGATGTTCGTGCGAACCGATATGTCAAAGTTTTAATTATGGTTTGGAACTCTCTGTCATATGCCCGATACTTTCTTGAGTTATCGAAAGACTTGGTCAGATTCCAGTCTACAACGAGATATACGTTTACCGGAGTAATATATTGGGATGGATTTGATTCTGAGGGGGAATTTCCGTGATTCAAGATGCTGATCGTGTCTGTTTTCATAAAGATCAGAATGTGTTACCATTCGGTGAAGATTGAAGATTATTATCAAGATGCAGTGATGTTCTTGTGTCTTTACAATTTCCGGATACAACTTATGAAGTGAACCATTATCATACATACCGGTTCCAATTGGATGGTTGTGCTTGAAGCTAGGGGAATTTTATTGGTTGTGGAGATTGTACAAGATTCGAACCGTTTCCTGCATACCTGATGATTCGGTCAAGGGGAGTTTGCTAAAGATAGAGACGTCTGCAGCAAGCTGATCGAAGATTGCTAGAAGATCAATGTCTGGATTCGACAGTAACGTCCAAGGGGGGATTTGTTGATGCATGAACCTTGTGTGGCCGTTACTGTTCGAATTGTCAAACAGACTGATTTGTCAGAAACATGAACTGAGGTCCGAAACCCAGCCGAACTCTAGGTTCGGAGTTGGCCGAACCTAGATGGCCGAACTCCAAGTTCGGAGGAAGCTCGGAGCAGGTTCGGAGGTTACCCAGTTCGGACAGAATGAAGAAGTATAAATAGATTCGTCTTTGTATTTCTTTGTAAGTTTCTGTCTTGTGTCTGTGTGTTGAGAGGGGAGGTTCTGTCCGACCTCCCCCAGAGCTTAATCGTTGTATACTCCTTCGTTATGTAATCATTCAACATGATTCAATGACAAAACTTCCGTCTCATCCATAGAAACGATCCGTATACGGTTTTTCAATTTTGTTTTCTTTCCTGAACTGGTATCAGCAAACTTTGAATAATCATGTTGTTCAACACCTGATAATGTAGCTGGAACAGACATTTCAATGTCCACTAGAGCAGGAACTTGATGAAGACTTTCATCTTGACCATTTTTCTCACTCTTTTCGAGCTTATACATATAATTCAGAAAAGTCAGTGAATGGTTGCAATTTTTCAATTTTCGCTGCAAATCAAACATCTCAATCTTTTGTTTAGATATTTTCATATTAGCTTCCGATAACTCTTTCTGTGAAACAATGTACTTGTCAGACAATTTGTTATAATCACTGATATGACACTGTCTCAAGCGACACTCTTTCAGAACTTCTTCAGTAACCTTCTCTGCCTGTTTCTTATAGTAAATAACCTCCTGTTGCAAAATGTTATTTTGACTTTGAATCTCACCATTTCCATCACACAACTTTGTAAGTTCCTCTTGAAGTTGAATTACCCTATCGACAACTTCGACAGCAGCTTTACTAACTTTTTCATATTTTTGGTGAAGAGGATATAATTTCTCAAATAAAGCATCAAAATATTCAACAGCTTCATTTTCCTTAGCTTGAGCTTTATTGCATTCTTCAACCAACAAATTCTTCTCTTTCAACCATTCTTTCTTAATACTAGCAAACTCCAAACAATTTGCACATGATACAGACACATCCCTTTGAATTTTGGTAGCTAAATCATTACAAATTTTACTTTTCCATGTCTCCACTTCTTTTGTCAAAGAAACATTTTCTTCAGTCAACTTTCCCACCTTATTCTCTAACTTTTCAATTATACCCTTAAACTTCAAATCTTGATCAATTGTTTTCTGAGAAAGCTTAGACATATGTTCCTCACACCGTGTCTTCACAAAATCCCATATCATTTTGCTTTTCGTAACTTCCTGATTGGATTTTTAAGAGTTATAGGCAAAGCTAACATAAGAAGTGTAGTAGCCCTTTCATTTTGATCATACGCTTTCCTTTCTTCACTTGAAAAATTATGCATCTCCTTAAAATCACCATCAACATAAGTTGGATGCTTATGTTCGTTTGTAATTGGTAACCACAATTTTTCATCCAAATCATTAACATAACCTCTAAAATTTGTTGCCCAACCATGATAATCTTCAACATTTATCAACTTTGGCACATTCTGACGATGACGCTCAACGAATACATCAATTTCATACATTTTGAGAATTTGAAAATTCTGCTTGGTCCGAACTCCTACCGAACTTCGTCCGAACTCTACTGAACCTCCGATCATGCTCCGAACTTTGTCCGAACTCGATTGTACAGTCCGAACTTGGACTTGTGTCCGAACTCCTCCGAACTCTCTCCAAAACTAGAATGACCGAACTTCGTCCGAACGACCTCCGAACCTGGAGTTCGGAGCGGTTATTTTCAGTTACTCCAAACCTCGAACGAACTCAGGCACTCTCGACATAATTTTCGTGATTTTGAGAGAATTTGGATGAGATTTTTGATAAGAACTCAGGTAAAACCCATAGAAATGTTTTAATAATGAAAATAATTCGAAAAGCTCAAGATTTACTCGTATTTGAATGAAAACAACTCGATTTTATCAAGAAAACGACTACAATCAAAGCAAACGCAATAGAGCAACCTGGATTTGCTCTGATACCAATTGAAAAACCGTAATGTGGATCTTACTATAGGTTTGCTTGATTGTAGAGTAAACACGAGACGTAAACAATAGTTTGTTTTATTGAAATCAACAAAGACTTAATTACAAACTCTCTCTGAAGCTCTCTAGAGAAACACTGTCAAAAACACATAGTTAAGAACTGGTCTCTCTCACTCTCTTTTCACATTCCAAGCACAAGTTCCTATATATACTAGTCTAGTCCGATCGCCGTCCGAACTCCAAGTTCGGCGGGTCCGAACCTCAGGTTCGGACCTAGTTCGGCCGGCAGCTTGAACTTGTCTTGAATCTTCACATCATCTCGTTCAGATACTTCACATGACGCTCATATCAGGTATCAACATTTCTTGGTGTTTCGTATAATTCATCGGGCTTTCTCTGCGTATATACAATTTCAACTTCACATGACGCTCATATCAGGTATCGACCTGATTGCTGTTGAATTATACAATTTCAACTTGTTTTCTCTTTCTTATTTTGTTAAATCCGAGGCCTTATCTGCGTATCGAAAGATCGACCTTAAGGTAGACGATTTAACATTCTGCTTTCTTTTTGCATGACACACTATGAACTGATAATCTCTGTATATAAATTCTGTGGTGAATAAGAGAAAAATAAAAAATATAATAAGTCAGATTACCAATTACTTGAATATGTGGGTTCCATGATTTCTTTGCTTGATAAAATTGTTACCTAACGCATATCAGAAAGCTGTAGAAATTGATTTGATTTAACTGAAACAAACATGAACGTGTTGTATTCGTGCATAACTTGGCTTGCATGCTGATTATTCACAAAAAACATAACCTATCGCATTTAGTTTTGGTTTTTGTTGATTTGGTTCATTTTAGAAAATTTCAAAAAGATTTTAGGTGTGTTTTAGCATAAATTTGAAAAATCAAGAGATTTTGGTCTGTTTTGATATTAATTTGTTAAAAGTCAAAAAGATTTTGTTTCTGAGTTATTTTCGATCAACTGATTACGGAAAACGGCAATTTCTTATTGTTTGAACAATAATCAGCTTAAATCAGCTCATCATCATCAAAATGTGCAAAATTGAAAAATTATGATTTTTGGGTACAAAATGACAAAATTGAAAAGTTGAGGGGTTAAAATTGTAATTTGTTTTTGGTACCGTAGATACATGGTTCCTGATCGTTATTTGAAGTACCAAATACAAGACAAAGACGTACAAGATTGCTGGTGTCCGAACCTTAGGCGAACTCAGAGTTCGGACCTAAACGAACCTTAGTAAGAACCTGAGGTTCGGATGGTCATGTTTTGTCTAGTGTAAATAGTTTGTCTTGTACAACTCTTGTAGCTTCTTGGTCATATTCTCTATCTGTGTACTTTGTGGTCTAATACAAAGTATTTTGTATTTACTCGTTGTGCTCACTCGTTTAAGCATTGATTTCGATACGATCGACTAGACGATCCACCGCTCACGCATTTTCAAGTGGTATCAGAGCATTAGGTTCAATCTACTGGTCGAAAATCTCTGTTTTTCGAAGTTTTGAGTAAAAAACCCATGTTTTGCGAAGATCTTACTCATTTTTGAGTTCGTTTATCTTCTCGATTGTGCTTTTCATAAAAAATCTTCTCCTAGATTGTTTCTATTGAGTTTACTTGAATTCCCGTCGAAAATCTCATCCAAAAACACTGAAATTTGCAAAATTTGAGTCGAAAATGAGTTTGGTACGTTCGAGTTCGGCTAGAGTCTGAGGTTCGGCTACATATCCGCTCCGAACTCGAGGTTCGGATAACGTTCGGCTGTTTCTGTAGGTTCGGCCAGTGTTCGGCTCACGTTCGTATGAAGTTCGGCTGGCGTTCGGCTATTCTTAACTTCGGATAAGGTTCCGAAAAAGTTCGGTCAACCAAGTTCGGTTAAGGTTTGGAAGAAGTTCGGATCAAGTTCGGCTGAGGTTCGGGTGAACAGTAATCAAGATTTTTGAAAAGGTTCATGAAAATTGACGTAACTTGAGAACCGTTAAGAGTTACAGAACCCAATACCAGCCAAAACGACCGTCTCGGAGAGATCTATACTTTTAATCGCCTGAAGGCCAGTACCCTCCGTTCTGGTACCCAAAATCCACTTTTAAGACCTTCGTTTTTGGGTTTGAAGTTTTGGTAAACAAGTTTTCTGACAAGATGAGTGATTTTTAAGCGTTTGCAGCAATTCAGAATTCGGTGCAAGCTACGATGCAAACTATGATGAAGTATGATAATGAAATTAGAACAAGTCAGAAAGTTCCCAAATTGCTAAAATTGGAAGATTATCATAGTTGGGTTAAATGGTTTGAAGCGTATGTGGATACAAATGATATTGATATGTGGTTGGCATTTTCTGATCAATATGTTTATCCTAAAGATGAGACCGGGGGGGCCAATTCTTCAAAGAAAACTTACTTCTGAACAAAAGAAAGCATATCAACCTGAGAAAAAGGCGTATGGTACTTTGACAATGGCATTACCTAAAGAATTGTTACATCAATTTTCTGGAAACTATACATCGAAGAGTTTATGGGATGCATTGGAAAAGAGATGTGAAGGCAATGATCAATATAAGAAAAGTCGACGAAAGGTTTTAAAGAAGGAATTTGATAGTTTCAAGCATTATTAGAATGAAACTATTCCAAATCTGATTGCAAGATTCGATCACTTAATGAGTGAAATGCATTTGGTGAATCTTACAAAAAAAGAAGCTGATATGAAAGAGAAGATTTTGGAGGCTTTACCTGAGAAATGGGAGAATTATGTGATGATGATCACTCATGATAATGAATATCCAGGATTGTCATTTAATGATCTGATTCAAAGAATCCAAGCAAGGGATATGGAGTTAATGGTGAACAAGTCACTTCCTGCACAAGTTCAAAATCGTGCAGTGTATTATGGTGACAATGATTTAACTATGAATGCTGGGAAATCTAATATTCTTAGTTCCGGACCTCCTACAGCATTCGTTGCAGGTAAATCTGAAACTCCTAGTTATTCTGCTGGTTGTACTGTTTCTGTTCCTAGTTCTTCAACTCAGAATGCTTTATCTGCTCAAACTACCGATGAATATAATGTTTTAATGTCTGCATTGGTATCTTCATATTTTGGTGTTATTACTGGTTCGATAAGTAATGCAGAATTGACCAATGAAGATTATGATCAAATCGATCATGATCATTTGGAAGAAATGGATTTGAACTGGTAATATGCTATGTTGGTTCGAAGAACGAAGAATTCTTTTAATAGAACTGGCAAAAAGAGATTGAATCAGGATGGGAAAATTGGTCTGGATAAGTCAAAGGTTAAATGTTATAAGTGTTCTGTATATGGACATTTTGCACGAGAATCCCCAAGTTCAACTGAAAATAAATTGAAGTCTGGTTAACATGGTCATTTGGTTATTCATTCACCAAATGAAGCTCCCAAGGTTGAGAAAATCTGTTTCTTTTGACTAAAAACTGACTGAAATGTTTTGGCATCCAGATGAATTTGCCTGGAATGCAGATTCTGAAGCAAAATTGAAACATGCTCCATTTACTGTTGCATTGACTGCCCGTCATGATGATGATGATGATAGTATTCTGACTGATTCTGATTCCATTTTGACAATTTCAATGATCAAAGAAGTTAAAGTCGAAGAATCAAAATGTCTTGAATGTATAAGGTTGGGTAAGAAGAATACAACTCTTGAAAAGGGTTCTGAATTATTGTCTGAAGAAATTATGATTCTAAAGAAAGAATTGGAAGAATTTCAAAAGAAATATTATGAATTAGTTTATGTTCATGAGAATGTTTTGAAAGAAAAGAGTCAATTGGATGAAGAATTAATGTGAAAAGGCCAAAGCTGAAGCGTTAGATGCAGCATAAGATTTTGAAAATTTATTTGAGAAGAGTTATCCGGTTCAACAAAAGTATGAAAAAGCGAATGCACTTGTTATTGAATCGGCTATTACCATTGAGAAACTTCAAAACAAGATCTCTACACTTCAAGATGAAAATGTTATCTTTCGTGATAAGAATGAAGTCTTGACTAAAGAGATTGAGATTTTCAAGAAGAAAAGAGAAAGTGTGCTTGAAGAAGTGTTTGCTGAATGTGAGATCCGAATGCTACAAACATACGAGTATGATGATCTCAATGCAAAGTTCATCAAATCTCAAAAATAAGTGTTTGATGCTCAACATAAAATTTCTGAATTGAAGTTGGCAAGTGAAGAATTGTAAAGTTCATCAAATCTCAAAAAGAAGTATTTGATGCAAAGTTCATCAAATCTCAAAAAGAGTTAAAAAGGCAAGTGAAGAATTGTAATTTGTCGCTTACATTGTTGAATTTCTTATACAAACAGGATCGGAGTGAAGATAGTTCCAAAAAGGATGATATTCATATGGTTCCTCAACCGGTGGATTTATCTGAATTTACATCTGCTCAACTAGATCCTAAAGATGAATTGCATGATTATTCAGAGTTTTCCACTCCATTGAAGAAGAATAAATCAAAGTTTGAGAAAAAGCAAAAATCTTTAGGAGAAGCTCCAAAGTTTAATTCCAAGTCTATTTTCTTGGAAAATGAACATGTTTTTGATAAGGGTGCTTCGAGTACTTCGTCTGGAACTGAAGAAGAAAAAGTTTTGTGTAAAACCGAGATACGATCTTACTACTATGTGTATCAATCAATCATAGTAAAAACGGATGTAAATAAGAGAACTGTATTGAATCACTTGAAGATTACAATGAACTCTCTCTAGTTTCTCTCTCTAGAAAACTCACACAGAAAGTGTAGAATGACTCAGAGGCTTAACATTCATTCTAACACAACCTATTTATAGTTAGTGACTAAACAGGCTGCGTACCAAATGGTACGGGCGTACCATTTGGTCCGGCGCCAATGATATTGTCACTAAAACTCATACTAAGACACGCTCACATAGATACAATACACGAGACACATCATAGCATAGGTATATGCTCTAACAAACTCCCCCTTAACGTGTAGTGTATCTATTTTCTAACTAAACTCCAGTCTTCAATCTTCAACATTTCTGCATCCGATCTTCGACTTGAAATCTTGTCAGAAATATAGCTTGCATGGCTGGATCACTCTTGAATCATCTTTGATCTTCAAGAT
>JBCNJP010000012.1:53036125-53076886 GCA_039602395.1 Deinandra increscens subsp. villosa
TAACACCCCCAAAATACCACTAACGGAGTTTATACCGTTAAGGGGCGCGACTAGACCAGGATCCACAACCATAGTTACAAATACTAAACGAATCAGGGTTAGTTCAAACACAAGTTATAAATCAAAGTCTTAAATTACATACGCAGCGGAAAATAATTATCCTGGCACTAACCACGTGCCTTACAAATTCATTGTTTTATAAATTCCCAACTTAAGTTAAATCAAAAATAAGAGTCTTCACGTGCCATGCCAACCTCCGGTGGATACTCCTTAGCGATCTGCAAAAGTTTAAACCACGCAAGTGTCAACCTAACGGTTGGTGAGTTCACAGTGGGCTTGTCATGCATTGGCCCGGTCTCATAATCATAATTCGTGTCAAGGTATACTTACAAGTCATTTATTTGTGAAAAGCAATGCTCGTAATTAAATCTCAGTTTATAAATGGTTTGTCCGTGACCTACGTCATCGGGTATGTACTAGTTCCGTAAAGTTAAAGGACTCAACCGATATCGCGGGTAGCTAATCCGTTGTTCCATGCTCTAAGGAAGTTTGTACCAAAGCTGACTTATTTTGTGGGGGCCGAGCCATCCCGTACGGTGCGGACCTACGTCATCGCGGTTTTTGCCTCCCCCGTGTCCTCTCGGGACCACGGTCAAATAGGCTGATATTGTTCCTCCGTGCACTTCCCGTGCCACGGGGCGGAGTTTGTCAAACTCCAGTAGATCTACCCAACATCCCCTCGCTTTACAATTAATGGCACAATTTTAGTTGAGGACTTTTAAGTTATAAGGCATCCTTAGAAAACATGTGATATCATATGGTTTAGACTTTAACCTACACTAGCCATATTAAAACGTTTTCAGTTTTGTTTCAAAAATAGTTTGTTCAGAGTTCACAAGTGTTTCCCATAAAACACTTCAGTTCATCAAGTGGGTGCCAAGCATCCCGTGTTCTCATGTTCATCAGTAGGTGCCTAGCACTCTTGAGTTTATCAGCATTGTTTTTCGTTAAGTTATTCGGTGTGGCCCAAACGGACTCACGGTAAGCGGGTTAGTGACACTCACCTTTGGTTGCACTGCTACACTTCAAGTAATCCAAATATTGTTGTTTAACGAAGACCTAGAACACGTTTAGGTCTTAAGTATTAGTTTCGTGTCTAATCTTTACTTAACGTCACTATGGCCCATAACATAGCACGTTGCAACTATGACTCGACATACCGACACACGACACCAATGGTTGATCATAAACAAGGGTTCATATAAATCAGATATTAAACATGTTTCATCATGGCATAATCATGTAAGTCATGGCATAACACTTAAGCAAATTTCACAAGTTTGGTTTTTAGGTCAGGTCTTAGTTTCGCTAGCATAGTTTCGCTAGGCAGTTTCGCTAGGTGCACGGGCAGCACTTTCGCTAGGCAATGCCCGGTAACACAGTTTCGCTAGGCTAGTTTCGCCCGAAACTGCTGACGCAGTTTCGCTAGCCTAGTTTCGCAGGGAAACTGGTTTGAACTTTCGTTCAGGTATTTCGCTCGGTAGTTTCGCTTGAGCTGGTCTGGTCAGGTTACCCGGCGACACTATAGTTTCGCTGGTCAGTGTCGCTGGAAGGAGATATAATTTCGCTACTTAGTTTCGCCCAGAGAACAGACAGTTTCGCTGGTCGCGAAAAACATACGGATTTGCCTAAAAATCAACCTAACAGCTTCTGATCTTACATGCAATTCATTATTTAGCATTCATAGGCATTTACCAACATAAATCAAGCAACTTTAACACGTTTACATGCAGTTTCATCATCAAATCACCAAAATGAGTTCAAAACCCTAAAATGACCAAAATGATCTAGATCCCTAACATGGTTGGATTCTAAACGTAAAGTAATCGACTTTATGATAGATCTAGCATCCTAAAGCATATTTACAGAAGATCAAGCAATATCATGAAGGTTTGGTCATGCTTTTTATGAAAAACACATATAAAACACAAAATGGAGGTTTTGGGACTCACGGTTCGATCTCCTAGCTTGGTAGATGATGGTTTGGGGCTGAGATCTCGACAACTCGGTGTGAACCTCGACTGACCAGAATCTCCAGGAGAAAAGAGTGTGTGTGTGTTTGTTGTGTGAATGAGGCAAATGAGGCTACTAGGGTTTATTAAGTTTATTTATATCAGGAGCCAGTTTCGCTGGCAGTTTCGCTGGCCAGGCGAAACTAGCTCTGGTCTCGTGATATTGGATTGTCTTAGCTGGCTACCGGGCGACACTATAGTTTCGCCCAGTAGTTTCGCTGGCGACCAAAAAGGGCAAGTTTTCTCATAATCAAGTATTTACAATTAATCATGCTATTCACAATAATAAGTCATGTATTTAAATTACATTGCACATAAAGACAATCAATGATGAACACATAACACATATGGACGGGTTCGGTGATCAACCAAAGGTCGTGGACGTATTCGGCCTAGTTATGCATTAGCTACTAAGTTAACACTTATAACGTAACTAACGGGTTTGTCTAACGGAAGTTAACCTTGAAATTCTCGGGTGTCACATCATTCCCCTGAAATTGGAATTTTCGTCCCGAAAATTATTCTTGTGTCGTAGCGTTCGCAGCATCAGCTGTCGTCGTTGCTATCGTCGCTGGGGAAAGAAAGCAAAATTTTTAGGGTTGTCACACAACCTGTTTTGACACCTCAACCTTAGGTTTGGATACATGTTTGCCTGATTTCTTCTTATCAGTGCTTTTGGATTTATCAGATGATCCCTCAGTAAACATTGAGTAATCAAACACAACTTTGGTTTCAGATTCCTTTGGTCCTAAACCATGAACAATGGGTGGAGGAACTGAGTTACATCCGGATTCTTTGAGCAAATCTTTTAGATTTTCATCTTTGCAAAGAAAACTTGCAAAGGAAGATGAATTTTTGAAATTTTCAAGTTGCCTTTTAAGATCCAAAATTTCAATGTTTAATTCGGAAATTTTAGCATTCGCTTCAGCAAGCTTCTTTTCACAAAAAATATAATCTTCTGTTTTGTTATTAAGCTCAATTTTTGTGCTCAGAACCACAGCATGTTCACTTTTCAGTTCAGCTTTAACAGCTTCCCACCGTTGTTTGTAAATTTTGACATTCTCCTCTGCTAATGAGTATTTGTCAAAATACATGGTTTTCTCATCAGAGACTTCCTTCAACTGATTAGCAGAATTAAGACAAAGTTCACAAGAATTAGAATTAACCTGAACGTTGGCCATAAATGCATGTTGACCTTCAGCAAAGAAATCTTCACCAGGAAGATCAGGATCATCTTCAATCTTTACACTCTTCTCCTCAGTACACAGAAAAGCAGATTCATCTGGAAAATCAGCAGCCCAATCATATCCTTCACCAGTTTGTGAAACCAACGCTTTATTGTCTGAATTTGAGCCACTAGCATTTGCATTTGAACTTGAAGGATTAGTATTGCTTCCTGAAGGCTTGTTACTCTGTGCAGCATACTTTTGATACAACTTTGAAGTTTCTTGCTGCTTTCCCTTGGTACACTCCTTGGCAAAATGCCCATAATTCTGACAATTGTAGCAACGAACCTTAGATTTATCAAATCCAAGTTTTCCTTCAGGATTTAAATCCTTCCGACCCGTTCTTTGCATATACTTTTTGCCTCTGCGAACAAGCATTGCCATGGACCAGTTAATATCCATCAATTCTAAGTCATCAGGATCAATCTGTTCATAGTCTTCATCAGTTAACTCAGCACTAGTTAACTTTCCTGCAACAACTCCATCATATGACGAAACCATTGCTGAAAATAAAGCCATAAAGTCATTTGTAGTCTTTGCTGAAAAAGCACTCTGATTGTGACTTGGAGCAGAAGACGACTGATGTGAATATACAGGATATGTTACAGCAGCTTTACTAGCATAGCTTCCACTTGAAGAACCTCTAGACATGTTTGCATGACCACCTGAAGTATTTTCTACATAAAAAGCAGTAGATGGTGGATTTGTGCTAGCCTTTGCTTTAGCATGCATGGTAGAAGCATTTTCACCAAAATAGACATCGGGATTCTGAACTTGAGATGGTAAAGTTTTCACACGCATCATATCCAGTTCCCTTGCTAGTAAATTCCTTGTAAGTTCATCATAGGTGAGATCATCAAAGCTTTTATCATGAGTCAGCAACAAAATGTAACCTTCCCATTTCTCAGGCAAAGCATCTAATAGCTTTTCTTTCAATTCTCCAGCTTCAATTTTTACTCCAACAATATCAAGTTCACTAACCAAATGAGACAACCTTGAAATGAGATCATTAATGGTTTCATTCGGAACATGAGCAAAATTATCATACTCTCGTAACAACACTTTCTTCTTGCTCTTCTTGTATTGAGCATTACCTTCACATCGATGACATAAGGCATCCCACAATTTCTTAGATGTTGTATGCATTTTAAATTGATGCAAAATATCCTTAGGTAAAGCCATTGATAAGTTGGAATATGCTTTTCTTTCAAGTTTGAATGCCTCTTTCTCAGCATCGTTCATCTTGTTGAACGGCTTCTCTTGACCAATAAACTCCCCAGTTGTGAATTTTGGAATCTCATACCCATCAAGCATAGGAGTCCAAACACTAACATCGGTCACACCGATATACGACTCATACCGAGTTTTCCAATTATGAAAATCTTCAAATCTCATCAGTTTAGGAACTTTATTCGTAGTTCCTATCTCATTATCATAGTTCAACAATGCTTGAACAGTCGTAGACATAGCAGCAAAAGCCTGAAACGGATCCATGATTAACAAAACCTTAATTCTGTACTCAGCGGACCAGAATAACGAACCCCGGATCAAAACTAGATCTCCGGATCAAATTTTAGGTGAACGGATCAGAAAATAAAATTCCCTGGATCAAAATTCAACCTGCGGAACAAAATTCTTCTACCGGATCAAAAAAAAACCCGCGGATCAAACTGATACGCTGCTAACTGATACGCTGCTAAGCTGATACGCTGCTACTCTGATACGCTGAAACTGCCGCGTATCAACCAATAACCGCCACGGATCAGTGTTTGAAGATTGCCTGGCGGATCAAATTCAGCGGATCACTGAATTTATGAGTTTATACTAGCGGATCAGAACCTTCGACTGGCGGATCACCAGCGGATCAACAGCGGATCAGAACAAAAACACCATAATTTCCATAATTTCTGACTTTTAATGCTTGAATTCGATGTACAACTCAGCGAAAATGAACTAGAAACAATCTGAATGCAGAAAACATACTGAATTGACGAAGAACTGAGAAGAATTGATCAAAATCTTACCAAAATCGAAATTTTTCTCTCTAAAACCCAAAACCGAACTGTAACTCGCAGCAACTGAGCAATCCTGCTCTGATACCACTTGTAAAACGCGTAATCGATCTTGCTAATGCATTATTACATTCGGATTCGGACACACAAGGTAAATAATCTTCTTTATATTGATCACAGCTTGTAAACAGAGAGAATACTGAGTATTCAGGTTACACCATGTAAAACACACACTTAAGAAAGCTCAGACCTCACTCACTCTCTCTGAATCAAACTGAAACCTATATATAGAGACTGATCCGGCGGACCAACTTACTAGCGTATCAGGTGGTCCGGCGTACCACCTGATCCGCCACTGATCCGCTGGATCTATAAAACACAAACATATAACTTTACATATTCAAACTATCAAGACCTAGCACTAGACAACACAAAATGCTCTAACAATAACAAACTCCCCCTTTCACCATGCTTGAGTCTTGACACATATAACCTGCAATTTCAGAAGACAGAAACGCGGTTTCCTTTTCCTTTGAAAATTAATTTAATCTTGGCGCAAAACTTCTCTTCGAGAATCCAAGATGTAGATTTGAAATTTGATTTCGTATCACATGTCGATCGGTCGAAAACAAATAAGAAATAAAATCTTTTTGACTTTTTGAAATTTTATATCAAAACACACCGAAAATCTTTTTGATTTTTCTAAGTTTATGCTGAAACACACCTAAAATCTTTTTGAACTTTTCAGATATGAAACATAAATGCAATACAGAATCAGACACTATTTTTGTCTTTTGCGAGAAAGATCACAACTTGGGATCATATTGAACATAACATGCTGAACAACACTTTAATTTCAATTACTTCAGCACATAAGTCATGTCGATTACTGGTATAATTTGTCCATCTTAAACTCAGGCGAAATCATACTCATAACATCTGGATATGTTATTTAATTGATTAGATTGCTTTGACCAGTGTACCCCACACTATCAGACATACTCAGATATGTATTTTCTTTTATATCACACTTTGTGATTTCATTTGTGATTTACTCACATAATGATTGTATTCATGATATAGTCAACTGTGTTCCATGCAAAAAGAAATTAGAACGTTAAATCGTCTACCTTAAGGTCGATCTTTCGATACGTAGATAAGGCCTCGGATTTAAGAAAATAAGAAAATAAAACAAGTTGAAATTGTATAACTCAACAACAATCAGGCTCGGTACTTCCGTACACGCAGAGAAAGTCCGATGAGTTATACGAAACACCAAAGAAAATAAAGCCAAACGTCAAACGAACAACAATCAGGTCGATCTTTCGATACGCAGAGAAAGTCCGATCGTTTGACAAAATAAAGAAAATCAAACAAGTTTAAATGTTTGCAAAATGAACACATGTATACACAGTGACTTCTCATTTTCTTTTTCACATTCTTTTTCTTGATATATCATGAGATACGCATCATGATGTTGTCCACTTAGTCAAGCATTAGTATTTAATGTGTTTATCACATCTGAATACTTTCTGATTTAATGCCGAGCCTACCAAGCACATCGAGAAATGATCTTATGGCTTTTTCATCTAGTTTATCCACGAGTCAGACACGTAAGCCAATGTACCATCATTTCCCAATCATGTCGGATCAATTTCTCATTTTTCAATGTTTTTGTATTTTCTGTTTTTCAATGTTTTTGTATTTTCTGTTTTTCTCCCCCTTAAAATGAAAACTCTATTTTTGGATTTTCATTTTAACACAAACAAAAACACAAAGACGCTATTTTTGGTTTTTCAATTTTCTCCCCCTAAACTACATACGGAATATAAAAAGAAAGAAAATTGACCTTTCGACATGGATACCTTTCAGGTTTAGCTTTCAGAAAAATTTCAGTTTTGAAATTTGATATCACATGTAATTTAAGTTAAATCAGCAGAATACTTTTCCATCAGCAACTTTTCAATCACCGATAGGTCTTCTAAAAGTACCTGCACACTGGTCAAACACTTCAGTTTATAAATGACCCGAAGCGAATCGCCTCTGGTCGACCGGTATCTTGGTTTCCTTTCGAAACCACTTTAGGTTTCTAGTGTTGTTGTTTTGATAAATCAGTATTTGATGAACCTGTCACAGCTGATTGTGACGAACAACCTACATATGGAGCATTTTGAAAATGCGGAAGAAATCTTCCTTGGGTTTTGAAAAATGTAGATTGTGGGTATTCATCAAATACTCTGCCATGTTCATCAATGAATCGTTGTTTGGCAGCTTTACCAACAAATGGAACCTTTCCTTTTCTTGAACTAGAAGCAGCAAAAACCGGACAATCTTGTGCCATATGCCCTTTTTGTCGGCAATTGTAACACAGGCGATTGTTTAAATTTCGCCGTTTGGGAATCTGCAAAGCTTCACAAACATTAACATCTCTAAAATGATCATAAAAGGAATCGAATACCTGATATCGATGATCATGAACCCATTTCGAAGTCAGGCTCTTTGGAGTAGAATTTGAATTTCCAGAAGAATAGTTAGCAGTTTGCTTTTTCTTGGTCTTTGGAGCAGCATCAGTTTTGATAAAGACCTTAGCAACTTTCTGAGAATCCACACAGTGAAGTGGAAACTCCTTATCAGAGAATATCTGATCTGAACCTTTGAGTTTATAAAATCTCTCAGGTTGAACTTTGTCAGCTTCAAACACATCCTTCTGGACTTGCTTCATATTGACTTTCTTCAAATGTTGTTGCTGTTGAACCTTTGAAACATTCACTTTAACCCGCTTCTTTTGAAATCCCAAACCTGTATGTTTTCCAGAAACCTTCTCTTCTGAATCAGACGGTTTATGCCCGTTCTTTGCAAGACGAGAAAACTCTGCTTTGACCTTGTTGATATCGTTTAGAGCATCAACTATCGTTTCAGCAATGTCAGTAGGTTAACTTGCAGAATTCTCTTTGTCATCAGATGAAGAACTAGACACAACCTTTGGAGTTTCAGAAGTTGCAGCACTCTGCCCTTCGTTCCCCTTGCTTTCTTCAACAGATTTGGAACCAACAAATTCAGAATAATCACCAGTCTCAACCTTGTCTTTCAAATCATGAACTCCTTCTTTTAGACTTCCTGGTGGTGACACAGTTTTGTTAAACATCTTCTCAAAATTCTCATCCTTGGCCAGAAAACTTGTAAAAGATTGTGAGTTAGTAACATTGTTCAAAAGACGTTTTGAATCAATGACTTCAATCTTTTATTTAGAAATTCTTTGATAAGCTTCACCCAACTCTTTTTCTGTTGCCATGAGCTTCTTTGCCACTTTATTAGTTTCATACTTTTGCAATCTTAACTCATCTAATCCAGCCAACAATTCCTTCTCGAGTTTATCTTCATTTCTTTTCTGAATATCTAAATTTTCATTTTGCAACTTGTTCACTCTAACCAACTCCATCTTCTCATTAAGTAACTTTTCCATATCACTCTGATAAGATTGAATCTTAGTAGCTTGATCATCAGAAAGTTGAGTAACAGTATCAAGTCTGGACTTTGATTTATCAAAAAGATTTTGAAAATCTTTTGCAGTATCCTCAGCTTCATCTTTCCATTTCTTCACTTCTAGGACTAATACATCCTTTTCTTCAGATAACTTTGTAACTTTCTGTTCAAACTCTTGTTTAACACTTTGAAATTTTGATTCTTTCTCAACAATCTCTGCTTGTAAATCTGAAATTTTTTCTTTCCGGGAAGAAAATTCTTGAATTAGATCTGCTAACTTTTGCTGTTCATTTGTCGGTTCTTCTATCTTTCTTTTATTTTCATCAACTAACAAACCACTTTCCTTTATCAAACCTTCTACCTTTTTGTCTTTTTGAGAACAAAACTCACAAACTGATTCATAGCCACTATTTCCAGAACCACTTATTTCAGATTCGATATCTGAATCAGTTAATTCTTCTTCATCATCATTATGAACAATTTGAGCAATCATTGCAGATGCGGGAATCCATGCAGACTCATCATCGGAATCGGGAGTACAATAAGTACCTTTATCCGAAATAATAGCAGTTAAAGCAAGGGGTGGAGAATCATCAGAAGTTCGTCCCCAGTTATATTGTTTATCAACTTGAGAAACTAAAGCTGTTGGAGACTTGGATGAAGAGGCATTTGTTTTTGAACATTCACGAGCAAGATGTCCAAAATTAGAACATTTGAAGCATTTTGCTTTTGATTTATCTATTCCAACCTTGCCATCTGGATTTAAACTTTGAAATCCTGTCTTCTTTTTGAATCTTTTAACTCTTTGAGCTAACATTGCCAATTGCCAATTGATATCCATTTGCTCAAGATTATCAGGATCAATCTGATCAAAATCTTCTTCAATCAGATTAGATGTTGTCAAACCACCATTCAACAATCCATAATATGAAGATAACAAGGCTGAGATTAATGCCAAGTGCTCATCTGGTGTTTTTGCTGAATATGAAGTCGGACTTGAATGATTTGAAATAGTGAAATTACATCCTCTTGATGAATCTCCAGAGTTTCCTGAACCATGATCAGCAACAAAAGCTGTTTGAGGTGGATTTGATAAGTCAACACCAAATGATTTAGACTTTGCATTGATATTTGCAGAATTTTGACCATGATATACTTCAGGATTTTGGAATTGAGCAGTTGATTTGTTTGATGTCATCATTTCCATCTCTCTAGCATGAAGCTTTCCGGTTAAATCATGAAATGATAATGCAGAATATTCTTTATCATGAGTAAGCAATAATACATATTTTTCCCACTTTTCCGGTAATGCTTCCATCAATTTCTCTTTCAATTCCTCCTCTGTCTTTTCAAGTTTAACCACTTTCATCTCATTAATCAGATGTGAAAACCTTGAAACAAAAGCATAAATGTTTTCTTTTTCATAGTGTTGAAAATTTTCAAATTCCTTGTTTAACACTTTTCGTCTACTCTTCTTATATTGGTCATTTCCTTCACATCGAGCAGATAAAACATCCCATAACTGTTTAGATTTCTTACAAGTGCTGAATTGATGCAACAACTCGGTAGGTAAAGCCATGGTAAGATAACCATAAACTTTTTGTTCAAGCTCATAACTTTTTCTTTCATCCTTATCAAAATCTTGAATTTCCTTATACTCGCCATCTGCAGTTGGACGTACATACAACTTTTGAATTGGAATCCATAAATCAATACCGTTTGTGCTGATGTATGCAGAAAAACGTTGCTTCCAGGTTTGATAATCTTCCAACTTTAACAGCTTAGGAACTTTCTGACTTGTTCCTATTTCATTATCAAAATTGAGGCATAGCTTGTACCGTGCTTTGCATAGCCGCAAATGCTTGAAAATCAGACATTTTTCACCGAAAATAATACTTCAAAAAACTTCGAACTCAAAAACGGAGGTCTTCCAAGTGGATTTTGTGTTCAAAACTAGATCTCGTCGAGACGAACGTTTTGACTGGTATTAGCTCTCGTAACTCTTTACGGTTCTCAAGTTACGTCAGTTTTAGTGAAGATCACTTTTCTGCTAGCGTACCAAACCTTCTCAGCGGACCAAATCCGGACCAAATTAACCAGCGGACCAAATTTGTACTCAGCAGACCAGTTCCGGACCAACTTAATCAGCGGACCAACTCGGACCAAATTATCTTAGCGGACCAGATTGGTACGGCGGACCAAAATGGTACGGCGGACCAAAAAATAACTGCCACGGACCAACTTGAAGATTGCCTAGCGGACCAAACTCGATGAAGATTTCCTGGCAGACCAGCGGCGGACCAGACGCGTACCACGCTGAATTCGACGAACTTTCGCGAATTTTGACTTTTGGAGCTGGAATTTGATTCAGTAAGGTGCGAAATCACTCCAGGAACACTCAGAAATCATTTTTCACCTCGGAAACACTTGAAATTGGAAGAATTTGATGAAAAATGAAGAAAACCCAAACTTTCTCTCTCTAAAAATCCGAAAATTGATCAAAAACACAGCAGTAGAGCAACCAAATGCTCTAATACCACTTGTAAAACCGAGATACGATCTTACTACTGCGTGTATCAATCAATCATAGTAAACACGGATGTAAATAAGAGAATTGTATTGAATCACTTGAAGATTACAATGAACTCTCTCTAGTTTCTCTCTCTAGAAAACACACACAGAAAGTGTAGAATGACTCAGAGGCTTAACATTCATTCTAACACAACCTATTTATAGTTAGTGACTAAACAGGCTGCGTACCAAATGGTACGGGCGTACCATTTGGTCCGGCGGACCATTTGGTCCGGTGCCAATGATATTGTCACTAAAACTCATACTAAGACACGCTCACATATATACAATACACGAGACACATCATAGCATAGGTATATGCTCTAACATTTTGGTTGAAAAGAACAAACTTAAAGACATCAAAGCTAAATCACTAGAGAAGCTAAGGGGAGAGAAGCTTCTGGTTCTTCTTCAAGTTCATCAAAGACATCTGGTTATAAACACAAAGGTTTGGGTTTTCGAGTCAAGAAAATACCATTTCAAGCTAAGAAGCAAGAAATAGTTGCAAAGATTCCCAAAGTTAAGGTTCCAAAGAAATCACCCCCTCTGAAGGACAAATCTTATTATTCAGAAAGGTCATCATCTTCAAGGAGTCCATCTCTCAGGTATGAATTTCTGATGATTTCTTTGATAACTTTGATTCTGAACCTTCTTCTGGTTTTCAAAGATCAAAGAATTTTTCAAATGTGCTTAAATTTCGAGAAAGACTTTGTTATGTATGTCGTCAACCTGGACATCTTGCTGCTGATTGTCCAACGACTGCATATATCCACAATCATGCTAAATATGTGGATAACAAAGGTCTGATTTTTTATGAACCATGGTCTCCAAAGGTCAAATCAACTCGTAAGTCGTCTTGTTCTAAATCAAGTATGCTAGTTGATACTGATTCCGGTTCTGATCAAAAATCAAAATTTTTCAAAATATGGAAACCAAAGATTGTTTCCAAGGCCAACAATGACTATGTGGAAGACACCGGGCGACCTGACGTTGTTGAATCGGGTCGATCCCAAAGCGACTAACATTTTATTTGTTGTCAGTAGGTATTTCAGGAAGACCTTTCGGTGATTGGAAAATTGCTGATTGTGAAATATCCGTGTTAACTTAAATTGACTTTCAAAAATCAATTTTGTTTTCTAAATGCTAAACTACAAGTATTCGTGTTGGTTGATCAATTTCTGATTTGTTTTTCACTTCGTCTCATTTTGAGGGGGAGTTTGTTTTTGACAATACAAAAATAGTGTGTTGATTTTTCAAATGGTAAAATTGAAAATATATAGATAGAGTTGTCATTTGTTAGGGGGAGAAATTTAAAAAAAAAACAACATTGAAAAATGCAAAAATCCAAAAACATTGAAAAATGAGAAAATTGTATCCGACATGGTTGGGAAATGATGGTACATGGGCTTACATCGTCTGGCTCATGGATAAAATAGATAAAAAAGCCATAAGACCATATGATCGATATGTAAGGTAGGCTCGGCAAATCAGAAAGTATTCAAATGTGATATACACTAAATCTGATGCTTGACTTAGTAAACAACATCTTGATGTGTATCTCAAGACATATCAAGAAAAAGATATGTGAAAAATAAAAGGAGAAGTCACTGTGTATACATGTGTTCATTTTGCAAAGATTTAAACTTGTTTGATTTTCTTTATTTTGTCAAACGACCGGACTTTCTTTGCGTATCAAAAGATCGACATGATTGTTGTTCGTTTGACGTTCTGATTTGTTTTCTTTGGTGTTTCGTATAACTCATCGGACTTTCTCTGCGTGTGCGGGAGCACCGACCTGATTGTTGTTGGGTTATACAATTTCAACTTGTTTTATTTTCTTATTTTCTTGAATCCGAGGCTTTATCTACGTATAGAAAGATCGACCTTAAGGTATACGATTTAACGGTCTTATTTCTTTTTGCATGGAACACAGTTAACTATATCATGTATACAATCATTATGTGATAAATCACAAATGAAATCACAAAATGTGATAGGCAAAGCATATCTGAGTATGTCTGATAGTGTGGGGTACACTGGTCAAACCAATCTAATCAATACTTTAACATATCCAGATGTTATGACTATGATTTTGCCTGAGTTTAATGTTGGACAAATTATATCTGCAATCGACATGGTTTATGTGCTACAATAATCAAAATTGAAGTGTTGTTTAGCATGTTATGTCCATATGATCCCAAGTTGTGATCATTCTCACAAAAGACAAAAATAGTGTCTGATTCTATATTGCATTTACATTTCATAACATAAAATACCAAAAATATTTTAGGTGTGTTTTGATATAAAGTTTTGAAAAATCAAAAAGATTTTACTTCTTATTTCTTTTCGATTGATCAACACGGAATACGAAATCAATTTCAAAATCTTGATGTCTTGGAGTCTTGAAGAGACGTTTTGAGCCAAGATTATTATGTTGGCAGGTTTCTAAGTGGAGAGAGAACATCACGACTTCAAGTCTTCTGAAGTTTGTTGATAAAGAGAGTACACACGATGCAATATCAAGTATTCAAGATTGGACTCATCATCAAATCGAGGAAGAGTTTTATTGAAGATACAAGATACAAGTTTTAAAGTGGAAATTGATACTACACATGTCGAGGGGGAGTTTGTTGATACATGGTTCCTGATCGTTATGTGAAGTATCAAATAGAAGACAAAGATATACAAGATTGCTGGTGTCCGAACCCTAGGCGAACTCAGAGTTCGGACCTAGACGAACCTTGGTCCGAAACTAAGGTTCGGCTGGTCGTGTTTTGTCTAGTATAAATAGTTTGTCTTGTACAGCTCTTGTAGCTTCTTGGTCATATTCTCTATCTGTGTATTTTGTGGTTTCTCTGTGGTCTAATACAAAGTATTTTGTATTTACTCATTGTGCTCACTCGTTTAAACATTGATTTTGATACGATCGAGTAGACGATCCACCGCTCACGCATTCTCAGGTACGCACGTACCAAAGTGCTACATTAGGTGGTACGCCCGTACCACATGGTACGCTGGGCCGGACCACTAGGGGTATAAACGGGTTCTATTGGTACGCATTTTTTTATTCTCCCCGGTACCACATTCTTATCTCTTCGTGAAACCCTAAATCCTCTGTACCTATTTTTCATTGATTTCTCGATCTATATCGAACCTCTGCTCGATTTGTTTGTTGCTATAGGTAGGTATTGGCATTGCGCATCTGTTGATGGTCTTGGATTACATTATCACGTTCAAAATCTCATGATTTTTAGGTTTTAAGATTTTGTTTTTCGCAAAACCGAACACCTCTTTGGTTTAGTCGGTTAACAAGCGTCTTTGTCGGTTGTAAACACATGTTTAGATTTGGTTTTTGCTATAGAAAAAAACCTCAGTGTTTGTTTTTCAATCAAATACAAATTATGGACTCAAATTTGTAATTGACATTTCGGTAACTGTTCTACCGCCGTACCAAGTGGTACGCGCGTACCAGATTTGGTACGTGGTCTAATTGTGGTACGCGGGTGGTACGCTTGAATTTTTGGTACGCAGTCAACAACATTTGGTCCGTCCGTACCAGAGTGGTCTGTATGACCAAAGTGGTACGCGACGTGGTACGTTGACTTGAATTTTGTCAAAAGTTAAAAGTTCAAGCGTTTCGAGTCGAATTAGAGTCAATTGATAGCGTTTATGATTATCCAATACAAATTTAACATGACTTGTTTTTTGTGAATTTTCAGAAATGGCAGTTGAATTACCATCAAATGATGAACACAATATTTGTGCATATCTCGGTGCGTCTGCAAGGTGGAGACCTCATTTTGGAGGAATATTTGAGTTTATGCAAAGATCAAGAATCTACTACGCAGCAACTCATGAGTTTACGCCGTATAAAGATATTTTAAATACTTTCTGGAATGAAGCTCAGGTTGACTGTTCGGTTGCTCCATCGATAATTAGATCGAGGGTTCATGAGACTAACATTGTCATTTTAGAGGATGATGTTCGCCGAGTGTTACAATTCAATGATAACGTTGATTTTCCAGTAGAATTTGACGAGCCAGATTTATTCGGATTGCTTTGAAGAATTAAATATGATGGAAATGTAACAGCAAAGTGGCTTCCAAAGTCAAATATATGTCCATCATACAAGTATTTGATGCACGTGATTATAAGATGCTTTGGAAATAGGCTGAGAGGGCACGAAGAGTTTGATATGAAGGTTCTTTCTTCTTCACTGCCCTGGTCATAAACATAAACTTCAACTTTTCTGGATGGAGTTTTGCATACATGAAAGAAAATATATTGGTGAAGCAAAAGAAGAGCCTTATGTATCCCAGATTTTTTCAGATGATTTTTGATGCTGATTATCCAAATCTTCCAATGAATGCAGATTTTGTTTTGATATTGAAGCATATGAATCAAGTTGCTGTCAGAAAATTACCGGTTTATTAGAAACGCAAAGGGGTGAACATACCCCCACCGGTTAAGAGATTGATAGGTCACCTTGCAAAGCCAGACTATGTGGCTCCTGCTGATGGTGCACCCCGACATGTTGATAGTTAGGAGGATGAATTAGAATATGATGACAAGGGTAATCCAATAGAATATGATGAAAATCTAGACGACAATGAACCAGTGAATCAAGAACCGAATGTGCAAGAACAAGTAATCCAAGAACCTGTTCAGCAACAACATCAAGATCAAATTGTTCAAGATCCTATTATTGAAAATGTGAGACTTGAGCCTGAAGCTGTTAATGCTCAGGATGATGAGTTGATGTCTGATGCTGATGTTTCTAATGATGATGAGGCGAGTTCATCCGATACTGAGTCAGATTCTAGTGGTTATGTTGAGATTTTGCATAACTCTAGATGAATTCCAGTTAAGAAAGGTTCCAAAGATCATATTGTTTACTTGAAGTCCAGGAATGAAAATACTTCCAAGTACAAGATTAGAACCAAAACGTCTGCTGATAGAGATTCTCATGATGATCCATCCTATAGTCCTACTATGGAGGAATCAGTGCAAAAGACTATGACTGCTGAAAAAGGAAAAGCCCCAATGCAAGATACTGGCAAGAGAGTTAAGACAGTGTCAAGGCCTAAGATGCTGGTTAAAAGGGGGTCGTTACTTGCTGATGCGAGAAAATCTTATACTAGCAGTCCGTCGTATAAGAAGAAAAAAGTTGCTGATAAACAGTTTTTAGTTCCTAAGCAGCCAACCACAACCACTGCTGGTGTTCAAAGTTCTGGTGTTCCACCAGTGAGAAAGATAATTCTCAAATCTTCATCAAGTTCTGCTTCTACTACTTCTACTGCTGCTCCTGCTTCGTCTACAATCACTACTGTTGATCTGAAACTTGCATTGCATAATTCTAGGCTTAATGCTCTAGAAACTACTAATCGTTAACAAACTGAAGAAATCAACGAATTGAAGGATGTTGTGAAAGAATTGAGAGAACGGGATAAGGTAAAAGACCGTGAGATTGTTCGATTGCAGCATATTTCTCTTTCGCTGGGTGAGCAACTAAACTTTTTGTTAAAAGCTTTACCTGCTCAGGGGGAGATAAGGCCAAATCCAGACGATACTTGCAACGATGATGATGATGTCTCCAAATATTTGAATGATAATGATGATGAAGATCCAGAAGGAAGAATAGGCGGAGATGGTTCTGGTGCTGCTGATACTTCAAAATTAGCCGGTACATCAGCTGCAGGTGGTTCTACATCTCAGGGGGAGACATCAGGTAAAGACGTATATGATGTGGCCCCTATTACCATAGTAATCATTGAAGAAGGGGAGAATAAACATCAGTACTCAAAAGAGCAACTTGTTATAATACATGCTCTAAATGTTGAAGATGTAGATAAAGTTCTTGTCGCTGAACCTTACAAAGAAAATGATTCTAGTGACGATGTTGAATATGAAGAGGAACATGTGGAAGTGGAAAATATGACGGCAGAAGAATACCCAGATGATTCAAAGGTCTATGGTAATTTCACTGATGATGATGATCATTCTGGTGGATTCAACTTATTTGGTAAGGATGATGAGGAAGAGATTGAGAAGGCAATGAAAAAGAAAGAATCTGAGAAACAGACTAAAACAACTGAGTCTGTTAGTTTCTCGGAAGAACAAGAGAAGAGAAAGTTATTTGATCAATGGATGAAAGAGCAAAGGGCTAAGAAAGTACCCTTGGTGAAACCTAAAAAATCTGTGAATCAGAGGCGTTTCTTTGAAAACAGAGTTGAAGCCGTTGGGAATATTATAAGTTGGATGTATGATTTGCAGCTCAAGTCTTATGCTATAAAGAAAGAATTTGGGATTATATATCTGAAAAGTGAATTAATGTTCAATAACTTTGTCGGTTTATGACGTTAGAGATTTGACGAGAAAACCATTTCTGAATTATGGTGAAAATGTTTTGGCTGAATTCTTCAAGAATAAGTTGCATGAAGAATGTCAAGGCAGGTTCAGGTTTTTAACTCCTCAAAGACCGAAGTATAAAGATCATCCAACGAAGATTCATCCGAGAACTGGAAAAGTTGTAGTGGTGTTGAAATACAAGAAGTCAATTCAATTAAAGAAGATACCTTTGAAGAGGCTTGAACAAGATTTCATAAAGACATTAAAGTGGCGGTATTATGACGAGCGAACATGAGAAGAGCAGTGATCGTGGTGAAAGAAGAGAACAAAGTAGTAAGGATTTTTGATCCAATATGGTTGATCAATTTATCTGAAGCAGACATCGACAAAATCTATCACCACAATATACTCTATCAGGCTGAAGATGCTGATCAAGCCTTACAATTTCAAAAGGTGATTAGAGTTTGTTATGCTTTTGGGATTCACGCTGGCAACAACAGAAATCAATTTTGGAAGAAGACTGAGACAAAAGCTTCTGAAGACTAGCATAAGACAAGGGGCATTTTGTTAGAACAAGTTAGTGTGTAGATGCTAGTTCTAGGCGTTTTGGTGATGTGAAGTTTATTTTGTAAATTTTTTGTCCCAACATACCAGTGGGCGGACCAATTGGTACGCAGCTCTGGACCAACTGGTACGTTGATTAAGTTAGTACGCTGGGCATGTGATTATAAATAGTTTTGAGTCTTTTGTTCAGAGTAGAAGAGTGAGTGCATCCAGTCTTAAGTGTGTGTTTTCATAGGTGTTCTCCCTCTGTTTCTCTCTGTAACAATTTACTCGTGAAATCAATCAAAGAAGCATTTATTTACCATGTTGCTTATCAAATCGATCATATCACGCGATAGTAAGATCCATACTTGGTTTTACAATCTTACTTTGATACCATTTTTAAGGAATGATTTCACATCAAGAATCTCGATGTTGAGCGAGAACTAAGGTCAAATACGGAGACTGGATGATGAAAATCTAGGATGAAACACAAAATATGATTATTAAGTCGAATGATTTCATTAAACTGAATGATTACAATCAATAAGAAATCACAACAATCATCATAACCCTCATGAATCTTCCATGGTCATCTTGGGTTGAGCTCAAACCCAAGATGAGACTCTCTCTCTCTCTCTAGAAGTGTAGCTTACACACTCAAAAGATCATGGCTTCTCTAATGGAGCACATCACCCCTATTTATAGGGAGCCCATGTGCTCACTAGCCCACTAACTAGCAAACACAAAAACAAATGAGCTAAATACAAATAAAACAAATAACATAAATATTAATTAAATCAAAGTTGATTTAATTAATCCGAAGCTTGACTCACTCGAACCGATCTTCCGTTGACTTTTACGTTGACCATTGAACTGAACGGTTGACTTTTCCAGAAAACGGTCTTCGGTCCAAACTCGCAAGCCTCGATCATCACAACCCGTGTCTCTGAATCATTTCACGATGGATCCTTCAGTCTAATGCTTCGGTAAACAAATTTGATGGCGTCAGTCAGAATGATTTTAGTTCCAACAAGTAATATTATAATGCACTGATAACTCGGCCTCCACTCTATCAGAAATACCGGCAAATAATCATGTTTATCATATAGAAGGAAATTTTCTTAGAGATTTAATCATTCTTAATGAGTCATGCATATATATAACAGAACCTCAAATACCTAGCAATTAGGTCGGTCTTGTAGACACACAGAGAAAGCCCAAGTATCTGAGAAAATAAGAAAGAAAAACAAGTTGAAATTGTATAATTCAACAACGATCAGGTCGATCTTTCGATACGCAGAGAAATTCCGATGAATTATACGAAACACCAAGAAAAATAAGGCATAACCTCAAACGAATAACAATCTGGTCGATCTTTCGATACGCAGAGAATGTCCGATCGTTTCAGAAAATAAGGAAAATCAAACAAGCTTAAATCTTTAAAAAAGAAAACATGCATTCATTAGGATATCTCTTGTTCTATCTTTGTCAGAATCATCGCACAACATTCATCAAAAAGCAAATAACCAAAGATCATCAGGCAAGCTTTATGTTTATATCTTATTTGCAGATATCAGATTAGTCATGCACATTCACAGATTATGCAAGTACATGCAACCTTTAATCTTAATCTATCCATGACGGATAAACGTATATGCTGATGTACTATCATTTCTCGCTTTTGTCGGACCAATTTCTCAAATTTTTATTTTTTTATATTTTCCAGAATTTCTCCTCCTAAATTCAACAAACTCTACTTTTTGAATTTTTCAAAATTTCTCCCCCTAAAAATATGAACGAAAGAAAATGAATAACAAAAATGAAAATGATCGATCAATACTTGGCACCATTTTGAAAATCGGTATTTCAAAGATAGGAACGATTCAATTTAACTTAAATCAACCACAAGTATCTCACTGAAAGCAATTGGACAATCACTAGCAGGTCTTCTTGAAGTACCTGCATACACTGGAAAATAATAAGTCTTTTAAACCCCGACCCCCCCTCCACGGTTGTGGGTCGACCAGTGTCCTCAACAAAATCAGTGTTGGCTGTGGAGACAATCTTTGGTCTTCATTCCATTTTGTATTTGAATTTTCTAATGAACCATTATCGACAGATGAATGACAGTCAGAACTGCTACACAAAGATTTAGAAACAATTTTCTCTTTCCATAAAATAATCATGTTTATCATATAGAAGGAAATTTTCTTAGAGGTTTTTCATATCCCAGACCACCAATCTTGTTAGATTTATATGGTATAGAATTAGGTTTCTCATGACCTTGTGAAGCAAGTCGAGAAAATTCATCCTTGATGGCAATCAATTCATCTTTATTGGAAAGAAAAGATTCATCAATCATAATCTCTGAAAATTTTTAAACTTTAACATGTCCTGGATTACCTTCAAACACTTTTTCTTTATCAAGTAATATGGAACTTGAGGCAAATTTAGTTATCTTGTTAGCATCAAAATTTTCTTCAATTGTCTTCTGCGACTTTGACTTTTTCTTCTTCTCAGAAGAATTATCAACAAACTTTGAATAATTATGAACTTCTTCCGTTTCTTTCAAATTATTGATTGAATTTTCAATCACCACAGGAGGTGGAACACTTTTCAGAATAACCTCACCGAAAATTTGTTGAAAATTATCCTTTTGCACAAAAATTTTGTGAAGGACGATGAATTATTGAGATTATGCAACTGTCTGTTGAAAATTATCTTTTGAGATTATGTCTGTAAGTTTCTTTTGCGCTTCAGCCAACTCTTTTTGTGTTATAATAAGTTCTTCTGTTGTTCTATTCAGAGTAGACTTTTCTGTTGATACATTATGTGGCAACGAGTTAGATCAGACAGAGTTTCGAAGACATGAAGATTACACTTGTTTTGCTGCCGGCCGAACTCTGGCCGAACCCTAGTCGATCCTTGGCCGAACCTGAGGTTCGGATAGGCTTAGGAGTTCGGACGACAGAGAGTCAATAAATAGGTGTAGTTTTGTTATTTGCAACTAGTTGTTGTTGAGCGAACTTTTGAGAGTGTGTGTGTTCTGATACTCTGATTCTCTTGTAATCGTGTTTATCGTTAATGAGAGATTGAGTATTGATATTTACACTGTTTGTTTACATTCTCGTTTACATAATTGATATCGAACTAAGCCGATCCGACGCTCCAGCGTTTTCAAGTGGTATCAGAGCTTTCTGGTATCGTTTGGATCGATTTGATTCAATTGTGTGATTCAAAGTTCGTTTTTCATCTTCATCTCTGAAAAACTACGTTCAAAACACCATGATTTACGTCACAATTCCTTGTTTCTGTCCGTTTTCGTTCATCTGATTGTTCTAAGCTTGTTTGTGTGTGTTTTTCTGTGAGATTCAAAAATTTCCGAAAAGTTCTCGTTCGGCCGAACCTCTAGTTCGGGGTAACCGCTCCGATTTACAAGTTCGGAGTGAAGTTCGGTCAGTTTCCTCGTTCGG
Source organism: Deinandra increscens subsp. villosa (assembly GCA_039602395.1). NCBI lineage: Eukaryota > Viridiplantae > Streptophyta > Magnoliopsida > Asterales > Asteraceae > Deinandra > Deinandra increscens. Next base: position 53,057,857 of record JBCNJP010000012.1, read on the forward strand.
TGAGAGTTCATCTTCGGTGAGAGTTCGGACATAGATCGGCGGTAGAGTTTGGAGGTTTGTCTTTCTTTCAAAAAAAAACTGAGTTCGGTGACAAGTTCGGAGGACGTTCGGACCGTGTAATTGAGTTCGGAGAAAGTTCAGAGAACGTTCGGAGGTTGTTACAAGTTCGGAGCACGTTCGGACAAATCAGAAATTTGAAATTTTCAAGATGTCGGATTATCAAGCATTTGCTGCAATTCAGTCTCAGATGCAGACTTTATCGAACTACGACAATGAAATTGGGACGACGCAGAAGGTTCCCAAACTTCTCAAGTTTGAAGATTATGCAAATTGGAAGAAAAGGTTCGAAGCTTACATTGGAACGACCGATCCGGATCTATGGATTGCATTGGATGCACCATATGTGTATCCTGTTGGACAAAACAATGTGCCCATAATGCAAAGAAACCTAGATCTTCTTCAAAAGACTGATTACACAAGATAACAAAAAGCATATGGTCTTATAACTCGAGCACTTCCTAATGAGTTGCTACACCAGTTTAAGAGTTGTAAACATTCTTATGAATTGTGGACAACAATCAAAGAACGTTGTGAAGGCAACGAACAATACAAGAAGAGTAAAAAGAAAGTTCTGAACAAGGAGTTTGATAATTTCAAACATTTTGATGGTGAAAGCGTTCCGGATTTGATTTCAAGATTTTGTCATTTTTTGTCTAAAATGGATAACGTTCAAATCAAGAAGGACGATGAGGAGCTTAAGGAAAAATTACTTGAAGGTTTGCCATCAAAGTGGGAATCCTATGTGTTGATGATCATAAATGATAAAGATTATCCAGAATTGACGTTTGTGAAACTGTTGGGTAAGTTGCAAGCACGAGACTTAGAGATGAAAAATGTTAATACAACACCTGCAGAAGTCCAGAATCCTGATGTGTACTATGGTTCAAACGCGGCAACAATTTCGGGTAAATCGGGTAAGATGATAAAATCTGCACCAGCTATGGCCTTCGTAGCTAGAAATTTACCTAGATATGTATCTAACTCAGGAAATGGAATGGGTTCGAATAGTTAGGATCACAATTATAGTTCTGAGGGTGTAACGTCTTTGTTCCAGCAAGTAATCTGATGAATACTAGTAAAATGGCCATGTCGGTTACAACTACCAAAGACTATATGGCTCTTGTATCTGCGTTGGTATCATCATATTATGGGCTTATAATGTGACATCCGAGAATTCCAAGGTTAACTTCCGTTAGACAATCTCCGTTAGTTACGTTATAAGTGTTAACTTAGTAACTAATGCTTAACTAGGCCGAATACGTCCACGACCTTTGGTTGATCACCGAACCCGCCCATATGTGTTATGTGTTCATTTATTTATAGTTATTATGTGCAATGTGATTTAAATACATGATTTAGTATTATGAATAGCATGGCAATTCATAAACCATGCTTATCTTGCTTAGAATGTAAACTGGTCACTTTTGGTTTCCAGCGAAACTACCGGGCGAAACTATAGTGTCGCTCGGTAGCCAAACCATAGACTTACAGAGCCAGTTTCGCTTGGCCAGTGAAACTACCAGCGAAACTAGCTCCTGTTATATAATGACATAAAACCCTAGAAGCCTCATTTCTTGCACCTTTTCTCCAAAAACACACACACTCTCCTGAAACTTCTGGACCAGCTGAGAAATCACCATTTGCTACTATCATCTCTGTTGGTAGAGACCATCCATCGATCCTAGATCAAACCGTGAGTCCCATGACCATACTTTATGCATTTTCTATGTGTTTTACTATAAAGCATGCCTAGATCTCCATAGAATCGTTAGATCTTCTGATATGATGCTTAGGAATGCTAGATCTATCATAAAGTCTGTAACTTTACGTTTGAAATCAAACCATAATGAAGATTCATGCTAGTTAAGTCATTTTAGGTTTAAAATGTGTTTTTGGTGATTTGAATGTGAAAATCCATGTTTAAAGTGTTAAAGCTTACTGTTTTATGTTGGTAAATGATTATGCATGCTAAATATTGAATCACACGAAGTATGGAAGCTGTTAGGTTGATTTTTAGGCTGATTTGTGAGTTTTACGCGACCAGCGACACTGTGTGTTCTCTGGGCGAAACTATACAGCGAAACTGTTTATGCATCCAGCGATACTATGTAGCGAAACTGTAGTGTCGCCCGCGAATCTAAGTAGACCTGCTCGAACGAAACTACCAAGCGAACCAACCTGAATGAAAGTTCAAACCAGTTTCGAGCGAAGCTAGGCTAGCGAAACTGTGTCATCAGTTTCGAGCGAAACTAGCTAGCGAAACTGTGTCATCGGGTATTAACCAGCGAAAATGCTGCCCGTGCACACAGCGAAACTGCATAGCGAAACTATAGCGAAACTATTAGCGAAACTGTTAGCGAAACTGAGACCAGACCAAAACCCAAACTTGTACAACTTGTTTGAAGGATATGCTATGATTTACATGATTTTGCAATAATGAAACACGTTTTTATTTCTGATTTATGTGAACCCTTGTTTATGATCAACCATCGGTGTCGTGTGTCGGTATGTCATGTCATAGTTCCAACGTGCTATGTTATGGGCCATAGTGACGTTAAGTTAAAGATTAGACACAAAACTAATACTTAAGACCTAAACGTGTTTCTAGGTCTTCATTAAGCAAACAAATACGTGGGTTATTTAACCAGTGTAGCTGAGCAACCTAAGGTGAGTTTCACTAATCCTTTAATTGTGAGCCCGTTTGGGTCACAACGAAATAACTACACGAAAACAATGCTGACATTTTGGGGTATCGCCAAATGGGATATCTGTTATGGAAGTTGGAGTGTTTTATGGGAAGCACTTGCAACTGTCCATCTTTGGGGGTTTCAAATGAAATCCGCAACCAACCATTTTGACACTTAAACTCTTTTTATTATTTCAAAGGAAATCCAGGATAAACGATTTTAATATGACTAGTGTAGGTTAAAGTCTAAACCAAATGATATCACATGATTTCTAATGTGACATCCGAGAATTTCAAGGTTTACTTCCGTTAGACAATCTCCATTAGTTACGTTATAGGTGTTAACTTAGTAACTAATGCTTAACTACCTTTGGTTGATCACCGAACCCGTCCATATGTGCTATGTATTTATTTATATGTTGTTATTATGTGCAATGTGATTTAAATACATGATTTAGTATTGTGAATAGCATGACAATCCATGAACTGTACTTATCTTGCTTAAAATGTAAACTGGTCACTTTTGGGTTTCCAGCGAAACTACCGGGCGAAACTATAGTGTCGCCCGGTTAGCCAACCCTCTGATTAACAGAGCCAGTTTCGCTTGGCCAGCGAAACTGACCAGCGAAACTAGCCCCTGTTATATATTAACATAAAACCCTAGAGATCCCATTTTTGCACCATTTACTCAAAACACACACACACACTCTCCTGGAACTTCTGGTCAGCCAAGAATCACCACAAGCCGACGTGATCCCAGCCTCGAGACAACATCCATTCGGATCCTAGATCGAATCGTGAGTCTCCCAAAACCATTTTTATGTGTTCTTTATGTGTTTTCTTAAAAAGCATGCTTAAACCTCTATGGAATCACCTGATCTCTTGATATGTTGCTTAGGAATGCTAGATCTATCCTAAAGTCAGTAACTTTACGTTTGAAATCCATCCATAATGAAGATTTATGCCATTTTAGTCATTTTAGGTTTAAAATCTGTTTTTGGTGATTTGATGATGAAAACCCATGTTTAAGTTGTTAAAGCTTACTGATTTATGTTGGTAAATGATTATGCATGCTAGATATTGAATTACATGAAATATGGAAGCTGTTAGATTGATTTTTAGGCTGATTTGTGAGTTTTTCGCGACCAGCGACACTGTGTGTTCTCTGGGCGAAATTATGTAGCGAATTTATGTATATCTTCATCCAGCGACACTATGTAGCGAAACTGTAGTGTCGCCGGGTAAGCCAACTAGACCTGTCCGAACGAAACTACCGAGCGAAATTCCCTGAACGAAAGTTCAAACCAGTTTCGGGCGAAACTAGGCTAGCGAAACTGTGCCAACAGTTCGAGCGAAACTAGCCTAGCGAAACTGTGTCATTGGGTATTGCCTAGCGAAAGTGCTGCCCGTGCACACAGCGAAACTGCCTAGCGAATCTATGCTGGCGAAACTGTGACCAGACCTAAACCCAAACTTGTGCAACTTACTTAAATGCTATGCTACGACTTACATGAATATACTATGATGAAACATGTTTGATTTCTGATTTATGTGAACCCTTGTTTATGATCAACCATCGGAGTCGTGTGTCGGTATGTCGTGTTATAGTCCAACGTGCTATGTTATGGGCCATAGTGACGTTATGTAGAGTTTAGACACAAAACTAATACTTAAGACCTAAACGTGTTCATAGGTCTTCGTTAAGCAATACTTGGATTATTAACAAGTGTAGCAGTGCAACCCAAGGTGAGTGTCACTAACCCGTTTACTGTGAGCCCGTTTGGGACACACTGAATAACCTAATGAAAAACAATGCTGACAACTTTATGAGTGCTATGCACTACTTGATGGAACTGAAAACTTAGAGTGCTATGCACCTACCTGATGAACTTGAAGTGTTTTATGGGAAACACTTGTGAACTACTTAAACAACTAATTCTAAAACGAAACTGGAAAATGTTTTCGGGATTCATAAGAACCCCAAAGTAAACCGTTTTAATATGGCTAGTGTAGGTTAAAGTCTAAACCACATGATATCACATGATTTCTAAGGATTGCCTTTTAACTGAAAAAGTCCTCAACTTAATTGTGCCATTAATTGTAAAGCGAGGGGATGTTGGGTAGATCTACTGGAGTTTGACAAACTCCGCCTCGTGACACTGGAGGTGCACGGAGGTACAATATCAGCCTATCTGACCGTGATCCCGAGAGGACACGGGGGAGGCAAAGCCGCGATGACATATGTCCGCAAAACAAAATAGCTGGAGGCTCTGCCACTACAATTATCGGTCAGCTTTGGTACAAACTTCCTTAGTGCATGGAACAACGGATTAGCTACCCGCGATATCGGTTGAGCACTTTAACTATACAAAACTAGTACATACCAGATAACGTAGGTTACGGACAATACTCTTACTAAACCACAAGACTATGATTTTGGTTATCATTAAGCATTTCTTTTCACAATTAAATTGTACATAAGAATATGTTTACACGACTATGATGTAAGAGACCGGGCCACTGCATGACAAGCCCACTGTGAACTCACCAACCGTTAGGTTGACACTTGCGTGGTTTAAACTTTTGCAGATCGCTAAGGAGTATCCGGATCGGGTTGGCATGGCACACGAAGACCTTTTATTTTTGGTTAAACTTAATTGAGAATTTAAAACACTGATTTTGTAAGGCACGTGGTTAGTGCTAAAGACAATGTTTCCCGCTGCGTACTGTTAACCTGTTTTTATTATTAATGTTTGGACTTTACTCTGATTCGTTTAGTATTTGTAACTAATGGTTGTGGTCCTGGTTTGCTCGCACCCCTCAACGGTATAAACTCATGTTAGTCGTTGTTTTGGGGGTGTGACATCTAAGGATGCCTTGAAACTTAAAAGTCCTCAACAATTTAGTACCATTAATTTACGAAGCGAGGGGATGTTGGGTAGATCTACTGAGGGTTGACAACCCTGCTCCGCGGTACACAAATGTGTAGCCAACCGGTTGGAGGCCGAACGGAGTACAATATCAGCCTATTTTAGTTGTGGGTCCCATGAGGAACACAACTGGAGGCACAAACCATCGGCAAATGCCGAACTCTGTTACGTCAGCTTTGGTACGAACTTCCTTAGTGCATGGAAACCGGATTAGCTACCCGCGATATCAGTTGACCGCTTTAATCTTTACTTAACTAGTGCATATTCGATCATTCAACACTTGGCAACTGTTTTGCAAAACTATTACTTATTTATATGTTGATACATACGCTTATGAGACCGGGCCGCTGCATGACATGCCCACTGTGAACTCACCAACCGTTAGGTTGACACTTGTTTGGTTTTCACTTTTGCAGATCGCTGAGGAGTATCCGGAGTGGGTTGGCATGGCACACGAAGACATTTTTCTTTTATTTAAATTTAGTTGGGAATATTAAAACAATGATTTGTAAAGCACGTGGTTAGTGCTAAGACATTTTTTTCCGCTGCGTAATTTGAGACTTATTCATGACTTATGTTTGGACTAACTCTGATTCGTTTAGTATTTGTAACTAATGGTTGTGGTCCTGGTTTGCTCGCACCCCTTAACGGTATAAACTCCGTTAGTGGTTATTTAGGGGTGTGACAGATTGGTATCAGAGCCATAAGTTGCAGAGAACTGGAATCATTTTTGAAAAACGATTTGGAAACTGCAACTTGAAACCTTAGTTACAAACAAACAAACAAATTCCCAAAACAAAATATTTACGTGCCAACCTGGGATACTCGCTGTGCTGTGTAAGTAAAAGCTTAGTACGTATGTATGTATATATATATATATAAATATATATATAGACCGTGTCTAGGTAGTCTAACGGAAAACCTTTGGAAAATTTTCACACACACGAGTACGAAACGCGAACGCTGATACGCACACTATTCCGGGGGAAAGTGACAACGAAACGATGCTACATGCTACGTCCTGATTTCCACTACGATGACTACGCCGACGGTGACTTTTATGGGGAAGCCGACTCTCGACGATAGTACTTACGACTTACGACGTTCTCCGACGACGCCTCGATTTGCACGAAAAAAAAAATTTCTGGACTAATAGTGGGATAACGGGAAATTGTTAATATACATATTATGGGATATGTATAAAGTATAACTGTGACTGAACACTGGCTACTTTAACTGTCCAGCAAAATGTCTGGAAGAGGACACGGAAGGAGCAACATTAGCATGACGCCTGCACAACTGCAAGCTATGATTAACGAACACGTGCAAGCCGCAGTGGCAGCCGTCCAAGCTGCATACGCCGCACAGGGTAATTATTATGCCGATTAAGGCGCAAAGCGATTATATTTTGACCTGTTTAAACTTAAAACCCGAACTATTTATGCATCAGGAAACCACCATCACTGCACGTTTAAATCCTTCATGGACTGCAAGCCGATAACGTTTTCCGGCGAAGAAGGAGCGGTAGGACTCCTCAGGTGGATCGAGAAGTCTGAGAAGGTCTTCTCTATGTGCAACTGCCCTGCTGAGAACAATGTGAAATTTGCGACTGGTACTTTCGAGGGAGCTGCTCTCTCCTGGTGGAACGCCGAAATTCAGATGATTGGGGTAAATGCGGAAAATGACATGGAATGGGAAGCATTTAAGGAACTGGTTATGGAGGAGTATTGCCCTCGGGACCAAGTCAAGAAGCTGGAAGGAGAATTTTTGAACTCCAAGATGTCTGGATCTGAGGTTGAAGAGTACACTGCGCGTTACCACGAGTACGCGGTGCTATGCCCAACAATGGTTGATGCTGAATTTAAGCGCGTTGAGCGTTACCTGGAGGGTCTCGCACCCCAAATTAAGAGCTTGGTAACCGCTAGCAACCCGACAACCGTGCAGCAAGCCATCCGCTTGGCTCACAAGTTAACCGATCAGGAAATCAAGAGGGGTACTCTACCCGCAAGGAACACTGAGAAGACTACCTTAAGTGGCAAGCGTAAGGCTGAAGAAGAAGCTCCAGCAACATCCGTGAACAATCAATCTGTTGGAAATCAAACTGGGAGATCCTCTAACTCCCAATATCAGAACAAGCGCTCTGACAACACGAGGTCCAACTTCAACAGTGGCAGCAACAGTGGGAGTAACAATCGCCAAGGCGGGAATGGAAACTACAAGGGTAAAGCTCTGTTTTGTAACAAGTGCGGGAAACACCACAATGGTATGTGTAGCAAAGGCCTGGAGTGTGGAAGATGTGGGAAACTGGGGCATGAAGCCAACAACTGCTGGACCAACTTACAAAAGTTAAATAACAACGGTCAGAACCAAGGTGGCAATAACAACAACATGGGAAACGGGAACAACCGCAACGGGCAAGGAAACAATCAGAACAACAACAATGGTGGAGCCCGTGGCTGTTATGAATGTGGTGCTCAAGGCCACATGAGGAAAGATTGCCCGCAATTGCGCAGGCAAGGGAATGGTAACAATGGCAACGGTGGAAACCCGGGCAACGGAAATGGTAACGGTGGGAATGGTAATGGTGGAAACGGGAATGGTGGAAACGACAGAGGAAGAGCCTTTGTCATGGGTCAAGGTGAAGCTCGCAATGATGCCAACGTGATTAACGGTAAATTCATCCTTAATGGTTTCTTTGCTACTGTATTGTTTGATTCCGGTGCTGAAAGAAGCTTTATTTCCACTGAATTTGCTAGATTAATTAATGCTAAACCGATTGACTTAGATGCTAAGTATGTGGTAGAGCTAGCAAATGGTAAACTTCATGATACAACTCAGATAGTTAAGGACTGTAAGTTAGAACTAGCTGGCCATACGTTAGGAATCGATCTTATGCCTTTCCCGATTGGTAGTTTTGATGTAATAGTAGGAATGGATTGGTTGTCTGAAAACCGAGCTGAAATTTTATGTCAAGAAAAAGTGGTTCGTATTCCACTCAAAGAAGGTGAAGTGTTAACAGTTCAAGGTGAAAAAGGTGGACAGTCACCGGCATTATTTCGTTCCTTAAAGCTCAAAAGTGCCTTCGTAAAGGACATTTCGCGATCCTTGCAAACGTCACCGACACGACACTTCCTGAGCGTAGAATCGGCGACTACCCGATAGTCCGCGACTTTCCAGATGTATTTCCTAATGATCTACCTGGTTTGCCTCCATTTCGACAAGTCGAGTTTGGAATCGACTTAGCTCCAGGAGCCTCTCCGATTGCACGCGCACCTTACCGTTTGGCGGTAAGCGAGCTCAACGAACTCTCCGCACAACTTCAAGAGCTACTCGACAAAGGATTTATTCGCCCAAGTTCTTCTCCGTGGGGAGCACCGGTATTGTTTGTTAAGAAGAAAGATGGAACGTTCCGAATGTGTATTGACTACCGAGAGCTTAACAAGGTTACGATCAAGAATCGGTATCCACTTCCTCGAATCGACGATCTCTTCGACCAACTGCAAGGTTCAAGCTACTTTTCAAAGATTGATCTACGGTCTGGATATCACCAACTTCGTGTTCGCAATGAGGATGTCCCCAAGACTGCTTTCAGAACTCGGTATGGTCACTATGAGTTCCTGGTTATGCCGTTTGGGCTAACCAATGCACCTGCTGTATTTATGGATCTAATGAATCGAGTGTGCAAGCCGTACCTCGATCAGTTTGTGATAGTTTTCATTGATGATATATTGATCTACTCCAAGACAAAGGAAGAACACGAGAGACACCTACGACTTATCTTGGAATTACTCCGCAAGGAACAGCTTTACGCCAAGTTTTCAAAGTGCGATTTTTGGATTCGCGAAGTCCAGTTTCTTGGACACATTGTTGATCAGGATGGAATTCATGTCGACCCAGCTAAAGTGGAAGCTATCAAGAATTGGTCTACCCCGAGAGCGCCGACCGAAATCCGACAATTTTTGGGACTTGCCGGATATTACCGAAGATTCATCAAGGGTTTCTCGCAATTGGCTCAACCCTTAACAGCTTTAACGCACAAAGGAGTGCAATATAGATGGGGTGAAAAAGAAGAACGTGCGATGCATCCATTCAAGGACTCGGTTGCGTGTTGATGCAACGAGACAAAGTGATTGCCTACGGGTCCAGGCAACTGAAGGACACTGAGAAGAATTATACAACACATGATTTAGAACTGGGAGCCGTTGTTTTTGCACTCAAGATTTGGAGACATTACCTCCATGGAACAAAGTGCACGATATTTACCGACCACAAAAGCTTACAACACATCTTTAAACAAAAGGACCTCAACATGCGACAGCGAAGGTGGGTCGAACTCCTAAATGATTATGACTTAGCGATTAAGTATCACCCGGGAAAAGCCAATGTTAAGGCTGATGCTTTAAGTCGGAAAGAGTATGACAAGCCTCGACGAGTACGAGCGCTGCAACTTACCATTCACACGGGATTGCCGGATCGGATCCGCGATGCCCAACGGGAAGCTCTAAAGGAAGAAAACTTCGCAGCTGAAGCACTGCGTGGTGTAAATGGAAACTCTGAAGTTAAGTCTGACGGACTCAGGTATTACAATGACAGAATTTGGGTTCCTTTACTTGGAAATCTCCGTGAGCTCGTGATGGACGAGGCTCACAAGACAAGGTATTCGGTGCACCCTAGATCGGACAAAATGTACCAAGATTTGAAGAGCTTGTATTGGTGGCCAAATATGAAAGCCGACATTGCGCGATATGTGGCTAAGTGTCTAACGTGTTCAAGAGTTAAGATCGAGTACCAAAAGCCTTCTGGGCTATTGCAGCAACCACATATCCCAGAATGGAAATGGGAGGATATCTCCATGGATTTCGTAACGGGACTACCTCATCGATCGAATCGACCAGATGCGATTTGGGTTATCATTGATCGACTAACCAAATCTGCACACTTTATTCCAATGAGGGAAAATGACAATATGGATAAGTTAACAAAGCTGTACATCGACCGAACTGTGGCACGTCATGGAGTGCCTAAGACCATTATCTCTGATCGAGATCCCCGATTTACTTCCCGACTATGGCAATCTATGCAAGACGCACTGGGAACCAGACTGGATATGAGTACAGCTTATCACCCGCAGACCGATGGTCAAACGGAACGAACTATTCAGACTTCAGAAGACATGCTCCGAGCCTGCGTTCTCGACTTCGGTAAAGACTGGGAGGCTCACCTTCCGTTGGTGGAGTTCTCCTACAACAACAGTTATCATACGAGTATTTGTGCAGCACCTTTTGAAGCTCTTTATGGCAGAAAATGTAGATCGCCCGTGTGTTGGGCCGAAACGGGTGAGAAGGGACTCACCGGACCGGAAATCATTCATGATACAACTGAACGAATTATTCAAATCAGAAAGCGGATAGCCGCAGCATGTGATAGGCAAAAGAGCTATGCCGACAAACGTCGTAAACCTTTGAAGTTCGAGGTAGGCGACAGGGTACTATTGAAGGTATCTCCCTGGAAAGGAGTGATACGCTTCGGAAAGCGTGGAAAGCTGAATCCTCGCTATATCGGTCCACTTAAGATCATTGGGGAAGTAGGCTCGGTGGCCTACCGATTATAACTCCCTGCAGAACTCGATGGAGTTCACAACGTGTTTCACGTCTCGAATCTGAAGAAATGTCTGGCTGAAGACGCTGAAATAATTCCTTTGGAGGAATTGGAAATTGATGAACATCTGAGATTTATTGAGCAACCGGTGGAAATCATGGGACGCGAGGAGAAAGCCCTCAAACGTAGCAAGATTCCGATCGTCAAGGTTCGATGGAACTCAAAGTGTGGACCTGAATATACTTGGGAACGAGAGGATCAAATGAAGAAAAAGTATCCTCACTTGTTCGGGCAAACATCCACGGAAACTCAAGGTATGATTTAATTTTGGGGACCAAAATTCCTTTAACAGGAGGAGGATGTGGCGACCCTAAAACTTTTGCTTTCTTTCCCAGCAACTACAACAACAACAACGACAGCGGAAGCTGCGAACGCTACAACACAAGAATAATTTTCGGGACGAAAATTCCATTTACAAGGGGAGGATGTGACATCCGAGAATTCCAAGGTTAACTTCCGTTAGACAATCTCTGTTAGTTACGTTATAAGTGTTAACTTAGTAACTAATGCTTAACTAGGCCGAATACGTCCACGACCTTTGGTTGATCACCGAACCCGCCCATATGTGTTATGTGTTCATTTATTTATAGTTATTATGTGCAATGTGATTTAAATACATGATTTAGTATTATGAATAGCATGACAATTCATAAACCGTGCTTATCTTGCTTAGAATGTAAACTGGTCACTTTTGGTTTCCAGCGAAACTACCGGGCGAAACTATAGTGTCACTCGGTAGCCAAACCATAGACTTACAGAGCCAGTTTCGCTTGGCCAGCGAAACTAGCTCCTGTTATATAATGACATAAAACCCTAGAAGCCTCATTTCTTGCACCTTTTCTCCAAAAACACACACACTCTCCTGAAACTTCTGGACCAGCTGAGAAATCACCATTTGCTACTATCATCTCTGTTGGTAGAGACCATCCATCGATCCTAGATCAAACCTTGAGTCCCATGACCATACTTTATGCATTTTCTATGTGTTTTACTATAAAGCATGCCTAGATCTCCATAGAATCGTTAGATCTTCTGATATGATGCTTAGGAATGCTAGATCTATCATAAAGTCTGTAACTTTACGTTTGAAATTAAACCATAATGAAGATTCATGCTAGTTAAGTCATTTTAGGTTTAAAATGTGTTTTTGGTGATTTGAATGTGAAAATCCATGTTTAAAGTGTTAAAGCTTACTGTTTTATGTTGGTAAATGATTATGCATGCTAAATATTGAATCACATGAAGTATGGAAGCTGTTAGGTTGATTTTTAGGCTGATTTGTGAGTTTTTCGCGACCAGAGACACTGTGTGTTCTCTGGGCAAAACTATACAGCGAAACTGTTTATGCATCCAGCGATACTATGTAGCAAAACTGTAGTGTCGCCCGCGAAACTAAGTAGACCTGCTCGAACGAAACTACCGAGCGAACCAACCTTGTAGAGCCTAGAATTATGAGGCTTGCAATATTAAATGTTAGTTATTGTGTTGGGCTTGTAATAGTTAGTAAAATGTTATGTGGGCTAGTTTGTATTTGGGTTTAGATATTGGGCCCGGTCCAGTCTAGAGGGATTAGGGTTAAGTTTGTTATAAAAGCAAACTTAATCCCTCATATCAAGGGTTCACGATTTTGATAGAGAGAGAAGGAGATTGCGTGGAGCTAGGAAGAATTCTTGTGTACCAGACGATTATTAATCGTGTGCACTTTGTTCCAGGTTTTATTAGTTTTATTATTGTGTTTATCGTTTCCTTTATCGCTCATCTTGAATCACTCGATTGTTTGGATTCCGCACTCTCAATCGAGGTTAGATATCGTGTTTGGACCGTTTTCGGGACTTACAATTGGTATCAGAGCCAAGAAACACACGTTTCGAGGCTCTCACGATATTCGATTCTAGATTTATTCGGAATTTTTTTGTTCTTTCTATTTGACGGCTGAAAAGAAAATATTAGGGTTAATATTTTTTTTGTTATTGTGTCTGTTTTGGTGCTCAAATCCCGTCGTCGGCTGTTTTGGGTTTAAGGTTTGCAACCCATTTAACTTAAATTGATGATTTAAAATTATATTTCATATTAATTGCTGCAAATTTTAGAATATCCGATCTGATTCTTGAGAATTTATGTCAACGAATTTTTGTGTGCACAAGCTCCCGCAAGTTATTTTTTTGGAAACATATATTCATTTTTATTGTGCTTTCCGGGTATAATAAGGCGTAGTCAAATTTGTTTAGACGGTTTAAACTGTGTTTCCAAAATTGAGATTTACGGCTCTCTAAGGTTTCCGATCGACATTTAGTTTTTGGGTTTTCGATCGGAGAAATTTGATTATCTGTGTTGCACGTTTGTGTGAACGTGAAATTGGAATTTTAAACCGAGATGATAACCAGAATTACGATTGTGCCATTAGGTGGAAATTTCATATACGTTAAATGAAGTTCATGGTAATTACAAGAATGCCATTAGGATTTAATTAAATTGTGTGGTTCACGTCATCCGGTTTTTGAAGCAGTAAACGGCCGCTCATTTCAAGTGGGTGCAAATTTATTTTGACGGGGTTTTGATCGTTGAATTTTTCTGCACCTTGTGGAGTAATTCGTTTTGTTTAATTTTCATATTTTTGCTCCAAGTGTTTCAAGGTGTTACTAACGATTTTATTTGTGAGTTCCGTGTGAGATTGTTGTGCAGGTTACAAGTGTTGCAGAAGCAAGAAGCCCGTGTTCTATAAGCTATTCGATCGAAAATCTGTGGCTTGGACCCTTATTTCGATCGAAATTTTTGGCTTTTCGACCCTTTTGGACACTTTTCGATCGGAAAGTCCCTTCGTGACTTTCGATCGCAGAGTACTTCCCGGTTCCCCACTTTTCGATCGGAAAGTCCCCTCGTGACTTTTCGATCAGGTCCGTTTCGATCGGAAAGTCCCTTCGTGACTTTTCGATCAGCTCCGTTTCGATCGGAAAGTCCCTTCGTGACTTTTTGATCAGCTCGCATTTCGATCGGAAAGTCCCTTCGTGACTTTTCGATCTGCTTACACTTTTTGATCGAGCCGAAACTCTGCCCGATCGAAAAGCTGACTTTTCGATCCAGTTGAGACTTTTCGATCCATCCCTTTTCAATCCATTCAAGTCTTTCAGTTCGTATTTTATCCAGAAGTTCATCCAAAGACGACAATGACAAGTACTCAAGTTGCTTCTCCTCCTGTGAGTGATCAAACTCAGATATGTTCGAACTCGGCTTGCTCCGAATCAATCGAACATTATAAGCAACTGTTTCGAACTGAAGAAAGAGACCGTCTCAATGCAGAGTACAAACTAAAGAATCATCTAAAACAAGTCGAACCCTACAAAAAGAGGATAGAGTCTTTAGGTAACGAACTCAGTCAGGAGAAGTATCTTTTCCGGACATTCCGTGAAAAAGAGGAGGAAAAACGGAAGATCAATCGTGCTGATGGAACTTGGATCTGTAACTGCGAGGAATGCTCAAACCCCACGTGCTGTGCTTTGATTAAAGAATGGGAGAGCAAGTTTACAAATGAATGTCAAAATCATGCAATCACTGCTAGAGACCTTAGGGAGTCCAAAGGAAAGACCAAAATTTTTAGAGAGAAACTTGAGGCCATTCAGGTTGATGTTAAGAATCTTCAATCTCAGGTGAGTAATAAAAGCACATATCTTAGGCTTGCTAACGCTAAGGTAGAAGAGCTAACCAAGGAGGTTGAGGAACTAAGAGCAAAACTTAACACTTCCCAATCTGCCCTTGAGAAACATCAAGTTATTCAAAAGAAAATGATGGACTCTCATCGTACTTTATTCAAATCAGAGGAGCGACTCGAGCATGTAAAAGAAACATCTGGCCTCGGGGATGGAAATTTTCCTCCCCCATTACAACATGAATACATCAAAGTGCCCCAAACTGCAGAGGAATTGTTGAAGGAGTCCCTGAATGAAGCAACCATGGTATATGGGACTCAACCAGTGCAGAAAGATGAAAAGACAGTCACTGAAGCAACTCAGTCTAATAACACTACTGAGTGTGCTGGTTCAAGCTCTAGTGAAGTGAACAGAGCTGATGAAGAAAAGTTGACTCCTTATCCAAAGATCGAGACTCCTTATTCGAAAGTGGTGGATGAGGTAAAGCGGGAACGTGTGGTGATGACTACAAGGCCCAATGGTAGGATATTCATGACATCTGGGTCTATGTTTGACCAAGAACCAAATGTTGGCTATGAACTACCATCCTTCTCCTCCAAGTTCAAAGGCTTGGGTCATGATGGCGGTTTATCATCTAACATTAAGAGCATGAGGCCCAAGATCACCATCAAGCCTCCAACTTCTGTTCCTATCAAGATTGAAAGGCCCAAAACTACTATCAAGTCTCCAAACTCATCAGTGGGCTCATGCAGTGGCAACACAACAGTCTCAAAGAAACCAGTGGGCCCAAAAGTTCAAATGTCTGGTTCTGCTCAGTTTTCAACAAACCAGAAAAGATTCAACAGAAATGGATCAAGGTCAGAAAGATCGAACAACTGGAGATCTGGAGTCTTTCTGAACATGCAACCGAATCTCAATGCCTTTCCATCAAAGCCATGCAGCTCAAACGGTCACACTTCTGACTTCTACCTGAAGAAGCAAACTTGCTTTAATTGTGGCAATCCTGGTCACATTGCCCGAAATTGTCTCTATCGCCCCTATGAGCCATATTATCCGCAAAGTCGGAGTGTTTCGTCTCAGGATTCAATAAAGTCTAAGCCAATGAAGGTGCAACCACCTAAGGCGATGAAGACTGTTTCTCCTTCGATAAAACCCTCTGATCAACATTGGGGCGCTGCCAAAGAGCAAAGAAAATTTTCAAATCAAAAATATGTTTTTCCAAATTTTGAGAATTTTCATAAAAAGGTGAAGAAACCGATTTCAAAACAACACAAAGTTGACAAACCTAAAGTTACTCCTCCAAAGGTAACTAAAACTGTTTTGAAAAGGAAACCTGAAATGAAGAAGGTTGCAATACCTAAAGTCACTACTTCAAAGGTGACTAAAACAACTTTCAAATCACCTGGTATTTGGAAACCAAAATCAAAGGCAGCTGCAACTCAAATTCCTGATTTTTCAAAGGGCATGTGTTTAAAAGAAGTAACTTTCATTGATTCATCGGGTTTACCCAGAACCACAATGGCCTGGGTTTTAATGGCTAACTAATCTCTCACAGTGTGCAGGAACAGTCAAGGAGGACTTTCATTAACCTTGTTTGTTTGTGACAGTGATTGTTCCAGGCACAGGATAGGAGGCATCTCTCTACTACATGACATGAAGGTTTCAATGGAGTGTATGTCTCTATGTGAGAGGTAAATCTGAAAAGATCAGCAGAAAAGGTAACATTGTCTGTTTCTTGGCTAATTTGATGTGAAGTCTGGTAGTGCATTAAACAAAACCCATTTCTGAAAATTTTCAAAAGATAAACTTTGAAGGTTAGCTTGGCCAGTTTTTAGTACATATTTAGTATTGTGTCAGTGAGTGTTAAAAAAATATATCAAAAAAAAAAATCAAAAAAAAATAAAAAAAAAAATCAAAAAAAAAAATCAAAAAAAAATGTGTGTTGTTATTAAAAATCAAAAAGCAAGGGGAAGAATAGAAAAGATGAAATTGTTGACCCCTCAAAATTAAATTGTGCTTTTTAATTTTTAATCTTTTGTTTGTGTGTTTGAGAAGGTGGGAAGTGAAATAAATTTCCGTTTTGAAGATGGCTGACACGCGTAAGGCAGATGTGAAAGACATGATCCATGGTGATATGCTGGTAGGCTCGGCTCTTTAAATCTGAAAAGGTATGCGTTACACACTTAAAGATAACGTATGGCAGTTTGTTGGGTAACAGCACTTAGGTTAATTGCATTTCTATTTGACTGCATGTTCAAGTTCCCGATACACACGCTTGTCTCCAAGAGTGTGAAATTGAGCTCAAAAAGTCGGTGTCCCCTCTGCTTTGCGTGAGCAATGACCTGGGGATGCTTCGAGTGTATGTAAGGCTCTCCTCTGCTTTGCGTGAGCAATGACCTGGAGTTGTCCATACATACGTGCTTACAGATCATCATAAATAATATATGCAATTAAAAATAAAAAATAGTAAAAAAAAATGCATGTATACACCTCAAAAGATGCCAAAGAGCACAAGAAAAGAGACCCTCAAGAGTCCAAATCCCTCAGCCTTTGTCACTGATGAGAGCATTATTAAAAATGTTTCAAAAATTCAGTTGACTTTGTATATTATACCCAAAAGTCTATGTGATCTATTCTTTCTCTTCTCAACCAAGTCTCGAGCTCAAATTCAAACTTCTGGTTCAGGTTGTGAAAATATGTGGTAGGGAATTTATATGCTTGATAGTGTGCAATAACATGTACCTTGGATTTGTTGTAACCCACTTGCTGTTCATAAATTAATACACAATAAAAGATAATAAAGTGACAAACAGCCTGATTAAGAAAAGGGTTAGAGTTTAAAGTGGATCAGTATATTGGCAATCACCTGGACGTGGTCGAATAATAGAAGCTAAAAAGGGTTCCTCAGTCAGATTCATACGGTTTGATCCCATAGAAACCTTCTCGTTTAGTAATTTGGTATGTTTGTAATTAATTTTATTTTTCTTTTGGGCTATCTTAAGTTTTTATTGTTTATTTTTCAATCATGGCCAGGTTAATTTAAAAAATTTAAATAAGTTTTATGGGTTTTATGCAAGAATGTTTCGCTCCTCCAAAATCTCAAGGGGAGATAATGCGAAGAGTCCTCGGGTTCAGGGGAAGTGTTTTTGGTTAAATAATGCTAACCCGATAACCAGTCATCGTCTGGTTAGTGTCTGTTTCATGTTGTGGTTGACAGGTTAAGTGAGAAAGACAACTCATGGAGAAGAAGGTCAAGGACTTAGTTGACCAAAGCAAGAACTCTGCTGATCAAGTTGAAGAACCAGCCGGAAAAGGACTTACCCTATACTCAGGGGAAGTTTGTTGGTTGTTCAAGTAAAGCTTCCAAAGACACCGTTCTCAGGTTTAGGGGAAGCTAGTTGAAGAAAAGATGCAGAGTAGTCACAAATGCCAAGACAGAGGTTTTCAAAATTTATCCTCTGAAGTCTCATGCAAGTCAAGACAGTTACTGATGGTTTAGCAAGGACTCGCCATGTTTCAAGAAGAAGCAAGTATTTGAGAATCCTCCTCTCATTATTTGTTTGTCATTTGAAGTCCAAGCTGATGCTGATTGAGAGAATGCTCCCAAAAGTCTCTCGTTGCTGCCCACTGAAGATTGCTGAAGGAAGGGTCTTCACCAACACAAGTTCAAGCCAAAAGAAGATTGCAAAGTTGAAGACTGAAAGTCAAAGACATTTAATATCACAAGCCTAGGGGAAGATTGTAGAGCCTAGAATTATGAGGCTTGCAATATTAAATGTTAGTTATTGTGTTGGGCTTGTAATAGTTAGTAAAATGTTATGTGGGCTAGTTTGTATTTGGGTTTAGATATTGGGCCCGGTCCAGTTTAGAGGGATTAGGGTTAAGTTTGTTATAAAAGCAAACTTAATCCCTCATATCAGGGGTTCACGATTTTGATAGAGAGAGAAGGAGATTGCGTGGAGCTAGGAAGAATTCTTGTGTACCAGACGATTATTAATCGTGTGCACTTTGTTCCAGGTTTTATTAGTTTTATTATTGTGTTTATCGTTTCC